>OZ018324.1:23579501-24179501 GCA_963969495.1 Ceratothoa steindachneri
AGGACCTGCAGCCGCACGCTCCTGCTTCGTCTATTTAAGAAGCAGTAGCTGATCGCAGATCGTCAGTCACAAATTTTTCAACAATGGAGAAGGTTGAGCACCGCGCAGTGATCAAATTTTTGACCAAGGAAGGCAAGAATGCAAAAGAGATCTATGAACGCATGGTTGCTGTGTACACCGACACCACCCCTTCCTATGCAACCATTGCTCGTTGGAATAAGGAGTTCCACTATGGTCGTGAGTCCCTTGAAGATGACGCCCGTCAGACGTGACCAACGAGGACAATGTGGCCCGTGTGGAGAGGATGATCCTCGAAAATCGACGGGTAAAGGTCGAAGAAATCGAGGAGAACTTAGAATATCACATGAAAGTGTCATTAACACCATCCACGACAATTTGGCCATGACCAAGTTCTCTGCCCGTTGGGTTCCTAGAAACCTGATGCCCTATGATCGACTTCAACGTCGTCAAAGTCCACAAGGCCAGAGTTGCACAAGCTGCCCTGCGCGAGTGCGGATTCGAGGAGCTCAACCATCCCCCCAACAGTCCAGATCTGGGCCCTAACGACTACTTTTTATTCTGCCAGCTCAAGGCTGCTCTGCGTGGACGCCGGTTTGGGGACGATGAAGATGTCCAGCTCGCCGTGCAGGAGGGGATTGAACAGCGGTCGGGAGATTTCTGGTTGTCGGGAATTCGAAGCCTCAGGGACAAGTGGCGCAAGTTCATTAAAGTCAAGGGTAGTTATATTGAAAAATAATAAAACAGATTTCCTCATATCTCGTTTCCTTATATCCGAATTGCAAAACTTATTGACCGCCACTCGTACTTGGATATGATGTAATAAATAATTCGGAGTGAAAAAAGCATTTTTTGATATTTTGTTAAAATACCGAAAATAATTTGTCATATATTATAAAAACAGTTTTTTAAACCGTTGCGATCGAATGTATCTTATATAATACATGTCTAAATAACAGGTAAATCTCAAAAATAATTATCAAAAGCACTATTATACCTTAGCTCACGTCCAAAAACTACAATAAACTATAATTCATAATTATCTGATGTGTGTTAAAATATTCGGAGTTGAGAGAGTTCGTGCTCACTCCTTTAATGAGATGCTGCTATCTATTATCAATTCTGTCTATTATAACCCTTATTAATCACAAATGCCCTTTTCTCAGACTCCACCTCAAATTTTGATCCTAGATCCGCCACTGGATCTTTCAATGGCCAACCTCCAATAGTTCTTAATGTAGTGTGTCTTCGGAAGGAGGTTATAAAAAGAAAGTTGATGATTAGCATTAAAAAGGCAATCTTATAAATTTGTCCAGATTTTTCAGGATGGTCAAATTCTGGCATTTAGTTCTTCCCCTTAATACTACCGTGCAAAATTATAGAGACCAACTAATTTTATCGACAATTTTATAATTTATGTCCATTATATTAAATAAATCCAAATTATTATTTTTATAGCTATTGGAATTTTAAACCAAATTAAATGAAAATAAATAAGTGAAAGATTTGAAATGTCGTCCATCAACTATAGGATTTATCGGATGAAAACCCCTATTTCCACCATGTGGAAATTGATATAAAATTGAGTACGTTACCCGATGGATTCCCGATTTCCGTCGACTTGGCCACGGTTGCTCTAAGCTATAGCGAGGCATCGTTCATAACATACCATCAACTATCGATCACCTCTGAGAAAGATCTCAAACGACAGAAATCGAGTATTTACATAAGTGTTTTCATAACGGTGTGATTTAACAGAACAGTTCTTATGTATTTCTCTGCTCAAATAATCATTGGGGAATGTTGGGTGGGGTGGGTGGGGAAGTTCGATTTGTCCTAGACACGTTATTATGTTAGTATCTTCAACTAGTACAAGACATGCATTCATGTTAGTGTTTAAATAATTCAAGTCGATTTTTTTATAGTTTGCGTTCAATTAGTTCCACGCATGGTCTTATGCTTCTCTGTTCAAGATGCCCCGCCAATGTGTTTAGGCTGATTTCTATTTATTTAGTTTAAAACACCTTTTAATATTTGCTATTGTTCACTTAGCTGTAGGAGGGATTTTTTTGTTTGCGTTGAATTAAGCTTAGATTTCTGACTCGTTCCTTAGGTCTATCTACTTTTCAATTATATAACATTTGTTCATGATTTATTTATTCATTTAGTCTTAGAATACTACCTATATTTTCTCTATTATCTTTCTTATATTTATCCCTGTTCAATTATTTACACTCTCGTCCGTATATTTTTCTTTGTTAATTACTTCCATACTTCTTACATTTGTCTACGGCCAGTTCTGTATCCCCGTCCACAGTTTCTCCTTAACAGGCTTCGGACGGGCCCTAAAGTTTGTAGGCTTAAGAGGCTCTTTTTCTTTCTTTTATACCTGTTGCTTCAAAGCTTTTCGCTTCCTTTGAACTAACTTTTATATGAGCTCGTCCTTCTCGGGTCTTTGCAACGGGAATGACTTTTATTCTTGGAGCCCATCTGGTGACTTCCTACTGGCAAAAAGTCGCCGTAATCACCACAGCCTACTACTAGGCTATATTAAAAAAAAACAATTACCTATGTAAATAACAAATAACAACGAAAAAAAATGACAAAGACTAAAAAATAACCAAATAAGAAAGAGGCAACTAGAAGGAAGCATGCTTCGGCCTGAGAGGTAGGCCCGCGTCCTATCAGCGCAGGAACATGCGACCTATGTACATAACACAGTCAAATAAAGTGGAGAAGGCCAGCCTCCTCTAAAACGTTGTATAGTCCGCAAGGCTGTGTGCAAGAAACAGTATCGTGTACAAGGGACAAGCGGTGGCGATCCTACTCGTCTAGGTACGGGACAGATAACGTGCGCGAAGATCACTTAGACTGAAACATTCAGCAAGAATGTACCGAACAGTCTCGGGGACAACGCAGTCGTTGCAGTAAGGAGCAGGCAAGCGCTCCATCAAATGGAGGTGATTCCCGCGAATGTTTGCAATTCTGAGAGGGCAGAAAGCCACCTAAAGCCCTCGCAGGGTTGGGGGGTAGAGCTATGGGATGAGTCGCGGCGCACTGGTATGCAAATTTAGGTTCCCCTTGGCCATTTCCCATCTACTTTATTCTGCAACCGTCCTGCCATGTAATCGGTGTGGGGAAGAGATAAACGTTGGTCTGGTCGCCCAGAGATAGTGGACTCTTTGGTGACATCAATGGCTCGCTCATTCTCCGTAATTCCCACATGTCCAGGAACCCAGCAGAAGATAATCTCGACATCCGTCCGGCTCGAAAAAACCGTGTCAACAAGAATATCTCGAACAAGGGGATACGGATATTCCAATGACATGAGAGCTCTCAGGGTGCTTTGTGAGTCGCTATAGATCAGAATCAGGTCTTCGAACCGGCACGTCGCATTATCTACCGTACCCAGCCGTGTATTGCCTCGAGCTCGAACATGAAGACAGACGCAGCGCATTGCTTAGCCCCGCTGACTTCAAACGAAGGGGATACGGCGTAAAAACTGAGCCACCTTTGGGAATTGAGCCATCCGTATACATGGACACGGTTATAGTGTGACACGGAGTGTGGCCCCAAAAGGCCGAACGCGATACTCTCGGGGATGTAGAAGCTTTAGGAGCAGAGGCGTGTTAACAAATAGTCCAAGGGGGTAACCTCGAGGGTAGCCTCTTGGGCAGGACCAGGAGCACAACCGGCCTGAGAGATACACTAAGCTCTTGAAGGAGTTTCTCATCCCTAAACCCAAAGGGCTTAGGGTATGACTGGCGTTTCTCGGCGGTCTTGGCGTCGTTAATATGAGCTTTGGATGCAGTTAGAGCTGTGGTGACTGAGTGGGGTGCCGGGCACGCGCGTACAGGTAAATAATGCAATGTGCACGTCGCAAGACGAGTGGCAAGTCCCCAGCATTGAGAAGTAGTCTCAATGGGGGACGTGAGGAAGTCACCGGTCGCCAGGCGAAGGCCGGTGTGGTTGATCGAGTCCACTTTCCTCAATACACGCTCGGCTGTGGATGCATTAAACTCACATCCGTAGTCAAGCTTCAAACTAAGGAAGACACGAGAGAGAAGCAAATCAGTAGCTCTATCAGCAACCCAGGTGATAAACGTCACGGAACGAAGAATATCCATGAGGCGGGTACAAGAGACACTAAGGCTGCGTATATGAGCCTCCCAGTCGAGACGAGCGGCGATTTCCCCTTACGGGAAACAGTCCCGCTAGGGAAAGGAAGCGGTGAGCCCTGGTTTTAGCTGGTGTTGTCTGTGGACCCCTTATGCCGCCAGCTATAACAGGGAAGCCCCCGGGGTAGGTAGAGCCAGTATAATCTTCCGAACGGGCGGTAAAACGACCGTGCTCGTATGCCTGGAGGGGCCAGGAGCAGAGGGTTCCTTTTAAATCAGGGAGGCAAAAACCGTCCCGGGCAGTGGTGGGCGCACCATGACCTCTTCCTGATCCTCGCGAAATGATGGAAGATTCTAGGCCTTAACAGCTAGGATTTCCTTCTGGTTAAGATACGCTCCACATTGCTTTGAAGATACCGGGTGCCACTCTCCGCATTGGACACACTTGCGGCCTTGGACCAACTTACACATACGTCGGGTGACCCCAAATATGCACGGCTACAGGAGCGATTCAGATGGCCTAATCAGTGTCAGTAGTATCACCTCAGCTGCAGTAACACGAATACCTTCACGCAGTAGCAATATCAACCGGTACGCACCGGTTCAGGGAGCTTCTCAGAGTCGAACGTGACGACGAGTATACGGGTGAGTGTTGAGGCCCCTTCCTGTTTTCTCTTCACATTTTCGAACTTGATCACCGCTCCTTCGTCACCCAGCTCTAATGTGATTTCATATATAGAATACTCTAGGAGTTCCAACTCATAAACTACTCCTTTCCCCAAATTCATAATCAAGAGCGGTGTCATACTCACCGGCGTGCCCTCAATTGTCCGAAGAGCACTAATCATGGCCGCTTCGGAGGGTTCCGACCCATCTGCCAGAAGGCTTCCATCCTCCCGAGAAACGGGTTACGTTCGTCTCTTTACGAATCAGGCTAGCTAGTTATCTTCTTTTATGGAACTATTTGTTTGCAGCAGTTTATGGATGGTCACCAGTTTATGGATGACAACGGGTTACCAGTGTATGGGTGTCGGGCTAAGGCAGTTAAGGCGGCTTTACAGTCGAGTTTAGTGTGACTCTAAAGTGTTCTTTCGGTTAATCCGGTTGTAGGCTGGGCTCGAATGGTAACCCGATTATTGCTTGGCTGAAGGAAGGACTCGGAAGAAAAATTGCGTTTTGTAGGCTATAATCTCGAGGGATGGCTACCTCAGTTTGGGTAAGCGAAATAGTTTCGCTTTCAGTGGTTTGTTTGTGCGTTAGCGCCTATGAGCTGACAATCAGTGTTAATTTTCCTTGTTTCTTGTAAGTCTCCTTCTGCATCAGATTGTTGGGACTATAGACGGATGGATTGGGGACGAGGTACGGATTCGTGATGCTAATAATATACAAAGAGTGGCTTCCCATTAGAAGCCACTCTTCCCACCCGGTGGACATGCAGACTATCAGCATGACGGCTCCACCTTATGCTTGGCGTAAAACTCATAGTCTGTTAAAAGAGAAAGACACGGTATGCGAGGGAGGTGGGATGGGGATGAAACAGATTGTTAAAAAACTACCAACAAAATTGGAGCTCAAGGGTAGGGGGGCTTTGTTTCCTCTCCCGCAGCCCTAAACCAGAATTGCTGGGTGAGAGAAAGCTGGTCGGTGTCTATTCTGTGTAATTAGTGGCCTACAAGAGAGAGTTGTGGGAGAGGTTGTAGGGAAAATGAACTAGCAGGGTAAAAGACAAGTGTCATAAAGAAGGAGAAGAGGCTAAGCTGAGACCGCCCTTTAGTACGGCGGCTGGGGGAGCAAATCGCCTTGCCCCTTTCGGGGAGTGCTGGTTCAGAGCACTCATCTGTTTATACATCAAATTAAACAGTCCGGTATACAATAATCCGATTAAGAACATATATTTCCCTCTCTCCGAAGATGATGGATAGGTGGGCAATGCTCCGTGATGAACTGGCTTGCGCAGAGCCATGATTTAAACCCGCTAGAAAACGTATATATGTGACTCGATAAGAATGTGATGGTTCTGAAACCGACAAATGTTGCACATCACTGGTAATGTTTGGAACAAGAACGGAATAAAATTAGGCCCAAACAATGCAACAAATTGGTGCTAATGCATTCGAACATATGTTTATTAAATTTTTCATGAGATAGCTTTGTTGTTTACTAGTTGTAGATGCATATATATATATATATATATATAGTTTTCTAGTTTTTGAACGGATTCTTTATTCAAAAACATATTTCTTTCTTCATAAATATTTACAGCCGCTGTTTTATGAAATGAAACTTTAGTATTATCAGAGACAAATTTTTGAGAATATTTCATGCAATTTTCATGGAAATTAACTGAGTATTTTCGTAGAATATAGATTTGAATATTTTGTTGTCTAATTTTGGCAGTATTGTATCTTAAGGTTACAAAATTTCTTTTTCCTCTGTGATATAAACCAGCAGCATCAGGTGAAGCGCATTACTGGGCGTGTACAGCTCAAAGTACATTATTTTAATCACTTTCCTTCCGCCCTATCTTTCTCATATCCTATGGCTGATCTTCTTTATAAAACATCTTATAGATTAACGTTCAGAAATGAACCAGCCTAGTCACTTCTACTCGTTGGACACATATAACAACGAAGTAGACCCCGACTTCGATTATCCTCGTTTCTTTTGTCGTGTTGCAATTCTGTAACATATCTTTTAAAATTTAACTTTAATTTACTTTCAAACTTTAGGTGGTGAACCGCGTAGCATGTTGTTTCTACTCGGTAGTGAAATCGTTGTGGAGGTTTCCTCTCGAAGAAATTACTCGGTTAATGGAGTGACCCGTTTTACTTAGCTCTTATTCAAGGCAAGCTGGAAGACCAGCAGTTCCCAAATGTTTTTAGGGAGCCTACGGCCGCTGGCAAAACTATTGTGAAAAATTCGCCTATAATACTGACGTTTAAAGACAAAGAGGTTCGTGATCTTTCAAAGTTAGATACCCCTGTCGCTTAGTTACTTGCTCCATTTAGTTGTCCAAATGTTTTCTTCATTGCAAACCAATTTGGACATGTAATTAGACATATAGTCACATATTTACTTTCGTTAATTGCGTTTACTATTACTACAATCCTGTTTATAACAAAACCCTACGCTGTGTTAATCGGCATCGATTCAGACAAATAAATTTGCCAAGTGTACGTTTTAAAGAAAGATTCTTTCATTGCTTGAGCCATTTCGTCTGGACAATCAGCAAACTCGCCATCGAGGTTGAAACCACTTTTCCCTACTTGGATATTTTCTTTAACGCTAAACATTACCAACTAAATAACTTATGGTCTGCTATGACATTGTGCTACCTCTCTCGTAATGGCACCTGCTGTGCATCCTTGTATGAAGCATGACAGGATATTATTGCATTTTGCACTAAAAGGTTAACGTCCGCATTTAGAGTTACACAATCTTAGTTTACGGAAGATTACTGATAGTCCATCGCTAAAGAACCATATTGAAGGTCACCACCTAAGGTTTAATCTGCCCTCAGAATCTCCCTCACGTAATCGAACCCACTGCGTATAAGGGCTGGATGCCTTGGTACTGAAAGGATCTTGGCCGTAATTAGTGTACCCTGATCTGGCAGCTCGTGAAATTTTCGATGATGTTATGCTTCGCACCCATATTAAGGGTCAAAGTAAGAAGTGTTTGATACTCAGATATACGTGAGGAAGTGTCTGTACGGCTGGTGACTATGCTAAAACTGAGGTCAGCATTTAAAAGGCAGCGAGTTATGACTGCTATAAAGGTTGGATTCTCATAGGACAGCTCCTCTAAAGACAATTCCTCCCTTGTCTGAAGCGTTTTATTTATCAATGTCATTCCTTCTAAGGACGAAGGGGTCTTCGCCTATTGAACCTCATCTGAGTTGCATTCGGTACCTTTTAACTTACCTCGAATATTGTTCCCTCATCCAAGTCTAACATCTTAATCTCTTTGGACTCAGAGATTGTACCGTGACTATGCATTTGGGTCAACTTCTTATTCAACTGTTTTATTCTGTCTATTCGCCCCCCCACTAATCTTTCAAATTAAAATGATACTACGACTACCACTAACATTATTGGAGGAAGTCCAATTTAGACTTGCTTTTCTTTCCAGGTTTTGTGCCTTCTTGTGTTCACGTTCATTCTGTTGTAAGAACTTCATATCCATTTTTTTTGCTCTTCAATTTAATCAAAATCCTCTAAGTTGTGACGCAGTGGCAAGTCGGTGTTTTCTACAGGGATATTTTCCATAGTTGTTTCCACTCGCAAGTAACGATATGTTGTATCTTAAAGTGGAACTCTCCTGGTATGGTGTTTACTTTGGTAACAATGTGTTGTTATTTTATCCACCTTCACCTCTGCACTCCTCAGGTAGTAGAACTTGGCCTCAGATGTGATCGAAATGATGGGCAACACTGTCACATTGTATATAAAAATCGACGAAACCAAATTGAAGTTAAGTGTAAAAATAAACATTATATTTTTTGTTCTAATTAATTCTTTTTTTTCCTTTTGGAATCATTCTAATGCGAGTGGCATTTTTCCTTCATGTGATTGACTAATTGGCGGAGCAAGTCTTCGTACTACTCAGTATCAGGTTTCTTCTTCCTAAGTTATATTTACGTGTCACGTTTGGTTATGATACGATATCGTCTAAAGCAGGAGTGCTTAGACCAATGGAATTGAAGGGCACTTTTTCAAACTTTAAAGTGTACGTATGAACTAATATGAGTACTAATAGCGAGACCTGAAAATGGTCGGTTTAAAGGTAAATACATGGAAAAATGATTCGAAAGGAAAGGTTCAATCTAAGAACACCAGTAAAAACTAGGAATTGCTTAAAATGTCCCAGAAAAACAACGGTAAGAACGACTTATAAGTATTTTCCTGGTGGTATATGTGTTTCCCAGCATGATTCAGAGAGAATCAGGTGCCAGTAGGCAGAATTAATGAAGTGACTCAGATATTACCACACATACAACATTGTAAAAAATTATGGGTCAGGTATGAACAAGTGGGAAATTCCCTTCAATGACCTGCGGCGTTTGTGATTAGATGATAAATAGTTATTGCATTGATGGTTTCTTATGGTTAAAAATACTCGCAACTGCCTTTGAATGGCTAAATGATGCTTCTTTCACTAGATGGCGCAATCCAGTGCCAAATCCGATGGCAGATTTGAAATCTCCAGGGTGAATAACCATATGTCCCATGGTCATATGGGTCATTTCATGGCTCTAAATGGGTACAATTGAACTTTAATCCTTTTGAACAAAAAAGCGATGCCTTGACTTGCAGGTAAAGAGTGACGAATATGATTGAAATTCATTTATTTCATACTTGACATAATAAAAATAAACATTTTTGCGTATATTTAATCAATACTCAATATTTGATGTCTCCTCAATTTGCTTTTATAACCTCTTTAATGCGTTTTGGCACATTAGGCAAAATTGGTTGGGGCAACCTTAGGCCATTCAATACGTGATACTAAGATACTAACATTTATACCTATTTTTTCAGTGATTATCCTTTTGTTAAATTATAAGTGGTAGTTTTTGGTACAAAAATGTCTCCGGAGACATAGATTCTTGAAGCTCAAACAGCTCAAATCATTCCATTGTCCAGAGAGGGATTATCCCAATTTAAAATTGCAAGAAAATTGAAATGGTCGAAAAACGGTGTCCAAACAACCATTAAAAGCTATCACGAGACCAATTCTTTCAAAAACGGTGGTGGTCAAGGTCGCCAAAGGTTTAAAGTTCCAAGGAAAGAGAGGTTGCAGAAAAAGAAATCTCTCGCCGATAGAAAACAAGGTCTGCTGACCAAAGGTCGCGTGCTCTCACTTATTCGGATTTATGACCTTACGACCTTCAAAACTTTGAATAATTCCCGTAATAACTTTAGGAGGACCTTGAAAATTAGATCTTTTGAAAGAGAATGTAAGACGACATAAGAGTTCTGAATTTTGTTAGAACCGGTCAAATAGTTACAATGTTATTATCAAAACAAATCAAAGCAAAACGGGGACCGACCGACCAACCGACCGACCAATATAGTGAGATGTAGAGTTGCTCGTGATAAAAACCTTTCTGATATAGTTGCTGAGTTCCTGGCAGCAAAAAACAAAGATATATCAAAACGCACAGTGAGAAGAAGGTTATTAGAAGCTGGGTTCAAAGGATGCAAGGCTAGAGAGAAACCGTGGCTGTCCTAGGTGAACAAGAAGAAGCGATTGTCTTGGGCAAAAGAGCATGAAGATTGGACTGATGATGATTGTGCTAGAGTTGTTTGGTCTGATGAAAGCAACTTTGAGCTAAGTTCTCCACATTAGTTTCCACCAATTTATTAGGCTTCTACACATTTTTATTGGATGCCAAAAATTATCAGTAAAATTTGAATTTCTCCTCGGATTTTTGGAACCCCTGGAGCTGTTTAAGTTCGTCGAAGAGTTGGGGAAGTTTATGACTGTTGTCCTAACAGTGAAGTTTGGAGGTGGCAGTATAATAGTTAGGAGCTACATATCATCTTCAGGTCCAGGATTGTTATTCACTTGTGAGGGCAGAATAAATTCCAACACTTACACCAGCATGTTAGACAAGGTTTTATCAACCTTTCTTAGGTAAAATTTTCAATGACGACATACAAGATGGTGTAATCTTCCAACACGACAATGCTCCATGCCACACGCCTAGAATCACAAAGGGTTGGTTTGAAAAGAAAGGGGTGAAGTTGATGGAATTGCCCCTTTAATTTCCAGATCTTAACTACATTGAAAATTTGCGGTCACACTTGGCTAGAAGTGTGTGGTTGCACAAATGTTCCTCAAAAAGTGAATTAACAGCCAAGATTCATGAAAAGAGGCAGAAAACTTAGCCAAACACCTCTGACAACTTAGTCTTAAGTATGCAAAAACGTATAACAACGGCTATAAAAGCAAAAGGAGGGCACATTAAATATTAATTATTGATAGAATATACGCAAAAATGTTTATTTGTATTATGTCAAGTATGAAATAAATGAGTTTCCATCATATTCTTCACTTTTTCATACCTGCCCCATAATTTCGGCCAAAGCCAAATTTATGAGTCTGATCATAAAAAAATAGGTTAAAAAGCAGAATCCAGCAAATAATTACAACATCGACCTTTATTAGGTCTAAATTGGGGAACAACTGCGCAAAATTACTTCTGAAATTGATAGCTCGGTAGAACGAATCCAAGAAGTCATTTATTTTTGTCCTTTTGCCAATTCAATTCATTACAATGTTTGTAAGTGAGTGTGCTTGTGTCTGCGGGATTGGAGGATAAGTCATGTTTGGGGTAAATAGAAAAAACACTTGTGAAAAGAGAAAAATAGAGGAAGATTTACATAAGAATGCAAGGTGCCTATTGATCCGAATTATTGATACCATTAGACGCTTGTTTAGGGATTTCTTGAGGTGTATGTGTCGTATTCGTGTTTCTTCTTTTTCCTTGTTAGGTGTTCGTAATCGGAAGATTTATTTATCAGTATCGGGTATATTTTCCTCAAACGTGTTTGTGTTTTATCTTTTGTTGGTTTATATATTAGGGTCCTGTCTTCATTGGCTTTCTTACTTCTCATTTTGTATTGTTCACTTTTTTATGCATAAAATGGCACTTCTTCTACGTTGTTCACGACTTCTTGCTCTTCTGTACTGTTGATCATTTCTCTGATTTTTTAAATAATTTCTTCTATTTATTTTCTCTATAGGCATTGTCTGTTCTTCTATGACTTTATTTATGGGTTTCAACCTCGTCATCCTATGCAATTCTTCTTGCATTTTTCCTTCTCTTCTTCGCGTACCTGTAATTAGGTATATTCATTTATCCTGGAGTTTCCGTAGTTTTTCTTGTGAGACAGAAGAGCATAGAGGTGGGGTACAAGAGCGGGGCTCTTGCTTGAGCCGTATAGGGGTCTGACTACCACAATGGCCTGCGAAATTCTATCTGTGATGTGCTTTCTTTACCAGTTTGAAGTAATTTTACGAGTACATTGAACTCTGGGGTGTAAGGGTAACGTCTATTCTCCACCCTCAAATCTCCTATTAAGAGTCATTACGATCGTGACTACCTTGAATTTATCTTTGTTTATTCTTATTTTGAATTTGGCTTTGTAGTTGCTTAGTCATTCTATTTCTGCAGCTCTCATACGAGCTTGCATAGATGCGTTATAATAAGGAACTGTATTATCTGGCTGAAATCATCCGTGAATTGAATGTTGAGTCAAATGCAGTTCCCTGGTGCTGGGACATCTGCAATATACACGAGTACAGGGTAGGACTAAAACAGTTCACTGCGGGAGCCCTGATTTTAGGTCAAACATTGGTTCGTCTACCGTCTATTTCCTGATATATATCGTTCTCTCCATAATATAGTCATATAGAGTTTTCTATAAGTTTTAACTTAGTCCCAACTGAAGGATTTTATACTGGTCCCCCCCTTTACCACACATTAAGTGCTTTTGATACATTTTGCAATACAATGTCTAACTAACTCCCTTCCTTTTTGCTTGGGAAATTTTATCTGCGATGACACTGATTGCCATCTCCGTGTTTCTTTTTTTCTAAATCTGAATTGGTATGGATTGTATAGGGAGTCTTTCAGGTGGATAACGAGTCTGCGATTCGATAGTTTTTAGAAAAAAATCCCGCTAACTTTCCGTAGCGAAATTGGACGGTAGCTATCCTTTCTCTGTGTTGGCTTCCCGGCTTAGCTACAAAAATCGTTTTAGCCGTCTTGAAAGCCTTGGAGAAGTATTCTGTATTAAATAGAAGTGTTTTAATATTCGTCTCATTCCTGCTATTATATTTGTTCGAACTCTATATCATAGTCCTCATTTTCCTCCTCCGTTATATTGAATATATTTTTCCAATATTCACGGAATATATCTTCTATGTCTTTTTTCTCTGTTTTCCTTCCTCCATTTTCTCTTTTTATTCCTATTTTCTTATTTTCCTCGTCTTGTGTGAT
The DNA here is from genome assembly GCA_963969495.1 of Ceratothoa steindachneri. Lineage (NCBI taxonomy): Eukaryota > Metazoa > Arthropoda > Malacostraca > Isopoda > Cymothoidae > Ceratothoa > Ceratothoa steindachneri. The sequence continues at coordinate 23,592,648 of OZ018324.1, forward strand.
GTCTCCTTAAGGCTCCTTATTTTTTCATAAAATTCTTTGGGAGATTCATCTTATTCGAGGGTTTCGATCGCATAGTCTCATTTTCTCAATTGCTTTTTCCAGGATCAGTTGATTCATTTCTTCTTTTATCTGTTTACTTCTTTGTATTCAATTTATTGATGCCCTTCTGAAGATTATCTGACATCATTTTTTTTCACTTTAAGGTAGAAATCATTTATGTAATCGGTACATCTGTAGGCTGAAATGGACTTACTCGTATAAATGAATTTGGGGATAGATTCTCTATATACGTCGATTTGTTAGTTATTTAGGTCGTTGAGTACCTCGTCAATTTCCTCGAGAATTACCTCATCCAGTCTCGTAGGGTGATACTTTTATTTAAAATTACAATACCTATTTTAGATAATTCATTTTAGGTAAAAGATCTAGTTGTTATTAGGAAATAGCGCCATTGTATAGCATAGTGATATTGAGGACATTCACTTGGCCTTGAAAATAGACGTGTGTGTCGCTGTTCATGAAAAATAGGCGTGTCCAAGGAAGATATCCGTGTGCCCGTATAAGATATTTAGTGTATAACAAAGATAATTGAGTGTCAATGAAAGATATTCGAGTGTTCTTGGCAAATATAAGTGCGTCAATGGAAGATATTCGAGTGTCTATGGAAAATATACGGGTATTCATAGAAGATATGCGGTTGTCTATGAAAGTTATTAGAGTGCGATGGCAGATATATGAGCACAATTGGTCTAAATGGAACCTAGGTTCATTTGTACTCTTTTGCTCTTCTTTGCATCCAGCGAATATTAATCCATTTGTAAATATTCTTCTCACCTCACCAAATAATGAAGGGGCGAAAATCGCGCATAATTAGTATGAAGGTTTAGGGTGGAAATGTTATGGCCAAGATCCAGTCTGATTTAGAGGTGGATGAAAGATAAAGGGTTAGGATAGTGTTTCCTGATTTGAAGTATCTTTTTTTTTACAACTTAAGTCATCAACGCATCATGCACACATTGTAAATATGTAATAGTATAATAAATAAGATGATTATAATAATGTTGGGTAGTGATGATGGATATGAAGTAGAGGATGATGATAGTGATGTTAATGATAATGGTAATAAGACTAAGGAGGAGGATTTTTATGATGATACTAATAATGCTAATAAAGATGATAATAATTCTAATGATGGGAAAATTCTGGTGCCACGTGATTCTACTTTGACATTACACCTCGCTTCCTAGTACCATTTCTAAGGTAGTTTATTGAAAAGACGATTCCAAGCACTTTTTTCTTTAATGGCAGAACAATGGCCTGCCACTTAACTATTTAAAAAGATGCACATAAATTATTCATTCTAGAAATTTTTTGCTAAGAAAAAGACGAAAGGGAGCGGAACCTTCTTTTCCCTTTCCTTCAGGTGTTCAACCTCGTAAAATCTAACTTTTAACTATTGTCTCTTTCTTTAAGTCATTTCACTAGATATACTAGTGACAATCTGTGTTAATTTCTTTAAAAGTTACAAAGAAGCGGTTGAGGTGAATTATAATAGGACGTGAAAATGGCTAAAATACGCCTTTAAAATCTTCTGATTTCCCTTCACTCCCTAATTCACTCAAATGTTAGATTAAATGTCATCGAACTCTCAACATATCGAAATAGCTCGCTATCATTTTGTTATATTCTGCAGCTACTATAACCTTTAAATGCTTCCTGAATTAGATATATTTATGTAAAATGTACCTAATTTAATCCTATATATTTGAATAAAAAAAACTCTTTAAACCCCAAAGTATTTAATTAATAATTAAGTTGAAATGAAGACTCTACTCTATGCTAGTAATGGCTCATACATTGCTCCATAATTGACTTAAAAGTGACATAAAAATTCTATGAATTGAATGTTAGTGGGACCAAAAAATCTATTAAATGAGAACCGAATGTGTGGAATGTGTGGGTAGTCAATGTAGTGAATATCTCTATAAAGGTAGATTGAAGATGCTAGCTCACTGTGAAACAAACATTGAAGGAAATGAAGAGTTTGAGTAGAATTTAGTGTGAATAGGTGTGAATAAAGGCGATAGGAGTAAAAATGATGTGTCGGTGCTTTTGTGTGAGTTGTGTTATGATGCGATGGCTGAGTATGGTTGTACATATGAAGTCGAGAATTATGTTGGTGAAGTTAAGATTTTAAAAGAAAAAATTATATGTGGTTGTAGTGCATTGACCCTGTAATGATAGAACTGAAGCTGACGTAGAGACGGTCTGGAATAATTTAGAATGACGTGTGGATGGAATTGGAAATAGGCATTGGTTTTATAGTTGAGGGAGATATGAATGAAAGAATGGGTGACATAATGAGAAAATGGATAACTGAATGTTTTGGTATATCATGAGAGAGTTTGGTAAAGCTATATGCTGAAATAAACATGTGTAGCAGACACATTCTTTCAGCACAAGCATGTGCATAAATACACATGAGTTGGGCAAATGGAAAATGCATTGTGAGTAGGATTGATCTGTGCCAGGTAAAATTATATCCTGCGGGTCTTATTTGATGGGAAAGCTGTAATAGGTATCAGTGTGAGATAAATTTCTGCAGTGTAAGGATAAATTAGTTGCTGTATGGAAGAGAAAATTTAATGAAGATAGACAAGGAGGGAGAATAAAAAAGTTATTGAATTAGAGAGAAAGAGGGTGAGTATATGAAAACGCTGGTGGATAAGAAGAGAGGAAATAATTGTAAAAATAGAAAGAGAAAGAATCCGAACAAGTTAGAAGTAATTGTAATACAAGGGCTGTCTGTATATTTGCGTTAGAACTGGAAAGAGGAAGTAAAGTGCTGAAGAGCTGATGACGATGTTAAGCGTGTAATATAAAGTGGAAAGGATAGGTATTTGAAAATGCGTAATAGTGTAGGTAGATATGCCCCCCGACCATTTTAGGTCCACCACCCACTTTTACTATTTTTATTTAAATAAAATTAGTCAACTGCCCACAAAATTAACAATCCTACAAAAAAAATATATGTATGTTACAATACATATATTATAATTATAGGTATCATAAAACATTGTGTATTAACAACACCGCCATAATATAGGAATTTACTTTATAGAATTATAAATGTGTCTAAGTTTACTTAAATTCATCAATTTTCGTACCGCTCACCCAGAAGCTCAAAACACTCAGTAGTGGGCATATCGCCTAGGTTGAAGGGCACTGGACTGTAGATGAAGATGTCAAAAACATTTGCTTGATTGCATATAAGGATGTGAAAAGGAGAGTGAAACAAGTGCTTAAACAGGGTAAGCAAGAGGCAAATGAAGCATCTGAAATTAAGATGAATGAGGATCCGGTTGGGAAAAGGAAGCAATTTTAGAAGAAAGAGAAAAGGGGCAGGAAAATAAGGTAAGCATCGATTACAATATTGATAGGGTACTTGTAAGCATGATGAGGTCAAAAGTAGAGGCCAAGTATACTTTGATGAGTTGCATAATATAATGTGGGCATGAAAGATAGTAAGACTGTAAATATGATTTGTTCCGTGGGAGTAAATTAGGGGCTGTATCAGAGTATGAAAGCAAAGAGCAAATGAGATTATGTGAGGGCTTTTAGAATTCTGAAAAATGGGAAGGCAGCTGAAATAGATGATATAGTAGCCAATACGCTCAAATGTGGCAGTAAATGCGTTGTGGGAACAAATATGGGGGTTGTGTGGTAAAACATTCATTCGAAAGTGGAAGATTGCTTTAGGACTAGAAGAGCGCCCTAATAGTACCCTTGCATCATGGTAAAGGGTAGAGAGGTGAAAACATGAACTACAGTGGGAGAAGTGTCTCTTTTGTGGGTAAAGTGTTTCAGAAAATTCTGATTGGGCGTATAAGAAGTGTGGAGAAATGGCTACATTAAGCCTCCTGGAGGAGTATAGGTACATTCAAACCCCCTTCCCTTCATGAGGAGAAGCGTGGGAAAGGTAGCCGGCGAAAATGCTTACCATGTGTGATCTCCTCGCCGCTGTGGGCAGTTGGAGCTAACATATGTTTGAAGGCGACCACCTAAGGTCCTTAAACGACGCTCTAACGATCGTATTACCTACGAGACCCATAAACCCGTGGTTAGGAAAAAAAACGGTGCGAGTCAGAAGGCCCGCTAAGTAGCGGTGTGGTTGCGAGCCTATAATTTGCGAGCTGACTTGGGCACCCCAGTGCCACCTCAGGAATTCTCGCTCTCCCCAGATGCTAACTCTCCATTCGCTCCCCCTCCCCCCTTTTTGCATCTGTGGCCTGGTCACTTCCCCCTTTAGATGGGGCGGCAATCCGCCTATATACATATAAGCCCCGCAAAGAAAGAGAAGAGGATTATCAGAAGTCGATACGCTAGAGGTGGATTAGTTCGTGAAGATCGATCCATCGGCTAGACAAGAAGATTATTAGAAGTCGATTCGCCAGAAGAAAGATTAGTTCGTAAAGATCGATCCTTCAGCCATACCAGACTATTTCCGTGAGAAACGATAGGATCAGATTGAAAAAATCGATCCCCCCTTTCAGGGCCGTATTAACCTAATTAGCCAAGTTTTATATCGATGCCATACCGAAGAAGCCTTTTCCGTCTGCAAAGAAGCCCGACTGAAGAAAAGCAAAGCCGCTTACACTCGAGTGATTCTCACATCTCAAGCACCGTAAGAGTGAGAGGAGAAGAACCCTGCCCCAACGAGCTCCCGTTCTTTAATTACGTTGCAGAATCATCCCCGGCACAGGCGACAAGCAATCCCTCCTCGAAAATTTAAACCAGCGGCCACACCACTTCAAAGCGAGAGATAAGTCCTCCAGCGACATCCGGCAATCCCTAATACCTACCTGTAAGTTAACAATAACATTTATATCTCTATTGCGATAGTAGAAGTTTAGTACGTCCCACGTTTTAAAGGAGAGTAGAAACCATTATTCTTGAACCTAGGTCATATGTGTTTGTAGATGACAGTACATTAATTTAATGTTTTATGCTAAACAAATAGGGTCGTGATAAAAATACTAATTGGCAATTGGTTTGTTTATTGGAAGCCTACTTGTTTATGTTTTGTCATTTAAAAATCTTTGAGGCCAAATATAGAAATGCTTTTACTGTTGGTTTGTAATATTTAATTTAAAATACATGTTTATTTTTGGTAGATTCTGGTGTTTCCTCTTATCCTTATGTGTTTAAAAATAGCTCTTCCTTAAGGACTAATCCACTAAAATAGCACTCTTAGAACAAAGCCTACTTCATCATAGAAGTAACTCACGCCCCTAAAAGCATACCGCTACTAAAAGGGTGTCAAAGCGTAGAGTGATCAAAGCCAAGGGTCATTCTACGACATATTATAAAAGTGGTGTCAGGTCTAGAGGTTTTATATTAGAAAGAACCCAGCAGTGTCTATTTAAGGAAGAGCTAACACATAAAAGGAACACCAGGAATAGTAGAATATTTGACGAGTGGGAAATTGGTAAAGTTAGAGGTGGATACCATCTAAAGGAAATTGTTAGGCCAAGTGGTAAGTTTCGGTGGTGGAATAGGTCAGGCTTGATTAAAAACAAGGTAGATGACTGACATAAGCGTGATGGCATTGTTTGACCTTTATCGGAAGCAAGGTCAAAGCCTCGGACTGGAAGGAACCGATCTGAGTTCGTTTATTCAGGAGAAAGAGAGAAACGAAAGAGAAGAAAGAAGAGAGGAACGTAAAATGAAAATGGAAGCTGATGAAAGAAGAGAAAAGGCGAAAATGGAAGCTGATGAAAGAGAGAAGATAAGGGCCCACGAAAGAGCTCTTAGCAAAGACGAGTTAGAGGTGCGGTCAATGTCATCTAGAACAGGACTGTCACCAGCGGCCAGCATGAAACTCCCGGAGTACAAGGACGAAGAAGATTTATGCTCATATCTCTCCCATTTTGAGAAAATATTTGAAGTCAATAATTGGGACCTAGAAGAAGATGGGGTCGCCAGACTGTTACCGCTACTCAATCGTAGGATGAGAGAGATATTCGTATTTTTACCCTCAGAAGCGACTGTGGACTATTCCACTCTCAAAGCCGAACTTCTCTCAGCAACAAACCTTAACCCGGAAGAATATAGGATGAAGTTCAGGCATTCTCGTATAAGACCTGGACAAACATATAAACATTTTGGCTTTGAGCTTCGTCGAAGCCTACAGTTTTGGATGGAGTCAGAAGGGGTAGAGAACGAAGTCGCTGCAGTCGTCGACTTCATGCTTAGAGATCAGTTACTAAGTACACTACCCCAGGAAATCCGTGCATTCGTTAAGGACCGAAAAGCTTCTACCTTCAACGAGTGCCTGGATGAGGCTGACCTCCACGCGGTAAATCATCGGTTATATCCTAGGGAGTACAAGAAAGAGAAGGCTCCCTCCCCAAAGAAAAATGGGCCGCCACCCAGGCCTTTACAGAAGAAGCCCTTTAAGTTCTTAGCAGCAAAAGGAACTTATAAACCAAATTTTGGAGGAGAAAAGAATCAAAAAGAAGTTAGGATTCCACAAGGATCATACCCTAATACCGGCACGTATCCCAGGAAGCCCGTCACTTGTTATACCTGCGGGATAATAGGTCACCTGAGTTTCCAGTGCCCACAGAACTCCCGACTGAGGGAGACCTCGAGACAACAGGTGCAAAATCTGACTGCCGCGATCCCAGCAGGACAAGCTGATTCGTCCTACGTCCCCGCGCCAACATCCGAAGGGCCCCAGCAACAGGTAAACTTTCTATTCAACAAAAGTTCGCCAGGCGGCCTACAATTTGAAGAGGGCACTGTTAATGGGTGCCGAGTATCCACTTTAGTCAGAGACACCGGATGCACGTGCATAGTGGTATCCGACAAGTTGCTGCCCCCAGTAAACCCTGCCCATAAGAAATTCGCAATCGTCCACGACTTTTTAGGACGCGACAATCGATTCCCCGTCGTGAGATGTCATATACAATGCAGATATTTCACCGGTTGGACGGACGTGGTAGTAGCCCCGATTAAGTTCTGCGCAGTACTAATCGGACAAAACCCCCTAATTCCCCAGCAAGAAGTGGCTCAACAAGTAGTCACCCGGGCACAAGAAGCCCAGAGGAAAGAGCAACCTGCTAAGTTGACCCCGATGATTACCCTCGAAGACAATGGGTTCAAATTGACTTCCTTCGCCAGTGCTCAGAAGAAATGCCCCACTCTTAAACCTCTTTGGGAGAAAGCTATTAAAGGTGAAATTCTCCAAGTGAAAGGAAAGAAGCCTATCCAGTATATCGTAAAAGACTCACTTCTCTACCGTACTATCAGCGAGGAGGATAAGGAGAACAAGAAAGCACTGTGTGTACCTCAACAATACACGCAAAGAATTTTGAATACCGCGCATGATGGAATATTAGCCGGACACTTTGGGCACAACAAAACGGCGCAGCAGATATTCCGACACTTTTATTGGCCCCAGGCCGCCAGGGAAATTGTGGCCTATTGCCGATCATGCGACGGGTGTCAGAAGGATCCCTCCAGAGGACGGGTACCTCCCGCTCCCTCACAAAAGGTGCCCGTTATAACCGAACCATTCTTTCGAGTGGCAATTGATTTGGTGGGACCAATTCACCCCCCTTCAAGTGGAGGACACTCCTACATCCTCACCCTAGTGGATTGTGCCACCCGGTTCCCAGATGCCGTGGCCCTACGCAAGATTGACACTATTTCCTGCGCAGAAGCATTATTTTCAATTTTCGCACGAGTAGGCCTGCCTAAAGAAATTCTTTCGGATAGAGGGCGCCAATTCACCTCAGAACCGATGGATACCGTTTACTCGGTTACCCTCCTGCAAGTCATACACACCGTGTGTGTGGAACAAGACGAGGAATACGAACTTCCCTCGCTCTCCCCTACCCCGGAAGACCCTCGGGTGGATTTAAAGATAAATGCCCACTTAGAAATTCAACAAAAAGCGGAAATGTTGAACTTACTCATGGAATTCCCAGAAGTCATTTCTGAAAACCCCGGATGTGCCAAGGATTTTATCCATGAAATAAAACTAAAAACTAATTCAGTGGTTCGGAGCAAACCATATCCTTTACCGATCCACCTACGAGAAGCTTTCAATAAGAAAGTCCGGAATTTACTAAAATTGGGAATTTTAGAGCCATCGGAGTCCGATTATTGCTCCCCCATAGTAATGGTTAAGAAACCGGATCAATCATTTCGGATGTGCGTGGACTTCCGAAAATTGAATTCAGTTACCGTTTTCGACGCCGAGCCCATCCCACTAATAGATCAAAATCTCCATTTATTTGAAGACGCTAAATTCATCACCGAATTGGATTTGTGTAAAGCGTACTATCAAATACCTCTCGCTAAGGAGTCCAAAAAACTGACGGCTTTTGCGACCGAGAGAGGTCTGTTACAGTTTACCAGGCTACCCTTCGGACTACTTACAGCCGGTAGCAATTATAATAGGATGATGAGGCGAATTATCGCTGGACTAAGTGACGTGTCGTTTTACTTCGACAACGTGTACGTAGCTACCCGTACATGGGAGTCACACTTACACGCCTTACGCTCATTGCTGGAGAAATTGAAGGAGCAAGGTCTAACCGCCGGGCCGACCAAGTGTTATTTTGCCTACGAATCCATTGACTACCTGGGATTCAAAATAGGACAAAAACACTTGACTACCCAGCAAGAAAAAGTGGACGCCATAGTCAAGATGCCCCGGCTGAAAACAAAGAAACAACTCCGATCGTTTATGGGAGCGGCCTCGTTCTATAGGCGTTTTGTACCACACTTCGCTTCCATTGTGGCCCCACTGAATGATTTGTTAAAAAAGACAGCGTCAGACCCTGTCACGTGGAACCCCCATGCAATAACTCAGTTGGAGGTTCTAAAAGGAAAACTCGTAACTGCGCCCATTCTTCGCTTACCAAATCCCAATAAGATCTTCGGCCTTCGAACGGACGCTAGTCGGGACGGGTTAGGCGGAGTATTGCTTCAATACGAAGATGACGAAACAGCCTATCCCATAGCTTATGTCAGTAGGAAACTGTTGAGTAGAGAAAAAGCCTACGCTACTATCGAAATCAAAGCTTTGGCCATAATATGGTCCATAGGTAAATTCAAATATTATCTAATAGGGCGCGAGTTCAAGTTGGAATGCGACCATAAACCGTTGTCATACTTAGGTAAAAATAAGTGTAAGAATGGAAGACTCCTGAGATGGAGTTTACTCTTGATGGAGTACCAGTACTCCATTCACTATATAAAAAGGTCCAACAATTGTATGGCCGACTCGATAAGTCGGAACCCTGTCGACGATTAAGGAGCAGCCCAACTATTGTATTATAGCAAAGTTAAGTGTAAATCAGTAGAATTGTAAGTAAGTAGGAGCGAGTAACCCCCTAGTGGTAGGTAAGAAAATCCTAAGTTGGCACAGTAATATAGGAATTAATGTAAGGTCAGGTGAAATGTTATCGAGAATTTATTGTATAATATAATGTTCCGTAAGTTACCCATGTATATTATTGTAAGCGTCGGATTGGACCCCCCCCCCTCCCGTTATTTTCTTAAGAATGGAGGTAAATGTGGAGAAATGGCTACATTAAGCCTCCTGGAGGAGTATAGGTACATTCAAACCCCCCTCCCTTCATGAGGAGAAGCGTGAGAAAGGTAGCCGGCGAAAATGCTTACCATGTGTGATCTCTTCGCCGCTGTGGGCAGTTGGAGCTAACATATGTTTGAAGGCGACCACCTAAGGTCCTTAAACGACGCTCTAACGATCGTATTACCTACGAGACCCATAAACCCGTGGTTAGGAAAAAAACGGTGCGAGTCAGAAGGCCCGCTAAGTAGCGGTGCGGTTGCGAGCCTATAATTTGCGAGCTGACTTGGGCACCCCAGTGCCACCTCAGGAATTCTCGCTCTCCCCAGATGCTAACTCTCCATTCGCTCCTCCTCCCCCCTTTTTGCATCTGTGGCCTGGTCACTTCCCCCTTTAGATGGGGCGGCAATCCGCCTATATATAAGCCCCGCAAAGAAAGAGAAGAGGATTATCAGAAGTCGATACGCTAGAGGTGGATTAGTTCGTGAAGATCGATCCATCGGCTAGACAAGAAGATTATTAGAAGTCGATTCGCCAGAAGAAAGATTAGTTCGTAAAGATCGATCCTTCAGCCATACCAGACTATTTCCGTGAGAAACGATAGGATCAGATTGAAAAAATCGATCCCCCCTTTCAGGGCCGTATTAACCTAATTAGCCAAGTTTTATATCGATGCCATACCGAAGAAGCCTTTTCCGTCTGCAAAGAAGCCCGACTGAAGAAAAGCAAAGCCGCTTACACTCGAGTGATTCTCACATCTCAAGCACCGTAAGAGTGAGAGGAGAAGAACCCTGCCCCAACGAGCTCCCGTTCTTTAATTACGTTGCAGAATCATCCCCGGCACAGGCGACAAGCAATCCCTCCTCGAAAATTTAAACCAGCGGCCACACCACTTCAAAGCGAGAGATAAGTCCTCCAGCGACATCCGGCAATCCCTAATACCTACCTGTAAGTTAACAATAACATTTATATCTCTATTGCGATAGTAGAAGTTTAGTACGTCCCACGTTTTAAAGGAGAGTAGAAACCATTATTCTTGAACCTAGGTCATATGTGTTTGTAGATGACAGTACATTAATTTAATGTTTTATGCTAAACAAATAGGGTCGTGATAAAAATACTAATTGGCAATTGGTTTGTTTATTGGAAGCCTACTTGTTTATGTTTTGTCATTTAAAAATCTTTGAGGCCAAATATAGAAATGCTTTTACTGTTGGTTTGTAATATTTAATTTAAAATACATGTTTATTTTTGGTAGATTCTGGTGTTTCCTCTTATCCTTATGTGTTTAAAAATAGCTCTTCCTTAAGGACTAAACCACTAAAATAGCACTCTTTGAACAAAGCCTACTTCATCATAGAAGTAACTCACGCCCCTTAAATCATACCGCTACTAAAAGGGTGTCAAAGCGTAGAGTGATCAAAGCCAAGGGTCATTCTACGACAAGAAGGATAAAAGATAGATTTTGAGGGAGGTAAACAAAGGTGGGTTAAGATGGGTAAGAGCGCTGGATTACCTATATGCAATCGAAGAGCTAGATTAAAAACCAAGGGATAAAAGGTGTTAAGTTCATGGATCTGGAGAAAGCGTGTAGATAAAAAAGGATTATCGCAGGTGTTAATAATGTATGGAATGAGGGGTAAACTATTGGATGGTGTGATGGGTGTCTATTTTGGAAGCAGGTCGTACCTTAAGGTGAAAGTTGGATTTGGTGGCTTGACATACATAGCCTTGCAGACAACTTCGTGTGATGGACTGAGGTATTTAATATGTTTATTTAAGGAGGAATGAGATAAATTACGTACTAAATTTAGGAAAAGTGTCGTGAGATTGATGAGGAATAACGAGGAATTGATATGAATTTATGACCAGTTGTTGATGGGTGGGAAGAGGGAGCTATAAATGAATGTAGAAAGTGTAGGTTGATGGTATTTGAAGGTAAGAATCTTAGGATGTGATACATCCGAGTCCTTTGTTCACCTCTTCAACAAGTGCAATCTCTAAATTAATTAGGTATAAATGAAGTAGATTGCGATAACAAGGATTTAAATGTCATTAAGTAGAAGAAAGTTGTATGAGAGAATGTTGGTTATTGTTTTGTTGAAGATATATAAATATATATTAGCCAATCTGGTGAATGCCTTTGAGGGTATAAGTCGCTGTAATTAAAAAGTTCAGCCCGGTAGTAGACTACTCTAAAATTCTGAAACCGTCCCAGAAAACAATAAAGACAAAATACAGAAAAACAAAAGAAGAAGAAAGCAGAATCTGGCTTACTGGTCGCATGTTGTTGCGCTGGCCGTATTTTTCCTCCGCCACCTCACTACGGCACTGGAGCATGCGACCAACCCTAAAGAAAGTAAAATAAAATGGAGGAGGCCAGTCTCCTCCCAAGAGTAAGGTTATCCACAAGTCTGCACGCACGAACCCGTCTCAAGGACAAGGGACAAGCAGGAAAGATCCCGCTCGTCCCGGTAGCGGGACAAGTGACGTGCGTGCGAAGATCACCGAGACCAGACATTCAGCAACAATGTGGCGAAGAGTCTGGGAGACCATGCAGACGTTGCAGTAAAGTTCAGGGGAGCTCAAGACTGTGACCAATCTAAAGACAAGAGAAAGCGACGTGAAGCCGAGGCGGTATTGGGTAGGGGGGGCAGGTCCATCTGAACAGTTGCCGCGCAATGGCACGTCAATATAAGTTCCCTTCGAGCGTCTAGCATCTTCTTTACCAGGCCTGATTTCTGCCATGTAGTCGGTGAGAGGAAGAGAGAAACGCAGGTATGGTCGTCATTTCCTCGCAAATTCTTTGGCTCCCTTAGCGACACATTAATTCTCCGGTGTGGCATAGAAAACGTCGAGATCAGCTGCTGATGCAGGGAGACCGTTAGCAACTAGGGAAGGTGCCCGGTTTTTGTATATCCTGCATCGACAAGTATGCTCTCAACCGGGGACGTGCGGAAGGCACCGGTCACCAGGCGGAGAGCGGTGTGGTGGCTCTAGTCCACCGTCCGCAATACACGCTTGGCTGCGGATGCGTAAAACTAGCAACAGTGTCAAGCTTCGAAAAACAAAGGATCTGTAGAAAATTAAGGCACTCTCCCTATCAGCACCCTATATCTGAATGTCATAGAACGAGGAATCTCCATGGTACAGGATCTGAGGCTGCTAATGAGAAATTCCAGGCCAAAAAATTGACGAAGAAAACGGTGCGAATCCACCACTTCCAGGCGAACCCCATTTAGGAGCAAGTCCGGGTCGGAGTGGAGTCTTGGATGACGGCAGAAGTGCACCACCTTAGTCTTGGCCAAAATAAATGGAAAACCTCTGCGCTCCTGCATAAAGTAAGATCGATTTAATCCTGTTTGAGTCGACGCTGTACCAAAAGAGATTAAAAGGTCCTCAACGTAAAGCATAACGAAATATCACTTGGCAGTACAGAGGGGATAGCTTTGATGATCAGTGTAAAATATTGGGACAACGAATACAGTTCGTGTGTGCCACCCTCTTCCTGTTCCATTGAACCGGATACGGAATACACGATCTCGCCAAAACTCAGAAATAAAGAATTGGAGACATCCATTGCCTCATCGTATGTAGTCTTCATGATACCGTATCGCCATGCGGTATCATAGGTCTTCTCCAGATCAAAAAACACCGTGGCGTAGTGTTATCTACGAAGGAAGGCCTCGCATACGGCATTATCCAGTCGGAGCAGAGCATCCAATGTGGAGTGGAATTTTCCTAAGACAACTCTCTTCTGCTCTCCACAAAAATAAATAATCTAACGTTTTCATTTTTTATCATCTTGCACACGCTCTGGGTTAGAAAGATTGGGTATAAACCGGTCGGGATAGAGTGATCTCTCTCCCTTTATGAAAGCAAGCACAGTAGTCATTCTCCATGAGTTTGGCAGGATACCTTCTGTCCCAATCGTGATGCTGAAATCTAACAGAAATACGTTACCTCGCTCAAATACGGGGTATTGCCAAAAGACTGTTACCTTCGTTACGACGTTTTCAACAAAGGACACGATCATAGTTTTGATGCAATCAGACAAATTTTATTGTTTTAACTCGACAGCGGACGTGCTCCAGGGGAGACAGGAAGGTCGCGCGTACGTCTTGGACGAAGCCCTTCCTCATACTGAACGAAACACGGTTGAGGGAGGAGTGCAGCTCGTCGATGTTGCTCTGGGGCACGTTGCAGGCATTTTCCTCGAAGTGCGCCTGCACGCTGTAGTCGAGGGTATTGAGGTAGGGTGACTGCGACGGCCAAAGGTCCTTTGTTTGACGTGAAGTTCATGTTCTACCTCAACCATTCTTGCACGTTTTTGACCGAGTCGGCCTGGAAACCATCCTGCTTAAAGGCGTAGCGGCCTTCTTCGTGATCTATTTCATCCATGGTAAGAATTTCGTGCACAGGATTTTCCTGTAATTAGCTGCGATTAGCCTGTAACCGGCCGAAGAACACACGGTCGGCATATTCTCGCTATTCAAATCTATGACGCCTTACATAATTAGCATTGAGGCCAGGTACTTGGTCGTGGACACGTAGCGGAACTCGCAGATGTACTGTTCCAAGCGTACAACTCGATCTTTCTGTTTGTTGATGACAGGAACAAATATGTATGATATTTTCTTCAGGAAAATTAATTCGATTGCCATGACTTTTCAAGTCGTTGAAAAGTCGACGACGGCGCTCTCAACATTATTCTCGCATACGCTCCGTGAGCAGAAGAATTTCCATGTGCCTCAAGCTCTTGCCGCCATCCTCTATGATGTCTCTGTGCACCGTGGCCAGCGGGATGTTCTTGTTCGCGAGTCGAGCCATTTATAGCTTAAGAGCAGTTTCTAAGGCATTTCTCACAGAAAAACGGTTGACACCTTTTCGTCTGCCTGAACGAGGTTAATCTTTGAGCTTTTCCCGTTCTAGAGTTTCTCCGCGACTCTGTAGACGGTCATTCGGCTGACCTTGAGCCACTTAGCGATGTCGGACTTGTTGTGGCCCGCGTGCTGGAGAACAGCGATCTTAATTCTTTTCACTTCCATCTCGGCACACTTGCTCATAATGAAAAAGTGTTTCAATGACACGTGTTAAAAAAGTAGGACTTTATGTTTGTTTCACGGAGCTTTTCTATTAGACACGTATATCTTTCGAAAGCTCAAACAACCGAATGTAAAATAACTTTTGCAAAACCAGGTATTTCTATACTTTTATTCTCTCCATTTTCTTTAGAGCTTGCCTGAAGAACCATTTCTTCTCTCCAGTCTTTTCATATTTGGTAATGTAGAGAAAAGTGTGTTGCAAAAGGGACGAATAAATAAACAAACAACGAAAGTAGCGAAGTTGAATTAAGAACAGCTTCCTGCGTTGCGTTACCGGGCAACTATTGGTGACGTCCTATCGTCTGAGCCAACCTGAATCTCCAAAAAGGCCCATTCAAGCAAAGCTTTTAAACATCTAGCCTGTATTTTCTGGTACACTATAATAGCCAAACGCACTATGAAGGCCAGTGGCTTTGATAAGTGTGCTAAAAAAAACATATTCATTTAATTTTCTCTATACCTATGATAATATATAATGTAACAAACTAACTCATACCTTTATTATGTTCATAATAAAGGCGTCCTGGATGGGGGTCATCTTCAAGGGACTCACGACCATGGCGGAATTCCCTATTCCAGCGACTCATTAGGTGAGTTGATAAGTGGACAAGTTATGCCATTTTTTATGAATTGCGCGTACATTAAAAAGCTTATCAGATCAAGAGAGCCTTTTTTATCATTATAGTTGCTGTTTTGCTCCTTGTTATGTTTAAGAGTAGCGGCTGCAATTTCAGCCTATGTTTATTTTTATATTTCCTTTTCTTGTTGTTTCGCTTACTGATTTTTTTTATTAATTCTTTCTTGCAGGGCAATTCGATACTTTAGTTTGTATATTTACTAATTCAGTTTTTCATTCTTTGGGTTTACTCACACATAGCTTCAATTTATGATCGTAGCAGCAACATCAGTGAACGTTTTTTTTTTTTTATTTGAGCAGCCCCTGTGGCGACTGCCAACTAGGACAAATGTTGCCGTACTCAGACTCATCCTAATACTAGGCTAGATTAAAAAAAAATACAACCATGTAAATAACACAGATAAAAGAGGGACAACAGTTAGGTCACAGGCTAAAACAATAACAACAAATAAAAAATACAAAATCAGGAAAAGACAACAAGAAGGAAGCGCGCAACAGGGTCGGGGGTAGGCCCGACATACCCCGGCGAAGGAACATGCAACCTAAAACAGAGAGTCAAATAGAGTAGAGGAGGCCAGCCTCCTCCAAAAGTCCTATACTCCGCAAGTCTTTGTGCAAGAACTAGTCCCGAGTACAAGAGACAAGCGGTAGCGACCTCGTTCATTCCTGTACTGAGAGAGGTAACATGCGTGAAGATCACCCAGACTGGGACATTCAACAAGAATGTGCCGAACATTCTGGGGGACAACGCAGGCGAGCGCTCCAGCAAATGGTCCTGCGTACCGCGAGTGTGTCCTATTCGGAGACGAGAGAAGGACATGAAGCAGTCGCGATATTGAAGGGTAGGTCCATGGGTACAGTCGCGGCGCAATGGCATGCAACTTGAAGTTCTCCTCAGCGGTCTCCCTTTTTTTGCCAAGAAGCCCGGAGGTCTGCCCGTATTCCTGCCATGTAATAAGTGTGAGGAACGTAGAAACACTCGCGGAATCTTTGGCGCCCTAATCTGCGCGATCATTCCTTACAATTCCCGATATCCAGGAACCCACCAGAAGATAATTTTGATATCTGGCTAGCTCGCCAAAACTGTGGCGTCACGGATATCGTGACCCAGAAGATAAAGAGATTTCAATGCCCTGAGTGCACTCACGGAGCTTTATTAGTCGCTCTAAATAACAATCCGGTCTACAAACCAGGTACGTCGCTTTATCTCCAGTATCGAGCGGTATATTGCAACTAGCTCCGCCGTGAAGAAATAAGAAGCGCCTGGCAGAGCACTGCTAACTTCAAACGAAGGGGATGCGGCGTGGAAACCAACCTCCTCTTGGCACCTAAAACCATTCCCATACATTGTCACGGCTTGAGCTTGACACGGATTGTGCTCGAAAAAGACCAAACGCAATATTTCGGCGCCTTAAAACTTTTGGTTCAGAGGCATGGCGACAAATAGTCAAAGGGGGTACCGTCCAGGGTAGTGTCCTGAGCAAATTCAGGGGGCTACTGGCCGGGAAGCTATACCGATCTCTCAAATATGTTTTTTAGCCCTAAACTCAAAGGGATTAGGGTACGACTGGCGACTCACGGCGGTATAGGCACCGTCGCGATTAACTCCTGATGCAGTGAGAGCCATTGAAGTCTGCGGGAGGCCCAATACATGCGTGTACATGCAAATAAGGCCATGAGTGCAGCCCAGATCGAGTGGCAGCTACCCACTATCAACAAGTAGGCTCTCATTGGGTGAGGGGTGGAAGGCACTGGTCGCCAGGCGAAGACTGGTGTGGTAGATTGAGTCCACCTTCTGCAATACACGTTAGGTTGCCGATGAATAAATCTCGCAATTGTAGTTGAGCTTCAAACGAAGAAAAGATTGATTAAATATTAACGCATTTACCCTCTCAGCACCCCAGAGGCCTAACGTCACGGAAAAATGAATATCCATGGCACAGGTACAAGAGACCCAAAGGATGCGAATATGATCCTCACAGGTGAGCCGTCGATCAATACAAGACCAAAAAACAGGGCGAGCCCACCCCTTGGAGGCAAATCCCATTTAAAAACAATTCAGGGTCACAGTAGAATGGTAGAAGTACACAAACTTTTCTTGGCCAATACACACCGAAAAAAGCAAAAATTTAAATTTAACACAAGCGTTTGCCAGACAATGTGGCACAAATAATAATCATTCTTATCCATATCACCCTATAATCGCCTTCTATTCACATCCTTATCATTAGCATTACGCAACACATAATATTTTATAACTACTATCTTATTCTCTCGCACATTCACCTCTTTTGCCATCCTTATGCTCCTTATTGGAATATTCTGATATTGTTCATTGAACATCTCTGAAAAATGACTTTTGTTTAATTAAGTCCTTAAGCTCAGAACATAACCATTTTAAGCTAGGTTGTGCTTCAATTTCCACCATTATGTTCCCCGAGCTACAAGTATTCCACAACACATTTATATGTATATGTAAGTCAGTGCGATGGAAGGAAACGACAAAGCTACGCATTCAGTACGCTTTTGCATAATATCAGAAAATCACAGGTTACTGTTAATCAGGGGATTTGTGGAAGCTAGGTTTAATTTTAAACCTACATAAAATGGAACATATCTAAGAATCAATGTTACCTATGAATTCCCAAAAAACGATATCTGGCAAAGATGAATGAAGGGAAGTAATATTAGATAAATAATAGGAAGAAATAAAATCGTGTATAATAACTGAATATTGACAACAATTTCTCCTATCAGAATTAGGAATAACATCATTTTACGATGAAAGGGCAACTCAGAAATCTGAACCCTTAAAAGAAACGTTTCATGTTAAGGAACTCCGCTGTTTCATCAGCTAAAGGCAAAAAAAAAATGTCCCATTGGTGTATAGCGTTAGAAATGACAAGGATGTGGACGTGAGAGTTAATGAAAGTTCTAATTTACCTGTCGGAGTGATGACTGGAAAATGATGGAGAGACGCCGAGAGTCTTCAAACGGCCTGTCATCGATGGAGCACTTTCGACCAAGGAGAGGATCTCTCTGTTCATTCTGTTCGCACTTCTCCCTAAAGATAAAAGAGGGTCCTTACGTCACATTTGAAGAATTTCGAGCATTTTATTTTTTATTTAGTAAAATTTAGTTTTTTCACTTACAATTAAAGGGAAATCATTGTGGGCATCGTTTTTGAAATAAAGAGGTTATTACTCTCAAAATTAAGGGAAGCCAAGGAATTATATAACTATTTAAAAAAGGAGATGAGTTGTGGCATTAAAAAAACGGTAAGGCGGGGAAATAAACCAAACCTGACCCTCCTCCACACAAACACCGTACGCCATGTCTCCGAGTGAAGACCTAATGAAAAGTTATTGGTCTCCATGACCCAACCAGGTTGAGTTAGCGGAGAGTAAATAGGCAAAACTCCATTCACAATCCAAACAAAAGTTCGTTAAGCCAACAAGCAAAGGAGTATTCGGTGTAGAATAATGAAACACGCTGAAGTTGACATCTGGCGCATTGGGTGCCAACCACTTCCCCCAAAACCGCAGGTAAATCTTGTGATTATTTGCATAACTTCCACTGCTCTCTTTCTGTTAGAGACGCCCTTAACGCCTTTTGGTTTTTAGTTTAAAAACAAACAGGTTAAGGCTGTGTACCAGTGGCGGATCCAGGATAAAAATTTGTGGAGGGGGGGGCTAACCTGAATTCTTCTCTCTGAGTAGGCTGAGAAAAGGACATTAAACATTAATAATGATTATCTGACATATCATTAATAATTAATGACAGTAATTCATAGGGGAATGAGCACTAACTGTTTTAGATCCCTTTTTTTTCCACACATCATAAAATTTTGATTTTGGTTTCTTGTAATTTTTTACCTCAGCGAAGGTATAATACTGAATTTAATAATTATATTGAGATTTACCTGAATTTTCTGAATTTTCGACATGTATCATATAAGATATATTCGATCGCAACGGTTTAAAAACTTTATATATATATATATATATATATATATATATATATATATATATATATATATATATATATATATATATATATATATTATTAAATAACTCGTTCTGAATAGCAAAATTCGAGTATGGCTTCAAAATGAAAAATAAACATAAAGGGGTCTGAAATTTGGGGAAGGGCTTCAGTCTCTTAGCCAACCTCCAACCGAGGGATCATCGCCTGCTGTGTACATACAGCTAGAATAGGACTCCCACCCCTCACATATGAACAGTATCAGCATGATATTTTGTAACCCGTAAAAGACCATTATAAAACCACATCGGTCACATTTACTTAGCCAATCTGAGTCTAAACTTTATCACGCGACCACTTAGAAGATGGTTGACATCCCGGAATTCGATGGAATGCTATTTGTTTCCATTACGTACTGAAGAACTACACATATGTACATGTTGCTATCCAATTCTATGTGAAAACCATGTCTTAAAAACAATTCAATCAGGCAACGACTAAAAATAATGAAGCCACTCCATCAGACGAGTCACCCTGGCAAGGCTCTGATGCGCTCGCCCTTCAAAACTAAACACCTCACAGTTGAATGGAAAAACTATTTCGAATTTTAGCTAGGTTTAGCGAATTCGGGTCGGAATTTCTTGTGTGTCTGCATTGGAACGACTCTTGGTTTAGATCGTGTGCCCTATCTCAATGATCAGAGTGAAGCAGAGGACATAAACTAATATAAAAAAGACCATATTAATCACATAGAAAATTTTAGAATCCTTTCTCAAAATTAGGCTTAAATGACGTTACAAAGCCAAGTATTATAATACTTGCCTTTGCAACGTTATTTATAATAAATTGTGGCTTAAAATATTGAATGAAAAATTCAAGCTATCCCTCTTCAGTTCGGATCAAGACAAGGTGCGATTGAATTGTGTTGCTCTTTACCTCCGTCATTTATCTAAATGGTCAAACGTCAGAATCATGGTGAAATTGACTTACGTGATTTATTAGAATAATACTATGATGATGATTCGTTTAGATTGAATCTTTCTGATGATACTCTTCAATTTCACTAACCTTTATATCGGGTTATCCAAAAGTTTCTCCGTAGTAGAAATTTATTCCATTATGAAATCACTTAAGGCAGGTGTTTAAAGTGTTCACCTTCTTCTTGGAAACAAAGTTTGATCCTGCTCAGTTTATTGGAAAGAAGTTATAGCAATTTTTATTCTTCAAATCTACTTGTTTTCACTACGGACACTTATTTCAACTTTCAACAAGGGTGATTGTCTTACTGCAGTGACTTTGGGGTCACTCTATATCAGACTTTTTCAACCTTTTTTATTTCACGGCACATCACGGCACATCAGTATTAATGCTAATAAATGCTAATAAATGTTCATAAGTTAGGCATGCTAATCGTTTATTAATTTAGTGGCCAAACGTATAATACGAGTATTACGAACATAAGTAGAAATAAAAAGCCTTATCATACATACTTAAAAATATCAATAAGAAAATTGTCCTTGGCGTTGATTCATAATTTCCCATATCTGAGGCCGAATGGTGGATAGGCATACCAGTAAGTCCTCCTCCAGTGTCTGAAGCCGCGACCTGTTCTTTTTTTACTGTGTTTATTGCAGAGAATCCAGCCTGACACAGATATGAAGTTGAGAAAGGAAGAAAAGATTCAATTGCTTTCTTTGGAATTGCGGGGTATTCGTCTTGAATGGACAACCAAAAGGCAGTCATATTTGTTGATTCGTGCTTCAGTTTTAGTCCTCTGTCGTTCCTAATTTCCGTCAGCTCAACCTTTTTGGTAACAGTTAACTCTGCTGACTCACAAGTACTTGCTACAAACTGATTTCTCAGCCATTCCAAGGACGATGTTTCAAATGATGGAAAATACTTTGTAATGTTCTTACTCAGTAGCGACAAGCTCTGTAGAATTAAAGTAAGAAAATATTTGTCCAATCTGCAATCTTTTGTTAATTCAAACATTTCAACTTTGTTCTTCTTTTTTATTCTACATCCCCCCAATGTTAGTTTTTCCTTAAATGAGCTAATTTTGTCTGTACAAGTAAGAATGTTTTCCTTCTTTCCTTGCATAATCTTATTAAGAATGTTCAAGGCTTGAAAAATATCAGCCATGAATGCCACTTTATTGTACCAGGATTCATCACTAAGTAGGTCAGCCAGATTGGATGCCCCTGATGTCAAAAATATAAGAATCTCCTCACTTAGTGCATAAAATCTTGAAAGAACTCGCTCTCGAGATAGCCACCTCACTTCTGTATGTAATAGAAGTTGTATGTGAGCAGATTCCATAGCAGAACACAGAGTTGAAAGCAGCCTCCATTTTAATAGCCTACCTTTTATATAATTAACTATTTTGATTGCCTCATCTAATACTTGCTGAAGCTCAGGTACTACTGATTTTGAAATTTTTCTGTTTTGAAAGTGCGATGAATCCTTTTATGCTTCCTGACCTAGTGGGGGCACTATCCGTGCAGATAATAATACATGATTTCCATGACGAATCGTTAGAGCTGAAATAATTGTGGACAGCCTCTAAAAAGTCGTGATCTCTTGTTGTTTATAGAAGAGGTTTGCAAAATAGAAATTGTTTAATTATGGCTTCATTACAAACCAATCTGATGAATGCTAAGAGTTGAGCTTTTCCAGCGATGTCAGTTGATTCATCCAACTGGATGCCGAAATTCTTGGCTTCTTTTATTTTAGCTATGATTTGTGACTCAACGTCTTGAGCCATATCCAAATACAACGAATAATGATGTTATTTGACATGGGGATTTTCAAAATATCTTTTTCATATTTTTCGCCTAACATAATGTTCACAATTTTACTACATGCTGGTAATATTACTGACTCTACATTTGTATGTGATTTCATATTTTTAGCAACGATTTCTGCAACAACATAACTTGCATCTTGAGTTTTCTCAGATAGAGGGTGGATTTAGGTCAGTTTTTGAGACAGGCTTGTTTGGTCATTGATAAGCCTTTTAAAATATTCAGTTGGTTTCTTACATAAATGCTTTGCTTGAAGGTGTCTTTTCACTTTACTTGGAACCATTGCTTGGTGTGGCAGTTTCTCGTCACAAACAACACAGGCAGCACGTAGGTTTTCTTCTCCAGATGAAACGAATCCAAAGGATAAGTAAACTTCTTTATATTGGTGCACAAATTATTTGGAAGTATCACTGTAGGTGCCAAGTGTTTTAATTCCATAACTAGCTCAAACCACTTCGCTGTCATCATTTTCTAACTTGTATTTCTTTGTAAGAAATCTATCCATACCTCATAAACCTGGAAACAAGAATATATGACATTGAATATTCATTTAAATAAATTCAACTAAAACAAGGTAAACACTAAGTGCATTAACGTGAGAATAAAATAATATTTTAAAGAAATTAACAATCAGCAAACACTACATGAAAAGGATAAAAAATAATACTGCAAATTATCTAGCAGACGATCAAATACACTAAATTTAAAAAAGTATAAATGAATATAAAATTCAGTAAAGAAAAGATTTATAATGAATCCCCCCAAAATACAATAAAGATTTTAATACATAAACAGCCAAAATAATAAAGTAAAAAAAACATTCAGTGAATAAGAAAAAATAAAGAACTTAATTTATAAATCCAAATACCATTAAAAAAACCTAGCAACACAATTAATTAACAAGGAATAAACTTCTTAAATTTCTTATTTATTAAGCAATTATACATGAATTGTAAACATTCGCCTTAATAACATACCTTCCTTAGATCTCTTGTAGCACACTTGCAGTCGCTTTAAGAATTAATCTTCTTAAATTTCTCAAACTTAATAAGAAATTATATATCAAATCTAAATATCAAACTTATATATCTTAATATGCCTAAAGATAAAAATAAAATAAAATATTGGATTGACATTGAAAGATAGAAAACGAATTTATTGATATTGGTAAAAATCTGGCAACTATAGCTGTATTAGGCACTCTTTTACGGCAGGACACTTTATTATGTCACAAGTACAAAGGTTTTATCATATATTCGTACAGTACCGAAATCTGTTCATTGCTCTTTATTGTTTGAGGGAGAATCAACTTTCCTGAAATCTCCCGCGGCACACCTGCAGTTGCTTCAAGGCACACTGGTTGGGATTCGCTGCTCTATACCATGGTTTCCTCTTCCGAATTGTCATTACACGCCAATTTTAATTTTATTCTTTGCTCTTGGCGAATACTTCCAGAGTAACATAGATACACCTCCCATTTGTGTAGTTGGGTTTCGTATCGCGCATAAAATTTCACCTCTAATAACTTTACTCTCATACCAAACCTCAATTTTAAATATCCCTTTTTTTTCAAAATACATAAAATACTTTTTCAAAACTACAACTAAAGTTGCCCTCCTATCGGATGGGATCGGCGCGCATCAAAGCTTTTATCATCTACCCCGATTCCCACACTTTTATGTGATATGAAAGAAAATAAATAAATGCATCATTACCTCACTACACATTTACAACTGTATTTATTAAACAATAGGGTAGGATATAGAAGAAGGGGTAGAAGGTAGACAATACCAGGTAATCTCTCTATCTCCCTTATAGACCTTATAGACTTTAGGACTCTGCTACAATATTTTCCCCTGGACCTATTATTTATCGGTCATGGCATTATAAGTTGTCTTAGTGTATGCTTAAGATCTCCGATTCTCCAAGTTTGATCAGATATTCCTCTTTCCACCCAAACTCTCACAGAGTCCATACATTTTTTTATGAATCTTCTAGGTCTCATACATATTGCTTCCTCATTATATCTCTCTTCCTCACAACAGCAAAAGCTCTTAAGTAATTGATTTGAATCATATTCGCCTCTAATCTTTCTTATTTCAAACCAAAGACATAAATCCAAATTAAAATTTGCTACCACAGTCACTGCCTCACAACTATAACCTGCACAAGTTTTCTGACAATAAGTTCTAACTTACTACTTTCCCAATCTAGATATTCTCATATCAACGCAATTTGTCACCTTGATTGAAATTCACATACTCTGATTCCACACCATTTATAGATACCTCTGAGGCTTCTACACATCCATAATTTGTTCCAATATTTGCATAGCTCTTTTCTCACGTTTTAATCATTGTCTTTCATCTCAGAACCATCAACATTAGCTTATCACAAACATCAACTTCTAATTCTTCATTTCCAAGTATTGTTCTCATATTTCAATTTTACCCAGGCCATTTTCCACCCAACTCTTTAACTTCCTTCGCATGCAAGTTGATAGAGGGATTGGTTAAACTTCAGGACAGCTTAGTTTCCCGAAAGCGGAGGTCACTTGTCTCGTGCACATTGTAGGATACGTAAGTCTAACTCAATGTTGCATGCTCTGTTCCGACTAGAAATTGTTATCTAAGAAAGCCTTCTTTCTTAGAGAGCATTTCTCCACGGTATTTATCCATCTTGAGAAAGTCTATGACACTCCATGGTGATACAGCATCATGCAAACCCTACATTCTGTTAGAGCAGGAAGAGAGCTGTGCCTCACAGCACTAGTTTCGATTCTCTGCGACAAAGAATATGGTGGTACAGTTCTCTCACTATCCACTCCTTTACTTAGTACCAAACGTGGGATCAATCTTATAAGTCTCATTTTTTTTGGTTTTAAACGAGGCATCACCTAAGGGAAGAATATTGGAAGAATTAGGATCTCATGTACCCGCACCTTCGACATTCTTCGTTACGTGGAATAATGTTTTTTAACAACGCCAATCTGGCGACTGACACTTCAAGGGCAAAAGGGACGTAGTTAAAAGTTTAGCCTGCTACTAGGTTACTAAAAAATCTGCCTCCCCCACCAAACAAAGAGAAAAAACAAAGTAAAAGGAAAAACCAAACAACAAAAGGGAAACATAATCTGACATCTGAAAAGACCCGTCTCCCCCAGGCGCAGTAATATGAAACCAACACCAAGGAAAGTCAGATAAAAGGGGGAAGCCAGCCTCCTCTAAAAGGTCAGATAATACTGGTCAACCCCCCCCCAATTTTTTCTCATGGTTCTGGAACAAAATATTCTGATTCTAGAGTAATTATATGTGTTGAATTCAATAATGATATTCGTATAGCTGTATCACGCTCGGTTTTCCAGAACCAGCATATCTATATATTTGGTGCACCATATTATTCATACACTAATTTATATGCTCATTGATTCCACTTATGCAATAATCTTTTTCTAATTTGTGTTTTTTTTGTTTCTTTCAAAACATGGAACGTGGCAAGTGCGTGAACGATGCTGATCGTTTTTGTCACATATGTGGCGCCTTCACTCCTGGTAGCCCCAAAAAACCAATCGCAAAAGCTGTTCGACTGAACTACAAAAGTTACTTTAAGTGTACTTTGGTTGACCAACACAAAAAATGGGCACCTCATATAGCTTGTAAGTCTTGTGTCAACCACCTGAGCGAGTGGATGTGTGGTAAGCGAAGCTCAGGAATGCCGTTTGCTGTACCAATAATATGTCGTGAACCCAAAGACTAGAGCAGTGACTGTTACTTCTGTCTCACAAACATCAAGGAAATAACCATCAAAACACGAGCAAGGTGCTGTACCCCAATATTGACTCTGCAATCCGACTAGTTCCGCACACCGCTGAACTCCCAGTCTCAAATCCACCGACTGAACAAGAATTTATGAGTGATTCCGATTGTAATTCTACCTCAAATGAAGACGACTACCAGGATGACTGTGAAAATATCAGGCCTAAACTCTTTATTCAAAAAGCGATTCATGATCTCATATGTCCAAAGGAAAGGCCGAAGTTTCGAGATCCAGGCTAAAGCAGCGTAACCTGCTAAAAGCTGGAGTGTGTGTAATTACAGCTCTAGTTACCGACATAGAGAGCTGTCTGCATTTTTCAAGATGACAAAGAACCTTTTACATTAAGGATGCAATATCTCTCATGCAATAATTCTTCAAGTCTGGAACCATACAAGTCAGATGATTGCAGGCTGTTTATAGATTCTGGAAAAGACTCTCTGAAAGCTGTTCTTTTACTCAATGGCAATCGATTTCCATCTGTCCCAATAACACATGCAGCAAAGAAGGCTGAGAGCTATGAAACAATGAATATTTTGTTATCCGTTATAGAGTAGAAGAAACACCAGTGGAAGATATGTGGGGATCTCAAAGTCATCTATTTACTACTGGGCCTTCCGAGTGGCTACACAAAGCCCATGTGCTTTTTGTGTTTATGGGACAGCAGAGGACTATGTGAGAAAGGAATTGCCGACAAGACCCAGCTATGCGCTCGGAAGGTTCAACTGTGCTCACAATCCTTTTGTAGATGCAGAAAAGATATTTTTGCCTTCACAGAATCTTAAGCTAGGTTTGGTTAAAAATTTCATCGAGGCTATAGATCAATTTGGTGCTGGGTTTCGATATTTATGTCAGAAACTAGGTTCTGTGGTTTCCGAGGCCAAGGTGAAAGCAGTTGTCTTGAGTGGACCACAGATTCGCATACTAATTCATGATATCGAATTCACCAAGGCCTTGAACTCACTGGAGAAAAACTCGGGAATCATTTGTCAATGTGTTAAAGCTTTTTCTTTGAAACTATTGTCCTGACAACTACAAAGAAATCGTTACAAACATGCTGCAGAATTATCATGCATTGGAAGCAAGGATGTCCTTGAAATTGCATTTTTTCCGCTTTCATATTGATTTTTTCCCAGATAACCTTGGAGATATTAGTGATTAACACGGTGAAAGATTTTATCAAGACAACGCCATAATTGAGATCAGATATCAGAGACAATTCACTCCAAACATGATGGTCGATTATTACTGGACGCTGCAAAGAGAATAGAGCGAGTTGTACAAACCAATGGGCAAAGTTCAGAAGCAGGTTTAGAACTTCATATTTTCTGAATCATTAGGGGAATTAAACTTATGCTAACTGGTACAATTTCTTATGAGCTTATCTGTGAAGTGTTAAATATCGTTATTTTGCCTGAGACAACTAATGTTATCATATTTACTATTTTTATGATTGTTTAAGAAAGTAGAAATGATAGTACAATAAAACATCTAAATCATACTCAATAATGTGAAATTAGTCATGTAAGCAGAGTTACATAAGAGACAAGCTGGTCTGTCTTGGGTTAAATATCTGTTGGACGACACAAGTGACGGAATATTGAATATTTGTAGTTATTGATTTTTTTAACCTAGTCTGATAGAACCACAGAAATATCAGATTCAAATTCAGCAATATGAAATTAGTTGTGTGATTACAAAATGGACAAATCGATATCGAGCAATTACAATTAAAATTTAGCTGGTGTAGAGCTCGCTAAAAAATTGTGCTTTTTCGAACAAGTGAAGGTTTTGGTCCATTAAATGAATCGGTTCAGCATCGAAAACGGTCACCAAATTTAATTTGCGAAAATCTCCATTCATGCGGTAAGAGTTACCTGGTTTCCGTACCAGAACTCTTGGGGAACAATAATTTGACGTGGAGGGTTCAAGTATATAGGGGATTAGCGGATTGTTCACCTCGGCGTTAAAGGCATTTCTTAGATGAATTTAAAGGGGGTAAGGTCTCGAACAAACGGGTTTCAATATGATTGGTTTAAAACGCCCTTTCGCCTTGGTTTTCTGGCTGATGTCACAGGATTGGCAGTATTCCGAAATGTCAACTGCAGCACCAGGCCAGTAGAAATACCGAAAAATCCTCTGACTAATTTTATTGTGGCTGAACTGGGGAGAAAACACACTATCGTGGGCATTTTTTAGGACCAGGGGGACATGGGAACGGGGAACACAGAGTGCGTGAGTCTCAGGGTTGACGCAATCCGAGCAAGCGCGATATAGCAAGCCTTCTTTCACGATATAAGAGGCTATCTTCTTACCGTGGACCGAATCGTGCTCGAGGCCCTAAGATCTTTCCCACAAGGGAAGGAGATTTAAACACTCGTTCTGTCTTTGAGCGAATTCATCGTTCATAACGCCACTGAAATCTGAATCTAAGGAAGCTTCAAGGGCAGCGTGCGTCTGGGATTCCTTCTCTGCCTGGGCTCTAGTGATAACGAGCTGAGCCACAGGGTTAGGCGAGACTTGGGGGTACTATCCTACCAAAATGGAACAGAATTGGATATGGGCTGACACGACTTCAGCCCATCAGGAAAAGTACTGACACTTGAAGTAACAGTTTACAATGGGGAAGCGGTTTACGCGTCCCAAGTAGTCACGGACTACCGCAAACCTTTTTTGGTCAGCAGCCACCGGGCAAAGAAGTTCATTCGATACCATGATACAAGTCTACCCGGTATCGCGGACGATGGTTGAGACTCGGCACTCATTAAGGCGTTCCTTTTCAAATTTATGACTTCCTAGAGAATTCTTGTTGAAGAGGAAATTTACATGGTGCCCTGGGGCACTGGGAGACGAGATTAAATCTGGGGCTTCTGGTCGCGCTGGAGGGGGAGCGGGAGCAGCATTCACCTGGTAGACTTGGCGAATGGGATTACCACGGAGTTGGGAATTTGGAAGAAATTTGGGCGCTTGTGGCCTTCTAAATCGCACGCAAACCATATGATGGGCCTTCGGGGAAAGGTTGACGCCGAAGTATTAATTATGAGGGGCTTGACTTCACGGGGTTCCGATGGAGGGAAACTTCTGGGCTTAAAGGGTCCCGTAATCTTGGCGAATTCTGGAGAGTTCTTTGGAGGAACCACAAGTTATTAAATTTATTTTGGGGAGATAAGGAAGAGGCTTTTTATTTTCTATTGGGTACAAGTTGTGACTTGCCACATAGACATCTGCTTCTTCTATGCACTTTTTGAAGGAGTCGCACCGACGAACATTCACAAAGGAGTGGATCTTTGGTGTTAGCGACGCCAGCAACTGATCCCGTAGAACAAAATCTACCAGGGACTCCTAATCTTGGGAGACTTTTGATGTGCCTAACCAAAAATTAAAAGTACGACAAAGAGTATATCCAAAATGACGGAAGGTCATATTTAGTTGGATGCGGGCGTGGCGAAATTTGGTGCGGTAGAAGTCAGGCGTCATATTGTACGCCGCGAAAAGTTTGGATTTGAGGGTGGAATAATCTACCGTAACTTCCGAGGGGAGCGATACGACTAGGTCATGGAGCAGCGAGCTAAGTAGAGGAAGAAAATTAGCGACACTATCCGTCTTTATGTCTCAATGATTAACTTCAAATATTTTCTCGAAGTGAGTGAGAAAAGATCCAAAATCTCTTTCTTTGAACGTGGAGAGTTTAGCGAAATTGGATTGAGAGGCTCCTCTACGGGAATTAAAGGAAATGGTTCCGAGCCGATCACGATTTAATTCTAGCTCATATTGGAGGCGAATTCTCTGGCGCTCTTTGATCTCTCCAATTTATTTTTTTAAACGTTCAGCTCTTTCTCTAATCTTTTTTTGTTCACGTTCATCTAATTCTCTAATATCCTTTTGTTCAGCTCTCTCTTTTCTCTCTTCTTCCTGTACATAAGTTAAAACGTCTTTGGCACTTAAACCGAGGGATTCTTTTTGGAGTTTAAATCTCTCAAAAAAAATTTATTAGTAACAATGGGATAACGTTGTCCGAAAAAGGGGTTTAATAGGCCGTCGGCAGTGGATGGAGGAGGCTTGGCTCACAAATTACTGACACACGGAGGAATATGCTTGTTTAAACGTTGATGAGGCCGTTGAGTTCTTCTCAGGCAACCTCATCGCAGTGAGCCTGACTACTCTTCCGTGCTTCTAACCGTTTTGCACGCCAAATAGTCTCGTGATAGTCAGCGGAGTGTGAGACAGCACTCAAACAGAAGCGTCATGCCTACATGCAGTATAAGCGCCGCCCGAAAGAGTTCACTGTCGGTGAATTTCGTCGGCCTATGGCTAGGTTCCGTTATATTTGGAAGCACGCCCGCCACTATTCTGAGCGGGCATACGTGTCTTCACTTAAGAATAAGACCCCGAAAGGATTCGGGGCCAGTTCTCGCAGGCGATGCTTGTTTAAACGTTGGTTGGAATGTCCAACAGATTTCAATCTTCGAGCGGAAAGCCAAAATGCTAGCGGAGAGGTGACTGTGGGGACGATGACATCGGTCCCTAGGCAAATACAGCTACAGAGTGTGATAACGGCGTCGGCCGCCTCCTTGTCCAATTAATCATGCT
The DNA here is from genome assembly GCA_963969495.1 of Ceratothoa steindachneri. Taxonomy (NCBI): domain Eukaryota; kingdom Metazoa; phylum Arthropoda; class Malacostraca; order Isopoda; family Cymothoidae; genus Ceratothoa; species Ceratothoa steindachneri. The sequence goes on from OZ018324.1 coordinate 23,623,188, forward strand.
TTTGCAGCTTCATGCGGTGATCTCAGGATCCAAATGGGTACAAAAGGGCACGTGGTCGCTATTTGACCTCATTCTGCTACAATATCCTCTACCCAGATAATGTTGAACAAATCTAAGAGAAAGGCCATACCTAGCTCACTAAGGTGTCGAAGCATGGCGTAGGGGGACATCTCCGGACCAAGGGCGGTGTCTGCGCACGAAGCGAGAGCAAAGCGCAACTCACTGTGAGTAAACCTGTCGTTGAAGTGTTCTACGCTTCTGGAGGTAAAGTCCAGTCGGCGGACTTCCGCGACATTACGACTCGCATTAAATGCTATCGGAACAGCATATCTGTTAGAGAATGGGGAAAACCGGTCGCGAAGGATTCCGCCACGGACACGGGGTCCGAGATTGCGGTCCCATTCTCCTGGAGAATGGGTAGGAGGGGGGGAGGGAGCCTGCGAGAGCTTGCTCCGAATCATTTTGACTCGCTTTCTCACTCTGCTAGAGGGGTCTTACCGTTAAGTGAAGACATGTATGCCCACCAAGAAGAGCGGAGGGCGTGCTTCCAAATATAACGTAACCCAGCCCTAGGCCGACGAAATTCACTGACAGTAAACACTTTCAGGCAGCGCTTATATCGCATGTAGGCATAACGCTTCTGTTTGAGGGCCGTCTCACACTCGGTTGACTACCACGAGACTATTCAGCGTGCAAAACGGTCAGAAGATCTAGGAAGAGTAGTCAGGCCCACGGCGATGAGGTTGACGGAGAAGAACTCAACGGCCTCATCCACGGACCTAAACTCTTCGACTGAGATAGAGAAATCAGTAATTTCCTGAAATGCAAACTACCATCGCTACATGCGCCAAGCTCCACCGAGGCGGCTCTAGGGCGGCAGCTGCCTAGCAAATGTTATTTTAATGAGAAAATGATAACTACCATGGAGGTCATCAACCACCCTCACCCCAAATCAGGCTGTTTATCCGGAGAGCACAAAGATAGATCGAGGCAGGATAATGAATCGGTTCTTGGGCAGTGATGCGTAAACTCATCCACATTTAGGACACCATTGTCAGGCTCGTCGATCAGGTCTGGCAGGAAGTCACCCCGGGCATTAATCGAGTAGTCTCTCCAAAGGGGGTGTCTGCCGTTCAGATTTCCGAGCAAGAGAAAAGGCATCGGCAACCGTGCCACGACATGGCGGAAGTCTCCCTCGTTGAAGTCGGCTGACCGCGGAAATAACAGTATACCTCCTATCAAGGTACAGCTGCACATCTACTGTCTGAAAGGAGATATATAAAGCGAAGAGAAGAACAGAGACATCATGCCGCGTGTTAATAGCACATCCTCCCGCCTGGCCCCTATTCCGTGGTAGTGGGGTTGCAAAACCCTTATACCCTGGGAGAGTGGGCAGGGGAAACGCGCCCAGCATGATCTTCTGTAAAAAGATAGCTAATGGGGAACGGGACAAAACGAGCCTCCGTAACTCCTACCTGTGGGCCCTGAGTCCGCGGCAATTCCAATGAAGGAATATACCCTCCAGGTCTAGCTCAGAAGAGATGTTGGGGCTCTCTTCGAAGAGAAGACCTTCACCTGAATGGATGTACGCTTCCCAGAGGCAAAACTCGGGCGCTGTTGGCCGGACAACGTGATGAAGGCGCTGTCGCCTTCGTTAACCTATCGGGAGAGGTTAGGCTCACCATGTGAATCTTTTCTTTCCTCAGCCTCCAAAACTTAGGTGAGCGGGGCGCTTCCGAGGAGGAGTGGGCGCTCCTTTGGAGGATCCACCGTCTTCGAGCTACCCAGCCTACCATTTTGTTTTGGGCGAAGTAGCTGAAGCTCATTTAGTGCTGTCCTCTTTTTTGGGGGGGCAGCTTTAAGAACCGCGGAAGGTGGCCTCACAAACCTCTTCAAGGGTTTTGCATCTTGTGAGTCTAACGACTCGGTGGAGGTGTGCGGCCGTTTCATGATGCGGGAATGGAGGGGAGCCCTTGTTTAACCCGGGCTGGTTGTGAACCTTTTGTGCCGCCAGCTTTACCAAGAGAGCACCCGGGGTGGGTAGAACCCGCATAATGGTCCCGAATGGGCACGGGAACAACCCTATTCTTAGGCCTGGAGGGACTAGGAGCAGAGGATAACTTTCTCAACATTGAGGAAGAGGATGTCCGGGGCAACTCCCGGAGCGCCAGCACCAAGTCCTTATTATCGCAAAATGAGAGAGATCCTGAGCCTAAACGGTCAGGATTTCCTTTTCAAGGAGATATGCACTACATAGCTTCGAAGAATCCAGGTGTGGCTCTCAGCAATTGACACACTTGGCCACACACGATTTGGACTAATCGTGTGCGGCCTTGGATCAACTTACACAGACTTAAGGGAACCCCGACTTGGCACGTCGACAGGAGTGATTAGTATGGCCGAAGCAGTGACAGTAATAACAGCTCCGCGGCAGTGGCTCGAATGCCTACATGCCTGCACGGACCGACTCAGGGAGTTTGTCACAGTCGAACGTGACGAAGAGTGTAGAGGTGGGTTTCGAGGCCCATCCCTGTTTTCTCATCACACGCTCGACCTTGATCGCCTCAGATCCGGACAGCCCCTGAGAAAGACCTTCACAGGGGTGGACTCAGGTACGGTGCTTGGCACCGAGCCCAGGTTCCTCCCCATGGAATGTCCTAACGTCTGAGTTTGGGTTGCCCCAGGGACCATATCCATCTCAGGAGGGGACTCCATGTCTTCCTTTCCATTCCAGGAGACACCACATGTCCCATTGGTCATAAACTATTTTGTCGGGAAAGAGGGGTGGGCACGTATATTGACCCCCTTTATGCTAAAAATTGTCAGCCCGCAGGTCTTTGAAGGGAAGAGGCCGATGGGCTGTCTTCCCTCCTACCCCTACGTGAGTTGGCCCTATCGTTCCGCTTCTGCCGAGAGCGGTTAATTACGGGGCGCTTGCCTTTCTTTGCACTCCCCTTAGAAACTAAAGAGAGGACTTCCGCTAGAAAGAGAAAGTAATCGAGGGCACCTCCAGAGAAGGAGCTGATGGGGGTGGCTCCAACGATGGTTGAGAGGAAGGAAAGCGAGTTTTTTTTTAAATTTCATGATTGGGAATGGGGACCCTGTTTTAAAATAGGGATGCAAACGCTAATCACCCCACGCAGTAGCCCACTATGGGAGGGGTGAGAACGGGGCCGGCAGATCCAGCTGCCGCCAGTTGGGGCCACTCCTCCCTCCTAGTGGCCTAGCAGCCCATCGGCATGGCGGCTCTACCTTGGGCTCGGCGTACAATGTATTGAGATTAGAAGAAGAAAGAAATGTGAAGTGAGGAAGGTGTGAATTGGGATGAAGCAGGTTGTGAAAAACTCACCACCCCATACCGAAGCTTAGGGGTGAGGGACTGTTGTTCTCTTCCCTCTTAGCCCTGATCCGGGATGGTTGGGCGAGAGGAAGCTGGTCGGCATCTACCTTGTGAAATTAGAGGCCGATCAAAGAAAGATATGGAAAAGGGTGTAGGGAAAGTGAGTAAGTAGGGTAGAAATTACATGCTGTCAGAAAGAAGGAGAAGAGGCTAATCTGAGGCCGAACGGTGCGCTGAGTCCCGTCAGCACGGCAGCCAGGAAGGCAAACTGCCGGGCCCCTTACGGGGGCAAGTAAGAAGAGTTAACCTCCTCTCCGGTAGAAGTAGTTTAGAAAGTCCATTGCAAAACCACCAGGTGGGGGGGGGGACCTCCAAAAAATCGTGGAGCTGCTAAATGCGGCTCCGTTGCTGATGAAGAGAAAAAGGAGAGAGGTTTGTTTATATTCTCATCATCAGGCATGGTGACTCTATTAGTGATACGGGAAGCAAACACTAATCACCTCACACAGTATCCCGCTGTGCAAGAGGTTAATACGGGGCCGGCAGAACCAGCTACCGCCATTTGAGGCCACTCCTCGCGCCTAGTGGCCTGGAAGCCCAGCTGTATGGCGCTTTTACCTTAGGCTTAGCATAAAATTGATACACATTAAACAGAGAAAGAAAGGGGGATGTGAGGGAGTTGTGGGTTTGGATAAAGCAGGTTGTTAAAAACCAACCGACCCAGACAAGAATTCATAGGTGAGGGAACGTTGTCTTCTTCCCTATCAGCCCCGATCCGGGATTGTTAGTTAAGAACAAGCTCGCCGGCGTCTAGCATGTGAGATTAGAGGCCGACTAGAGAAAGTTGTGGAGAGGTTATAGGGAAAGAAGGAAGTAGTGTAAAAACACAGGATGTCAGAAAGAAAGAGAAGAAGTTAAGCTGAGGCCGGACGGTGCGCTGAGTCCAGTCAGCACGGCGGCTAGGAAGGCAAATCGCCCGGCTCACGGTTACATTGGCATCATGGATACCGAGAAGTAGTAGATGTGGAGATTCCATTAACCTGAGAGCACTCATGGTTCTTGAGTAACTAAAGATATCACAATCCAGTCTCCGAACTAGGCACGGCACGTTATCTCCCGTATCGAGCTGTCCATTGCAACCAGCCGTTAGGAAGGACGCACTGCATGTTATAACCCCGCCGACTTCAAACAGAGGGAATATCGTGTGGAACACAACGACATCATGCGAATTGGAGCTATAGTTGTACTGGATATCACAATCCAGTCTCCGAACTAGGCACGGCACGTTATCTCCCGTATCGAGCTGTCCATTGCAACCAGCCGTTAGGAAGGAGGCACTGCATGTTATAACCCCGCCGACTTCAAACAGAGGGAATATCGTGTGGAACACAACGACATCATGCGAATTGGAGCTATAGTTGTACACTGGTACCGATCCAGATTGACAGGAAGTGTGCTCCAAAATGCATGAACCCGAACCCAATACTCCAAGCGGTGTGGAAGCTTTGGGAGCAAAGGCTTGGGGACACCGTGCAGAGAGCTAGACCGATTTATCGATGAGATTTATTCCCCAAGCACAAATGGCCTAGTTTACGATGACTATTCTCGGTGGGATAGGCATTGTATAGATTGGCCGCGGATGCAGCGAGAGCCGGTGGCTACTGAGGGATGGGCAGCGACATGAGTACAGGTGAATACTGAACTGTGCACGACGCAGAGCGAGTTGCATCTCCACGGCATCGACAAGTAAGCTTTCAATTGCAGAAGTGCGGAAGACACCCGGCGCTCACGGAGACTTTTTAGTAAATCTGCTCTTTCTTCCGCAATACAAGCTTCGTACGAACCAAGATTCGGAAAAAGTGTAAGGTACTAGCCATATCAAACCCAAGATTGCTGTACGTCAAAAAACGAAAAATGTCCATAGCACGGGTAAAGAAACTCTAAAGCAGCGAATATGAGCCTCCTAGGTGATGCGTTAGTCGAAAACAAGACCTGGGAAAAGGTCAAAATTCAACACTTCGAAGAAAGTGACCATTTTTATAATATACATTAATGATATTAAGGAGATGGTTAATAGCAAGGTGTCTTTTTTTAATTTAAAAAGTCCCCTTCCCGGAAATAGCTGGATAAGAATATGAAGTTGTAGTAAGAGCATGTATATAAAATGGTTCTGATCGGGATAGAGAGGGAGAGAGAGTGTGTAACAAGGAGTAGCAAGGAAAGAAAGTACCCTAGAAGACCTTATGGTCCATTTAATGAGGGTTCTTTTGGACTAGCAGTCGAGCGGGTACATCGAATGCTTTACGTCCTTAAACAGCCACTTTTCAAGACTCTGTCTAGTCTTGACTTGAACTCGTCAACAGATTCACTGTTAACGACTTCCACTGGAAGTGCATTCCAACTACCGCAGATACTGGAGGTGAACAATTTTTCACACAGATCACGGTTGTAACGCTTCAGTTCAAGTTTGAAGCTGTGATTTCTCTTTCTGCCCTCAGCAAGGGTGGAAATATCCTTGTAGTCAACATTGTCGAACCCTCGAAGTATTTTGAAAACTTCGATGAGCTGACCACGCAGTCTACGGGTTTCCAACAAGAACTGATCTAATTCTCTTAATCTATCCTTATAACTTTTATGTCTGATAGAAGGAATCAATTTGGTTGCCCTGGCTTGCACTCATTCCAATCTCGCAATGTCCATTCGAAATGAAGGACTCCAAAATTGTACGGCATACTTCATTTGTGGTCGGACAAGTGAGTTGTACAAACACAGTACAATCGCGAACTTGAGGTCACTAGTGATTGTAACACCCAAGTCCTTCTCAATGTCGGTGGATTCAATAGCAGTGCCCTTAAGGATATACTGAGATTGGGGATTTTGGTGGCCGATATGCATCACTGCATTCGTTCACGTTAAAAGGCATTTGTCACGTGCCCAACCCCTCCCCAATCTTCCGGAGATCTTCCTGCAGGCGGGCAGTAATTCCATCCTTTGCAACGTTCCTACCAATCTTGGTATAGTCCGCAAATTTAGAAATCGTGGCAACCATGTCACCGTTCATGTCGTTGACGTAGATGATGAATAATAGTGGTCCCAAGACAGAACCTTGAGGCACGCCGCTAGTAAGGGGTACGCACTCAGAAGCCTGTCCATTCACCACCACCCATTGCCGTCTTCCACTTAGCCAGTTCTCTATCCAGCCCGCTACTTTTCCGTCTATGCCCAGCGCGAGCACTTTCCGGAGAAGGCGGCGGTGTGGGACCTTATCAATTGGTTTCTGAAATTCTAAGTAGACCACATCCACCGCCTTGTCCCGATCGGGCGCACTGAAGAGGAAGTGAAAGAATTCCTGAAAGTTCGTCAGGCATGACAGTTTGCCTTCGGAAGCCGTGCTGGGAACCCCTCAGTAGCAGGTTTGACTCTAAAGGCAGCGTCATTTTGTCCACCATGATGCTTCCCATGAGTTTAACGACTATTCAAGTCAAACTGAAAGGTCGGTAGTTCGACGGTTGGCTACGGTCTCCTTTCTTGAAGATAAGAGCCACCTCCACTTCATGCCAGTCTCAACAAACGCATTCGGTCCGGATTGACATGTTGAAGATTGCGCTCAGGTGTCGTGGTACTTGATCGCGCACTTTTTTCAACAGTTTAGGTAGAAACCCATCCGGGCCAGGTGACTCATTCGTCATTACGTCAGTGATCTTATTTTCTATTTCTCCTTCGGTGAACTCCATATCCGCCAGCTTTTTCACGCAGTAGGAATACATTGGCTGGGGGATGAGACCACACTCTTCAGTAAACACGGAAGAAAAGTAGTTGTTGAGGAAGTTATCATTTTCTGCATCTGAGTGCTTTAATTTCTCCTCCTCATTCCTCAAACGGCCATTCGTTCGACGGATGGGTTTACGGCTGTTTACATATCCAAAGAACTCCTTGGGATTCCCTTTACAAAGTCTCGCCACTCGGAGTTCCTCAGTCCGCTTAGCCGCCCTTATGCTGGACTTCACTCTCCTGTCTAGCCTCCGCTATTCGTCAAAGTCCCACGAGATCTTCGATTGCCGGTACACATTTCTCTTATCTCTAAGCAGTTGGCCGATTTCTCGATTAAACCACTTTGGTTGAACAGAAGACCGACGGGGGAATTTCAGAGGGATGAAACGCGATTGAAGACTCATGAATGTAGTTTTAAAACTGTTCCACTTTTCTTCAACAACATTGCACACTTCTAGCCTCGCGTCAGTCAGTCCAGCACAAAGACCTGCAAAGTCTGCTCTTCTCAAATCAACTTTCCTCGATTTACTAGTTGCAGGCCCTGCCTTCGGGACTTTGACTACAAATCTAATTAGTCAGTGGTCACTGCTACCGAGCTCTTAACCAACAGAGAGGTCCTCAACGATGTCATCCTCACAGGTGAAAACCAAGTCGAGGATATTGTCTCCTCTCGTTGGCTCTCTCACCCATTGAGTCAGAACCTCGTTGTTCCCGAACTCCAGGAGTAGTGCGTTCTCGCCCAAGGGTTCTCTCGTTTCCCCCTCAACATGGGTATTAAGGGCACCCCTGGTGATACACACTCTGTCTTTACCAGTTCGCCAAACAGCTGGTACAGACACCTGTCTTGTTCTAAGAGTTGGGCAGGGGGTCTGTGAAACACCAGGGTCCTGTATCTGGTAGGACTTATCTCTAGGTCAACGCCTAGTAGTTCATGGTCGGATACGATGTTGCAATTCATCGAGTTGAGAGTATCTTTGACATACAACATCACACTGCCACCCTCTCTGTCTGGCCTATCTTTCAGTAAGAGCCAGTAACCGGGAATCGTGAATTCACCTTCAAAATATCGGCTTGAGGTTTTTATCCACGACTCCGTTATGGCCACCATCTCAGGTACTTCTGTTGCTACGAGGCCACGGAGCTCAAGAAACTTATTCTTGATTGACCTTGCATTGATCAGAACTCTTAGGGAGTCCCCGAATATAGGATTCCCTACGCTCTTCAGTTTCCCGGCTTATTGGTTAGCGAGGAGGCACTGTTCTTTGCGACCTGTGAGAAGGTCGTTCCAGGAGTGACACGAGAGTACTAGCGTACGTCCGCCCTCATTCTGGGCCGGATACTCCTTTGGGTCCTCTCTAAGACATCCTGGATCATGTTCGACAGAAAGGCCTTTCCTTTAAGGAAAAGATGTACCCCATCCCTTTGGTAGAGATCATTTCTACCATAAAAGGTGACGTACGGGTCCACAAAAAAGACCGCCTCTGCCGTACACAAATCTGTCAGGCGCCGGTTTAAAGAGACGTTCATCGAGTGATCAGTCCGTGTTGGACCTCTTTTCGGGAGTATTCCGACTACAACACGCTTTCGGGTTTTCAACCCACAGTCGTCCACCGCGAACATGACCGTGTGGAGGATTTTATCCGTACGGCCTACCCTACCTCTTCTCAGGTAGAGGTCGTTGCCACTGACCATCAAAGCAACGACTGAGCTCTCAGAAATCTGTGATTTCTCAGTTTCTACTCTGATGTGGTGGTTACCCCATCCTGGTAGGCAGCTTATCTTAACACTAGTGCAAAGGAGGGCCGCTAGCAGGGGCTACAGACCCCGTGCTTGAGAATCACCAATAAGGGTGACCCTTGCACATTTGTCTGCAGAAGACTTAGTCTTCCCTTTCGGAAGCGACTTGCCGCTTTCCTCTTTTATCGCTACATTTTTATTCTTCTTTTTCTTGTCTTTCTTCGTTTTCTCTTCTTCTGTTTCTCATTTTTCTTCTTCTGCTTCTACTTTCTCGTCCTCTGTTGCTACTTTCTTTTCTTCTCTTTCTACTTTCTTTTCTTCTCTTTCCACTTTTTCTTCTTCTCTTTCTACTTTCTCTTCTTGTATATCTACTTTCTTCTTTCTTTTGTTCTTTTTGGCTCGTTGAGGCAGTCCTGCAGCAGAAGAATCATACTGTTAGACGTCGGAAGCATTCTTGCCCTAGCATCTGCACCTCTCTGTTCTTAAGAGTTGAACCTCCCTTTTGAGGAGGGAGTTCTCCTCTCTCAGTTGAGCGATGCTCTCTCCCAGGCGCTTCTCTAGTTCGCAGAAGTCACAGACACCAACGGCATCTGTGAGCTCCTTGCAACTCCTGCCCCTGAAGTTTTCCCTTTATCTGTAAACTTTGCATATTCTGCAGGTTAACTTGCGGAACGGAGCACCATTCTTCTTCGCCATCTTAAAAAACTCCCGGACCATACGCATTAAAAAAGTTTTTTGGTTGTGATTTTCTCTCGCACTAATCACATCCGCCTATTTCCAGGAGGTTTTCAGTCGTTCGGCGAACAGAAACCCTTTGATCAAGCACACCAACCCTAAGGTATCCCCTGGGCCGGACGTCCCCAATCGTCACGCAGCTCCCAACTGAGCTGGACGAGAGCCCCAGTGAACTGGTTCTCTGATTTTTTGACAGGGGTGCTTGAGGTGTAACTGTCTTCCTACTAATCCGTACTAATCAACTAAAAATGGCCAGACTTAAGGCAAATAGTAAAGCTAAGTGCCCACGACTTCATCCGAAATCTTTAGCTGATCTGGCAACCAGCAAGGCACAAAAGCTCTCTCACCAAAGAGCAGTTCAGCCTTTGTTCACCAAGTAGCGGTCACAGGGGACTGGTCAAGCCATTAACGTTAGGAGAAAGCTTCTAAGGGGTACCTAGCCTTTCTCGATTAATCGTACCCCAAACGCTGACATCCCTTGAATTTCAGTCTCTTGCAACCTATGAGTGCTCCAAAGCGTTATTTAAAGAGGTTCCGAAGCCTCTCGTCTGACGCGGCATAAGGGAGCTGGTGAGGCCCTTATTAATAAACAACTTATGTGTAATAGTGATGCACGTTTGTTTTTTTTGTTGTTTTTGTTTTTTTTATTGACAGTTGAAGAGAGTTGGTGGAACTTAGTAATAACAGAATCGAACAAGTTGGTAGGGGAATGCAAGGAGACGCATCAAAGAAGTGGTAGAGAAGTTTGACAACCCTTAGTCTGGATCCTACTAAAGTTACCTTACTGACATGGGTGACCCTACTGAACTAAAATCCTCCAGCTTAGCTAACTTAACTCAAGCAGATCGCGCAAGCTCTCTCACCGACTGCAAGGAGGTTGCAGAGAGAGAGAGATATGCGGTTTACTGCCTGTTTGAGTCGATGTAAACCTGTATTTGAACGGTTTTCCGGGTCTAGAGGTAAATAGCAGTTAGCAGCTTACAGCGACATCACGAAATACATTGAATGCTGGTAGATCAGCATCCTGGCTAGAAAAGGAGGAGAAAACAGTCGCGAATGATATACCCCGGATGCGGAGTCCGAGATTGCTGTCTGATTTTCTTAGAAAACGGGAGGGAGGTTCTAAGAGAAATTGCTTTGAATCCTTTTGACTCGCCTCCACACTTATGCAATAGGGGTCTTCCCGTTATACCTAGTGCATCTAGATATAGGGTTTCTGTGTGAGATCTGCCTCCCACTCGGCTGAACACCATCAAAGCGATACAGCCAGACTTTCTACAAATAGTAACTAGTCCCACGACGAGGATGATGCTGGAGAAAAACTATATGTCCTAATCCAGTGACAGAGAAATCAGTCATTTGTTGAAATGCTCACCACCGTTCACGCAACAATCACCATTGTGCTGATCTTACAGATTTCAGCTGCCGACAAAATAATATTCAAATGTGAAACTTATCACTACCATTGAGGTAATCGACTACCTCCCACTCAGAATCCAGGGTTATATCAAAAGAGAAAAATGAAGCTGTTTTCAGAGAGTGATGTGTAAACTTATCCATATTAAAGACACCTATCTCCAGCTCATTGATCTGGTCGGCAAGGACCTTACCCATGGGATTGATCATGTAGTTCTTTACCCAAAAGGGGTGTTTTCCGTTCCAGTCCTCGAACAGAAGAAAGAGCCTTGGCAACCGTGACACTTCGTGGCGGAAATCATATTCGTCGAAGTAGGCTTACGATGTAATCTATGCAGAACTTAATAAATATATCCTATTTAGGTGTAGAGGTATAATAAGAAATTAGTATATATATATATTTATATAGTCTAAGGAAATAATAACTAAAGACATCTGGGTTTAGCTGTGCCCCTTCGATGTTCTCCGGTAACATAGGAGAACGGGCAAAAGCGTAAGTGATACGAGACTGATTCCTGACCTCAGCTCAAAAGGCAGGCACTTCAAGGGTGTACTTATAAGCAACTCATTCAAAAGTGCAAACTGCCGATCTCGTATTACCCCCTCTCCGAGCGACCAGACGCAAAAGGGCGGCAGACCAACCCGAGGTCCCACCTTGCGAGCGCCCACCCCCCATCCACCTCCCCACCCACCTCAGCGGGAGTAAGTTGGGTATATAACCTGAGGACCCGTGTAGACGAAGCTTTTTTGTGTTCATTCCCACCGAAGAGACAAGAAAGTCACCGGTTGACAGAAGATTTTTCGAGTTTGACAAGAAGACTCAAAAATCTCCAGGACAAAGTTATTGCAAGTTAAGAAGAATTTGCAGTCCTTGTACAATACCAGATTGTACCTAGGAAGCTCGGTGCCGTTCGAGCCCCAAGATTAGTGAGTATCAACCGAGACAGATTGAGCACTCCAAATCTTATTCTATCTGAGTTTGACAACTCCAAACTAGATAGACTTCTCATTCAAAATCAAAATTATATAAGCGAGACACAAATCGCTAGGAAAGAATATAATCATATCCCAAGATTAGAAACCGTTTCAAGGTCATAAACCTCGAGAACCCACCTTCCTCATCGGCGTCTTTGTTTTGATTCTCTTACGCCAACTCGAAATTCCTCGTGACGTCACCCTTCAACTCGCCAGGCAAATCAACGAGCGCCATCTAGCGAACAAAAACCTCGAAGATATTTTTACCGGAAACTGGTATTAATCTCCATTACCTTATGTAAGTAAAGAATAATCTTGTTATTTATGTCCCCGTGCTTAAAAATTAGTTTATTGGATGTCTGACTAAGGACACAACTATTAACTTAAAAATTGTTCCTCCCGTAAATATTTATCTCGAGAGCTAGCCCTGTAATCCCATTTTCTTTTTATACGTGTGTTAGATCTTTGTGTTTTAATGTTAATTAGTGAGATGGGTTATGTAGATTAAAGTCTGTTTTTTTATTTAGTAAATGCACTGTTTTAATTATCCCCGAACGAGTTGAAGTGGCAATATTTGATAAAGCTAAGAAAGAAACCCAGTTTATTCATTCAATAGAATAAAAATCAAGTTTAGCACTCTTAGAGCCCGATCCTCAAGCGATCACCGAGGCACGAACCTACGCCTCAATTTAAAGTTACTTGGTTTATTAAAAGTTAATAAACAAATAAAAATATATATTAGCTCGGCATTCTACGACATATTATATAAGTGGTGTCAGGTGTGGGGTTAAGTCAGAAGAACCCAAATTTAAGATTAGAGTAAAAAGCCCTTACCCATAACAAATATTTGCCAAACCGTTCGAGGAAATTTAAATAACGAGACTTCAAACAAGTCTTAAAGATTCAGTGAAGTGTAGTTAAGAAAGTAGGAATTATAACTCAACGAAGAGTGTTGTGTAGTGTGCTGTCCTGTTTTCGGATAGAAATAATCCAATCAAGAGGTTTAGAGAAAGGTAAGGTTAGGATAATTAAAGCTAAGGGACTCCAATTTGCATACGTAACGTTCGTTACAGTGGTGAGGTTTCGACGAACATAGCCAATATGTCTTCGTTTGAATTATTTGTTAAACAAGGTCAAACCCTTGAACTAAAGTAAAAAGAACTCCTTGCATACGTCCAAGATAAAGAAAGGACGGAAAGGAAAATAAGAAGAGAAAAGACGAAAATGGAAGCTGATGAAAGAGAAAAGATAAGAGAACACGAGAGAGCATTAAGCAAGGACCAAGTGGAAGTGCATTCCGTGGGGTCCAGGACTGGGACATCACAGGTTCCAACTATGAAGCTGCCAGAGTACAAGGACGAAGACGACCTATACGCGTACCTCTCGCACTTCGAAAAAATATTTGAAATGAATCACTGGGATATCGAGACAGACGGTATCGCCAGATTACTCCCCCTTCTCAGTACCCGAGTAAGAGACATATTCGTGTCTGTACCATCTGATGCGACGATAGACTATTCTACTCTAAAAGCAGAACTACTGGGAGCGATTAACCTCAATCCTGAAGACTATAGGATAAAATTTAGGCAGGCTAGGATTCAGCCCGGACAAACCTACCGACAATTTGGTTTTATTCTCAGGAGACACCTCCAATTTTGGTTAGAGTCAGCTCGAGTGAGAAATGATTTTGACTCACTCCTCGACTTCATATTGAAGGACCAGCTATTAAGCACGCTGCCTCCAGAATTAAGGGCCTTTGTCAAGGACAGGAGAGCAGAGTCCTTCAATGAGTGTGTGTCAGAAGCCGACTTGCATTCATCAAACCATAGGTTATATCCTAGAGAGTGTAGTAATAACAAGTCCTCGTCCCCCAAGAAATGTGGGTATCATCAGAAACCCTTTTCGCCAAAGGAAGGGGATTATCCTCATAAACCGCCACAAAATAACTCCCCTAAATTCGTCAGGAACGCCGTAAATCCCAGAAACCCTATAACTTGCTATAGTTGTGGCATCCAAGGCCACCTTAGCTACAATGGCCCCCAAAACTCGAGGCTTAAGTCGCCCTCGAACCAACAGGTACATAACCTGACAGCAACGTTGGAATCAGAACAACCTTCGAATCCCTTACCTCCTTTGACCACAGCGAATTCCCCTGAACAGCAGGTGAATTTTGTATACAGCAAAAATTCTCCCGAAGGATTAAAATTCGAGACTGGGGCCGTAAATGGTCACCGAGTCTTAACCGTGTTACGCGATACGGGGTGTACCTGTATCGTTATGTCAAACCAATTGCTTTCCCCTATCACCCCCCAGCACCAGAAGTTCGTGGTCGTCCAGGATTTCTTGGGTAGACGCACTAAGTTCCTGTCGTCCGATGCCACATACAGTCGAAATATTTTTCTGGCTGGACCGACGTAGTAGGAGTGCCTATTAAATTCTGCTCTGTATTAATAGGCCAGAGCGCGCAGCTCCCCCCAAATCCGATAGCTCAATTAGTAGTCACCCGGATACCGGCGAATGAGAGACACCCGGTTTCGACCCCTTTGTTTTCGTCCGAGAAACGTGTGAACGAAGGGATATGTTCACGAGTCGTCAAGACTGCGACGGATGTGGTGCCGTCCCTCCCACCCCCGGAGTGGAAGGTAGCGAAGAAAGAGAATGAAGAAGAAGAAAGAAGAATAAATATAAGAAGAGTAATACATACGCCTAATAAGCAAGCTGTAGCCAAACAAATTCCTCCTGATCACAGGACAATCAAAGCAACTTTTAAAGAAAAAGTTCTGACTGAGAAATCTTTGCAAGATCAAAATAAATGTGCAGAATCGGTGCCGGAGCAAAACCCCGAAAATAAAAATTCTCAGAAGACAAAGATGGTGACCGAAAACTCAAGGTCAAATGCAGTGACTTATACGGGAGTACCAAGCTACTTTCAAGAAAATGACGCTTCTAAAGATAGTTTAATGAAAGAAGAAATGAACGAAGAATGTCGGGAAGATCAATCTCCTCTCCCTGATGTAGATCAACCTAATTGCCTAGAAGAAAAGTCAAGAGTAAATAGGCAAATAAAGATTAAAAAGGTAGGAGAAGCAAGAAGATGTGTAGGTGGTTGGAAGAGGCCAGCCTCCTATCCTGACCACGTGTACGTGACTACCCCTACACGGGAAGGACACTTACATGCACGTAGCGCCGTCTCAAAGCGTACCGGCGAACACGTTCGCACGATGGGAACGTCTAAATACTACTTTGCTGATGAGGCCATCTCTGAGCTAGGAGTCAAAATTGGGAAAAACGGTTTATCCACAAGACAGAATCGGGTAGACGCCATAATAAAGATGCCGCTACCCCGAACCAAAAAGGAAGTTCATTCGTTCGTAGGAGCCGCCCCATGCTACCGCAAATTCATTCGACATATGTTATGCCAGTCGAAAACTCACGATGTGGGAAACAGCGTATGCGACTGGAGTACTGAAAGCATTAACCATAATGTAATACCAGGTTAATATAGTTTACCTACGGTATTTTTTTTGTGTGTAGATAGAATTTTATTGTTTGGTTTATTTTGTACGCATAAGTGTATTCCTAATATTGTAGTTTCTTTTGTGTATTTCGTAGAATCGGTTACGATAAGTGTTAATTAGGCGCACGGAGGACATAATTCAATCAATAAGAGTGATGTGAGTGGAGCGTTCCCACTATCGGTCGAGTAGCTTTTTGTACAGATGTTTTAGTAGGACTTGTTGCGTAGAGCACAGGCGATTCCTCTCCTCCCCAGGATCATCTTAAGGGTATAGGAATGTAGAGGTATAATAAGAAATTAATATATATATATATATATATATATATATATATATATATATATATATATATATAAATATATATAGTCTAAGGAAATAATAACTAAAGACATCTGGGTTTAGCTGTGCCCCTTCGATGTTCTCCGGTAACATAGGAGAACGGGTAAAAGCGTAAGTGATACGAGACTGATTCCTGACCTCAGCTCAAAAGGCAGGCACTTCAAGGGTGTACTTATAAACAACCCATTCAAAAGTGCAAACTGCCGATCTCGTATTACCCCCTCTCCGAGCGACCAGACGCAAAAGGGCGGCAGACCAACCCGAGGTCTCACCTTGCGAGCCCCCCCCCCCCATCCACCTCCCCACCCACCTCAGCGGGAGTAAGTTGGGTATATAACCTGAGGACCCGTGTAAACGAGGCTTTTTTTGTGTTCATTCCCACCGAAGAGACAAGAAAGTCACCGGTTGACAGAAGATTTTTCGAGTTCGACAAGAAGACTAAAAAATCACCGGCACAAAGTAATTGCAAGTTAAGAAGAATTTGCAGTCCTTGTACAATACCAGATTGTACCTAGGAAGCTCGGCGCCGTTCGAGCCCCAAGATTAGTGAGTATCAACCAACCCAGATTGAGCACTCCAAATCTTATTCTATCTGAGTTTGACAACTCCAAACTAGATAAACTTCTCATCCAAAATCGAAATTATATAAGCGAGACACAAATCGCTAGGAAAGAATATTATCATATCCCAAGATTAGAAACCGTTTCAAGGTCATAAACGTACGAGAACCCACCCTCCTCATCGGCGTCTTTGTTTTGATTCTCTTACGCCAACTCGAAATTCCTCGTGACGTCACCCGTCAACTCGCCAGGCAAGTCAACGAGCGCCATCTAGCAAACAAAAACCACGAAGATATTCTTACCGGAAACTGGTATTAATCTCCATTACCTTATGTAAGTCAAGAATAATCTTGTTATTTATGTCCCCGTGCTTAAAAATTAGTTTATTGGATGTCTGACTAAGGACAAAACTATTAACTTAAAAATTGTTCCCCTCGTAAATATTTATCTCGAGAGCTAGCCCTGTAATCCCATTTTCTTTTTATACGTGTGTTAGATCTTTGTGTTTTAATGTTAATTAGTGAGGTGGGTTATGTTGATTAAAGTCTATTTTTTTCTTTAGTAAATGCACTGTTTTAATTATCCCCGAACGAGTTGAAGTGGCAATATTTGATAAAGCTAAGAAAGAAACCCAGTTTATTCATTCAATAGAATAAAAATCAAGTTTAGCACTCTTAGAGCCCAATCCTGAAGCAATCACCGAGGCACGAACCTACGCCTCAATTTAAAGTTATTTGGTTTATTAAAAGTTAATAAACAAATAAATATATATATTAGCTCGGCATTCTACGACATTAGGTGTAGATGCACTGCCACTCCATAAAGTAGGTATTTATATAAGATATAAAAACGGAAAATCATACCGGGGGTAAATCGCGCATCCGTCTGCCCGGCCCCCATCCCAAGCCGGTTGCAAAACTTTTATACTGTAGTAATGTGGGCAGGGGTACGCGCCTAGCCTGATCTCCTGCAGAAAGATAGCTAACAGAGGACGGGAGGAGAAGATCCTCCTCCGCTCATTCAAGGCCCGGAGTCCACGGCACTTCCTGTAAATACGTTTCCCAGAGGCAGAACCCACGGCGTTGTCGGCTAAACAAGGCGTCGAAGCCGCTATCGCATTCTCTGAGATATCGGGGGAAGTTGGGTTCGATATGCTAATCTTATCCTCCCTCCACCAAGAACTATCTGGTGGCCGATGCAGCTTGGGAAGCTGGGTCTCTCCTTTGGAGGCTCCACCGCCTCCGCGACATCTAGTACAGCCTTAAGGGGCGTCGAGGGAGCCGAGGCTCTATCGGTGCGGTCCTCTTTGCGGGGATGCTTTAAGAACCACGCGTAGTCTAACGAGTCGGTGGAGGCCGGCAGTCGTTTTGCTTTACAATAAACGGTCATACTAGGGCAAGGGGATGCCCAGGCACTTGTTTTAGTCGAGGCTGCGTATGAACCTTTTGTTGCGCCAGTCCTACCAGGGTAGTGCCAGAGAAAGGTGGGATATAACTCGCAGAAGAGTTGAAGGGTTGTGAATGGCCGTGCAAACATCCACGCTTGTAGATCAGGATAGGCCAGTAGCGAAAGGTGACTTTTTTAATTGAGACACAATACGTCCTAGACAGCGCTAGGCGCGCAATGACCAGGTTTCTTCCTTCACTGAATGAGAGATGATCCGGGACCTGAATAGACACGATTTCCTTCTCCGGGTGATACGCGCCACATTGCTTTATGTAATTGATACACATTGACCACCTTAAACAGATTTCGGGTAAACCAGACTTTTCACGTCTGCATGAACGATTTGTATTGCCAAAGCACTGGTAGATTAGTACCTCTGTGGCATAGGCACGAATGCCTTCATGCAATAGCGATAGTGACCAGAAAGCACTGAATCAGGCAGAGTGACGGTTGAAAGTGAAGAAAATTTTAGCGGTGGGTGTCAAGGCCCCTCTGGGTTTTCTCATCATACTTTCAACCTTGACCGTCAGGTGGTCGGTCAGCTCTTTAGTGATGTCTTCTAAAGAGTAGTCCACTAGTTTACTCTCATAAACCACTATTTTCACGAAGTTAATGGTAAAATGTGGTGTTATACTCACTGGCGAGTCATTGTGTCCGAAAGGCAGTAAATAGCCGCCTCAGAGGGGTCCGACGCATTCGCCAGAATGCTTCGGTCCGAGAAACGTGTCCAATTTGGTTTTCCATAAGTGAAACTTGCTATTGCTCTCCTCTGATGAATCATATTTCTTTTGGCCAACATGGTAACAAACTGTAGATTAAATAACCAGAAAGCGTTTAAGGAAAGGTGACAAAAAACGTGGTAGTCTTTGAATGAATGACCCCGAAGTAAAAGAGGCTCCGCTTAGTGCATTCACTACTTTGGTCATTGTACGGGCCTTGCTGCCCAAGGGCACCTCTTTTTAGAACGTCCGAACTTGTCCTGCTCTCATGTCGAAGCGGATACAGAGCCTTTATACCTCGTAAACTCCGCGGTGGGAGATCAATCTCGAGTCCTCTTGGACTTTTCGTTTTTCGTCTTCTTCTAATTTGGAAAGAAGGACGGGTTTTAAACCCGCTTTTCTCTACCCTCGGATGGGGTGCAAATGCTGGACGGACCGGCCTTATCAAGATCCTTCTCCAAAGTGGGGAAGGGCTTGGTTGTCAAAGGGACACCAGTTGGTGAAGAGGCTTTGAAAACCTGGCCTGCCATTTAGGCAAATTTGTTCTCGCACTTTGACCATAAAGGATGGAGCCGAAGTATCCATCTTATACGTGAAAAGGAAAGTAGTGAGCAAAGTTGACGGCATAACACATCCCATGCTTAATACAGCACTGATCTAGCAAGCATTCGGCCCTCGCATCAGGTAGATACCTCACGGTATAAACTACCTCTCGACTAAGTGCTGGTAACAGGACAAAATGCGCCGAGCAGGCTAAAACATTTTGGATAGAAAAGCAACTCTGGAAAGCGTTAGGCGGGTATGTAATAAAGAGAAGTAAGGAAAGGTGATTCCACTAACGAGTAGGGTGGGTGATAACCTATTACTATCATACCTCGGCGCTAGGTGACCACAGGATGGTGCGTAGTTTGCCCAGATACTTTGTCTAGCGACAAAACTCTCTCCAGATGAGAACAGTTCCTCCAGGTGGTAAAAAAAAGATCTATGGGATAGTTGTAAAAAATAAATAAATGTGCTGAGAGGGAGTAAGGGGAAAGCGCTCAAACAAATTTTACAGTTCCCATCAGAGAGCTCATGTCAACCTAGACAGGGCTTCCTTGGGTGCGCATTTCTTGGAGCAAATATCCTGCCACGCCGGAGCCATCGCCGTGTACATTAATTATTCGCATCTGTAAAAGAGTTCAACTTTTATGCCTTTTCTCTTCACGGTCAAGCAGGTTTCAATACCCTGTTCTGTATGAGAGTTACTCATCTTGCCTCGTTGTGGGACGTGTAAGGTTTGCAGGAGAGAAACATTCTATTGAGGGTGCCAAACATTCGGCCAGGACTGGGCGAGCGGACCAGTCCCTTGATTACATAACAAGAATTATATAAGCTCTTTGGGGTGCATCGTAAAGAACTTTGGGAACTGCCGACGGGAATCAAAAGTTTCCTCCAATTGCTACAAGACTTTTTAGGTGGATTTACCCCTCAATCCCTCGGCAGATTCTGTTGTTTTTTCCCCTACAAATCGAGGAAACTCATGTGACGCTTCCCTGAACCTTATTTTCCTGACTGCTTTGACCTCTAGCGTTCCCGGCACATTCGTCTAGTTTATCCCAGTTTGTTGGAGCTTAACACACATTAGCTGTCACGGTACTAAAACAAGCGGATCCGGTAAGGCTTGTCCTTTTTACTCGAGAAGGGTCGATTCATGCCAGAATGTGGATTAGCTTTTGGTTGCATGAACCGGCCTCGAAAGGAGGCAGTGTACTCTACCAGTGCATGAGCATGCTCTTTACTTTTTTGTTATGGTTGCATTTTGCCGTTTTGGCTTGGGCTTTTGGTGCATTTGCTTGTTAACACCTTAAATGAGGAATCCACATTTATGTGCACTTGCTAATTGAAAATCAACTACTGAACGCCCATATATGTGTACTTCTATTTCTTTTTCAGCTACAGTATGCGAAAAAATGTAGATATAGAAGCAAGTGAGGTTCTGCCATTTTTTT
Source organism: Ceratothoa steindachneri (assembly GCA_963969495.1). NCBI lineage: Eukaryota > Metazoa > Arthropoda > Malacostraca > Isopoda > Cymothoidae > Ceratothoa > Ceratothoa steindachneri. The sequence goes on from OZ018324.1 coordinate 23,643,732, forward strand.
TTCAAATCTGTAGTTAATGATAAGATTAGAAAATTTATTTGTGATAGGACAAACAATTACCCTACTCAGTGTATTTATGATGCAAGTATTGCATTGAGAATAAAAAAAACCCAGAGTAAACTTAATGAGTCCCACGAGTTTGCTCGATTTGCAGGCAAAAAGAACAACTGAATCTGCCGAGGGATTGAGGGGTAGATCCACCTAAAATGTCTTGTGGCAATTGGAGGAAACTTTTGATTCCGGTTGGCCGTCCCCAAAGTTCTTTACCATGCACCCCAAAGAGCTTATATACTCGTAATTCTTGTTCTGTAGTCAAGAGACTGGTTCGCTCGCTTAATACTGGCCGAATGTTTGGCACCCTCAATAGAATGCCTTTTTGAAGGCATTCTGCTTCTTATGGGGATTGTTCAAAAACCAACGTTGTAACCGTGTTTCTCCAGATGCTTAATAACAAACACATCAATATTCTATGACATGATAAAGAGGGATAGATTTTTTTTGATCCTTAACTTTTGCATTTTTCCAGAGTACTGATGATAATTTTTTTATAGAATATAGGAATTGCTAAGCCTGCATATATAAACAATGTTTAAACTCGCTCTGCATTCCTTCGCGTGCTACTTGTATCGAAGAAAGCCTATTGCTTTTGTAAGGAAGATTGAGTTGGAAGATGGATATTTGTCTCAAACTTGCAAGAAAGATTGTTGGGTATAATCTTTCATCCACTGTGAAACCCAAACAGGCTATGTAAATGATTATATAGTGTACAAAGCGGTGGAACTAATATTCCTATATATCTAATTGATGTTTATCGGGCGAAACAGAGATACTCGTAGTCAACCAACATTGTCCTTTCTCTAATGGAACACTTTTATATTTAGGCTGCCTCTTAATTTTTTCAATTTTCTATACTATTTCTCAAATTGTTTAGTGAATTAGGTGATAATACATTTTACAATAGACAAAATAATTATATAAATATAATACAAAAATTATACCCCTGTATTTCAAAAGTACAATAAAGAATTAGTATAGAAAATTTTAAGATCATCTCCACCAGTTATTTCAGGTATTAAAATGTATTTTTCTTACGTTTTTCTGTGTCAGGAACACGAATCTGCTGTTCAATTCCAACCCAATTCACTTTATTTCTCGATAAAAGATTGGATTTATTTATAATTAGTTAATCCAATCAAATTTCCCGGAGCCTACTAATAGGTTTTTAAATTGTGTATATTACGAGTTGATTATAAAGAGCAGGGTGTGTGTTAGGGTGCACCCCAGCATTAAAGGGGGCGTATTGGGGAAAGAGCCACCCATTTCGAAAATAATCACCTTACGTTTCAAATTCAAATGCGGTTGTCTGACAGTTACGCCAAAGGAAAGATACACGTGGCAAAGGAAACCAGATTGAATTAAATTATTTCTAACTAAAGCAAACCTTTTATCCAGAAAGAAACTGGATTTGTAGCAGGATTAAAGACAATATTCGTGCTCCTAACACCTAAAAAGCGCAAGAAAAATACATATTATTATATGAAATAATTAGTGGGATTGATATTAAAATTTACCAAAATCAAGTAAAATGCAAAACAATGAAAAGAGCTGAAATTCGGAAGAATAACTCCGTATAATGCGTTGTTTTGAACGTAAAAAATCCTGCAATTAGAGGGTAAAAGTTTATTTCATTTATATACATTGACTAAAAATAACACAGGCCTGCGTTTGAAAGAAATTTCTGTTCCTGCGGTTTTCTTTAGTGATTCCTAACGAAATTGTTCTCCTAAATTGAAATATGACATTCATTTTGCTCAATCAGGTCTGGTTTTTTCGATACAGCGCACTACTCTTTTTAGAAAAGGGCCATTTTTGAAAAAATCCCTTATTTATATAAAAGTTATTTAATAAATTACAATTACTTGTAATAAAAAAAATACCGACTCAATTCGACTTTCTTTTAATTAATTTTAAACTTACAGACTACTTATGAGCTTACCCAGGAGTGCAAAGAAACTATTTTCCAAGAAAAGAAGTCCTTGATGACTTCCGCTTGTGAAGCGATGTTGGTTCGTCGCGTTTAAGACACGAGCAATAGTCAGCTAACAAGTTGATGTCCCAGCGTCCTTGATATCTTGTCTCCATCATCTTTATGTCATGGTGAAATCTTTCTCCTTGTTTCTCGCTATAATCTCCACAGTTTGCCGGAAAATAGTCAAGATGTGACTGGATAAAATGCATTTTTATCGACATGCGAGCTCCCATTTTTTCGAAGCTTTTCATAAGCTCATTTACATGTGAGATATATTCTGAGCTTCTTTTATTTCCCAGAAAACCGTCGATTACTTTACTAAACGCTAGCCTCGCTTCTTGTTCACTGGCTTCCATATTGGTGTAAAAATGCTTGTCCTTTAACAGAGTTCTAATTTGGGGACCATCAAATATGCCTGCATGGAGCTTGGCATCAATGATCTGGGGGATTTTTTGCAGTAGATACTTAAAAGCTTGGCCTTCTTTATTCAGTGCTTTGACAAAGTTCTTCATCAGGCCAAGCTTTATATGAAGAGGAGGCAGTAAAACATTTTTGGGACGGACTAGAGGTTGAGCTACCGCATTGTGGCAGCCAATTTGGAATGCCTCTCGAGATGGCCAGTCTTTTTTGCTTATAGTGAAGACTAGCCGCCCGGCTATCCCATAAGCACATGAAGCATGAATATTTTGTGTAGCCTCCTTGCATCCCAAGAAGAAGGCACACAACCTGAAAGAAAACATATTCATGCATCTTGATGTACATAGTTTCTAAGAACTTCTATTTTTTGCATAGGCAATTTGCACTAAGTTTATTAGGGGTAGGGAGAAACTAATATGTGTATAATATCCTTCTGTCATTGGTATTTAGAAACAAACATTCCTTGAAATATTTAACAAGTTCATTAAAGTAAAATATATCTCACCTTGAGATCACCACATATTAACCAGTTCTGGTTAGAGTACTTGACTGTATCAATCAATACTTTCATATTTTCGTAGCTTTCTGTTAACTGAACTGAATGGCCAATAGGTACAGATGCCATTTTATTGCCAATCTTTAAGAGTACTGCCTTCAAACTTCTGCTTTAAGAATCAATAAAGAGCCTTCATTCACTTGGTTGGTAAGGAACGCCAAGTGCCTCAATTAATCCTTTTACATCATTGCAATACACCAAAGAGCTGCAAGAATCAACTGCAAAGAACTTTCGAAACTCTTCGTCTCTATTTCTGAACCAAAAGTATGTAGTTTCTTGAGAGAGGAGGTTGCTCTCACTAAGACGGGATGCAAGAAGTTGTGCGTTCTCTTTAGAAAGACCAAGATCTCTAGTCAAGTCATTTAATTGACCTTGAGTGAGTGGTCTTGGCAAAGTCATTGTAGACGTAGGCTGATGTGTCACTGAAGTGTCAGTGTCATCCACTTCTATATCTTCTATATTGTCTTGTAGCTCAGTATTTTTAGTTGAAGAAGAAACTGGAACTCCTGGACCATGTGGTTGTGGTTTAATGGCAGAAGGAACATCAGGATAGACTACAGTGTGTCTGTTCTTCTTATTGACACCTGAAAAAAGTTTCCCATACTTAATTTACATACTTTTAATTCACTTGACCCTCGTTTCCACATTTTTATACACATTTTTCATACCAGGTAAATTTACAATTTTTAAATACAATCAATTTTTATATACAATTTAACCACAATTTTTCTACCAGCATAATACACTATTTTTATACACAATTACATTTTTAATAGGCTACCAAAAGATTTGTATAAACATTTCTAGATTTGTCAAGGACTATATTGTTAAAGTAATTATCTCACCTTTAAGATTTGTACTGCAAAGATAGCAGTCTGTAATGTGGTCCTTGCCTTCTCTCCAAACCATAGGTACACCAAATGACAAACAGTTCGTTTTGCCCTCACTCCAGCGTCTTAAGGCTATGACACAGGCTTTGCAGCACATATGTGGAGCAAAGTTTTTGTCTTGATCACCTAGCTTTATTCCAAAATATGCATTGTAAAGGAACTTTACTAACGGCGTCATAGTGCATTGCTGGTCACTAAAAGTTACCTTTCCACAAACAAAACAAAATCTATCAGGACTGTTTTTACACTTTCTATTCATTTTTATGAAATATAAGGAGTTTTGCTAATGTATTTGCCTGCAAAAAAATTCACAAAGATAAATAAAGTTTTAGAAATGCACTTTAAACACTGTTCATAGATGAGAAAAGTCATGGATTAAAAAACCAACACTTAGTTGGAGAGTGAGCAAGCAACACACAACCACTCGCGCTCGCGGTCAGCTAGAGACTGAGCTCTCTAACGCCATCTAGGGAGCTTGGTCTGTATCTTAAAAACTAGCTTTGATTGAGCAATATGAATGCTTGATTTTGATTTAGGAGACAAATTTCATTAAGAATCACCTATGAAACCCTTAGGAACATTTTTGACGCAGACTAGTGTAATCTATTTTAGTTTTTAGCGGCTCTTTCTTTGGTTGCAGTGACCAGGTCAGCTCCTATATTTAAATAAAATGTCCAATTTGGCCAATCATTAATGCGCACTATTATCATTCCCTACTATCTTAAACTAGTAATTCCCTATACTTTTTGCATACTCCATTTAATAGTTTCTTTTATACAGGTGAAATCATCGTTCTTTTTACTTGCGACGAAGCGCCAAGTCTAGGCGTCGCTTTTTTTGGAAGAGGAGTAAAGTTCAATTGTACCCATTTAGAGACATGAAATGACGCATATGACCATGGAACACATGGTTATTCACCATGGAGATTGCAAATCTGCCATTGGATTTGGCGCTGGGTGGCACCATCTAGTAGCAGAAGCCTCATTTAGCCATTGAAACGTTATAGTAAGTGATTTGAACCATGGGAAACCATCAATGCAATAACCATTTTTCATCTTATCACTGCAGGTCATTGGAAAGACTTTCCCTCTTCTTCACTCCTCAGGTGTTTACGCACATTTATTTGACTTAAATCGTGACATCCTCATGAATCTTGTCACTTTGTCACCACAAACTTTATTATTTTAACAAAGTACCATCTATATCAATACCTTTCGTTATTTTTTTACTTTTTTCACTGCGTACTTTACTTCTTCCGTGTTAAATGGTTTACCAACGCAGTGACCGGCCTTTACCCCGACGCCGTAAGCAATTATATCCAAATTTAATTCACTCTCAAATACATTCAAACTATGAAGATACTGAATTAGATTACCCTCTTTTTTTAATCTGTCAATTTTTCAGCAACACACTGTTATTTACATCTTTTATAAAGGCAAATTCACTACTTTAAATTTTTCTTTTTCATCCAAAATAATCCATGGTTTCGATCTTGATTGAAGTTCTTTCCAAACGTTTAATTTATATTTCTTTTGGACAACGAACATCCTCTAATTTTACGTTTTCTTTGACTTTAGACTCTTTCAGACAATGATTTATGCCAACATCGTTACAATTTCATTAATAATCTTGATTGATGAAATGAATTGAACAGATTTTTATCAACGGCAACGACAATGCTAAGGCGAACATTTAACCACCAAAGGGAATTCTTTAAATCCTGGACAAATGAAGAATTCTTTTGAATGTCATCTTTAATATTTGTCCCTTTTGCTACTCATTCTATACATGTATTTTCTTCATTTTTTTGCCTATTACTCTTTGATGTGAATCATCTTATTGGTTAGTATATATCCATATCTTTTATTAACTAATAATTACTTTTCTATCATGACTAATTAGTTAATTACGGGGTCCCTTAGAGGAGACGTAACCCACTTCGAGATTGTCACTAAACGCACTTTACAACATCTGATACTCACATACACAAAACATACACAGAACATGAACATCTCCACATGGCTAGCTTGTATGTATACACGCTTCCGTATGTAGACAGGAATCCCTGATGATAACTGACCTTTGGCTATTTTCTTCCGTGTCCTGTTCGGTCCCATCCCTGGCCTCTTGGTCCCTCTTCCGGGCTCTTCTTACTGTGACCCTCTTTCTCACGTGAGGCGCCTCCTTCTCCACCTCCTCGTCCCCTATCCTCTCTACTACGTGAGCCAATGGAGGGGTGTTCCCTCCCCCGCGATCGTCTTCCTCATCGGAAACTTCCCGGGATGAAGAGTGTGTCCGGACGCGAGGGGATTTCAAGTCGGGGGCTGTTTCTTCCTCGGCATCCTCGCTTTCCTCGAGCACACCTGGTACCCCAGCCTGCCCTGCAGGGCTCTCCTCAGGGTGGTCCAGAATAGGCTCCATCCGACGGCTGGGTGAGGACTTGGGCTGGTTGCGCCGAGCTCCTCCCTTCCGGCGGAAGGATTGCCTGAAGGAGGCGCGCGCGCGGTGGACTGCGGAAGCGGGAACGAAAACTTGTTAGTTTATCATTAAAACTTATGATCCTTTAGTCGATTGTGTATGAATATATTATGAATGAATATCTATAATTATACACAATTATATGGTGTTGGATATGATATTAAAAGATTTTATATATGAACATGCATAGTTATATAAATGATTAAACATGATTATATGCATCATTACACGGAATTGATCATGTGATTATATATGATAATATAACGTGATTATAGATTTCTGCATCTGACTGTATAAATTAATCTTTGATTTGGTAAGTGATCATACATGATTGTATACATGATTATATATGATGACAAATCAGGCCCCACAAGTCAACTTGCATCCATCACCATAGTTAAGAATAAAAAAAATCACAAAAGCAGAGGTGAGTGGGATGGAGAAATCAAATATAATACTTTAAAAACAGCGAAACACGATTGCTTTGATTAAATAGCTAAACAATGCGGCTTGAGTACAGATATTAAATCTTCAGAATAGAGTTTTTCCTGTGTGATCAAGAAATCAAGTTAAGAGAGGTGAATGCATATGACTCGATATGGAATAGGAGAAAGTTATAATGGTGATAGTATGGAGCCAGTGGGCTCACAACTCTCCCCCCCTCGTTGCGTTCAGAAAGAAAATAGAATTGTTAGAGGGACTAACATTTGGAACCATGACTTTCTTTCAAATTGGCCTACTGACACTTGGGATCAATGGAAACAGAATGGAGCCGATATGAAAGAATCAATTTACTCGAGGCCATGAGTCTCCTTTCGTATTACCCAATATAAATTTGCACTATTTTTAGTGTTAAGACCTGATACCAAGATTCAATACCTGATTTCCTGAACTGAAACTTGGATACCTAATTTTGCAGACCAAATGCCTAACTTTTAGCTTCTATATGCGAAATTCAAGACTACCTTATGGGAGCCCTAAAATCCTCAACTTTTATCCAGCAAAAACATTTAGAGATTTAAAGTACTATTAAGAGAAATAGTTAATACTGTGATTGCTTCTAAGGACACCATATATTTTTCGTATTATTAGAGGGTTTATCAATACTTTCCACCTCCAAATAATTCCCGGATAGCTTTCGAGTGGATCAGGTCTGTGTAACAGTTGGCTTGATTACGTCATAACCAAGGCATGTGAAGGGTATCTCATGTATGTTAGAAATAACCTCAATTATATCTAAACTTGACAAAATGGACTACTCAGCAATTCTAGGTATATCTTTACGCCGTTCCTACTTATTCTACCAGTGTAACTAGATTGTAGTAAATTCCAGTGTTTTTTATATATTTTTTGTACATCTTTAAGATGCCCTCAAGCATCAAATATAGCCAAAGCGCGACCAAGGACTGATCTTAGACGGATTTTCATATAGGGGAAGAAGATGGTGGGCCAAAAGATTGAAGGTTCAATGTGAGATAAGACTGACGGGGAAGGGACTGACGCGGATCAATTAGATTGGCTACTATAGGATTGATTAGGATAGGACTGAAAGGGGTAGGAATGAGGGGTATAGGATTAATGGGGATCTGAATGAGAGAGATCTGACTGATCGGGCTCAAACTGACGTGGATCATACTGAATACGATCATACAGAAGAGGATTGGACTGAAGGGTGATCGCACTGAAGAGTATCGGAGTAAAGAGGATCGGACTGAAGGGGAAGGGACTGACGCGGATCAATTAGATTGGATACTATAGGATTGATTAGGATAGGACTGAAAGGGGTAGGAATGAGGGGTATAGGATTAATGGGGATCTGAATGAGAGGGATCTGACTGATCAGGTTCAAACTTACGTGGATCATACTGAATAGGATCATACAGAAGAGGATTGGACTGAAGGGTGATCGCACTGAAAAGTATCATAGTAAAGAGGATTGGACTGACGGGGAAGGGACTGACGCGGATCAATCAGATTGACTACTATAGGATTGATTAGGATAGGAATGAAAAGGGTAGGAATGAGGGGTATAGGATTAATGGGGATCTGAATGAGGGGGATCTGACTGATCGGGTTCGGACTGACGTGGATCATACTGAAGAGGATCAGACAGAAGAGGATTGGACTGAAGGGTGATCGCACTGAAGAGTATCGGAGTAAAGAGGATCGGACTGAAGTGCATCTAATTGAAGGGAATTGGACCTACGGATATCAGGCTGAGGTGGATCAGATTGCTGGGTATCGAACTGACTATAATAAGAAAGATTAGAATAGAACTGACAGGAGTTGAAAGGACTGAGATCGGAGTAACGGGGATCGTACTCACGGGTATCGGACTGACTGGGATCGGACTGACTAGGTAAGGCCTGACGGGGATCGGACTACCTAGAATAAGACTGTCGGGGATCGAACTGGCAGGCATAGAACATGCGTGGATCTGACTGACGAAGATAGGACCTTTGGAGATCATACTGAAAAGGATCGGACTGACAAGGATCGTACTGGCTAGGATAGAACTGCGGGGAGTTCAATTGAAAGTAACGGGGATCGAACTAAAGGTGAGCAGACTGAAGAATATATCTGACTGACTAGGATAGGATTGACCAGGATAAGATTAACTATGATAAGACCGACGAGGATCGGAGTGACGTGGATCGGAATGACGATGTTTTTTGATTTGTTTTTCCAGCGCTAATCTGGCGAAATCTTACTAGGGCGTAAGTCGCCATAATTTCTCATAACCTAATACTAGGGTAGATGAAAGCGAGGTAAAAGACACCTAAAACATCAACAAGTCCAAAACAAATACAAATATAAAAAAAACAAGAATAAAAAATCAAGAAGGAAGCACGTTCCGGCGTGGAAGGCAAACCTCCGTACTCCGAGCGCAGATACATGTGACCAACAGCAACGAGTATCAAATATAATGGAGGAGGTCAGCCTCCTCCTGAAACTCAATTACTCCACATGTCTGTGAGCACATACTCGTCCCAAGTACGAGAAACAAGTGAAAGGGACCCGCTCATCCCGATAACGGGACAGGTAAATTGAGCAAGGAGCACTCAGCCTGGGACATTCAACGAGAATATGCTGAAGAGTCTCGGGGCAAATATAGTGGTCGTAGTGAGGTGCGAATGAGCGCGCCATCAAATGGTGGTGCGTCTTGCGAGTCTGCCCAATCCAAAGGCGACAGAAAACACCCAAAGTGATCGAAAGGTCATCTAACTATAGCGTAGTGGGAACATCTTTCAGTGGGACGAGGTGATACACTTGATGCCCAGTGCAAAGAGTGTGACACGAAGGACACTTCACTGCATGACGTTGACTTCCTACCTAGTTGGGCAGTAGAGAGTTCTGCCCTAGCACGTATAATTGACGATCTCTCAGACCTTCTGAAATAAATATTTGGTGGTATTTCCTAGTCCCCATCGTGTGGATTGTCTTCATGATACCACAGCGCCACAGGGTATCATAGTCATAATACAGATCAAAAAATACTGTGGTGTAGTAGGTCTACGAAGAAAGGCCTTTTTGATAGAATTTTACAGTGACAGAAGAGCAAGGGACGTGGAGAAAAACTTTCAGAAGCCGGACTTTTAGGAAGACAGGTGGCCTCCGCTGTCTAAGAAAAAGACTAATATAACTTTTAACAATTTCTCGATCAACTTGTAGATGCCGTAGGATCGAGAGATTGGGCGGTGTCGTAGAATTTAGGTAGTCCCAACCTGACCCTTTTGGCTTCCATCTAAAGATGCAGGAGAGGGAAAAGGACAGCCAAAATTAGGAAAAGATTGCCTCTTCGAGTGCGTAGGGATTTTAAATGGCCAGAGTGAATTAATCGTTGGACGGTATTGCTCCTAATTAATTAGGCTTTGGTGGTTGGGGGATTTAAACAGGAGAACAAAAATAATCTTTAATCATATACAAACAAGAATATATATTCACACAGAATAATATACAGGCAATTCAGTTAACACAGTTTTCTAAACGTATTAAATTGAAATGACAAGTATGAATCGTTTTAGCCCTACTAGGCTCAATAATTATAATAATTACCAAATGAAGGCGGGAGACGATTGCGAGGTGAGTCTTAGCCGTACTAAGCTCAATAATTATTACAATAATTACCTGAGAGGGACCAGGAGTAGATCACGAGTTGAGTCGCTCCGTCGGAGAGCGTCATGCCTCTTTGACGATGAAAGAAAAAGTAAGTCTTACGATTTTTTGTTAAGGTCACGAGTATGGGTACTCGGGGGACTGTATTTTTCGAGGGAGCGGAGTAGAGCGCGATATTCTAGATGTAGTCTTCGTCCTTCCTAATATGGGTTGCTGTTGCGAGACAGAATAGCACCGCGTGTTGTCGCTAAAGGATTGCTCATCGTCGATGAATGATTCCAAAGAACTCTTATGATGCTGTGTGAATATCTTTTTTATTGCTTGGGCTTGCTTAATTAGAAACAAAATGGGACCAGCTTGTGACTCGAAAGCTCTAAGAATACTTAGAAGATTATTCTTGGGATGGAGAATATATACTACTACACCGCAATTTCCAATGTTTGCCGACGGAAGCGTTATTGGCTCGGCCCCACAGACACGATGGTGGGAATCGGTGGTAAAGGTCATAACACCATAAATGGGACGAGGTTCTAGCACGTTATCGTTCCGTATGTTTGCCGACAGTCTGGAAGCAGGGCTCCTTCGCTTGAAATACCTTTATCGTGACTCGATCACACACGCTCGCTCTCTCTCTTCCTCATTTTCTGAAAGGCGGAAACCATTCGGGTTAGAAGGATTTACCTCTAGTTTCCGAAAAGCGAACACCGTTGCCATTCGCTAATAATCTGAAAAGATGCCTCTATCCTGATTCTGTTGGACAAACGTAATAGAAAGGCAGTGCTTAGCTCACTTATAAGTCAAAGCATGGCATACGAGACAAATTATGACCTAGCTTGACGAAGCTTCATCAATATAAACTTGTCATTGAAGGGTCTTCGCCTATGGAAGTAAGGTCTCGTTAAGGGCCTTCATCGACATCACGCTGCAAAGTGAATGCTGGCTGAGAACAACCCCAACCTGTGAATACTGAAAAGGCGGTCACGAATGAGTCTGCCACGGACGCAGAATCCAAGATTGCCCGGCAAACCTTTGGAATCGCTACCAGACCTATGCTAGAGGACTTGATTCAGTAAATGAAGGCACGTATGGCTCTTAGTATTTCAGAGGTACGACAAAGGATGATGGTTAGTCTCGACAATAAACTCTTTGCCTTTTAAATACATGCTAAACTTGGTAATACTCCATACTATAGCTTAAGCTTCCCGTTCTATTGCCGAATAATTACGTTCACGGTGCAGTATCGTTCGGCTCGCGTAAGCGACCGGGTGGCTTTCACTTTCGTCGGAGTATTGGATCAGCACGCATCCAATTCTTTCGTCGCTCGCATCAGTCCGGATGCCGAAGGGTTTAGAGGGATTTGGGAGTCTCAAAATGGGAGCGCACGCTAGCTTGTCTTTGAGCACCTGGAATCTGGCAGTAGCTTCGGGATTTCATGAAAGGGGATCTGAAGATCTCTGCTGAAGGACAGCAATTAAAGGGGCGGGAATAGATGCGAAGATTAGGGATAAATTTACGGTAAAAGGAGGCCGATCCCATCAATGACCTCAGTTGTTTCTTCGTGCGGGGAAGGGGCATCTCGACAATGGTTCTGACCTTTTCGTCCTGGGGGCCCATCTGATTTCAAACAACTAGGCTCTTGAGTATTAGGGACGATGTTATGATCAAATTTATTGGAGAAACCAGGGGTCTTGGGGATGACATCTTCAAATCCATTTTGCAACCAATGCAGGCGACTCTTTTGAATAGACGCTAGCCTGGGGAAGACATCCAGCATGGAGGATGATGATTCCGGGTCCAGGTAAAGATAGGATAGGGTAATCACCATCTTGTTTAATGCATACTACTTGCACGACATTGCAGGGGTCAGCAGGATACACCGCTTCTAAAGGGGACTCTTGATCGAGGGCCACAATATTGTTGATACACGCATGGCGGTGATATTTTTTTAACATAGTGATGTAGAAAACCTTATCTCCTGAGGGAGTTCGAATCTGATAATATACTAGTTCTTTTTACCTATAAAACGGAAATGGGCCCTCCCACTGGCTCAAGAGTTTGTTACTCTCCGTGGGAATTAGCAACAGCACCTCCTCGCCAGGCTTAAATCTTCTTTCCTTCCCCTTTACATCGAAATAAGTTCGATACTTCTCCAAATTTACCTCAGCATTTTGGTACGCGATGTCGGCACATATCTCGAGACGCTTTAGGAGGCCTAGGATGTACGAATAGGATTAGATTTCGTTATCCAGACGGGATTGGTGAAAAGTTCCTTTAAAATAGCTAGGGAGCCTCGAACATTACGGCCATACAATAATTCGAAGGGGGCAAATCCAAGGGTCCTATGGGGGATTTCACGCCACGCAAACAGTGCCACGGGTAAAAAGCGGTGCCATTCTAAGGGCTGATCGATACACAATTTTCTGAGGATTTGTTTTCAATGTGCCATTTAGCTTTTCGCATACTCCGTTTACGGCTGGGTGGTATAGGGTGGTAAACAGAGGTCTAACCATGAGGAGCTTTCCGACATACTCCATAAGCTCGGAGGTAAATTGTCTTCCTCAATCTGCCAATACTCTTTAGGAAGGAATCTTTGCAAAGTAAACCCGAATTGTCTGAAGGACTGTTTGGGTTGGATTCTGCACTGTCTGAATTTAACGCGGTAGAAATCGGGAGGTCATTTTGCAGGCAGAGAGCAGTTCCGCCTTTAACGTGGAGTAGTCGATAGTTTCCTCGGCCGGAACGGAAAGTAAAATATCTCCATATGAGTGTTTAGATGGGGCAACAATCTAGCTACGCCGTCCAATCCTATATCCCAATTATTTACTTCGAATATCTTCTCAAAGTGTCTCAAGTAGCAAGCGAAGTCTCCCACTTCTTTGAACACTGTCAATTTAACTGATCCCTGATGTTGCGGAATGGGCCCGGAAGTGAGAGATAGGGCCTCATTTCTCGTCCTTGCCATCTTAAGTTCATATGCATGAAATTCTCTTCCTCTTTCTCTTTTCTCTTCTTTCGCAGTTCTTACTTCTGTCTGTATATAAGACAGACATGTCTGGTTCGCTTACCGGAACGCACAAGAGAGATCATAATTTCGTACACAAAACAAAAAGAAAACGCACATGAAAGGAACTCGCTTAATTCGTACGAAGTAAACGCGTAAAAGGCAGAAATCGCAAGCAAAAACCACTAAAATAACACCACAAATAAATTGAAAAAATATTGATCGTCTATCTAACAGTTACAATTAATTAAATGAGAAGATTATTGTTTTCTCGTAATCCTCAACCACCAATTAAAGAAGCCTTTAAATTAATCTTTATTAATGACTCTTAAAGACCTGACACCAGTTTTAATATTACTAATAATACTATGTTGTAGAATTCAGGTAGTCCTTCTGAACCCTTTATGACTTCCTCACCCAATGATGCAGGGGAGGGAAGACAACAGCCCAGATTGAGGGGATAAGATTTTTCGAGAGTGCGATAGGGATTTAAATGGCGAGAATGAATTACGCGTGGACGGTATTTTTAATATTTCCTAAGCCTTTGGTGGTCGGAGGGCTTAAACAGGAGAACAAAAATTAAACATGTAATGTTATACAAACAAAAATAAATATTTAAAGAATAATATAAAAGCGATTTAGTTAACACCGTTATTAATTGTATGAAATTGAAATGACAAGTAGGACTCCTCTCACCCCTACTAGGCTCAATAATTACACTAATTACCCGAAGGACAACGGGAGGTGACTATTAGGTGAATCTTAGCCGTACGAGGCTCAATAATTATTACAATAATTACCAAAGAAGGACCAGGAGACGATCGTGGGGTAAGTCACTTCGTCGGATAGCGTCACACATCTTCGACGATGAAGGTAAATGTAAGTCTTAGGATTTTCTGAAGAAGACCACGAGTATGGGTAATCGGGGGGAAGATATTCTTCGAGGGGAAGGGTTAAGCGCTATATCCAGACTTAGTTTTCGTGGTTCCGAATATGGATTCCTGCTGCGAGACCGAATAGCACTGGGGTTTGTCGCTCTAGGATTGCGCGTCTTCAATAAATGATTCCGAAGACCTCTTATGATGCCGCCTGAATAACTTCTGTATTGCGTGGGCATATTTACTGGGAAGCAACGGGGAGGCAGCTCGCGGCCCGAAAGCTCAAATAATACTCCCTTAATTATCCTTAGAGTGGAGAATTTATATTATTCCGCCGGAAGTTCCAATAGTTGCAGGCGGAAGCGTTATCGGTTCCGTCGCACAGCCTCGATGGTGAGAATCAGCGGTGACGGGTGTAACGCCATAATGGGACGAGTTTGTGGCGCGTTATCGCTCCGGAAGTTTACTGAAGGTCTGGAAGCAAGGCTAATTCGCTCGGAATCCTTTTTCGTGACTCAATCACACCCGCTCGCTCTCGCTCTCTCTCTCATTTGTGTGCCGACTTCGTATTCAGCACAAATAATTACACACAGATTCTTAATAGAAACGGACTATCCAACCTACTGTGAAGACTTCAGTGTGCCACTCACAATAACATATCTTATCGCATATTGCCCGACTTATGGAGAACTCTTAAAATGGTACCTACACATCAAATGTGGAGGGACCCTCGACATATTAAGATCACTATTAATGGCGAAGAAAATACGCCCCGGCAACGGAATTATCCGTTACTTAGAAGAAGCATGACTCCTCGACAAGTTGTAGATAAATATACAACTTCTGATTATATTTAACAAATTTTACATATTTTAGTCAGCATCGGATTATCACAATGCTATTCATCTATCCTTCGACCAATCGATCTCTTCAATGATCACTGCACGATCACGCTATACCCGCATCACACACCCATTTATTTTAAAATTGTTTTAAAGTCTATAAAACTAATATTAGGGGGCAATCACCCGCAAGGAGCGCCAAGGAACTCGTACGCAATCCAACTATCCATCCCTATCCGGGCGATACCGAGGCCGGACGTGCCGATCTGTGCTTGGTCACTTACAGAAACGGCAGCGGACAACTCCGTCTCCTGGTTTCCTGTGGAGGGAGAGGAGCGCTGACACTCTCTAGTCTTTTTTCTCTTATCTTTTCTTTTTAGGAGTTTGGAGAGGAGGGTGGGGAATGAACCCGTTTATCTTCTCCGCCGAAAGGATCCCTTATGACAGATGGCCAGCCTCAGCAATATTCTTCTTTAAAATGGAAAAGGTCTTGGCTGTCAAACGGGCACCAACCGAGGGAGGAGGTCCCTCCTGTCCTTGTAAATTCTCAAGGGCCCATGAAATTTGAGGAGAAGCTTGTACAAGGGCGGACTCAGGCTCTGTGTTTGGCACCGATCCCGGGATCAAGGATTGACCCCATGGAAGATCCTATTCTCCAGGGCTTGGTGACCTCAGTGTCAATGTCCATCTCTGGAGGGGGTGGGGGGCTCCATGTGTCCATCTCTCACCAATATATCACGGATCTTATTCGAGGTACCATTTGCCTAGTCTTAGGCCGGCAAGCCGGCATCCGTCGGGAAGGAGAGTGAGGCACGTACAGTGACCGCCTGTAAACTTGTTATGCATATCCGCAGGACACTAGATGGCACAGGCTGACTGGCCCTGTCATCCCTTCCCCCCATAAAGGGATTGCCCTTATCTAACCAGTGCCATCAGGAGCAGTCAATTATGGGCCGCAGTCCCTTGTGAAAGCAAAGAAGGGACTGCTGCTTTAGAAGATATAAAGTCTCCCAAGGGCGCCCCCAGAGAAGAGGCTGAATGAAGAATCCCCTGCAGCCCTACGCATTGGAGAGCAGTAAGCATCATCTCCATTAAAACAAGTTTGGAGGGTCCCCTAAGAGAGCACAAGGGGGTGGGGACCACCTTTTCTGCCATGGAGCAGTCAGAGAGCGGCTCCGACGGTGCTAAAGGAGAGACGGTGAGGGTTTTCATAAAATTTTCATCAGTGGGCATCGTGACCCTAATGTTTCAACGGGATGGGTACGCTCGCTAATCACCACACATAGTAGCTCACTCTGCCAGGGCTTAATACGGGGTGCCGGCAAAGCAGCTGCCGCCATTATAGACCACTACTTCCGCCCAGTGGGCAGGCAACACATCGGCATGGCGGCTGCACCTTTGGCTGGGCGTAAAATTGCTAGACTGTAAAAGGAGAGAGAAAAAGAGCATGTGAGAAAGGTGAGGGTGAGGATGGGGTAGGTTATTAAAAAACAACCAGGGATGAAACGGCGTTCTCCCCTCTACTCTCAGCCCTGATTCGGAATGGATTGGTGAGAGGAAGCTGGTGTGTGTCTATCTATTCTGTGAAATTAGAGGACGACCTAAGAAAGTTGTGAGAGAGGTAAGACGACTGGGTGTCAAAAAGAAGAAGAGGCTAAGCTGGGGACGGACGGAATGCTAAGTTCCGTCAGCACGGCAGCCACACAAATTTAGCTGAAGTAGCCAATAACAATATTTAAAAGGTTCTTCCCTTTAGGTTCGATATAAGGCAATAGGCTCGACTTGTAGGTGATTCAATTATTAAGGGTCAATCGAGGAATTCGTGGCCGGAAACCAGCCCAACGCAAAAGATATGTAGTAATCCTAGACGAAAAGGCGATGATATTATGTTTCGATGGGTGACATCACACGTCAAGGGACCCACGACATAGTTTACATTATGAATATAGGTAATAACAATGCTTAATCTTCAAGGTGCGAAGAACTGGTAGCAAGGTATCATCAACTAACGAGGAGCAAGAAGATAGCATTTACGGGCATCCCCCTGAGCCTAAGTTTTGCAAGTCCCTACTATGGAAGAAAATCTTATATTGAAATCTCTTGTAGTTCTTTGCCAGGAAAAGGGAGTGTATCTATCTACTTCATCGATTTATGGAACTAGCTCTACGAGCATGTCGAGATATTGTAGTGAGACAAGTTCCACCCAAACGGAGTAGGAGCACTAATAACTCGATGCATATTTAACAATTCACCTATGGATTTTCGGATAGGACTGCGTCAGTAACTTATGAGCACGTAGGTTTAAGTGGTTCCCACTGAAGTAGAAATAATGTATCCACTCAAAATCCCAACATTCTCATAATCTAACCTAACGAGAAATTTATCTTGTTTTTACACAGATACGCGTAGTTTGAGAAACAAGATTGAGGAATTGAAGGTCTTCGTTGTGTAGGAAGATATCGATATTTTTTTACTCACTGAAAATTGGATCGAAAGGATCAACAGGTACCTTAGAGGAGAGTTTATCTTACCAGGCTATAAATCTCTTAATAGAGATAGGTCTTGAAAAAAAGGAGGGAGAGAATTTTATGCATAAAAAGCGAAATAGTTGCGATAATGAAAGATTCAATATTGATATTTAGTCTTAAAATATTATCCATCTAGTCTGTAATAGTAAATTAAATTTTGTTGTGGTATATAGACCAAGACGGCAATCGGAAGATTACGTTATTATTCACTTTAAAGTGTTCTTGAGTTCAATTAGGCATAGAGCAGCGCTTATATGCTGTGGCTTCAACTTTCCAATCTTAGATTTTGTAAGTGAAATGGCGGACAAAACAAGAAATCGACTTCTAAAATTTATAAAGGATAACTTTCTGCCTAAAAATTTAGGTGAACCAACTTAAGAACATAATAGACTTACTTATGACAAACGAAGAGAATTTAGTAGAAAATATACAAGTTGGCGAAATTCTTGGTAATAATGATCGGAACATAATTATATTTAATATAAATTTTCCCAAATATTCTTATAAAAAGCTAACTCATTTGATTTTAGATCTTGCATCTGTGATTATTTTCATACCCGCCGAGGACTTTTAACTTAGAATTAAATTTTAAATGGTGAAAATGACCGGGAAATGTGCAATGAATTTCAACGGTCCTACTTCCCTATAAATAACTAAATACTAACGCTTTACACCTACAGCCTCTAATAAATCAAAGCAGGTGCCGTAGATAAATACTAACAGGATAAAGCTGTAGATGTAGTTTATCTATATATTTAAAAAGCATTTAACATCGTTCCACATTAGAGACACAATAAAGCTAGAAGTGCATGAAATGAGGGGTAAGGAAGAGCAAAAGATTGAAGATAGACTGGATAATCGCAGACAGAAAGTTGTGGTCAATGGAAATAGTTTATCATGGGCTTCGATCTCTAGTGGCGTTCCTCATGGATCTGTTCTTTAGGTAATATATACAGTAGCGGCTAAAATATCGTAACATTTACACGATGCAGTTAATAATGAAAACTATTTAATTTACATGTATTTTACTGGGATTATATACCTACAGTTAATACTTTCATATATTCACTTTGTACATTTCACCATCTGAATTATTTTGACAATTGATTCAGCCAGCTTTGCAAAATAAAAGACATCTATATTAAGCCTTAATTCCTTCAGTGTCTTCTGCATATCTTTGATGTGGTTGTGTGAATGATATTATCTTATTTTCCATAAGATTCCAGGCATCCTCGTTAGGATTTAGATCCGGCGAATTTCGTGGCCAGTCTGATTACATCAAAATAATTACACTCATGAATATTCCAGAATGTTCACAAATGTTCCTTCAGCATACCAATCTAATTGTTCCCCTTCATGGTAACCTTCTTGCGGACAAAGTACAAACCCTGCTGTCCACTTTACACTACTGAACCTACCCACACCATTACAATGTTCCAGTCCTTTGAGGTCTAAACCTTTTATTTATTGCAGAATGAAAGCTGTTTCCTTCTTATAACATCAGTCAGAAAGGGTTTCTTATCTGCGCTCCGTGCGGGTAATCCAAGAACATTTTACAGCCGGTGCCGGATCGTCCTAACACAAACGTACTGTAGGACGTCTGGGTGCTTTTTATTGATTGCTACAGCTGACATTGAGGGTTGTAATATCACTCCATGTTTTTACAGCTTACTTGTCCTTGTTGTCTTTTTGGAGCTCAAGAGCCCTTCTTTCTTGTGGTAAACGTGCCAAGAGGTAATGACGTTGCTGCGTTCCGGACACTACAAATGGTTTGTCTAAACACATTCAGTTCCGCGATTACACAAATAACAGACATGGCTTTGTCTAATAGGGTGATAGCAAGAGACGTTTACTCTATACTAAACCTATTACATCCCATTATGTGCTGGCTGAATGGAGTTACATGGAAGCAAAGATACACCTCCAGTGAGGATCAGTATTAGCCAGAGCGTAAAATTTTGCAACCTCTATACAAAAGCACTCATAGTGACTTGAGGCTTGCCTTGGTGGGGTGGTGTAGCTAAAGCCACTTAAAGGCCACTGCCGCAACACAAGTTAAGCCCACTTTATCTGCGTTGGTAGAGTAGCAAAATTCCTAAAAGGAAATTCACTTGTTAAGATTATTATTGCTGAGGATAAGTACGATTATTTTTGTTGTGACTGTATGAATGATATTGACAAAAAGATATAATTTATAATTTAAAAATTCGTTGATGACACGAAATTAGGCTCAAGGGAGGAATTCAATAGTGAAAATTTGCAAAAAGACTTGGATAGTTTCGTAGAGTGGTCGAAAAGATGCCAGATCCAAGAGACAAATAGGATTCTAGTATACGTATCTAGACATTTTACATTTAAATCAGGAGATATCATTCATCCCTTATATAAAGCCCTTTTAAGGCATCATTTAAAGTATAGCGAAAAATTATGGTCTGCAGATATGCGAAAGGAGATAATAAAATTAGAACGTGTACAACGTCAAGCGACGAAATTAATCCTTGAGCTTAGAAATATATCGTATGAAGATGGACTGATGAAACTCAATTTACTTTCACTCAAGAAATGGTATTTGCGCGGCCAACGTATTGAAGATTTAAAAATAATAAACGGTCCACTAATATTGTAGGGAAATCGATACCCCCCCCCCCCCTCACAAATGAGCCACTGTTCTTTAACCACAACGTCCTGGCATTGGTGGCGGCATAGTCCGACCACTTAACCTCCTCCCTTCTTTCTCCTCGCCTCGAGGAGAACCTGAGAGGCCATCCAAGACCATACAATGCACTAATCATCACATGTCGGACGACGGTGAGTCTTAACATGGATTAAACCAGCAAGATTTCCCCTTAAAAGTTTATATTTAATTTCACCGCATATGCGAAATTAGAGAAGCGTAGTCCTAAAACCAGAAGGTCTCCTTTAGGGCTAGCTGAAAGGCGCTCTGAGAAAAACCGTTAGAGGAGGAACCATAACTCAGCCGTCCATAACCCCCCTCTCCTGCTCCTACTCCCAGGGGGTGGCGAAGTATATATGCCGATAACTTGGGAAAAACGGGGTAGATTACGTTAGTCATCGAGACAACTAGGTTCGGTGAGAGGCCCGGCTACCAACAAAAGGGACTTAGAAGAAGCTCATCCTGAGCCAGTTACTGGCGGTTACACCGAATTTAGAAGCCTGTCAAAAGTAGATCGTTAGAGAGATCTAGACAGCGAAGACCGGCATAAGTGCCCGGCAAACCCTACGAAAGTAACTTAGAAGTAGCTGACCCTCAAGCCATTTATTGGTGATCACACCGAACTTTTAGTCAACTTGGATTGAGAATCAAGTTCAACTAACTTTCGTCAGAGAAACCCCTAACTTGGTGTATCCAAAAACACAGAGATAGTTCTCGCCATTAAGGAATACACCAAAGTGAACTCCCTCAAGCACTTCCTTGCGTCAAAGGATTCACGCTTTGGCTCATCGCTCGCCAGTGCGAATTATTCCCAGAGTAACCCGAAGATTAGAAGAAACATTGTTTCCCTGTCCCGTGGGGAAATTATTTCCTCCAGAAAGCGTGTGACTTTAAAGAATTATCTCTTCTGACCACACCTGGAGCGTTCTGGACACACGCCGGCACGGAAACAACATTCTTGAGGTTACATAAAAATTGATGCCAAGATCAGGCTCAAATTCGATTCTCGTAAGAATCTTGAAAGGTATTTAAACCCCATTATCTGTTTCGTGAAGGTCAATTTGCATTCAATATTAAAGTGAGCTTTGGGTCAACCATTACTGTAAATTCATTGTGTAATTTAGTAAGCCTCACTTAAATTTGTTTAATTCATTTCTATGTAGTTTGTGTGTTAAATTTCAATCTTAGTTCATGTTTTTAATTAAAGGTCTAGTTTTCTTAGGAACATTTTTTATTCAATCCTCGAAACACTGAGCATGACACTAGGAACCCTCAAAGAAAAAAAAATAACGTAATAATAATAATCATAATTAAATATAACACTCTTAGAGAGAAAACTTCATCAAGGAGTTTTGTAGTACGTAATCAACCCATACGTACGAACCCCATCACTCGGTCCTTCCTATACCAGGACAAATATAAATTATAACTCAATATTTGAGTAGGATCACAGAGCGGCTACTAGAGATAATGGCTTAAACATTGGGGTAGCACAAAATTACTTTTTCTATAAAATAACAAAAATGGAAATTTGCCAAGTCAGGTCGTTGAAAGTACTTCTGTAAATATGTTCAAGGACAGAATAGATAAATATTACTTTAAAATATAAGTTTAAAAAGGTATCAAACTAATTCCATTTACATATTCTCGCTTCCTTTTACCAATCCTTCAGCCCTGAATTTGACTTTTTTTCCTTCCTTTGAAATTTTAGAGCCTTTGCCTGTATGTAAGAGAAATATATATATATATATATATATATATATATATATATATATATATATATATATAAAGACACACAGGACGCTCAGGTACATGTGATTTATTTGGTAGTGAGGAACATCGTTTCGGGCGTATCGCCAATCTTCAGGTTCTAAAATCATAAAACAATCAAATACAGTGAGATATGATTGAATTGTTATAGTCAGTAAACTATTAAACTATTAAGAAGTCTTAAAATCAGTTGAATTAATTTCATAGTGGAAGTGTGTAAAAATTTAAAGGCTAAAATTAATGCAATTTCATTATAATATATTGTAGGCAAGTAAAAATATAAAAACAAAAAAATTATGAACAAACTAAAATTATAGAAAAAAAACTCTATTAAGATCTTATTAAGATAAAAATTATGCTAAAGTAAAAGATCCATATGGTAAAAAATTACGATATATGATACAAAAAGTTAAGAAAACTAAAAAAAATGTACTAGAACAAATTTAAACTTGTATATTAAAAATAATTATGTTAAGTCCATTTAGATAAATGAAAAATTAATTGATAACTAAGACTTAAAAGACAAGAGTATCAAACAAAAAAGTGTTTCAAAGTATTTATCAAATGTAAACACTAATGAAAAACAAAACAAAAACGAAACAAAAGTATATTACTAAAGTATAATGTCGCTTCCGATGAAGTTCAGGTAAAATCACGAAGTGAAGAAATTATTATAGGAGTGGCTTAAAGAAGGATAGGGTTTTGATTGGTTGGTTGGTGAAGAGGAGAAAGTTGGTTGGTTGTTGAGTGAGGTAATTATAATTGAGAAATGAGAAGGGGGACAGTGGTATTATCAATGTTGAGTGTAGGAGATTTTGTCTTAATCAGTAGGGATTCCAAAATTCTTAGACTATATTCACTGTTATTGCGACCAATTATTTTAAATTTCTTGATAGAACTTTCGGTCTTGCATTGTATGATATGATTTCTAATTACAGAAGCCTCCTTTCTAGACATATTTCTTTCAGTGCGATGGCTTATTCCCATGTTAAAACAAAACCTCTCTTTCAATGAGTGAACTCTACTACAAATATAGATTCTTTGCACACAACAAGGACAAGTATAAGCGTAAACAATACGGCTGCTCATTTCAAGAGGAAGTTTGGTTTTTGACGAGAAGAAACTTCTTATGGAAAGTGAGTTGACAAAGGTGATTTTGAAGTTAGTATGAAAGAAGTATTTTTTGAGAAGTTTGCTACATTTTCTGGTGAATATTTTATTGAAGGGTCCCATTTCAGGTAGTGGGTAACAATTATTTTTAAAATAAGACTTTAGAGTATGAAATTCATTGTGCATTAGGGACTAATTAGAGGAGAGATGTTAACCTCTATATATTAGAGATTTTATTACACTGAGTTTATGTGACAAGTCACACTAGCTGAATTAATAGGATTCGTAGCCCCCAAAGGTAGGCTTTCTGTATATTGAGGTAATTAGTTTGTCATTTTTTTCTATAATGGCGTCTAGGAAAGAAAGGAAGTTAATTGTCACACTCCAATTCAATAGTATATTTAATGCTAGTATGGTGAGTTTATAAAATTAAAAAATTGGTTGGCATGTTCTAAATTATTTAAAATAGCAAAGGAATCGTCCACATACTAACGGTAAAATATGGGTTTGAAATATAAAGGGCATTGTTTCATAAAGTTGTTTTCAAAATGAATTATGAAAATGTTAACTGCTATTTGAGCTATTAGTGACCGCATATAACATGCCAACCAACTTTTCAATTTTATAAACTCTCATAATCCTAATATTAAATATGCCATTGAATTAGAGTGACAATCAACTTCCTTTCATAGACATTATTATAGAAAAAACCGACAGAGCTCTCATCCTTTTCCTAACTTGAATTCTTCTAATTTTGATCCTTTTCTTCCCGCTTGAAACTTTTAAATTTGGATGAAATTTCAAAATAAAAAACAGCTGGCAAATGAATAACGATTTTCAGCATTCAAGTTTTACTATATATTGCATAAGGGATCGTAACCAATCATATAAAATTTCGAGAACGACCAATGCTGTCACGAATAAAAAATATTAGTATTATCGCCTTGTTAAGGGCAAAATATGAATTCCCTAACCTAATGTGAAACAGTACTAGTATTGCTTTCATAACACGAGCCAAATTGATTTTTTAGATGTGTAAATAATCTTAGGACTATAAGAGTGCATCAAACATGTTCAAAACGCCCATAGTGTCTTTAGAGACGAATCGGAGTGAGTGGTGAAGTTATTAAATGAACATTTGCATATGTTTTTTCCGTCGAAGATACAAGTAATAAAAAAAGATGTAATAAATTTTGTCGAAGACACTACTCTTTCAAATGATGACGTAAGTGAAAATGCACTTTGTTTTTATATTATAAAAGGAGGATTTCTTACGAATATCGTTGTAAGTATTTCAGTAAATATGTATTAGAATAAAATCTTGAAAGAATAGTTTTAAATTTACAGAAATATGAGTTGTTAAACTCATTCCGGAACCATCCATATCCTTTTACCTTTCTTCCAACATTTGTCTTTCTGCTCAAGCTAACCTCGAGTGAAACTTAGAATCTATGCTGGATCGTAATTCTGCATTTACCTTACCACCATCTAGCCATAGAGAAGACCTTTCCTACTCTTTATTCTATTATTTGCCTAGAGTTTCAGATAGACTGAAAAACAAGCGATTGTCCTATTGATTAATTGGTATTTGAAAGGTGAAGGATGATTTGTTAATGTTGCTTATGCGTTATTTAAAGGGATCGTTTCAACCAAAACATTTTCTCTTGTATGTGCAATGGTAGAGGTATTATAAGCCAGCCTTTAATCACACTTTATTTGGCTCAAATTGTTTTATAGGTAATAGGAGATGTAAAGCTTCGAGGTAAGTCTATTTCACAACTTGGATTGAGTTTTAGTGTTATATTTTGCCCCACACAAGGGAAGTAGACTTACTGGCCTAAAGGGCGAGATGTGTAAGAGAGCTGTGCGCCTTGCCGGTAACTAGCAACCTAAGAATTCTACTTAGATTTTGTTTCTTCTCCCCTTAAATAGTCTTAATTTTGTCTGGGTTATTTACGTTTCAAAATTTAAACTTTATCAGACTACACCACCTTTGTAGATATCCCCTTACCATTCAGCAGAAATTTCCTCATTGGATTTAATATATTAATTTTTAATAGGGAAACGAATAGTTAAAAATAATCATTGAACATTCTTCAACTGGAATCGTTTGCCTACAAGGTAGAGTTAGCACCACTAAAATTCTACCCTGCCTCTTTCAACCTTTGGTGCCTATCAAGAACAAAAGCCACTCCTCATTTTTCCCAAACTAAATTGGTATCTATAGCAACAAGGTGCGCTGTGCTTCAGAATGTTGCTCATACAAAGTTGATCCCTGAAAAATAGGCGCCATGTTCACCCACCTCAAACCCCATCCCTGCAGAACTTTCTACACAATATCATCCATTTGCAACTCACTCAACTCTTCATCTCTCAAAACACTATTTCATATAATTATCAACATTTGATCCACCATCAAACACGCAACTTCTCTCCACAAGACTATTTGCTTCCATTTTTTATGCCCATACAACTTTAGAAAACTCCTTCACCATCCTGATCACATTCTTATTAATACCATAGGCATCCGTTACCCACTCATTCGTCGTTCTAGCTACTCTTTACATACCAGATCTTCCCGTTCATATTCTCCATTTGTACTTTTATGATCTTTCTTGACATAACCTCGCACCCATGCGCCAACTAAAATCACAGCATTCTGGCTACGTTAGAGACGAGAGAGAAGAAACGATAGAAGGAACGGAAGGAAAAAGAAAACGAAGGATATATTATTTCTTCTTTAATGACCTAAGCATTAACATGAAATGAAATCTTCATAAACCAATGTTCCCTACTCCATGTGAGTCCTCGTTTGTTATTTATTTCCCTGTCCAGATTTATATAACAGAATGATTCATAGTGATTGTTGTCCTTTGTTCCTGTGAAGTTTAAATA
This sequence comes from Ceratothoa steindachneri, assembly GCA_963969495.1. Classification (NCBI taxonomy): domain Eukaryota; kingdom Metazoa; phylum Arthropoda; class Malacostraca; order Isopoda; family Cymothoidae; genus Ceratothoa; species Ceratothoa steindachneri. Next base: position 23,669,916 of record OZ018324.1, read on the forward strand.
TACCAAAATAGCTATAACATTACTATCTCTGTTCTCTCTGTCATTAATCTTTATTTTTGGACTATCTGCGTTAATTACCTCACCTTTTAATTCTCTTTGCCCCTTAAAGGTAGGAAAGTGTGTACAGTCATTGCCAAATGTTTTTTGAGATTAATAAATACTTTTATTTTTTTATTCGTTTTTTTTTTTAAACCTACGTGATAAGAATTATTATTGTAATCCATATCACTATATTGAGAATGACCATGTCTGTTACTTTAATTATTCAAACTTTTAAGGAAAATTAAACTTTTTGAAAATAAATGTAATATTCCAATGTTTTAGAATTACCAAAAAATTAAAAATGGTTAAGTTCAGAAAGAAAATGAAGAAACTTTATTAAAATTAAGGCAAGGCAGCTTTCTTGTTTTTTTTTTTCATATATTCGCAGGTTTTATCGATGTTATTTCTAAAATAGATTGTCAATTTTAATCTTTAGCCAGAAAATAGCTACTGGCCCTCTAAAACCCAGTGAACCAAGGGTAAATTATTAAAGAAAATTTAGATCGGAAATAACATCACTGCAAGGGTTTTTTCGGAATTCAAAAGAATTCCGATAGGAGTGTTTTTCTTGCCTGTAGGCTTAGAAAATAAACATGGATCTAAAAAAATAGACCAAGAGTAAATTATTAAGACATATCTCCCGGAAACCTTTATTTTTTTTTAGACCAGAGCCCTTTGCCAGAGCCGGATAGATCATAGGCCACAGATCGAAGGTTTCCTTGTTAAGCGCATGCTTCTACTATGACACTGATTCCCAACCTTTTCAACCGGTGACCCCAATCATGCTCCTCCAGCCATAACCGTGAGCGTACTGCTTTTATGAAGTGTATATAACTATATAATGTATGTTTTGCATGCCATTATATTGCTGACTGTAAGGCGTAGACTATAAAAGCAAAGAACAAGTATAATTTTCTTATAAGAGATGCTGTAAGCCTGAAAAAAAGAGACAAAAGAAACATGATTAAATTTAATTCACTTTACTATGAACATTTTCATTAAAGAAATTTGTGTTACATTCCACAAAGGCAACCTAAAGATAAAACGGTTTCTTATCAACTGATAACTTATTTTAATGGAACCTTGGGGCTGAATGTCACTAATAAGTTTGTCCATTCGTGACTCAATCGTAGAAAGTGCTACTCTTAAATCCTGTTCAAGCTGAAACCGATTTCTGCTTTATGTTTGGATGGCAGCTAGGGAGGCAAGCGCTGATTCACACAAATAGGTCCGTAGCGAACGGCAACAACACTTTCTCAGGCTCCCTTCCAAGGATAGGTTTCTCCTTCTTCACAGCAGTCCGCAACATGCCTAGTGATTGTTGCGGAAAGTTAAAGCGGAGAGTAGCATCATGTTGTACCTCGATGAGCTCCTCTTTCAGATTTTGAATATAAAATTCTTCCTCTGAAAGGTCTTAGACGTCGACATTGACGGGTCTGTACACCGATTTGTATTTGTCATGCAACTCTTCATCCGAAATATACTTCTCAAATTCCTCACTCACCTTTTCAAGGTGCTTAATAATAGTACTTTGTACGTCCAGAAGTGAGACGTCTTCTTCGTCTTCCAGAAGAAGGTTCAAGAGGAGAAAGGACGCAGTCTTCCCCTCTCGATCGTTCCCTTCCACAACTTCGGTTTTGACTTGAAAACTTTGAGCTTTTCTGACACAGTGACATGAGTTTCATCTTTTTCTTGCATGGATATATTCAGCAAGTTCAACTCTGAATATATATTTGTCAGATATGCCAATTTAAGTAACCACCTTGGTTCCCTGGTTCTGAAAGCCTTGATGACAGTGCATCTTTCTTGTCGATCAAGAATGTTTCAACCTCTGCATGCAATTCAAAAACTCTCTGGAGCACTTTCCTTCGGGATAACCATCTGACAGAAGAGTAGTAAAGTACTCGTAGGTGTTCATATTCCGACCCCATAATTTGAAGTTATGTTTTTACTTTGAGAGTCAAGAGACGCTTGTGCGAGGAATTGCTTAGCGTGGGAACTTGCAGCATTTTTAGAGAGCCCATGGGCTTTATCCGAACAGCGATAGTTTCAGTGGCACGAAAGATCGAGACAACTGAACCATTGATATGATTACAACCCTCCTCCGCCTTTGTGACCGTTGACCACATCGAGTAGGTTCGTCTGCTCACTCTGCCGTCGGGTATTTTCCGCAGTGGCCATTTACCCTAGGCCTGATGTTTGCCTCCCGTTGTCACGTAGACGCGTCGTGTGTTTATCCTTGAGCCAAACACTTTCGAGAAGCACTTAGCGCCATGCTTCTTGCAGGTTTAATTTCTTCCCCCGAAGCAGAGGGAGGAGGGGGGTAACGCTCATTTCTGCTAAGCTTGATGCAGTGACTGCAGGATTGTGGCTAGTTAGTTGACGCCTATAAGGGAAGAGTGTCAAAATATACATAATATATATATATATATATATATATATATATATATATATATATTTAATATTTAACAGAAATCCCAAGGCAAGGAAAATTTCTGCTGACATTTTATATTTATTTTGTGGCAACGTTTCGAACCTATAAAATATATACTAGAGCACAATTCTAGTTTTAGCTTTGAATAGGAAAAATTATAGTTTATATAATTTCTAAAATTAGAGTTTAGATTTATAGTATACTTTAAACTATACTCCAAATCTCTTTATAACTCACTGTTCTATGAAGACACTTGATTAGTTTATTAATTATGAAATTAACTCTAAAACAAAAAAGGTCGATGAACTTTCTCCTAAAATGCAAGCCTACCTTTCCTCAATAATGAATAATCTCTCATTTTTAGCTAGCCTACTTATTATAACTATTATTAGACGAAACAAAATTAAATTTAAAAATTATATCATCCAAACACATAATCGTGTTTGTAACCCGAAAAAGTAGCTACAAATCTTACAGCTTATTATTATCTCTCAGATCGGGAAAGAAATTTGCTCTCACTTGGGTTCGGATTTAAACTTCTTAACCTTTCTTTTATCAAGCCTAACTTTATGGTTCATTTTAAGAAGCTAGCTAGAAACTTAAAAGATATGCCTTGATATGGCTCTTTCAATAGATTTCTGACTGAACTTTCGAATATTTACCATTAAATATACCAAAATTTCAGGCTATATAAATTGAGTTCAATTATTTTTCGTAAATCTGACATACAAATTCTTCGTAACTTGGGGGAAAAACACGAAACTTAGAATTAGAAAACCAGACTTGGGAAATGGATTAGTCATATTAAATCGTGAAAACTATATAAACAAAACACAAATTATATTTGCAGACTCGTCTAAGTTCAAAAAGATTAAAAGTTTTAAAGAACAAATTATAACTCAATTGGAAGACAAAGTCAATCGCATTCTTAACAACCTTAAATCTCTTTCAATTATCAGCCATCAACTTTACTCAAAATTACCAGCCACTGGTTCTGGCTTAGCAAAGCTTATACTATTTACCTAAAATACACAAACCTGGAATCCCATTACGCCCCGTTTTGGCTTCTTATAGTTACCAGCATACGAATTAGCAAAATACATTGTGCAATTAGATAGGAAACTTAGAATTAGAAAACCAGACTTGGGAAATGGATTAGTCATATTAAATCGTGAAAACTATATAAAAAAAACACAAATTATATTTGCAGACTCGTCTAAATTCAAAAAGATTAAAAATTTTAAAGAACAAATTATGACTCAATTGGAAGACACAATCACCAATTCTTCCAATTTTCAAGAGAAATTGATGGCATATAAAACAAATTCTGGTAGTTTTTTAGTAAGTTACGATATTCAATCTCTGTTTACAAACAGATTTTTTAAGGATTCCCCCAAATTTCCGTATTTTTAGTAAATTACAATTTAGTTCCGTGTTGGATCGAGTTTTTGGTGGTTCGGTGTTTACCTTTGATGGTTAGATTTAACAACAAATTGATGGAGTCGGTATGGGATACCCAACCGGCCCTTTGGCAGCAAATTTTTCTGTGGTTCATTTGGAAGAGAAGATTTTTTCTGAAGTTCCTAATTCATGTAGACCATGCTGTCTGCGAGGCCTTTCTTCGTAGAGTGCACTTCGCCACGGTGTTTTTCGATCTGGAGAAGGCTTATGATACCGCATGGCGATACGGTATCATAGAGACCCTCCACACGATGGGAGTGAGGCCACGCCTCAGGGTGTTTATATCTGGATTTTTGCGAGATCGCCGATACCGCGTACGGGTGGGGGGAGCCCTCTCCGGCCTAATAAGGCAGGAAGAGGGTGTCCCGCAGGAAAGTGTCCTCAGCGTTACACTTTTTGCCATGAGCATCAACGGCATTACCTCGGTGCTACCAGAAGATGTTCTTGCCACGTTCTACGTGGACGACCATTCGATCTCTTTTGGCGCGGCCCAGATGCCAACTCTGGAGCGTTGACTCCAACAGACATTGAACCGCGTCTCTCGCTATGCTGAAGCACACAGGTATCGGTTTTCTATGGCCAAGACTAAGGTGGTGCACTTCTGCCGCCATCCACCGCTCCACTCTGATCCAGATTTTTTTTTAATGGGGTGCGTCTGGAAGTGGTTAAATCACACCGTTTCCTTGTTCATGTATTTGACACACGCCTCACCTGGGAGGCCCATATTCGCAGCCTTAGTGTCTCTTGTAACCACGCTATGGATATTCTTCGTTCCGGATCGTTCAGCGCTTGGGGCGCAGATAGGGCTACTCCCTTACTTTTTTATCGATCCTTTGTCCGTTCGAAGCTCAAATACGGATGTGAGTTTTATGCATCTGCAGCCGAATGTCTATTGCAGAAGATGGACTCGATCCATCACAGCGGCCTTCGTTCAGCGATGCTGGAGAGATGCCATTATCTATGCGCCGTGCACAGTGCAGTACTCGCCTGTACGCACGAGCGCACCGTCTTCCTTTGTCGCCAACGGCTCTCAAAACATCCGCAGCTGATCTCTACGGTGCTTATGTAGCCAAGAGACGCAAGTCATCCCCTAAGCCCTTTGGGTTTAGGGCTAGGCAACTCCTTAGAGAGCTAAATATAGCTCTCGGGCCGGTGGCGCCCCTGTTCTGCCCAGAAAACCACTCTGGAGTGTACCACCGTTGTCTATTTGTCGCCATGCCTCTGATTCCAAAGCTTCTACAGCGGCGGAAGTATTGCGTTCGGCCTTTTTGGGGCACATCTCGTGTCATCCACCAAGCCCTTTGAGTTTAGGGCCAGGCAACTCCTTAAAGAGCTAGATATAGCTCTCGGGCCGGTGACGCCCCTGTTCTACCCAGAACACCACTCTGGAGTGTACCACCGTTGTCTATTTGTCGCCCCGCCTCTGATTCCAAAGCTTCTACAGCGCCGGAAGTATTGCGTTCGGCCTTTTGGGAGAAAATCTCGTGTCACGCTGGAACCGTGCTAGTGCATACGGATGGCTCCAAGTCCGGAGAGCGGGTTGGTTTCCACGCCGTATTCCCTCTGCCAGGCGCTGCGTCTGTCTTCACGGCAGAGGTAGCGGAAATACACCACTCGGTACGGGAGATTACGCGACGTGCCCTGTTTGGAGACCAGATCGTGATTTAGGCGACTCACAAATCGTCCTGAGTGCTCTCGGAGCATTAGAATATCCGCACCCTCTGGTTTGCGATATCCGTGATGCCACGGTTTTAGTGAGCCAGGTGAATGTCTATATTATCTTCTGCTGGGTTTCTGGACATGTAGAAATTGCGGGGAATGAGCGCGCCGACGATGCTGCCAGAGAGTCAGCGAGGAGCAGGCGATCGGACCAGCGTTTCGCTCTTCCACACATAGACTACATGGCAGGAACACCGGCAGCTCTTCAGATTGCTTGGCAAAGAAGATGTGAGACGGTTTAGGCAAACTTAAAGTTGCGTGCCATTGCGCCGCAACTGTTTTCATGGACCTATCCCTCAATACCGCGACGGCTTCAGGTCGCTTTCTGTTGTCTCTGAATCGGGCACACTTTTGTGATGCATCGCCGTTTGATGGAGCGCTCGTTTGCGCCCTATTGTGATGACTGCGTCATCCCCCAGACTGTTCGGTACATTCTTGTCGAATGTCCCAGTCTAGGTGATTTTCGCACACGTTACCTGTCCCGGTACCGGGATGGGTGGGGTCGCTACCGGATGTCCCTTGTACTCGGGACGAGTTCGTGCACACCGACCTGTGGACTTTTATTCCTGCTCGTTGCCTTTTTCCTTTTGGTTTTTTTGTTTGTTTTTTTATCTTATTTTAAGGTAGCCTAGTACTAGGCAGTTTTTAATACGGCGATTAATGCCCACGTAGGCAGTCGCTAGATGAGCTCATAAAATTAAAGAAAAAAAATGTTAATCTTATATTCTTATAGATAACTGAAAGTGATAACTCTCTACCCTTTTTAGATATTTTAATAAGGAAAAATCAAGATAGTATAGAAACATCAGTTTATAGATTTGAAATATAAAATATCGTCCATTACGATCCATATTCACCGCGCATACAATCTTTGTTAATCTTATATTCTTATAGATAAAGAATTCCATAACCTCAAATCCTTCATTTTAAGCAATGGTTTTCCTTTCAATATTGTTGAAAAATCAATCCGCACATTTTTTAGTGGAGTTTATCAACCTTGTCATCCGGAAATAATGGTGGCAAATGACAGACATCACTTCATTATGCCACAGCTGGGTATTTATAATAAAGTTCTTAGCCGAAAGTTACAGGCATTGTTAAAGAAATATTTTTGTCAAATAGAATTTCAAATTGACTTTATAAACAAACTAAATATAAAATCTTTCGTTAAAATGAAGGATCCGGTTCCAAGAGTGTTAGGAGTTTAATAATATACTTATTTAAATGTGCCGGGTGCTCCCATAGCAAATACATTGGAAGCTCCGTGAGAACTCTGAAAGCAAGATTCACGACTCATATGGACATAATTAATCGAATAGGCAAAATACTTCAAACTAAAGAGAATTCAGCGATCAGAGATCACGCAATAAAATTTTGAAATTTTAAATTCACATAAATGCCAGATTACACTTCGAATCTTGGAAAAAATATATATAAAACAGCTCAACCCAGACTCAAATAGTGATTTGTCATCGGTTGCCCTCCTACCTAACTAATCTTTTTTTTGTATACGAGCTGCAGATCTCATCTCGTCAGGCAAACCTGGAGCATCGTTTGACCCGATCTAATGCTATCTTGGTGTTTATATAGGTTTATTGTGCAATATATTTATATATATAGTACGTAAATATAATTTAATATATAAAAGAATATACAAATACTCCTAAATACATTGCACAAAGCGGGGAGCCCGCCAGTGTTGGCGTGCAGCAAGACGCGGCGGAGTGTCCCACGCGTGGCTTGTCTCTTACTAGTGTTTGGCGGCGGTCCTCACCACCCGTCGCCCGGCTGGGCGTGGGAGGCGATCAGCTTGGCAGGAGTGCTATTCTTAGCACCTCCAGCAGCTTGATTGTCGGTTTATGGCAGACCAACTGGGCGGCTCTTGCCTCTCGCGCCCTCAGTAGGGCGCCTCTTACAGGGTGAGGGGCGGGTGCTGGCTCTGGCCTGAGGCAGGCGGTGGCTTGGCAGGAGAAGAAGTAGTGCACCAGTGGGCGCCGGGAACGACCAACGCAGTGTTCGCACCTTCCTGCCACAAAGTCGGTGTGTAGCTCTTCCCGCGTGAAGTAGCCCAGCCTGACACGCTACAGCAGCACCCCGTTCACTCTGGGCTGCTGGTAGGCTGCGTCCAGTGTGCGATAGGCTGTGGCTGCAGCATACTATGCCGCTTGCCTCTTGGAAGCCTCCCATTCTTGATAATGCTGGTGGGTGTTGTGGGCGACCCTGTGTTTGTCCTGCGCCTTCAGCTACTGCAGGCTGAGGCACACGGTTCAGGTGATGATGGGGCCGTGGGCAGCTCGCTTGGCGGCTTCGTCGGCAGCCTCATTGCGGTGCACGTACAGGTGGCTTGAAATCCAGTGCAGCCGGGCCCTCCTTCCTTGCGCTGCCAGGTCCTGCAAGGTGCTCAGGATGGTAGTGGCGAGGCGAATGTTGTCCCTGGTGTTGGCGTGGGCGTGCTGCAGCGCCTGCAGCCCCAACAGGGAGTCCGTGTGTATCACTACAGTGGGCTCCTGGTGGAGCAGAGCGTGCTGGAGGGCGTGCAGGATTGCTATCAGCTCTGTCTGGAGAGTGGAGCAGTAGTCTGACGTCCTCCACGCTTGCGTCAGCTCGCTTGTGACGAAGGCAGCGCCGGACCTCTCGCTGTCTAGGTCGACGGATCCGCTGCCCGGTTCCGTGACCTCAGACATGGCTCTAAGGGCGTGCTGGCGCAGCTTCTCGGTGAGGCAGTGAACTTTGCTGGCGGGCAGCTGTGTTGCTGTGATGTGGGTGGCGAGGGGCTCCCATGGTGGTGGTGGAGTGTAGGCGAGGTGGGGGGGTGTCGGCGTCGTTCCAAAACCAGTTCTCTTCCTCTCTGAGGGTGGAGGCTGCTAAGGTCACGTTTATGAGCGAGCTGTTGTTACGCAGGCACTCGATGCCCTGCGCCACAGCCACCCGGAGTCTCCTCTGCACCACACCATCCACGTTGCGCTGGAGCACTCTGGCCGCCCGACAGGCTATAATACAGCCTACCCTGGTGGTGAGGAGCACCAGGCGGGTCTCGCTCTGCATGACACAGTCACTGCACCACCTCGGTGCACCTAACATGGTCACCATGGCGGTGTTCTGCACCACCTCCAGCCGCTGCTGCTGCTGCCGGGGCAGCGCTACAAAGATCGGTGCACTGTTGTCCACCAGGGGTCACACTGCCTGCAGGTAGTAGAGGCGGAGGATGAGGAAATTTGCACCAGCATTATCTGGATAATTTATATTTTGACTTTTCATTAAAATGTTGCTTTTCAAAGTTAATAGTGCTTAGTATATGGTTTATTAATATATATTTTTTTAAAATAGTTCAATATAAATATTAAACTCATAATCTTACTTATGACATTTAAGTAATTTTTTGGGAGTCACTAACTAATTTAAATATCTTAAAAACCTGTCTTCTTCTATATAAATAAAAGCGAATGTGTGTGCGTGCCCATCTCAAAAACGGCTCCACGGTTTTTTAAAAGAATTGGCATGCAAATGGAGTTTGGAGCCAGTAGTACATACATATGCTCATTTGGGCCCACAAAGCTCTGTGTGACTCGCAGGGCCCACAAAAAGGGGTTACGCATATGTAACCGAAAGTCTTTGATGATGTCATAAGCATGAAAGAAATTTTATCATTAGAAACAAGAGGAGCAGCTTCGATACTCCTCCTTACAGAAGGAGCTTGGGCTTAGCTGGTCGACTTTCGGTCTCTGGCCTACAGCCTATCATTATTCTCTTTTTTTTTCTTCATCTAAATTTGCTCTAATAATTTCCATGCCAAAATTTTAACAAATTTTCTGAGCTTCACCATTTGTAATTCTTTTAGTTTTGAAATTTTTTTGAAAAAGTTTGATACTTATATTTATTTATGAACTACAAAATATTATTTTGTTATATTATAAAGTAATTCTTAGAAACTAGCAGTTGTTTGCCCAAGGTTTGTTCTAATCAATGAGTTTACTTTAAAGTCAATTGCTCTTTGTTTAGAAGCTTCTCTTTAGTGCATCAGTCTAATATTGACCAATGTCGGCTTAGAGAAGTAAATTTTTGACATAACTTGAAATTAAAGAGGATAATAAATCTTTATACCCAAGAATATGAGGCCAAGAAAATCAGAAAAAGTTTTTAATAACATTTCTAAATTTAAAAAGAAGCACACTTCCAAAGGCGTAGGTGATATTCCGTCCAAAAAGTTAAAACCGGATTCAGGGATTAGTTCGATGTCTGCGGGTTGCATTAAACCTTCTTGTGTCAGGCATGGGGGAATGGTTAATAATGCAATTGCGCACACAGACATTGTGTGTAATTTCATTCATTTTGCCAACCAGTTTGATTTGGTTTATGAACGCGCCCCTGTGGATGGCAATTGTTTATTTCATAGCCTTTCCAAAGCTTTGCAGCGACTTGATATTGAGCCAGATCATCTGTCGCTCAGAACTCCTGATTCAGAACTGTTGGAATCGAAAAATGAACATTCCTTACTCTTTCTTGATACATACTCTGGTGACCCTGAGCTGGCCTTCAAAAACTACTTGCAAGCACTTCGATCTGGGCAAAGATGGGGGCACAACATTGAAATCCAGTTAGTGGCCAAAGCCTATTATGCCATAGTACAAATTTTTAATGGAAGCAACCTATCATTGATAATTATCAATGATGAAAACGCAAATAAAATCATCCCTTTATCACATTGGAACAACTTGCACTACGATGTCTTCTTGTAATCGCATGAAATGTTATCTCACTCAAGTGTAGAAGAAGAAAATATAGGCATTGAACCTGGGTATTATCGATAGGACCATCGTGCTAAGTCTCAGAGAGTTGCTGAAGATCACCAATCAAACGCAAACCAGTATCCAAAGTTGTAAGAGCTAAAAGAGCGCATCAAAGAAGGGCCTCTGGATTTCCAGATGAAATGAGAAAGAAGATAGAAGCTAATGCTGAAAGGATGAGAAGAGTCAGGATTTCTGAAGACACTTATCAAAGGCAAGCTAGAAGAACACCAACGCTGCACAAATGAGGCAAGTGAATTTTTGCCCGATCTATATAGAGTATCATTTAATTCTGATCCAAAGTAAGATTATTTAAACCACCAGAAGTTGTCCATTGAAAGTTCGGAAAATGAATGTAAGTATTGCAAAGCACTAAAGTTCAAGGATGAGACCAATGGTTTTTGTTGCATAAATGGAAAAGTTCAGTTGGAAGAACGGTAAACATGTAGACGAGCGGCCCGGCGGGAAAAAATTATTTTGTGTAAATATTATCGTTCACCCGTGTCATTTCTGACGTCATACTCCACCCCCAACCCCTATTATAATTCGCAAAGCGATTAAAGGCGCTGACATGATATAGTTAAAGCATTCACCTCTTTAAACGTCAGAACATTATAAAAAATAGGAATATATACTGGGGGCCTGTGCCTCCCCCAGACCCCCCCCCCAATTTAATGAAACTCAGGATCATCGTAGTGCCGTCCACGCATCGTGTTTACCCCTCCACGAGCCGTCCCCTATAAATGTACTCCAAAAACGTGAAACATTTTGGAACACGGACGAAATACTACATCTTATCGGCCGGGCCGCTCGTCTACTTATTTACCGGAAGAACTACCTATTCCAAGTCAACCATTACTTTCTCTATTAGATGGATCAAATCTAGATTGGGTTGAATTTTTAAGAGTCATAAGAGCTTACAACAACTGCTTTTCTATGACATCATTTGGAACTAATGATGTAACTTTGCCAGAGGGGCAGTCAACATTTAGAGTCCAAGGCCAAATCTATCACAGAATTGGTTTAATTTATCCTTTGCGAATGAGCCAAGCAAGTTATCTTCAAATCTACTTCATTGAGGACCATAAAGTTAGAGCACAGACCAGAGCTAACATGTGTTCGGATTTACAACTAAACATAGTGCTAAATCTACAAGAATTCCTTCAACAAAACAATGTCTAAATCAGAAAGTTCAAGACATTTTTAGAAAGAAGTAGAGATGAAGAAGTCAGATTGATCATCAGAGCAGACAAAACTCCCAATGGTTAACATCAAAGAAGATTCAATTCTCCTACAACAAATGAAGTTGTAGGAAAAGACTTTGAAAAAAGAGATATTGTTCTACAATATAAAGATGGAAGTCTGAAGAAAGCCACTGAAACTCATAGAGCTTATGACTCCTTAGAGTAAGTATTATTTGATATTCTGCCAAGGAACTGATAGTTATAATTTTCTTCTGAAACAAAGAGATCCAAAAACTGGAACAAGGAATAACAAGAAAATATCTGCTCAGGATTTTTATGCCTATAGAATCAATTCTTATTTGATATGTATGCCAAGATTAAGTCAAAGAGACTGTTGTTCATCAAGCTGCCTCAGAAAAAGCTCAGAGCAGAGGACTACATCCACCTAAAAGATACAGTTAAAGTGATTGCACTGAAAATAATGCTGGACAAATGGTGATTCTGCCTTCTTCCTTTACTGCAGGTCCTAGGTACATGCAGGAGAGAGTACATGATGCAATTTTCTATGTCAGACATTAGGGCAAATCTGACATAATTGATTACCTTTACCTGTAATCCTACATGGAAAGAAGTGCAAGAGAATCTTCTTCCTTGACAATCTGCTACTGACAGACATGATATTGTGGCAAGATTATTCAAGCTTAAAGGGGAGAAACTCATAGATCTGATTACTAAAGGAAAGCTCTTTGGACAAGTGAGATGTCATAAGTATTTAATTGAATGGCAAAAGCAAGGCTTGCCAGAAGCCCATCTGCCAATTTGGCTGAAAAAAAAGTTCCAATGAGATTGACCTTATATTCAATGCAGAATTACCAAATTCTGAAACAGATCCAATGTAATTTGAAATCACCAAGAAGAATATGATCCATGAACCATGTGATTCTGTTAATCAAAATAGTGCCTGTTTAGTAGGCAAAAGCTGCAGCAAAAATATCCAAGGGACTTAATTAGGGAAACATGGACTGATACGAATGGATATCCAATCTATAAAAGAAGAACACCAGAAGATGGAAGATATCCATTCGCTGTGAAAAAAATAGAAATGATATTATTGTAGACAACAAGTGGGCGGTACCGTATAGTCGCTTCCTTTGCAAAATATTCAATGCCCACATTAATGTGGAATTTTGCAACAGTGTAAAATAGATCAAATATGTTTGTAAGTATATAAACAAAGGTAGTGATCAAGCAGTTTTTATCCTGTAGAATCATAATGAAGTTGAATAATTTCAAATGGGAAGATATATTTCCAGGAATGAGACAGTCTAGAGAATACTTTCTTTACCTATTCATGAAAGAAGTTCCTCAGTTCAGCACTTGTCTGGGCATTTGTTAAATGGTCATAGAGTCTATTACACTGAGTAAAATGCAAGATCTGACTGAAAAGCCAAAAAACACGACCCCAATGGCGTTTTTCAACCTCTGTACAGAAGACGAGTTTGCCCAAACATTTCTATATCCTGAAGTATTTAAATATTTTACGTTCAAAGCAGGAAAACTTTCTAAGAGGAAGCAAGGAGACCCACATCCAACAGTTCCAGGAATCATATGCAGTGAAGTTCTTGGTAGGGTATATACTGTTTACCCACGAAATCCAAAATGTTTCTTTCTAAGATTACCAGGCAATGGCTTCGCCACTCTCTTGCGCTTCGCTACTAAGATTAAAATTAAAATCTAAAAAAAACCAGCCATGGTTAAATTTTTATAAATTTTCAGAACTTTGCCAATTATAATAATTTTAAAAAGAACTCTAAACTAACTTTTATGAACATCACCATTTGTAATTCTTTGGGTTTTAAAAAATTCACAAAATTTCGATACTTATATTTATTTCTGAACTTCACCATTTTGTTTTTTTTTATCTATCAAAGAATTATTAGAAATAAGTTTGATAAAAAAACATAAGTCATAAGCAAACTAAGATGAAATTATTATTCAAATACTCAAAAAAATCCCCTTCCCAAAGTATAGAGTTAGTGATAATGATGATTATTGCACCATGTGAGAGGACCAACTGACTTCAAAATGCTTAGAACAGTTAATGGAAATGAAATGGAAACCTACAGATAAGCATGCATTGCTCTTGGAATAACAGAAAATGATGAACATTAGGAAAAATCTTTGGAAGAGGCAGCTACCACACAGGCTTCAAAGACAATGAGAGACTTATTTACTGTGATGATTGTAACTTGTAAGCTATCTAACCCATTGGTTCTCTAGGAAAAGTAAAAGGAAGGTCTATCTAAAGATATTCTCCACCAGTTGAAGTTACAACGACTTGGAGCAGAAATGAACCCGATAATTGCAAATATTGCACTCTGTGAGATAGAAAAAAAAGTTATATCCTTAACTCAAAGTGATTTGAGTAAATTTGGAGTTCCGAAACCAAACAGATATTCACTTTCAGTGAACAGAGAAACCTTGAGAGAGACGAGTACACTATTGAGGAACTAGCTGTCATGGTGCAGATCAATGAGCCACTTTTAAATCAGGATAAAAAAAGAGCGTATGAAAAGGTCCTAAGAAATGTAAATTCCGCCAAGGGTGAGATATTCTTCTTGGATGCCTAAGGAGGAACTAGAAAAACTTTTGTTATAAACTTTATTCTATCAGCTGTGAGAACCCAGAAAAAGATTGCACTTGCAGTAGATTCATCTCTCATTCCTGCCACACTTCTATCAGGAGGAAAAATAGCCCATTCCACATTCAAGCTTTCATTGAATTTGAATGTTAATGAAAATCCAATCTGCAGCCTCAAGAGAGGAATTACTGTGGTAAATCTTTTGCAAGAAACTTCAGTTATTGTTTGGGACGAATGCACTATGGCTCACAGAAAGGCTTTTGAAGCTTTGGATAAAACACCGCAGGACATTAAATAAAATAATCAGCTCGTGGGCGGAGTGACCCTTCTTTTATCAGGAGACCAGACAAACTCTGCCAGTGATTAAGAGAGGAACAGCAGCTGATGAACTCAATGCCTGCTTAAAGAATTCTTACCTTTAGAGTCACGTTCAAAGACTGTCCTTGAATAAAACATTAGGATTCACCTACATGGAGATGTCAATGTTGGGATATTTGCTTCTTATCTTATAGGGATAGGAAATGGTAGATTTGAAAATAATGCAGATGGGGATATTTCACTTCCAGGAGGTCGTGGAATTTTGGTGAAGGATATTGAAAAACTGCAACTTAGGGTTTATCTAGACCTACAACATCACTTCCAAAATAAGAATTGGCTCTGTCAAAGGGCAGTTCTAGCCCCAAGAAATAAAATAGTGCATGCCATAAACTGGGTGGAGACTTCTTCAAGAATTGCCAAAAGAGATAAAAAATTATTTCTCTTATAATTGTTCTGTTGACCCTGACTAAGCAGTTAAGTATCCCGCTGACATCCTTAACTTCCTTGATCCTCCTAGAAGGCCTTCCCATAAGCTTTCCTTAAGAGAAAGAGCTTAAGTGATTTTGTTAAGAAACTTGGATCCTATGAAGCTATGCAATGGAACAATACCAATTGTGAAAAAAATGATGCCTCACCTTCTTCAAGCTGAAATTTAACTGGTCAGGGAAAAGGAGAATTGGTTCTCATTCCACGGATTTCCCTGATACCTCCAGATATGCCATTTGAATTCAAAAGACTGCAATGTCTATCAACAAAACCCAAGGCCAGTCTCTGAAAGTTGTATGACTTCATTTGCTACAGCCTTACTTTTCTCATGGTCAGCTAGCTCTATGTTGGATGCTCAAGAGTTGGAAATGGGAGAAATCTATTTATTTTTACTCTTAATAGAAATGGAAAGACAAAAAATATTGTATATCCTGGAGCTTTGCAGTAGTTGCCATTATTTAGTTTACTAAATTTTAGTAATGTCTACACGTTTTATTACATTTAAATCAATACAAATTGGGTTGTGATTTAACAGTTAATCTCATTTTTTTAATGTTAAATCAATAAATTTTCCTGTGCTTTTGTGATTCAAAATTTCTATCCTTTTTACAATAAGTTTCGGGCCGGGGCTACCCAGTTTGTTCCCAGCAAGATGTATTGTTAAATTCAGGCCAGGAGATGTTACAAACAAAATTTGGATTACCTTTTTCAAGTTTACTTATAAGAAAGTAGTACAGGGTCCTTACTGCAATTAGCCTCTTCAATACTTTAAAAATGACTGTCTCAAATAATATAACCAATACATCCATAAATGGTTTATTATTTTTTCGGCGAGGGAGTACGTGTAAATTCAAAAAGGAAACAACACCCAGAAAAAAATGATGTTGGATATCTACTTCTCAGAGTGACGGAATGCAAATAGGCCTAGAAATAATACCCGTACAAAATTGAATGCCAGGCGCCCAAATGCTAGTTATCATAAATCTAAACTATGATCTTTCCTATTCAAAGCTAAAGTTATTAATGTTATATTTGTACCATAAAAATTGTACTTTGTATATATTATAAAGGCCTAAGAAGATGCCCATATTATGGTCGAAACGTCGAAACTAAATAAATATAAAATGTCAGCAGCAATTTCCTTGCCTTGGAATTTCTGTTAAAAATTATATATATATATATATATATATATATATATATATATATATATATATATATATATATATATATATATATATATCAGGCAATGGCTTCACCACTCCACCCATAAAGGGGGAGTTTGCACTTTACTACTAAGATTAAAATTTAAAATCTAAAAAAAAGCAGTCATGGTTAAATTTTTATAAATTTTCTGAAATTTGAAAATTATAATAATTTTAAAAAGGAACTCTAAACTAAATTTCCCACTTTTCAAAATATCACGTTGCTAAAATATAAAGTTATAGAAAATATATAGAAAGAAATTTTCTGAACTTCAACATTTGTAATTCTTTGGGTTTTAAAAAATTCACAAAAATTTCGATACTTATATTTATTTTGGAACTTCACCATTTTGTTTTTGATATTATAAAAAAAATTATTAGAAATAATTTGGGTAAAAAAACATAAGTCTTAACCAAACTAAGATGAAATTATTATTCAAATACTCAAAAAAATCCCCCTTCTTATATTATAGTTAGTGATGATATATATATGTATATATATATATATATATATATATATATATATATATATATATATATATATATATATATATATATATATATATATAAAAATATATATATATATAATATAATAATATAATATTATAATATAATAATGAACTTTCTAAATTTAGCCTGCTTATTTATCCCCTTCGCATCCTTCCCTGCCGGGAGAAACCCTCCCGGGAACAGACGCTGAAGAGCATTTATGCGGATATAGGAGTGGTCCTCCTGCGACTTAAAGACCAATACAATGGTAGCTACGTGGCGCTTTGTGACACGGAGAAAGACCTCGATCTCCTTTCGAGTGAGGGCGCAGCCAAGAAATTCGGCAAAATAGGACTGTCACCCCGGACGCCGCCTGACGTCCAAACAAAGAGATCAGTAATATGCCGGCGTCTTGACCTATGGGCAGGTAAACATACAGCCCAAGAGATAAAAGAAGAACTAAAAAGAGAGCATGAATAGGCCAAGGTCGAGGAGGTAATAAAATTCAAGGACCAGAATGGAAAGGATCATAGCTACGTGTTCAAATTACCGATACCCAATTTCATCAAGCTATTCCGTAGACAAACTTTAACCATTCTTGCGGGAGACCTTAACGCAAGGTGCAGGGAAGCAGGTTACACAACCCATGCAAACGGAACGGGAAAAACCCTACAACTCCAAATGCAAAGAGGCCTACTAAACAGAGAAGGACCTGACTTCCCTTCGTATTTGACAGCCTGAGCCTCGATTACCCCAGATATTATTTTAACTAATCAAAACTTCAATCTAAATCACCACACACAGCCAGGCTCCGCAACTCTCTCCGATCATTTAAGTATAATTGCCACCATCTCTACTTCGCCCTTCCAAATAAAAATATCTCGCGGAAAAGCAACCCTGCAAAACAAACTGAGATGGATACAAACAATACTTAAATACAATAGAAACCGGATCCCTTAACAACCAAAGTAAACAGGAAATAGATGAGCAACTACAGTTAATTACCTTTAAAATCAGAGAGGCGGACAGTTTACACACTCCAACAATAGAATACAGAACCATACCTGCACCTAGATGCACCCAAGAGATCCAAGATGAAATGGATGCATTTCAAAATGTAATAAATGAAATCAGGATATCGGGTAATACGATGGAAAGGTACAGAAGCATTATCATAATTAGAAGGAGGATAGACACCCTCATCAAGGAAAATTCAGGCAGACTCTGGGATAATATAATAGGCAAAATAGAGATAGAAAAGGATCTAAGGAAATTCTGGAGACAATTCAGGAAATTACGCGGATCACAGCCAAAAGAAGAAATAAGCATGAAAATACAGAACAAGAAAGTAAAGCAAAATGAGGAACTACAAGAACATTTTCGAACACACTGGATGAAAGTTTTTCTATTTCACCTAATGAAAATCAAGATTTCAACCAAAACTACGAGGAAGAAATCATACGTAGCCTGGCAACACAACGTAAACATATTATATCGTTTAGAAACGTCGACGAACAAAGAGACAATCCCTTGGGGAAAGGAAAGCCATTTACACCTGACAGCATTAAACTAATTTAAACAAAAGGCTCCAGGACAAAGTGAGATATCCAAAGCTCACCTAATTAATGCCCCATATAATGTGCACAAATCGGTAGTGAAGATCTTCCATGCCTGCCTAAATATGCGATACTTCCCCAAAACATTTAAAACGGCAAAGATGATCTTCCTGCCGAAGCCGGGCAAACCGAAACATCAAGTCGGAAGCTTTCGTCCTATCTCGCTCCTAGAATTTCTAGGCAAAGTCCTAGAAAAGCTCCTTAACGAAAGGTTGATCAACCATCTTAACAAAAACAACCTATACAACCCACAACAGCACGGGTTCTGGAGCAAGCGAGGGGCCGACAACGCGCTAGCAATCATTGCCGAAAATAATTCTACTGAAACAGCGCGAGGCAACAGAGTTGACATTGTACTTCGTGATGTTGCCAAAGCCTTTGACAAACTGTGGTTACCCGGCCTAAAAGCCAAAATCTGCGACCTTAACCTGGAAATAAACCTCTGCAAAATACTCTGCAGCTATCTTGACGAGAGGAAAGCGATATTGCAGATAAACGGCAAAACAGGCGATGCAATCAATCTGCAAACGGGTGTCCCACAGGGAGGCTGCCTCTCACCAACGCTGTACACAGTGTATAGCAGGGACCTTCTACATCCAACTGATGAAAGTTCGATGTACATACAATTAGCGGACGATATTACTTAGAGAGTGACCAGAGATAGGAAAAAACCCAAGGACATCGCCTTAAGAACAAGAAAAGAAATTAAAAACGTAAATGATTACGAGAAAAGGAATAAAATAAAAACTAACAAGGATAATTTCAAACTAATACCCATGAACAGAAGGAAAAAAGCCACTGTACGCGTAGATGGAGAGGCATATCCTTTCTCAACAGAAGGACTTGTCCTCGGACTAAAATTAACATCGACAGGCTATACAAGTCACCTACCACAAAAAGTCATAGAAGGAAAATCAACCTTATTAGCACTATACAGATTCAGACAACTTTCAACCAAAAATAAAAGAAAACTATACCTGGCCCTAGTACATTCTAAGATCCTATACTCAATTGTACCATTGAATACACTAAGTAACTCCCAAATCAAGAAGATCCAAAGAGTCCCAAATCAAGCCACTAGATTCATAACAAACACAGGAAGACTAGATTACATACCAGCAGAAGAACTCCCCCGCAGATCTACTATAGAACCCATAAACACAGTCATACAAAAAAGAGCAAGAAAGCTTTGGGAAAAGATTAAAAATACGATTCCACAGAATATAATAAACTAAACCATCGTACAAGAAGACCAAATCCATCGTACGCAATATAAACAACGCTTCGACGGTAGCCTGAGAAAAAACGTTAATAAACATCGATCCAATCTATAGGTAGTAAACTATAGTGCATACAGGTAACTACCAGGAATGCAACATCTAAAACGGACAACTGATTGCGACCACCAAGTATACAACCCAAATGAAAATTTCGATGAGGAACTAAAAGTAATTACTGACAAATATATATATATATATATATATATATATATACGTAAATATATTTATATAATAGCATTAATAATGATAATAATAAAAAAAAAATGATACAAACGCCCTATTGAGCAAAAAAAAACAAAGGCTCCAATGTTTAAAGTAATAATGTATCACAAAAATATAATAAAAATAAAAGAAAACGAAAGCGTTAGCCAGGCAACCTGGCACAAATCTCTCATCTTCACATATCATCCTACACACATTAACACGCACACCACACTTTAATTTCTATCTATCCTATCTCACTCTCTCTACACAATCTAACTTTATACATCTTATCTTATCTTATCTCTATAGAAGATATGAATCAACTCTCCACAAACGTGATAAAGCTGAAGCAGAACTTTAATTCCTTGAAATCTGTCGCAACAACGAAACGTTCCCCAACTTCATATACTTTAAGCTTTATCGAGAATCCCTCTACCATTCGCATTTCTATAAAGAATCTCTCACCTACCTTTTAGCCAACGAAATCAACTTCAAAGCAAAACTAAAGGAATGACATCAAGAATCCTTTACCACAGCTTGCTTCCCAGTTGAAAAATCAAGTCTCCCTAATTGAGTATATTTCATTCCTTACCCTCGCCAACGTACGGTAAAAGCCTACATAACCCAAATAAAACGAACTCATGCACGCAAACTCGAACGAATTCCCCTCTCTTCTTCAACTGTACCAGATCCAGAAAAGGTAGTGTTTAACTTATCTGACTACCAATTAACTTCACGAGAGAAACTACTACTAGCATTTGGACTAGACTTTTGTCTACCTCGAACCTTCCTGAACAAAATTAAATTTCCCTTCACATTTGAGACGCTATTGCAACGAATTAAATCCTTATATATATATATATATATATATATATATATATATATATATATATATATATATGATATACTGAAAAAACAATCAGTAGAGCTCCTTCTTTTCAGATACTAAATTTGCTTTTATATAAAAATTACAAAAAAATATTCATGCCTTAATTTTAATACATTTTCTGAACTTCACAGTTTGTAATTATTTTTGTTTTGAAAAACTCCAAAGTATTCGATTAAACCTAATTATTATTATGAACTCTTACAAAGAATTTTAATGAAAGTTTCAAATATACGAAAAACCAGCCGTACTGGCTTTTTTTCGAACTGTAAAGAAAACCTTAGAAAGAACGTGGAAAAAAGTTTAAAATATACTTAGGTAACTCACGAATTAAAATTTTTAGTTTATCATTCTTCATCTCGGCTTTTCCCTATTCAAGGTCGGCGTTCTTGATGAGTCGTGTTACTCTCATTCGGCAAAGAACTCATCCATTAAGGTTTTGGCAGGGACTTTACGGACGGATGCCCTTTCTGACTCCAACCCTCCCTATTTATGCGGGCTTAGGACCCACATTGAGTTGGGCTGGCTTTCTCCCCCCCCCTTTCCAATGAATAAAAAAAACACTTCCAACCGCAGTGGGTGGAGCTCAATTCAAGAGCATCAAAGAGCCCTCTGATATCATTGCAAAAGCAAAGATTGTTTGCCATTGAGTAGAATTTACAATTGCTGCAGAGCTGACGAACATTTCCTGAATGTTGTAATGCGTGCATCTTTATCCAGCAGATTTCCATCCTTGCAGACAGGAAGACAAGGAGTTCGTTCTATTACCGAATCAAAGTTAAAATTATAAAACATTCATTCAGGAAAGTAGTGTCCATTGCGTGACAATGCTTGAACTTGAGTTCATTCGGTTTGGATGAAATATATAATTATATATCCTTTTATACTTCTTTTATATACGAGTAAATTTGCCATTGAGGTGATAGTGTAGTTACTGTGGGTGCTGTCGTTGGAAAGAGAAGTTCCTGACCTTACTTTCCTTCGAGTTTATTCTGCTGTCAGCTTTGTACTTTTTATTTTCAGAAAACTAAAACAATATAAGGTAAAATATAAATCAATTTTTTATACAATGCCATAAAACACGTTTTTTGCTAAAAAGATCGGAACGTGAATTTCAGAGTCCATAGGTGACATCGTATTTGATTGATCGATAGGCGATCTCGCTATAAGATCGAGCGAGCTGGATATCTTCGGCAGTTTCCATCTATTTTTGTTTTGAAAACAAGAAACTTCATTCTATTTAGTTTAAAATTCTAGTCCCTATCTAAAGAAATATCATGTAAAACTGCTCTTGTTGTTTTTCCATGTGTTTTCTAGTTCTTTTTTAAATTATTTTTCCCCGTGACTTATTTTCTTAATAAAATTACTGATACATATTATTAACCTATCATACACGTTGCTCGTTTCTCAGTTTTTATTTATTTGTTAAGTTCCTTGAATTAGTGTTTTTCAGTTCTTCTCTCATCTCCCCAAGTACAATCAATTAACTCAACTAAATAATTAAGATCGCACCTCTGAAGCAAGTTCGCGGTGTCTGCACTTGCAATATTTTTCTTGCATACTTTTAGGGTAGTTCAAAGCAGTGTCGCTGCTGTACCAATGGGCAACAGCTTGGGGTCGAACTCCTTCTCCTGGCAGCCCTGCAGCCAGCGAGCTGAAGAAGCCACAAGGGGTGACCACTCCAATATTTACTCAATTTGAAGGTTCATTTAAGATGGTATGTCGAAGTGCCTCGTGAAGTCCACCAAGAAAGAAACTATCGATAGACACAACTAACAGTTAGTCAGTTTTAGCGTCTATGCTGGATTTAGACGAGGATTTAGTTCGTCTAGTCAGCGATTGGATTGTGCGAAATCAGCAGGTTGAGGTTTGTAGAGGTGTTCGGTTAGAAGAAAAAGGTACTGTTACCCGAGTATGAATTTCAAGATTTACCAAATTTCGTTGTGTGATTTTGCAAACTGTTACTACTGACACTCTTTCTAGGTAATGCGAGCCTTATTTTTGGTCTATAAGCTCATTGGAGCTGGAAAATAATTAACGTTTCACAAGTACTGACCTACTTGGGTTTTAGGACCAGCATCCTTGGAAGTGCTTCTTAAACTAATGTTTAACAGCGTCGCAAATGCTTTGATGCAATAGCGATACCACGTAGCACAAACTTACTGAAGGAACCTGTCACGGTCAAAAGTGAAGAAGATATTAGTGGTGGGACTCGAGAAATCCCCTCCCTCTGTTTTTTAATCACATTTCTGGCCTTGACTGCTCGGATCTTTTCTAGTTCACGTCCCCCCAGAAAGACCTTTCCTAAATCCCGAGCATCCCTAACAATATCTTTTCTAGATCACGAAACCCCAGAAAAATCTTTTGTAGATTACCATCATCAAATACTTTGCATGAATTACAAAAAGAAGAAGAAATGATTGACAGGTAAGAGTAATTTCATCGAGTCTTAAAATAGTTAAAATGTGTATAAAATTTAGGTTATCGTATTTCAGTTAACAATATTTTGTGTAAGAATAAGAATTTTACGTTTGTATACTTGAGTTAACAAATGTTAAGCTGTAAAAATTAAAGTAGCGAAAATTAAATAATAAAAAATAAATAAATAATCCATATAATCACAAGAAATTCTTTCTTAGATCAGAACCCGGAGAAAAATCTTTCCTAAAACACAACCCCCAACAGCAGCTAGAGGTCGTGACCTAAGAAAAATCCCAATGTTTCTTAGTCGAACAACTTTGTGGTAATATGTTGTAAAGAGCTGTTCACAAGTTCCCCCGCACAAACAATCCCTTTCACAAAAATATCATAGTAGTGTGTGTTGTTACCTGAACAATGAGGCATCGAGTGTCCGAAAAGCAGTCACAATGGCAGCCTTGGCAGAGTCCACCGCACTCACCAGAAGAATCCTGTCCTAGGATTGGGGGGGGACACGGTTGTATACATAGAACAAATGCCTGACGCAGATGGAACATGCCTTCTTTATTTTTTTTATTATTTTAAGAGCCCCGACTGCCTACGTGGGCATAAGTCACCGTACTCGATCCAGCCTATTACTAGGATATATTAAATAAGAAATAACCTAAAACAAATAACAATATGTAAATAACAAATAACAACGCTAAAAAATATAAAAAGAAAACAAACCCAAAAGGCAAGAAGGTAGGCCCGCCTCCCCTGTAGCAGGAACAAGTCAGTGTGCACGAGCCAGTTCCGAGTATAAGGAACAAGCGGTAGCGATACCGCTCGTCCCGGTAGAGGAATAGGTAACGTGCGCAAAGATCATCCTGATTTGGAGATTCAACGACAATGTGCCGAACAGTCTGGAGGACAACGCAGTCTTCACAATAAGGCGCAGGCGAGCGATCCATTAAGTGGCGGTGATCCAGAGAGCGTGTTCAATTTGGAAACGACAAAAAACAACATGAAGCTGTCGCGACATTGAGGGGTAGGTCCATGGCAACAGTTGCGGCATAATGGCACGCATTTTTAATTTCCGCTGAACTGTCTCCCAGCTTCTTTGCCAAGCTGCCCGAATTCATGCCATGTAATCAGTGTGAGGAAAGGAGAAACGCTGAACTGGTCGCCAAATCCTTGCGGACTATTTGGCGTCCTCATCGGCGCGTTGATCCACCGATATTCCTACATGTCCAGGAACCCAGCAGAAGATAATCTCAACATCCGCCCGGCTCACCAAAACCATGGTGTCACGGATATCGCGAACCAATGTATGCGGAGATTTCAATGCCCCGAGGGCATTCAAGGCACTTTGTGAGTTGCTATAAATCACAATTCGATTTCAGAACTTGGCAAGTAGAGGTATCTCTCGTACCGAGCGGTGCACTGCAACCTAATCGGCCGTAAAGACAGACGCAGCGCCTGGCAGAGCCCCGCTGACTTCAAATAGAGGAGATACGGAATAGACGCCAACCCCCTATTGAGAGGTGGAGCCATCCGTATATACTGTCACGGTTCCAGCGTAAAACAAAGTGTGCTCCATAAAGGCCGAACGCAACACTCCCGGTGCTGTAAAAACTTTGGGAGCAGAAGCGTGGCGACAAATAGTCAGAAGGGATACCCTGCATGGTGGAGTCTTGGGCGCAACCAGGGCAACCACCGTCCGATAGCTATACCTAGCTCTCAAAGGAGTTTCATAGCCCTAAACAGAAAGGGCTTAGGGTATGATTGGAGTCTTTTGGCTCCATAGGCACCGTCAATATCAGCTGCGGATGCAGTAAGAGCTGTTGGCGATTGAGAGAGGCACCGGGCTCGTGCGTACATACAAATAATGCACTGTGTATAGCTCAGATCGAGTGGCATCTAGCCAGCATTGACTAGTTGGATCTCAATGGGACAAGTGCGGAAGGCACGAGTCTCAGGGTGAAGGCCGGTGTGGTCGCTCGAGTCCACTTTCCGCAATGCACACTCGGCTGCGGATGCATAAAACTCGCATCCGTAGTCGAACTTCGAGCAAACAAAGGATCAATAAAAAAGTAAAGCACTAGCCCTAACAGCGCCCCAGGCGTTGAATGTTACGAAACAAAGAATATCCATGCCAAGTGTACAAGAGACACTAAGGCTGCGAATATGACCCTCCCTGGTGAGGCGTGGGTCAAATACAAGTCCGAAGCGATGGTGAGGGTGCACCACGAGTGACCTCAAGTTCTCGAAACAGCGCATTGAGTCGGAGAAAAAGGCCCAAAGGATTCTAGGCTACATAAAGCGCCAGTTTGGATATCGGAACAAGGAGATTGTACTGTGTCTGTACAACTCACTTGGCCGACCTCACCTGGAGTATGCCATACAATTTTGGAATCCTTCATTTAGAAAGAATATCGCGAGATTGGAACGCGTGCAAACCAGGTCAACCAAACTGATTCCCTCTATCAGACATAAAAGTTATGAAGATAGATTAAGGGAATTAGATATGTTCTCGCTAGAGACCCTGAGAGTACCTGGTCAGCTTATCGAAGTATTCAAAATACTTTCTCGGCTTCGACAGACTGGACTACGGGGATATTTTCCAGCTCAGTGAGGAGAGAACAAAAAATCACGGCTTTAAACTTGAACTGAAGCGATACCTCCGTGATCTGTGTGGGAAATTCTTCACTTAAAGAATCTGCGGTAGTTGGAACGCACTTCCGACGGAAGTTGTCAACAGTGAATCTGTTGACCAGTTCAAGTTAAGACTAGATAAAGTCTTGCGAAATCGCCGTTAAGATCCTCGCGAGTGATCTTCAAGGTTGCCAACGGACACCTTCGAAGATTGCGCCAAAAGTACCCTCCTTGTATGGACCGTACGGTATTCTAGGGTACTTATTTTCCTTGTAGCTTCTCCTTGTAACAATTCCAGGCCCACCCCATTGAGAAACAAGTCTGGGTAAGGGTGGAGCTGTGGATGGCGGCAAAAGTGCTCCACCTTAGTTTTAGCCAAGGAAAACCGAAACCTGTTGCCTTCGGCATAGAGAGAGACGCAGTTTAATGCCTGTTGGAGTCAACGCTCAAGAGTTTCCAACCTCGCCGTGCCAAAAGATATCGAAAGGTCGTCCACGTAGAGCATAGCAAGGACATCTTCGGCACCACAGATTGTAACCCTGATGACACTTTCCTGCGAGACACCTTTTTCCTGTTCCATTGGGCCGACAAGGGCTCCCCGCGACCGTACGCGGAATCGACGATCTCGCAAACATTGAGATATAAAGATTGGGAGGCGTCCACTCGTCTCCATCGTGTGAAGAGTCTCCGTGTTATAGTATCGTTATTTCGTATTATAGGGCCTTCTCTAGATCGAAAAACACCGTGAGGTCGTACTTTCTGCGAAGGAACGCCTCGCAGACGGCATTTTCCAGTAGAACTTGCGGAAGCCGCACTGTACAGAAGAAAAATGTCCTCCGCTGTACAGAGAAAAAGCTAATTTAACATATAACAATTTATCCATCAACTTACCCACGAAATAGGTTAGAGACATTTAGAGGAAACCGGTCGGGGTAGAGTGATCTCTCCCTGCTTTGCGAAAAGCGAGCACAGTAGCGACTTGCCAGGAATCTGGGTTATACCTGCTTCAATCAAGTGTCGAAGCAGAGCGAAAAGGACATCATCTGGACCAAGGGCTGTGTCCGCGTACAAAGAGAGAGCGGAACGCAACTCACTCGAAGTAAACTTGTCGTTAAAGGGTTGTCCCGCTCTGGTGCTAAAGTCCAGTCGGCGGCCTTTCGCGTCTAAACGACCTGCATTGAATGCTGGCGGAGCAGCATCCCAGATAGAAAATTCAGAGAAAGCGGTAGCGACGGATTCCCGTTCTGAAGAACGTTAAGGGGGTTATCTGGAACTTGCCCGGAATCCTTTTGACTCGTTTCCATACTTCTGCTAGAGGGGTCTTTCCTGTTAAGTGAGGACACGTATGCCTGCCAAGAAGAGCGCCGGGCGTGTTTTGAAATATACTGGAAGCTAGCCCTAGCTCTACGAAATTTACTGACAGTTCGGGCGTCGCTTTTAGTGCATAAATGCATAACGCTTCTATTTAAGGGTCGTCTTACATTCGGCTGACAACCACGGGAGTCAGCGGCGTGCATAACGGCCAGATGTTCTAGGAATAGTAGTTATGCCCGCTGCGATGAGGTTGCCTGAGAAGAACTAAAAGGCCTCCTATACCGATCTAAACTCCTTGACTGAGACCTAGAGATCAATCATTTCATGAAATGCTGACCAACGCACCCGCAACAACCATCACCTGGGCGGCTCTTGGGCGGCAGCGGCCCCCAAAATGATATTTTGATGGGAAAGTGATCACCACCATGGAGGTCATTGACCACTCCGTTGATGCTCGGAGCAAAGAGTGTAACACTGAGGACATTTCCCTGCAAGACCTCAACTTCCTTCTCCATTGGCCGGAGAGCGCTCCCCGCACTTGTATGTGCAATCGATGATCTCGCAAAAAAACAAATATAAAGATTGGGAGGCGTCTAATCGCCTCACAGGGGGGAGGGCGAACCTCTGTCACAGATATTGAGATGATCCGTTGCCCAATCAATATGTTGGAAGGGAGGCCTTCTCCGGTCCAGACTTTTGTTGCCTGGAATCTACAAGACAGTTAAGCCCACTCGAAACAATTAATAGAGCCTTATTCACCCAAAGCCAGCGTAAACCGATCTTTCCATCATTTACGCCCCGACGCATATGGCTCCACAAGGCAGGCTTTAGAGAGATGATTCTAAAAGTGCTCCCTTCGAAGATGCGGCCAAACATAGGATAGGTACAAGACATCGAACCTGAGTCCGCCCTGTGAAAGACTCTCTAGGCGGCACGGGGCACGGTGAATAACAAACAGAGCAAGGGCCCCCTTCCCCCTCCTATTGTGATATTAAAGCCCATAATCTTCTCCATCTCGGTGAAAGATCTTGCCGAGGATGGCCCGTCCGTTTGCGAAAGGACGTGTTTGCTACCGCTTCCGCAAGTGATCTCTTGTAGAGCTAGCAGCATAAATGTATCACACTTAGCCTCAGTTAAAACCAAAGCTCCCCCTCCCACCCGGTGACCGTTCCCCGTAAGGCAATACGGCCGCGCGTCTACACCGAAACGTTAGGCTTACAAAAGGCAAACCATTCGAAGGTGGTCGTGATACCGTTTTCCTTTATTTGATAGCTGTGCAAAGAAAGCAGGACATCCCCAAATGACCTTTGGCTTCAACGCCCCCACAAAAGCCTGGACCAGGCGACTCGGAGACGCTTAAACCTAGATAAGAGAACCCTGCCTCTGAATCCTCCCAGCTCGCCAGTTTTGAAACAGTGTGAAAAAAATAATTGAAAGGCAAGCTCAAACTACCCCGATAAGCTCTTTAAGGTTTATCGCCCCTTTAGCTCCAGGATCGTCCAGCGCCGATAACCCTTAAAAGACAGTTTTACGATATTGAAATGCGTTTTGCTCTTGCTTCATTCCAGTTCACCGCTTCTGGTCAGGAAGATATCGCGTATGCGATACCTCGACCCCTTGATGAGCGAGGCATAACATTTCTGCTAGGATCTGTACAAAAGGTATCCTCCCTGACTTCTCGGAATGTCTAATGTGCTATCTTTTCGTAAATCGGAGAGAAATCACTCTTTAACCGCCAGTTTTCTTCCCATTTCTCTAAACCCCGCGTGTGTAAGTTGATGGGAAAATTGCTACATTTTAGATTAGAATATTTATGGAGAGTTGCGGGTTAGGCAAAATCAACTTCACGTCGGATGCTCTGATCTAGCAGGAAAATGCTATTTACGTGTCATTCCTTCGTAGATACTCGTACAACTACGCCACGTTGGTTTTCTATATGGAGAAGGCCTACGATACTGTAGGGTGATACAGTATAATGTAGACCATCTACACCGCCAAATGGTGAAGGAAGAGCGTGTCACTAAGGATATTGTCTTCAATGTCACATTCTCTGTCATGAGCAACAATGGTGTCCCCTCGGTGCTACCGAAAGATGTTCTCTTTTTGTGAATCCCAGATACTAACTCTGGACAGTGGACTACAACATATATTGAATTGCAAACTATCGTTATGCCATCGCACAGGGTTGGTTTTCTTATGCTAAGAATAAAGAACTGCACTTCTGCCACCGTCCAGAACCCAACGCGACCAGACTTGTTTATAAATGAAATTTGCGGAAGAGGTAGATTTGCATCATTTTCTTGCTTTTGTTGTTAACTGATTACTCACCTGGGCGGCCCATATGCGCAGTCTTAGTGTCTCTTGTATCTACGTCATGGACATTCTACTTTCCGTGGCGTTCAGCACAAAGGTTCGCTGATAGGACTACTGATTTACTTTTCAATCGATCCTTTGTTAATTTGAAGCTTGACTACGAATGCGAGTTTTAAGCATCGACAACAGAGCGTATATTGCTGTCGGTGGACTTGATTCACCATAACAGTCTCCATCTGGTAACAGTTGACTTCCGCTCGTTACCTATTGTAAGTCTACTTGTCTATGCCCGGGAGATGCCAATTGCTCTGCGTCATACAGAGTGTATTATTGCGGCTTTACACGCGGATCGGATGCCTCTCACAGGTGCCAATGGTTCTCAATGCATCCTCACCTGACTTCAACGTTACATATACATCTAGAGACGATAGTAGTAACCTATGTGAATGGGATTAAGGCAAAGAAACCGTTTCCCTTTCACGAGCTCGATGTAGCTCTCGGGTGGTGGTGCCTCTGGTTTATCTCTAAACGGCACGCCTATTTGTTGCTACGCGTCTTTTCCCAAAACTTCCACAGCGCTAGGAGTATTGCATTCAATTTTTTTAGAACACATTTCAGGTCATGTTAGGTCCATACCAGAATACACAGATGACTTCAACTTCAAAAAGATGATCTCTGTCCAAGCCATATGTATCCTTTTGTTTGAGATCAGCAAGGATCTACCCGCCACTGCGACTGTTTTCACTGCCGAGCTGGTTAAACGACTTCGCTCAATACCCAAGAAAAGCTTTGTTTCCTGTTCGGATTGTGATATTTAGTGACCCACAATGCGCCATGAGCTCTCGCGGGCTATTGGAATTATCTTACCGCCTTTTCATGAAGTCAGTTACGCTACGGCTGAAACGAACCGGACAGATATCTATTACTTTCGGCTGGGTCACTGGACATATGTGTATTGCTTAGAATGAGCCAGCCGATGAGGGCGCCGACGAGTCCGAGAGGCTTGCACGACCAGACGACCTTACACTGACTATATGGTAGGAATCAGGTTAGCCCGTTGCTCTGCCTGGGAAAGAAGATGGGAGACACCCAATGCGATCTTAAATTTGCGTGCCATCGCGTCGTAACTGTTCCCATTCACCTACCACACAATACCATGACTGCTTCAAATCACTTTCTGTCCTCTTCGAATAAGATACACTCGTGTGACGCACAGCCATTTGATGGGGCGCTTTCCTACATCTTACTGCGATGCCTGCAATATTCCTCAAAACTGTTTGGCACAATCTCTTTGAATATCCAAGTCTGTGTGATCTCCGCACCCGTCAACTGTTCCAATACTCTAAGTAAAAGGTTTTATACCGCTTGTTACTTTTACTCAGGACGAGTTCTCAAAATTAGAATTATAGACTCAAAGACTTCTCGGACAAAACTGAGCTTCCCAATCTATTTATCTCTCTTTAATGTTCATCGCATGCTACAGTACCAGGAGTAGATAGGATGCCCCTTTAAGCCTGAAATCCGCCTTCCTTTTTCTTTTGCTTCCGTGTTGTTGTGTTTTTTTGTTCTTTTCATAGATATGTATCATAACTCAAAATAGCCTTTGACGACTTATGTCCTTGAAGGCAGTCACAAGATGAGCACGATAAAAAAACCTCTTTAAAGCTCGCAGCTCGCAACTGGGAAGCTAGAGAGGCAGAGTGACAAAGTGGATATTCTTAACACGACGTAATGATCCTCGACAGTACAGACAAGATCTGTTGTAGCACACTCAGAGAGGAGATCCAAGACTTTTAGTTGGCTTGGAAGCAAACAAGCCACTATAGTCAGCCTGCCTCAAGCAATACATCCTTATGAACCCCAAAAGGTCTACAGGGAGGTCGTCAGCCCATTACACGCAGGGAAGTGATATTAGGGGCAAACCCAATCTTTCTATTATTCACCTCCCAACTTCCAGAACGCAATAAGTCATGGTTTCTTTCGACCCGAAAGAGTTAAAGGGCGTTGTTTATAAACATTCCAAAGACTCTTTTCTGACACAAAATGAGGTCAGGTCATTGAGCCTAGACAGATGGTGCAATTTAATGACAGATTTTCCCTAATTTGTATTCAGGCCAAGAGGACCAAACGTAACAGGTTACAATGGATACCTACCGCATACCAGCTGTAGGCACAGTAATTCAGTTAGTATGTCGATAGACCTTCAGGTTACTCATTAGTGCTTTAGGAAGTCCATCGAGGTCGATGATAACGGATGCCCTCATGGGCATCAAACCTGCACTAGGTTTAAACGGGTAGGAATATGTGCAGTCTTCGGACCTATATCTTGACCGAGAGGAGAACGCCCCTGGTGGCAGGAGAGACTCGAGAAGACTAAGCTTCATCCTCGGCAGCAGGGAATTGCCAAGACACCAGTCTGTTGATGCTCACTTATATGCACTCCCGATCCTAGTTTGTCATCGAGGTATCCTTCCTCTAGCCTCTGCCTAAAGGGGAGAACCCACAAGGAAGTGGGGAGGGAGGTGCAGTGGTTGGTAGGTACCAGGGCGTGTCCACACACCAGTAGGCCTGTACCCCGTACCTCTGTGGATATGCTTTAAAACCGAAAGATTGGAGGGCTGCCTTTTTCCAACATTAATTTTCAACCCTTTCCAAAGACGTTCCATCAATTCAAGTCTGGAGACGAGCTAAGCCTCTCAAGGACATTAATACGATTCCTACTGTGCCAATCAGTTGTTTGTCTTCACATACGTTTAAATTTGTTATTGGGCTGAAACACACAAAGTCTACCCATCTTGAGTTTTTTATTTGACCCTATGTCAATTTAATTTTTAATCAATCAAAGAGTTCAAAATGTACTGAAAGTGGGAGAGAGTACAATATAAATAAAAATAATTTAATTGATATCATTATCTTGTCATTATTTAAGGTTTTTATAATGAATACAAAATAATGGCAGGCTTAGGGCTTCAATAATTACCTCAATACATGGGAAATAGCGTGACTCGCCCCATTATAATTTCGTGTGTTTATAACCTTTTATCATCTTGCAGATTAAAATGAATTTTTGAACATTATATTTGTTATACGAAAGGATAAACTTAATGAGCATTTTAATGCAAAATCATTGTAGGTTAAAAGGAGCATGCAAAGCTAATTCAAAACTTTTGAAAATTTAATTGTTGAAAGTGGACTTCTTAATTATAAGCATTGAACAGATGCTCACATGTAACTTGACAACAATAAAGAAACCACCGCCTAGTCTTTTCCACATCATTTATGCCGTATAATTTAGGCACCGATAAAAACGCTCTAACATTCCCAAACTTTTGTTTTCAAATGTATACAAATTCATTTAAGGAAATATGAACAAATTAACGCAGGTTCAAAACATTCCATTAGATTTTAGGGCAACCTCATAGTATCACTGCTCTATGGAATAACGTACGATAACGATGTTTTATGTTTTCATTCGTCTTAAAAGAAGTTAAAGTACAAATCCACTTTATTCAGATTGAAATATCTTCTGAGATTGAAACCAATAAAATGGATTACTTGTCCATGTCGTCAGTATGACAGCTACATTGGTAGTACGCGCTAAACTCTAGATTTTGTTCTTATATGAGCATAGGTGTGAGAAAAGGTAAAGTTTGCAAACTTCAAAGACGCTTATTTTATCTTTCATCGTGGAAATTCTTATCAAGCTGAGGATTCAGATAATCGTGGTGAAAATCTTAAAGTATTGTGACTCTTAAAAAGTTCTTTGCGCATTTTAGAGGCCTTCCAAATAAAAGAAAAGCAGTGTTCTTTCCTTAACAATGATTGCCCGTCAGATCTTATCTTACTAACTCAGGTCTTTTAATGAAATTCTGAACATTTGGCTCCAGAAAAGTGTATTTTAGAACATGAATTTGTCCCCCCTTTTTAGTCGTGTTCAAGTCTAGTCGCGGGAGATTCTATATTTCACTATGTCACTCGTTTGGTCCCTGATTTAATATTGTTTTTGTAATAACATTGTAACTATTCGGCTGATTCTATCTATATTTGAAACCCTTATGTTGTTTTACATTTTCTTTTGAATGATACAATTGACAAGGTCCTAACAAAGTTAGCCCAGGAATTATTTTGTTTTGCCAATAGCATCATAACTATTCGGCCGATTTTTAACGAAATTTGAAAGCCTTATTTTTTTTTACATTTATTTTTTTAATAATATAATTGCCAAAGTCCTCCAAAGGTTAGCCGGGGAATTATTTGGCAATAGCATCATAACCATTTGGTCTATTCTAACTAAATATGAATTCATTATGCTATTTTACATTCTCTTTCGAATGATATAATTGCCAAGGTCCTCCTAAGGTTATTCCGGGAATTATTGAAAGTTTTGTAGGTCGTAATTCACAAATCAGATGACTTTCGGTCAGCAGACCTTGTAATTGATTTGTTCCTTAGGACTCTGATACGCAATAAGAATTTGAAGAACCAGGAGATTACACTAGGACCAACATCAGCGACTGTATCGTCTAATGAGAAGGGAAAGAAATATTAACAATAACAGTTAAAGAGTTCAAAACATGCATTATATAATGGCTAAAAAAGCGGAGAAAGCAAAGTAAATCAATAAAATTTACAAATATTAAGAGGAAAGTAAATACAAAATAAAAAATATATAGAATTACTTAATACTATCGAGCGTAATTTTCTAAAAAAATAGAAAGAAGTGAGGTTTTAGTATAAACTGACTTGAGTATCAAAAATTAAAGGTAACTGGAATAAACAATAAAATAACCTTTTATATTAAATTATAAAAAAATTAAAACAAATGTGAACGAATTAAACAGAGGGACTAACCTTCATCGTTGGAGTTGTGAAATCAACTAAATAGTGATAGAAAACTACTAGAGGGATTGGTTCGGTGGGTCGGTTGGCTAGAAGTGTTGGTTGGTTATATAGTGAATAGTTTAATTGAAGAGGTGTAATTGTTAAGGTTGGGATTTATTTTGTTGATGTAGAGCGACTCTAAGATTTTCAAATCGAGAGAAGTTAAGGCTAAAGATAAGATAATAAATGAATCAGGATTAATCATTTATTCTCTCCAGAATATACTATCTTCGACCATTTTTCACTACTGCTTCTAAGTAGAGGGTTTTCCTTAGACTACCCTATCTCGAGAATTTGACATTCCAGTTGAACAAACTCCTTCTTTCTACCCTCAACAACCATTTCCATAAATGCCAATTATTGTGTATCAATTTCTGCCCTGTATCGTTAAATCCCATTTTTTCTCCACAAAGAGCCAATTATAAGGGCTTGTGATCGTGTAAAATGTACAATTATACATGTACGACCTGCTACAGTCGTTATGTAGGCCACACTGGATTACAACTTGAATGCAGGATCGTAAAGCACTTAGGTTTGTCTCACAGGGCTGGTATCCCTATTTCTAAACCTGAAGCCTCTTCTATCTGGCTTAAACCATTGTTTTTAGTTCTATGTAAAATACGTACATTATGGTGCTGATTGAAAGTAATGCAATCATTATAGAAGCATGGTTAAAACTACTAGTTGATAGCTTGAGAACACGGTTTAAGTAGGCTTACAATTACTAAAACAGTAATATCAAGGTCGCTGGGGAGCAACTTATTCTATCTCCGGAGGATAAACTAGGAACTCATCAATCACAAAGTCAGATTGCGCGCGACAGGTAATTCTCGTTTTTCTGTACAATTTTGTTTAAACAATGAAATTCAAATGTCAAAAGAGAATATGTGTTGCTTGGTTTAGTCAGAATGTAGGAAAATGTACTTGTAAACAATATTTATCTATTGAAAATACACTTACACAATGTTCCTAAACAAACCCATTATTTTAAATTCCCACAAATGAGAACTATAAATAAGTTATGCAGAACTAAATTCTCATTAATGGTCAGACAATATTGATGTCAACTCGAATGTAGGTTTGTATTTGTAAATGATAAATCAGTGCAAAGTTTTTCCTCTGTAAAGGATAGAGTACCCGATTATTCGCGCAGTGGCGCTGTCTGCAAGTTTATTTTTCAGGGTTGTTCCTAACATCATATATCGGCAGCAATGTACAAACGTTGGGGCCTTATATTCGTCATAAATGGGAATTAGCTATAGAAAAGGGTCTTTTCTTTAGAAAAAATAACATTCCCCTATAAGAATCATTTAGACGTCATTGAAAAAAGAAAACTTTGAAATCATATGAAGCAATAAATGTCCGACTACACTCAGGATGGCAGAATCAATATACATATACATTAAATCCTTAAAACCTATTTTGAATTCAGATATTTTGGTAGTTCCTGTTTTTGTTCTTTAAAAGCCACAGCCTACCAAAGTATAAGTTAATATTATTGTTCAAATTGTCATCAGTTAAAATATTTCATTGCTTAGTGTTAAAGTCTGTTCTTTACCATAATTATCAAACATTTGTATATCACCAAACTTTGTACTATTTTTTTATTTAAAGTGTTCAATTATTCCATACAGTGAATGAAATAATTATTCATTTTCTTCAATATTGAATGAATCTTCGTCACTAATGTCAGAGAGTTCTCTAAATACAAGTACTGGAATTTCTTCCCAGTCAGCCTGACGACGACGTGCTGATAAAAGATAAGGATACTTGGGGCTACTTCTGTTCTTTCTGTTGATCCCAGTCAAATCAATAGCGCAGAAATAGAAGTCAGTGCCATGTTTTGTTGGCTCCCTCCAAACCATATGAATCCAAACTTTCAGCAACTATTCGTGCCCTTGGTCCAAAGATGCAGATACTCGGTGCATCTTTTGCTTACCATGTGTGGCACCCAAGCTTTATCCTGATCACTAAGTTTCATACCAAAATAAGCATTATAGGTATGCTTTATGAATCTTGAGACTTGAGTCCTGTTAGGAACAAAAGTGTATTTGCCGGAGATAAAGCAGAATACATCAAGCTTTGTTTTGTAAGATCTTTTGGCCGAAACCATTTTTATTTATCTGCAAAAGAAAAATACCAGGTATTCAATAATTGCTGCATATACATTCTTCAGAATTTGTTTATTTAAGGAAATAAGAAAGATATTTACATCATATAAATAGAAAATACCATACATGTAAAAATCGAAAATAAAATCATGCGGCAATGATCTAACTATAAATTAGGACAAAATTAAAATACATTTGAAAGACTAAAACATTAAAATAGACCAGTTTCCCACAAACTGGTTTCAGTACGATTCTTTGCTTGGGAAGTCCATCAAGGTCGATGATGACGGATGCCCTCATAATAGTCTCGGTTGGTGAGTGCGTCCCGGACTGCACAAGCAAATGCGGGAGACACAGCGGCGATGTTGATGGCATCAAAACTGCACTAGGTTTAAACAGGTAGGAATATATGCAGTCTTAATACCCATATCTTAACAGATGGAAGAAGGACTCTAGGGTAAGGAGATGCTTGCGACGACCAGGATTCATCCTCGGCTGCAGAGAGCTTCCGAGAGAACGGTCTGTTTGGTGCTCGCCTATATGCACTCGCGATCCTGATTTGTGATAGAGATATCCTTCCTCTAGCCTTTGCCCAAAAAGGAAGAACCCAAAATACAGTGGGGGAAGGGGTGCAGTGGTTGGTAGGCGCCAGGGTGTGCCTAGACACCGGTGGGCCTGCACGCCGTACCTCTGGTGCCCACTGCTGCTACGAGATCCCCTGAAGATGTAGCCTGGGTCATCGAGACACCCATCTACCGTGTGTAGCCACCAGGAAGCACAACAGGAGTCTTGGTGATGGAGAAGCTATATGCTAGCAGGGGAGAGCTTACGCACTCTGCTTCCCTTTTCACCACAAGGGCTAGCCAGCGGCAGAAGTTGAAAATTTTTTAACAGTTTCAATTTTAGTTTGTGAGCCTCCAAATTCTCTCTATGATTGTCTTTATGTTAGAAATACAACTCCCAGGGCTGCATTAACATCGTCCTGCATTAATTCACCTCAACGATATGTCTTGATGAAATCATCCTTTAACAATTTATGTCTAGAAGGAGACTTGCTCATCCCTCATCCTCCAAAGTTTATGTCTAGAAAAGGCCGTCACCATACCCGGATAGACCGTAAGCCACAGAACGAACATCCGCCTGCAAAGCGCAAGCTCCTCCTTTATGGAGGAGTGGCGATGCCGCTTCTCTTGTTACCTAGCAAGGAGAAGATGAAGGAAACCCATAAAATCCACTGATTCTCTCTTAAAAATTCGTGACTTAATCAATCATTGTAAATATCACAGTAAAACCGAGGGCTACTGGAATTTAACCCATGAGAATAGCGTAAACCTTCCTAACAGGTCCAGGCCATATGGTCTTAGAAGAGAAAGCAATATATTTTATACAAACAAGGCCACTAAAACTACCTATCCCCATCCTTTAGACCTAAGAAGTCCAAGAGCTCCCATAATTTCTTCTAAGTGAAAATGAACGTTTATAGGGATGAGAAGCCTTGTGGCCTAGCATCTCTTCCATGGAGAGATCATCTCTGGAAAAAAGGCCCTCTAGGACAACCCGTCGCATACCACTTCCTTTCACAAATATCTTACACAATATC
This sequence comes from Ceratothoa steindachneri, assembly GCA_963969495.1. Lineage (NCBI taxonomy): Eukaryota > Metazoa > Arthropoda > Malacostraca > Isopoda > Cymothoidae > Ceratothoa > Ceratothoa steindachneri. Next base: position 23,707,936 of record OZ018324.1, read on the forward strand.
ATCCCCTTCTTCCTTAGCCCTTTCTATTACAAAATTTCATTCCTGTAATGAACCTACCTTCTATGCAGTCTTCCAAGCATTCTCACACCCTGACACTCACTCTCCTATATTCTCTTTACAAGACTATTTCAATCTACTCTCCTTATATGATTATACTACCCCATAACACACTCAATCACATCCACATCCACACCATTCTTCACAGCATAAACACCACTTATAACGTTGATGCTCACTCCTATCTACCTTTCGAACACCGAGCATTATTCTCAAGGAGCTCATTTGCACTGGTCTCACCCAATATCTTTCTTTCTCCTTTCATACCATCCGCTCACTTCCATACACAAACGTTAGCACCTGTATACTTTCATGAATCTTCCCGCACAGTCCACATTCAAACACTTTCACTTCATTAAAATTCAAATTGCCCAGTCTTTCCTATCATTTAAAACATTGTGGTTAAAATCTGCTTCATCTGCCAACTATCATTTACAATGCAACCAAGATAGTTGATACTTCGCAGATGTTAAAGTGTGACACCCATGACACATATATAATACCCCAACACATTCTTACCCTCAAGTACAATTAGCTTAGTCATTTTTGCATTCACTTTCAGATCGCTTTCTCACATGATAAGTTAAAAGCCATATTCAACATTTCCCAATGCCTATCACACTCTACCACCAACAACAGCTCATCAGAATATTGTCAACATAAATAGAACCTATCTATCACCATTCCTCACCAATGCCCCACCCCTTTTTTCCATTCGAATACATAGATGTCCCAATACTCCATCCAAAGGATATTAAACAGCTATAGTGAGATCACGCAACCTTATCTTATCTCCTCCTCTAGGTAAAACCCCTCACTCGGGCTATCGTCAATCTATCTCAAAGCACGCCTCATTTTCAACATAAAGTTACAACATCGAATAGTTTACCACTCAATCCATAAATTCTTAGCACCTGTAATAATGTTTTTATATCGGCACAATCATAAGCTTCCTCCAGATCCATGAACATAGCATAAAGTTTACATTTCTTATCCTTTTTTTAAGGCAGTCACAAGATGGGCGCTACAAACACAAAATAAGTGTTTATTTGCTCGTAAATACTAGAACCACATCCCACCGACCTGTTCTAAACTCTCCCCGTTCCTGTCTAATTCAATGGGTTGTTTATACAAACAAAACTCAATTATGCATTATATTTACGTATTTATTATATAAGGTCAGGTAGGAATTCTTCTTGATTGCTCAAGTCAAGTGGCTGCAGCTTGCCTGAAAGGAGAGCATGTAAGGTTCCCTGTGTGAGGCTGACACTTGGCATGGAGAGAGCGAGTGAGTAGAGCGAATGGCGAGGAGATGAAAATACAATCGATTTCGCGTCTCTTTTCATTACAACTAAATACGATCGAATGTCGTGAGGTTGGTAGGAGGTGCAATCATGGGTTTTCTAGCGGTTCTAGCGGTTGCTGGTTGCACCCTATTATATATATAGTTGGAATGTCCTAATATATGCATACCTATTTTCCGATAAAATGTTGAATGGCGTAAGGCACAAACAGATTCCCTGATATATGCGATTCGACCAATACGTCATTTCTTTACAATAGAGCACATCTGGCAAATGCCAACAAGGGCATAAGTTGGAATAATTAAAGATTCAGTCTTGTACTGTGATAAATTAAAATTCCAATAAATGGCCAAAACCTTTAAAAAAGCAAAAAAACAAAGCAAACGCTAAACAAACAAAACCCGCGAAAAAACAAGGAGCAAAACAAAATAAAGAATAAGAAAGGAGCACGCTTCGGCGTTGTGGGATGTCCGCCTCCACTAGTACAAGCGAAAAGCGAAAGCAACCCTGCACAGGAGGGCTACATCAAGTGGCGGTACATACGATATGTGTGTTTAATTTAAACACGACAGAAAGCGACCTAAATCCGTCGCGGCATTGGGCGTTAGGTCCATGGAAACAGTCGTGGTGTATTGGCCCGCAGCTTTTAAATTCGCCTTAGCCGTTTCTTATCTCCTTAGCCAGGCAACTCCTAACGCATGCGATTTAGCGAGGGTAAGGAAGAGTGAGTCGTTGCTCAGGTTGCCCAGTCCTCATGGACTTTTTGGTATCCTCATTGGTGCGGTGATTTCTCGAAACTCCTACATGGCCAGGAATCCAGTAGTAAATAATCTCGACATCCTGTAGATTTTTAGCAACCATTGGGTCACATACTATGAACCACGGACCGTGGAAGCTTTGGGAATATAGGTGTGGCGACAAATAATCAAAGGTGGTGCATAACCAGAGGCACCACTGGTTTGAGAGATACACATAGCTTCCGAGTGAGTTTCATAGCCTTGCACCCAAAGGATTGATGGTATGACTGGTGCTTTTCGTCATCATAAACACAGTCAAAGTCAGCCGCAGATGCAGTGAGAGCCATTTTTGAATAAGAAAGACCTCAGACACGTTTATACAAGCACATAATACACTCCCTCCCTGGCATTGATAACTATGCTTTCAATAAGGAACATGCGGAAGGCACCAGTAACCAAACGGAGACCAGTTGTGGATTGACTCAACCTTCCGCAATACAAGTTTGGCTGGAGATGCGAAAAACAATACAGTCAACGTTTAAGAGCGAGCACTGAGATCTATTTAAATAGGTCATGGGGTTAACCGCATAAAGGCTAACCTATACAGATCGTGTAAGATGTATCCTGGTGGATCATTATCCATAACCGCGTCTCTTCTTGATTTAAGCCCGTTCCTGCAAACTGAATGCCGGCTGCAGACTTCCACCCCTCATTTGCCGCCAAAAATATGTGGGAACGGGAGGGGATGGGTTGTTAGCTGAGAGTAGTCCTCTGCGATTACCTGGAAAAGGCAAACCTTGGACAGTAGGAAAGAATCAGGCATCCCCGTGACTAGTTTCGAGAACAGGTCCGAACTTAAATAGATCAGCTCTATCTACTGGAAAAAATTTTTTAAGAAGAAGAGGAGATGTGTTACGAAAAGGGAGAAAGTTATAAGCGTAAGGCACAGAGGGGGCTAAGCTGGGGACAGATAGGGCGCTATCACGCCAGTACGGCAGCCAGATAAGCACATCATCATACCCTTCGAAGTTGCCCATAACGTCAAGGTGTCAATCCTTGACGGAAGGAATGAAACTTTTGTGGTGGACTCTGTGTGAGAAAGTTGTAAGTGTTATGAGGGAAAATCTAGGCCACCAAAGTTAATTGCTGCTTCTCCGTTAGCGGCGAAGCACACCTCAAAATGGAACTTGCGGTCTTTTAGCATTTAGTAGAAGTTCTGCCGTGTTCGAATTATTGAAACCTAAAATGAGTGTCATCTGCGAACTTTAAAGAGAAATTTGTTGAGGAATTTCAGTTTCTCATGTTTTTAACTAACACATTAAAGACGTTTGGAGATCGTTAGGAATGTGCACGTTCTGATGGGGATAAAGGTGGCACGATGACATGGAGTGCAATTCTCCTTTGTGAGTTTTAGGTCATCCGAGAAATCACTTAGGAGAATAGAGGCCTCTAAATTATATGAAAGTGTGGACGGTAGACATATATAACTCTGGATAATGCTTGTATTGGTGATGTACAAGATTTATTCTTAGTTTGAGAATGGTGGGCAAGAAGCAGATATGGTAATATATAAAACAATTGATCAAGTGAGGCCCCTGCAAGCAGCGAGCGTTTGAACGTATCATGAAACGAACCAATTATACGAGGGGCTCTCAATAAGTTTTGCGAATCGGTAGGGCAAAGCAGAGGAAGGGGGGTGGCTGTTTGTAGGAGTGTTAGGAAAAATTAGGACAAGTCAGGACCTGCAGCCGCACGCTCCTGCCTCGTATATTTAAGAAGCAGTAGCTGATCGCAGATCGTCAGTCACAAATTTTTCAACAATGGAGAAGGTTGAGCACCGCGCACTGATCAAATATTTGACCAAAGTAGGCAAGAATGCAAAAGTGATTGCAAGAGCCGGCTGCGTTCGAACAGTGCCATATGAGAATCGTTATTTTGACCAGGAGACAGGATATCTGTTTTCGGTGTATTCCTAGATAGAACGTTAGTTAGGATGAAATGATTGACATGTGACAACTGAAATTCGTCAACAGATTGTGTAATGATACCCAGCTATCGGGCCACCAGAGGAAGGTGGTAAGACTTTGTAGAAAAAATGTCAAAATACGAACCTTGTGGTCAGTAAAAGGTTTACATCGGGGCCATGCATCTTTTGAAAAAAAAAATTACTGCCGAAAAAACTGCAAGAAGCTCTCTGATGTGAGAACAACCTTTTCGAAAAAAAGCTAATGGGGCTGACATCCCCTTCTGCTGTTGTTCTAATATGTCCACGGCCGTCGCACTTGCATAAGCCATATCAATATATAGGGAATCCTAAAATGGTGCCTTAATTCGATAACTGGTGAAATAACAAGTTTGTATCCTGAAAGGCACTTGCAGCGCTTTGCTGCCAATTTAATTGGGAATTGGTATATTTGTGCGTACCCTTCAGGAGGTCATTTATCGGATGTAAGATGGAGGCTGTTTTATACATGATATATGTAAAAGTTGAAAAGAACAAGGTATTCCCTTATATATTTAAATGTGGTACGAGTAGGGAAATTGCGTATTGCTTCAAATCTGTCACGCAGGGTAAGATGCCCTTTTTGGTCAGGAATTACTCCTAATTGGCATTTGTGTGATGCCATCTTTAAACCACAGGCCAGCAGGTGCCTGAATACCTCCTTCAGTCTCACTAAGTGAGTTTTGTCTTCTGAAGACTAGACCAATATCTCGTCTCTAAAACGGAAAACGAATAGATCTCCCAGGGTTCATTATGAAGATGCACAAACGTTTGCGAACTTCATCTCAAACCCAGTGGCAAGTACAGCAAAACGTACCCACAAAACTGCATGGTTACCTAAGTTTTCCCGACACAATGCTCCCACCGAAATTTGCTGGAAGGTTTTTAGCAGATCGAGTTTTGAAAATACGTGTGCACCTTGGATTTGAACAGTAAAATCCGAAACGAATGGAGTTAGAGAGACATCAGCCTTAGTGACTTTGTTTATTTCATGGAAGTAACAAACTGACCTATAATTGCCATCTTTCTTAGAATTTTGACGTAAAGGAGATGCCCGGGAAGATTGCGTTTTCCAAATTATGTCTTCCTTCTCGATTCTAGAGAAATCTTCTTTACCAGCTTTAAGTTTGCCCGTAGGCAAGCGCCGCAAGCGTGGATAGACAAAAGTGCCTGTTGTGTGTATAGAGTGTTTAGTAGTGGGCTTCACTACTTGTCCACACAATCGGGGCGAGGTTAGGTCTGACAGGGATGCAAGTTATGCAGTGTATTGAGCATGTATTGTAGGATTCACGGCCTATAGTATCCCTGCAGAACTTGGCAAGTCAAGTACTCGAACAGGGAGGAGAATATTCAACCGTGTGTGGTGGGAAGTTAGGATTGCCGTGAATAAGCTCCTGAAGAATCGATCCGTGAGAGCACGCTTTTTTTAATCAAGGATAAGCGATTAGTGCTGTAGAAAGTCTGCCACCAAGATGGGGTGACTAAGGCAGCAACTAGAAACAGCCAAGGAAGAGACCGTCTGGGAAAGATAGAGTTCAAAAGAAGCTTTTTAGAATAGACCTGAATAGTCTGATCTGAGATATTTTTGAGCGCAGAGCCCATCAGATGACGACGTCTCTCCCAAGGAAAAGCCAGAAGAATGGAGACGTTAGAGCCGCTGTCAACGAGGAAGTTGAGTCTCGTATCTAGATCCTGGATAAAAAGACAAGGGTTCAATCCTTAAATTCCTCCCTGAGGTGGAGCTGGTGGCGCGGCAGAAGGGAGCCGAAGATCGGGATTGGATCGAGGAATGACAAGTCTAACGAGGTGAGGTTTGCTTTTTGTATTCCAGCGCAAAATCCTGTTGTCATTTCTGGTGGTTGATGTGCCTTCTGATGACTGGCCAATTTAAGTTGTGAAAGTTTTTGTGTTGTGTCTTTGAAGAAGCACAGTGCTGAGCCTTTAGCTGCTGAATGGTTTGAGACTTCACAAGGATGCTCTTGGTTGTCTTCCGACAGTGAATAGAAATATGTACGTAGACTCCTCCTTGTAAGAGGCAGGACATGATAGTTATTGCTTTCCATCCGCACAATGTACAAGGAGACAAGCAGTGATAGGCCTCACATTTGAATTTCTTGTGATACCAACACCAGCTATATTATTTACTCCTTGGATCTCCCTTGAGAAAGGGAAGTGCCAGACCGATCTTAGAACCAAGAGCGGGAGCAGAACCAGGACTCTTTCCTCGCAATGAATTTATATCCTGCAGATCTTTAGCCAGATTCTGCACCGCATCGATGTTTGTCAATCTGTTCTTCTAGCGATGGGTGGTCCTGGGCATCGCCAGAGCTGCGTGCGAAACTTGTTAAGTCAAAGCATTGTAGGCGTTATCGGTGACTAGCTATTGGCTACCTAACGCATCCCAAACTAAGACACGAGATCAGCAGTCTTTTTCATCTATCTTAGGATTGAACTTCCCCAGGGCATCTAGTTTGTTTGCTTCGTGAATAAAGAGACAAGTGATGAAGGTTTGCCTTAGCTGTTCCTCCAAAAGGTTCGTACCCGCGGCGTCTCGGAGCCACCGACGGATAGTTATTGTGTTTTGCTCCACCATGGCTATTTTCTTAGTGAGTTCTGCCATCATTGGTGATTGGCGGGCTCATGGTGAAGATAAACGATTACCTTGAGAGCCTCCTAGGCTCTCTGCTTTGCTAGCAACTAGAAAAACAGGCCCGTTTCTTCCATGGGGTCTTCCTGTAAATGTAAAAAGGCTAGTCGGGATTTTCTCTTTATAGACGAGACATTTTGTGCCTAAATGCCAGCTTACAGAGATGTAGCCAATGTTTCGGCATATCTGGTAAATATTGAGGCACTTAAATCACTGAACAGTTTGCGGTGTTCGTGGTAGGAGTTTTATGATTGTTTTGTTGTTCAACCATAACGAGTGCTTGAAGAATCTTGCTCAACGATGAGGTTGCTTGATGTAGGCTTGAAGATACGGCCAATTCTTCACGGAGAGTCATCAATGGAGCGGGTGGTTATACAAACACACTCCAATTATGTATTATATTTATTTACAAGTTTAAGTTGAAATTTTTCTTGGTTGCTCAAGTCAAGTGGCTGCAGCTCGCGTGAATCCAGAGCTTGGAGGTTGGCTATGTTAAGCTGATACGTGGCCTGGAATCGAGCCAGTGATTTGAGCTACTGCGCTGGGCCTCTATCAATCCCTCGATTATCGTTCTTATACATCCAAACATAATTTTACATACACTTTGCAGACAACCTTAAAGAGACTTATTCCTCCGTAATTCTTGAATTCTCCTTTCTCCCATTTACTCTTATCCAACAACACTAGCACTGCATTCTTCTAATCTTTAGGGATTCTTCAACTTCAAAATGCCTTAGAATTACAGTAATAATGTTTTACAACCATTTTTAAATCTATGTGTATTGCATGCTTCTCCTTTTATTATCTCTTTTCATTTCTTGCTTTATATCTTGGACCGTTTTGGTACACGTAGTTAATTTATTTTAAATGAAATGGAAATATTTTGGCCCTGGAGTCAGGCTCCTACTCCTTTTTCTCACTATATACGATGCTCCTTTAAACTTCTTCATTCAATAAGACATTAACAAGGTGAAAGTAATTTGAGCACCAATAATTTCTTCTATCATTAATCTACATAATAACCCAAATTCAAATAAAATTTGGCTTAAATATTAAAGGTATTTTTAAGTTAATACTTTCTATGACGGAAAATGTCTCTACCTCTTTTTGTTGGCGCGAAGGAAACAGAACTTTTCGAAAATAGTTTAAAACAAATTCGAGCACCGAATAAACCATATTAATTTGTTTTATTTGTTTCTCCCAAACAATATATTTAGTTTGTTTCTCTTTAGATTAACCACTTAATTTAATATTCTACTCTCATAAATTTACTTATAATTTAATAATATCTTCGAATAGTTCTTTTAATTATATGCTAGTTTCGTTAATTAAATCTTGAATTACTTTACCACAAAATGGTAATTGGAAAATTAATCATAAATTTATTTATGACTTTATTATTATTATTATTATTTATTAGAGAATGTTTTATCATGGTTGTTTTTGTTTCAAAGCTTATCAGTGCATATAATTTCAATTCAAAAGCAAAAAATCAACCAAAGCATATCAGACTGAAATTAGAACTCCGCATAAGGAGCGGTGAAGTTAGGGTAAGTGAAAATGTGGAGAAGTTACATATAAACTATATAATCGAAAGAGAGAATGATGAGCTATCGACGGGTAAAATGCGCAACTCTTCTATAGTTTGGTTTTTATGTACATTAAAGCTAAATATTTACTAAGTCTGATATTACTATAGCAAGAGAAGAAAGTTCTAAATAAATACACGCTAAATCAAAAGTAGCTACAATGTTATTATTTTATTTTGCATAAATTATTTTATTTTATACTTATCATTTTATTTTTATTTATTTATTGATTTTATTTTTTTTTATTTATTATTTTATTTGTATTTATTATTTTATTTGTATTTATTATTTTATTTGTATCTATTATGTATTTTTAAATTTTCTTTCGCCGCTGAAAAACACCTTTCAGCATTCAAGAGGATGCCCCGTAGCGAAATCTAACCCTGCCTCTCTATTCTGTTTACTTAGGAGTGGTTTCTTGGCCTGAGAGCGTGGCATGAGTGCCGCCTCTATCAAACGACATGAAGCGGTGTGACATTACACCGCTTCATCGATCGACAACGGATGCAGAGTGTGATCTTCCCCAGGAGTGGTTTGTCGAGAGGAACCCATTTTATTCTTTAACTCTCTGGATCCGGTATCCTTATGAACATTTATTATGGGAAACCACACTTTTTGGCCGATTACAAGGCCTCGAAATGTCAGATAATACCATTCTTTCACTGACCAAATTGGCTTCTGAAGGATTTTTTGAACTTAACACTTCTTGCAATGTTGATAAATTACTAATACCATCATTGGCAGTGTAAAATATGTACACGTAGGATGGTCATGCCTTTCGTGTGTTCTCTATTTATGGACGCATGCTTTCTTCAAAAAAACATTACTTTCCTTAGCATTTTCTATCCGCTGTTCTATGAAATGAAACTTGGACAGAAGAGGAGGGAAATTTAAAAAAATATTCTGCGCAAGTATTTTCTAGAAAATACAGATATTTTTATATTGTTCTCTAGTTTTAGACTACTGTACTGATACATGCAAAGAGTACATAAATAGATACCCATTTAATTACTGAAATAACTATATTTGTAAATTTTAGGAACGAAATAAATTTGGAATAATAATAGGACATTATCTATACCTTGCGGACTTCCCTTTAGCTGTAAATCGAATAGTTATAGATTAATAAGTTCAGATATCACTGATTGTGCTATATCTAACCAAAAATTTGCAATAGTGACCGGGTTTCTGATTTTTTGTTTTGTCATAAATTCTTGTCTAGCGCCTTAATCCCCCCTACACGTTCCTTTGGGTTCATTTCCGCTCATTAAATCGGAGAAGAAAATCCTTTGAGGCCGTTTCGGTCCTTCCATTCTTTCATCTTTTGTAAAATTATAGGAAGCGCCATCTTTGTTGAATAAATAATTCTCCTTTTCAAGCTAATCATTTAAAAACACAAGTAGAATTCCTCTTCAAGAATATAAAGTTATTTTTCTGATTTGATTCGGACAATAAACTCCTATGACTTCCGAAACCATAAGAGAAAAACAACCATGTTTCACAGTTGGTTGTAACTTGTAAATGGAATACACGTGCAGGGGTAGGCACCGAACAAATACCCGTCCACTGTCTGAAAATTTAGCAAATTTTGATTCGTTAGCAAAAAACTGAGGCTGTGCCAAATTTCCAAAGGTTTTTCATTGATTTCTTCAGCCCATTAATTCCTTTTCCTAAGGTTTATTATAGTTAGAAGAGGCTTCCTTCTGCCTACACCTTGATAATATATACAAAAGTGCAGCTAACTTAATGCTATACTTGTGTCACTTGGAATCTTTCTGCCTCTTCAGAAGCTTTTAACCGAGGGTTGTCTCCAATGGAATTTTGAACCTAATGAATATATATTCCATAAGTTTCATTAAGACGAGTTGTGACAGCGGTGATATTTTAACATTTTCATTAAATTGAACTATAATTTTGTTTAGGTAAGAAAACAGGTATTCCAAGATTCCTAGCAATTTTTCCTTGGGACAATTCACCTTCAGATTGATTCAAAATCCGTCCTCTTTATGATTCTAAATTTTTCTTGGAATTTTGCTTTCTACATACAATTCATAATTATAATATTGAACTCGTAAAAATTAAACAAATACCAGTCAAAATAATAGAAAAATAAAAATCAAAATTTTTATCATACAATTGCAGACGTCTATTTGCTTCTTGACTTTCTTTATAGATAGGATGTTAATGTAGTTTTACTAAGTGTCATTTTGAGAAGACATGAAACCATTTATATTATTTTAATGCTTATATTTTATCACTAAATCTTATAGAAATTCAACTAATACTTATACTTGCTGTCGAGGAATAGGTCACCTCACTAGATTATATATATATATATATATATATATATATATATATATATATATATATATATATATATATATATATATATATATATATATATATATATATTAGGTGGGAAGAAAGAGATAAAGATCAAGGAAATATGGATATATCCTCTAATGTACGTACACATCTTTGCTAAGTACAAGTACGTTCACTTAGTAAAAGTAATCCGTTAGTTACAAGATATAAAAGTGCGATTAACTACAAGGGTCGATAGCGTTTAACTAAGTTTACCAAGGTGCAGTTCAAAGGTATATTTAAAGAATAAAAACCAAAAATATAATTTTTAATAAGTCACTAGCTAACATGTATATACATACGGGAAATATAGGTGATGTAAATAAAGGACAGCTCTGACAGAATCCAGATTGATGGGCAATCGGAGAACGTTAATTACTCGTTCATCAGCTTGTTAAATGCAATATTACGAATCACTTATACAGAGGGAATATTTAAATTTCGGAAAGTTGGTCGATTATTGTGAGATTAATCAACTGTTCGTTTTACCTTTAATGGAGTCAGCTCGAGATATGGAGAAGGCCAGCGGACGCGGTCCTCGAGTGACTATCCTTTAGCGGGTAGGCGCGAGGAATGGAGAAGGCCAATGGACGTGAACCAAGGTCGGATATCCTGATGAATGGGCGGAGACCAGAAGAGGCGTTTATGATCCTTCTGAAAGACGGACAATGGTACCTCTGCTCCAGAGAAGTACAACTTACAGATCGAGACTATGCAGCGGCTCGGCACGAAGTGTCACACGGGAAACTGGAGATCATTGAAGGAGGGGGGGGGGCGAGGGAGGTGTCCAGATGAGACAAGACGAATACCGGCCAATCCTTCGGGGACGAAAACGATTTAAGGCTTGATCTGAACAGAGTAAGGCTTCACAAAAGAGATTGGTCTGACTGATGAGATCCGATATCGAGGTATAACCGAATACCGGGGAACTTGAGAAAACAGACACAGCGATCTGGACCGAAGACGACGGGTCCTCAATCTAACCAGAGACTCGAAAACTCAGGGTATTTATATGAGGGCAATTTTTGATGCTCAATCGCTGGAAAGCACAGACGTCTGGCCTGAGACTTCTGGTTCCTAGAGGGATAAGCGTTTGTCCCCTGACCCAGGTCCTAATGACCTACAACGATGTGGACGGGAGACTCGGCGAGCAGCCTCCAAAATACGGAGATTAGCGTTTTCACAGTGGGATTATAGCTTTTAGCGAGCTCACCTTAATTAACTGCACCTGCGAGGCAGCTGACAGATATTTCTATTCTTTCTTTCTTTCTCCGCTTCTTTGGACTCTCACGTTACTACAAGAGGGTTTAGAATTTTAGAACGGAGTGAGGAAAGAAATTTAAGGAGCAAATCACGGGGATATTCCCCTTTGACTTCTATTTCCTTACAATAAAAAAATAAGGTAATATGTATATAGAAATATAATTTAATCTGAATTTAAAAAACAAAAAATACTCTACCTGGCAGACAGATCTCTACCTAATATACAAAAGGGTAATTACTTTACTGAACAGATGACGAATATTGGCCAAATCTACATATGTAAGCGCGGAATTAAGATAAATAATTGCTCACTTGAGTATTCGAAATTATGAAGTAATTTATTTTCAATCATTTCAGAAAATTAAGCATTAATCATTAATTTCCTAAGTTTTTTAAAATTTCAATCGCTATTAGATATTTACATCCTAACTCGAGAATGTGAAAAAGCAGAAAATAAGGATTGATTTGGCTCGGTAATGTTGATACATTGAAGGAAAAACTGCTATAAGAGCGTTATCAACTAGAAAGTATAGCATAATAAGGCCTTAAATAGACTAAAAATAGTAGAAGAAGTAGAAATGTGTAGAAGAAACAAAGCTAGATCATTCAATCGAAGAATCTACTAATAGTAAAATGTACTGGAAAGAAACCCAGTTGTTCTGATCTGGGATTTGCTTAGCAGCTTTGTCACGTTGTTCTGTTTGAAGATTTCCTGAGGAGTAAATTAAATGAAAACCTTTTGGTTATTTATTTAATGTTTCTGAAAACTGATGGGACAATGTTGTATATATTCTACCAGTGGAGGATTTTTTTAAATGAATTTAATAAGCTATGAAGAATCTGGAATTACTCGCTCTTGGATAAATGAAGAACTTTCTAGGATTTAATCAAACTATAGAAATAATAATAAGCTATGAAGAATCTGGAATTACTCGCTCTTGGATAAATGAAGAACTTTCTAGGATTTAATCAAACTATAGAAATAATAATAAGCTATGAAGAATCTGGAATTACTCGCTCTTGGATAAATGAAGAACTTTCTAGGATTTAATCAAACTATAGAAATAATAATAAGCTATGAAGAATCTGGAATTACTCGCTCTTGGATAAATGAAGAACTTTCTAGGATTTAATCAAACTATAGAAATAATAATAAGCTATGAAGAATCTGGAATTACTCGCTCTTGGATAAATGAAGAACTTTCTAGGATTTAATCAAACTATAGAAATAATAATAAGCTATGAAGAATCTGGAATTACTCGCTCTTGGATAAATGAAGAACTTTCTAGGATTTAATCAAACTATAGAAATAATAATAAGCTATGAAGAATCTGGAATTACTCGCTCTTGGATAAATGAAGAACTTTCTAGGATTTAATCAAACTATAGAAATAATAATAAGCTATGAAGAATCTGGAATTACTCGCTCTTGGATAAATGAAGAACTTTCTAGGATTTAATCAAACTATAGAAATAATAATAAGCTATGAAGAATCTGGAATTACTCGCTCTTGGATAAATGAAGAACTTTCTAGGATTTAATCAAACTATAGAAATAATAATAAGCTATGAAGAATCTGGAATTACTCGCTCTTGGATAAATGAAGAACTTTCTAGGATTTAATCAAACTATAGAAATAATAATAAGCTATGAAGAATCTGGAATTACTCGCTCTTGGATAAATGAAGAACTTTCTAGGATTTAATCAAACTATAGAAATAATAATAAGCTATGAAGAATCTGGAATTACTCGCTCTTGGATAAATGAAGAACTTTCTAGGATTTAATCAAACTATAGAAATAATAATAAGCTATGAAGAATCTGGAATTACTCGCTCTTGGATAAATGAAGAACTTTCTAGGATTTAATCAAACTATAGAAATAATAATAAGCTATGAAGAATCTGGAATTACTCGCTCTTGGATAAATGAAGAACTTTCTAGGATTTAATCAAACTATAGAAATAATAATAAGCTATGAAGAATCTGGAATTACTCGCTCTTGGATAAATGAAGAACTTTCTAGGATTTAATCAAACTATAGAAATAATAATAAGCTATGAAGAATCTGGAATTACTCGCTCTTGGATAAATGAAGAACTTTCTAGGATTTAATCAAACTATAGAAATAATAATAAGCTATGAAGAATCTGGAATTACTCGCTCTTGGATAAATGAAGAACTTTCTAGGATTTAATCAAACTATAGAAATAATAATAAGCTATGAAGAATCTGGAATTACTCGCTCTTGGATAAATGAAGAACTTTCTAGGATTTAATCAAACTATAGAAATAAATATGTTAATAGATAAATCAAAAAGAATATTAAGCAAGAACTAAAGTTTAAGAGTACATAAATAAAATTCACTTATTAAAAGAAAAAATAATTACTTAAATTATTATTAATGAATTAATAATTTTAACAATGTAACGAATGAACAGAGTGCATGTAATGCCCTACAATGGCTAGACAATTTAAATGAAAATTATACAAGCAATCGCTCACAGTGAGAAAGTAAGTACACCTTATTTTTTTAGTCGAAACGAGACTAGAATATTTACAAATATCGTCCGGAAATTTGACAACAGAAGAAAGTAAACGAGGATGAAATTTGCTAAAGAATTTCTTCAGCATAAAAAAAGAGCGTACAGTCGAAAATCTTGCTCGTTAATGAGGTAAGTAGGAGTTGAGGACACGATGAAGAGTGACGGATAGCAAACTATGTAGCTTTTGACGTTACAGATTTCGCTTGGTGTCTGTTTATGAAGTCTGAGACTGTTTCCGTATGTCGCCAACGATGGAGACAACGTGAAATCAAGTACGAACTAAATTATAATTGAAAAGGTAATGAGGTTGCGTTTTAAAAAAGATTTTTAGATCAAATTCAGTCAAAATCCTTTATTCTCGGTCGCCCTTGTGAGAATTTTCAGTCATAATTATATAAGTCAGCAATATGAAAGCTTAAATTGTTAATAAGCCTACCCAGAAAGTTCAACACCAAATTTATTTGCATGTACGTATTATAATTACTTAAAATTTCATGCAGACCTTTCGATCGATTTTAAGTGTCAGTAATACATCCAACCTTTACAATTTCATATTGAAGAAGGCTGCTGGTATTTTTCTGGTTATTCTTCAACTATGATCATTATACGGCTATTTCATTATTCAAATGTGTATACAAAAATATTTATTTTTTAATCGAACAAATCAGACCCGTAAATCTAGGTTATCTCCGCTAGAAGCTTTCTTAAAGATGTCTTATTATTATATATTTGCCTAAAAAAAATGTAGCAAAAATTGACGTTGTCATCTCCAATAATTATTTGAATTGTAAATGAAGCTATGAAGTAAGGGGCAATTTTATTCGCAGCCTTTCGGACAGGCCAAAGTTTGTAATGACTATTTTTTCATCATCCTAATATAGCTCGTCCGCTGGCCAAAGATTTTGGCAAACTAACCTTCGGTAATATTTTTAAAATTTTTTTACTCTCTCTTTTTTGCCCACTATTTCTGAAATCTCACTTACTCTTACATGCTCCTCGTACGGAAACGCTTTTAGATATAGATCTGTTTCCTTTTGCAACCAACAAATTGATATGCTTTATCGATTCCGCGTTAAATAACGAATGCTTTGCAAGCTGCATTCCAGTCTGATACCCAACCTGCTCACGCCTCAACAAAACGAGAGCGAAATACTTGAATATTCATTAGAACGCTCGTAACGCACAATATTCAATAAACTCCGACACACCAACAAATCCAGGAGCTTTACAAACATCCCTATGCAACCTTCATCGTAGACGAAGTTGAAAATGAAATCAAAGGTTTCAAATGATGTTCTAAGAAATTTAAAGGCCGAAGAAAGTTAACTAGAACGCGATAATTTTTAACTATAATAATTTATAACAACCTTGATTGAGTTATAATTTATAGTGTAGACCAATGCTTGTTGTGCAAGATCAGCCCAGCCGTAAGGGGAAAACTGTAAAAAGAAAAAGGGCCTGTAGGAAAATTAAATGCCGTTGGAGTGGTGGTAAGGTATGGTCAACAGACTCCACATCGCTGAGATCAACGACTACTGTTTTAAATCATAGATCAAACCGAGACTAGCAGTAACCCACTTTGCATTCGCCACGCCAAGGAGCCTGCACGATTTGCTCCGGGAGCAATTAATCGGCTAATTTCGCTCCAGTACAAATAATTATTACATTGTGGGTCGAAACGAATTTACTTAGGTATATTAAAATAAATAAAATGAGACTGATCAAGGATTTCACTAGCAGATAACTTTGGGATGTTTACTTTCAAAAGATTGAAGTAAGGGGAAGTGAAATGCACGGAAGGCTAAACTAAGAACTGGTAGGCGCGCTACTCTCCTTTTCATTCAGAAAATTATTTTCTATTAAACCAAAGACATGTACAGTTGCCATAATTAGTCATGACACCTTATATAGATTTATTACATTATTGCGATATTTCAAGCAGTACTGTCGAAATAATTTGAATCGGCTTTATTTCAAAACAGGATTGCAAACTTCCCACATTCTTTTTCTTTTTTCACCCTAATTAAACTTATAAGTTTATATTTATTTAATTCTTAATCATCGATTTCACAAAAATAGTCTAATTAACATATAGGCATTTTTTCTTTTTATCCCTATAATTGTTTTGCAGCCCGTGTTTTGAAAAACTATTACATAGCAACTATTTGTGTATGTACATTTGAACATTTATGTACATGGCGTAGTAATAAATTAATCAACGTTAGCATCTCTGAAGCCCCGCATTCTACTTGTCTAGCGTAGGTTCTTTCTTCTTCCTGTCATAGGAGATTCAGTTGTGAATGGTCTGTGACCAAACAATAACATGCCTGAATTCAATCCTCTGAAAATTTTAAAATGGAAATATGTGCTGCTTTGTATGTACTCCAGGAGCTCCAAAGCAAATAAGCTGAGTCGTTGGATATCAATTTCAGGCCGGTGCACACGGTCAGTAAAGAATTGAATCAGTCAGGCTATGATTTCTAAGGTACGGGAGCTCGAAATCTTCACTCTAAGTGTTTTGATGCGAGAAGAACCCCAGTCCATCATTAAGAACGATCTCAGAAAGTCAATGAGCTCCATTGCCAGGGGTAAGTGAGGGTGAGTATCTCATCAGCTTGCAAACAAACTGTGTTATCCCCTCAAACCTGACATGCTTTTGGTTCTTCTCAGACGAATAGAATTTCTCCCGGAACAGTTGGTGAACTCGGAAAACAACCTCTAGGTTGCTATGTCCCGTAGAGATGTACCGAGTTCCACTAAGACTATGTTAATTGTCCATATTAGGGTGGTGGTCAGTAGCAAGAGTTACGTTATGCCCCTTAATTTTTCAGGAGGGATACATCAAGTGCCTGGAAGGGTTAGTTTTTCCCTTGATATAAGAGTTGCCCGGTGGAAGGTTATAATAATGTTTGGCAGCAGGACTCTGCACCGTTCCATACAATCAGGAGAACCCAGTAGTGGCTATCATAGAACTTCTTTGGGCCACATCACCTAGAATATCTGCCCCCGTAACTCCCCAAACGGCAGGGCGTGATTGAGAAAAAGACAAACAAGACGCTATGCACCACTAAGTCTTGAGATGAGGGAAGCTCGGATGGCGCTGAGGTGCGAATATTTGGCATGTCCTGGCGGCAGACGAAAGGTCTTTTTGCGCGACAATAACAATTTTATGAGAATCCGGTGCTCTCTCTCGATTTTAGCTGTTGAAGGAAATAAAGAGGAAATTTCACATGGATAAGTGCGAACATCGTCAGAAGAAGAAGACATTCTCCAAATACTTACAGACTCAAAGGTATCGTTAAAGTGAATTATACCCTCCCCTAACCCTACCAGTTTAATCGTTAACTATAATTTCCATCCCGAGCTAATAAGCTCGAGTATTACAAGTGATTAATTCAGTTCTTAATTCCGTGATATTATTCAATTCATCCCGTCAGGTGCAATTAAGACCCAAGCATCCTAGTAAGTAGATTTCAAGTGTAATCCCCACCGACATTATATAGACTTACCAATTCAGTGCAAAGATTAATCCTATTTATACATATATATGCTATTTCACATTTCCAATTTATGTATATTAAAGTTTATTTGTGTATCTGTGTGTTTTAACTATTTTAGACGATCCATTGGCAATTGATTAGCAATCCACTCGACTCAATTCTAGATATGACTTAAGTCCACTCATAACTGGATTTTACTGAGCGAAAACACACTCAAAGGATCATTATCTTAATTTTGATCAAAAGGGAAGCACCGGGGTTATTCTTATTCACCGGAAGTGGCTACGTAAGGTAGCCACTTTATTTGTGTATTCTTATTCACCGGAAGTGGCTACGTAAGGTGTATTGGCTACACTTCACCCCCACTTTACCTTGGTGCGGAATTAAAATAGATGCCAAGGAAGTGGGACTGGGGTTACCCACTCACTAACCCTCGACAATCATAATCGCTTTTTGTGAAGCCACACTAGTTTATTTATGAAAATTTATGAGCATCGATATTATAATCTACTTGGGGATTATCGTTTCCTATGGGCATTACCTTACATTTGACCACAAGGAATTGAACCGGCCCTCTTTTCGACTATTATACTACACTATTTTATTTTAAGTCACAGTTAATATAGTATTTTTCCTAGTATCTAATTTTTTTTAAATTTAAAAAATTTTCCACAATAGATTTATGTCTAGTTCCTTTCTAGCTATTAAAAAAGTAAGGTCTCAAGAAATGATACTTGAGGTGTGGCAATAGCAACTGATGCCCAGGAACAAGAATTTTGTATTGACAAGAACTCTCTGCTTAGAGTTTTCCAGGTAGTTTTCAATCCATTTTAGTACCCTACCTTCTAATTCCGCTCGTGTTTAGCTTTATCAAGCATCTCTTAGGAAAAATGGTAGCAATACCTTTTTGAAATCGAGTAAAATAGCAATATACAGCTTTATATTTGGTCAAACGTTGCCATTATTTCAGGAATGAAATCGAGCACTTACTATTTACTGACAGATAATCCCCGATCCTGTCTTTATGACGACTCCAGGAATTTACCAAGGACTAATGTAATGATAATGCGACAAGTGTTATAAAAATCAACCTTAATACCTTTTTCCGAAAATTGCCTCTTAGCCTCTTTGAACCGTCTCGGTAATAGATTTTATTGTTAATTGTACTGATATTGAGACACTTTATTTCATAATACCTTAAGGTAGATTGTATCGTTTTTACCGAGATACGATGCTTTGGTAATCTCCATTTTCTTAATATAAAACTAATTTAATTTTCGGTTGTGAATAGCAGAAAGTGTATCGCCTTCATAATTTGTATTACTAAACTGTAAATAAGATCCGGCGTCTTAATATATCGATTTCTTTTCGTCATTAAATGCACTAGCGACCTGGGAAGAAACAAGTAAGGAAAAATTAAATATTTATTAAACTATTTAATGAATGAAATTCTCTAAAAGCTCGAACTGACAAAAAAAATGAGCACTGACGTGAGTAAAAATATTACAAAGCTTAGAAAAAAACCAATATTGGGAATTTAATGCAGATTCTCAAAATTTCTGCGGTGTACACACCAGTTTTTGCCACTACTTCGCTTGTGGCGTAACCTCAGATAGTGAGATGCCACAATTCACGGTTAATTGTTTAATATGGTGGTATGAAAAATGTAATGACTAATAGGCAATTATCTAGTAGCGTAGATCCCAGTCAATTACAACTTTCCCACAAAATTCTGGTAGTTGCCTAACAGGGTCCCGAAATTTGAGCCGCGTCTTGCTTCAAAATACCCTTTTTGTGTTTTTTTGTTGTTTATTTTAATTTAAGAGCCTATCTGGCGACTCCCTACTAGGGCAGATGTCACGGTATCCACACTCTAGCCTAATAATAGGGTAGATTAAAAACAAATAACAAAGATAAAAATGAACAGAAGCTAGGATACAAGCTAAAAAAAATAACAACCACGCCAAATAAAAACAAAAACGAGGATAAGCACAAAGGCACAAAGAAGTATGAGCAGGTTGGCGTCGAGGTTATCCCGCCTCTTCCAGGCGTAGGAGCATGCGACCTACAACAAAGAGTCAACTAAAGTGCACGAGGCAAGCCTCCTTTCAAATGTCGTATAGTGTCTGTTTGCACGAACCAGTCCTAAGTACGAAAGACAAGCAGTAGTGACCCCTATCTTTCCGGTACCGGAGGAGTAACGTGCGCAAAGATCACCCAGAATAGGACATACAACAGGAATATGTCAAACAGTCTGGAGGACAACACAGTCGTAACAATAAGATTCCGACATGTGCTCCATCAAATGGCGATGCGTCCTGAGAGTGTGTCCAATTCAGAAAGGACAGAAAGCAAACTAAAGGCGTGGTAGCATTGGTAAGTAGGTCTATGGGGTGGCACAAGAGACATAGAGTTCCTCTCAGCCGTATCCCATCTTTTTTGTCAAAGAAACTTAGGGGCTGCCCGTATTCCTGCCATGTAATCAATGTGAGAAAGAGTGAAAAGCTTGGCTAGTCTCATAGTCCTCAAGGACTCGTTGCCGCCTTCTCTCCTACCCATTTCCTACATGTCCAGGAATCCAGCAGAAGATAATCTCGACATCCAATCGGCTTGCCAAGACCGTAGCTTCAAGGATATCGCGAAAATGGAGGAGTGGAGAATCCAATGGCACGAGAGCACTCAGAGCGTTTGGTGAATCGCTATTTATCTCATTCTGTCTAAGAAGCGAGCAAGTCACGTAATCTCCCATATCGAGCGACGTATTGCAAGAAGCTTAGCCGTAAAGATAGACACATGGCCTGGCAGATCCCTGCCGACTTCAAACGGAGGGGTGACGGCGTGGAAACTGTCCCTTTCTTAAAGCATGTAGCGATCCGTATAAACTGGCACGGCTCCAGAGTGCAAGGAGTGTGCTCCAAAAAGGCCAAACGCAATACTCTCGGCACTGTAGAAGCTTTAGGAGCAGAGGCGTGTTGATAAAAATTCAAAGGCGGTATCTCCATGGTTGCGTCCTGGGTATAACTAGTGACGCAACTAGCCCGAGAGCTAAATCGAGCTCCCAAAGGGTTTCCTAGCCCTAAACCTAAAGGGCTCACTGTATGACTGGCGTCTATCGGCAGCATAGAAACCGCTGAGATCAGCTGCCGATGACGTGAGAGAAGATGGCGACTGAGGGAGGCGCCGAATTCGTACGTACAGGCGAATAATGCACTGTGCACTGCGCAGAGCGAGTGGCCTATCCCCTGTATCGAAAAGTAGCCTCTCAATGGGGGACGGGCGGAAGGCGCTGGCCACCAGACGACGAATACCTTTGAGGTGGTTCGAGTCCATCTTCCGCATTACACACTCAGCTGCTAATGCCTAAATTTCGCATCCGCAGTGGAGCTTTAAACCAAAAAATGATCGAAAGAAAATAGAAAAGTAATGCATTAGCCTTATTAGCAAGCCAGGTGCTGAAGGTCACGGAACAAAGAATATCCTACAAGAGAACATAAGCCATCGATTTTTGAAAAAATTTAGGAGCCCATCTGGCTACTGCCTACTTGGGTTTAAGTCGCATTATTAACTACAGCCTACAACTAGGCTATATTAAAAAACATATAACAAGTAAATAACAAACAACGCATGCGTCGCAGTAAGTTGCAGGCTACTTCTCATGCCATAGTAAGGTAGGTACCCCGATCGAGCTGTTCGCAACGGGAGCGGTCAATTTTGGGCAGCCTGGCTGCTCTTTTGGCAGTCCCCTGTGAAAGCAAAGAAGGAACTGACGTTGAATAAATAATTGAGCTACCGAGTGGCAGGTCCAAAGAGAGGGGTGAGGGGGGTCCATCGCACCTGTAGGCCTAAGAGAGTAGTAACCCTCCTCTCCAATAGAAGAAGTTTATAGGGGCCCTTGAGAAAGCATATGGTGAGGGACCTCCTTTTCTGCTATGGAGCTTCCCGAGAGCGGCTCCAACGATGGTAAAGGGGGAGGGCAAAGGGAGTGGGGTAAAGGGGGAGGGCAAAAGGAATGGGGTAAAGGGGGAGGGCAAAGGGAGTGGGGTAAAGGGGAGTCTAAATAATCTTCATCAGTTGGCATAGTGACTTTATTATTTCAACGAGATGAAAATCACTATCACCCCACGCAGTAGCCCGCTCTGCGAGGGATGAATTCTAGGCTGGCCAAACCAGCTGTCGCCATTACTGATCACTCCTCCCTCCCGGTGACCAGACAGCACATCAGCCTGACAGCTTTACCTTAGGCTCTGCATAAAATTGATAGGGCGTAAAAGGAGAGAGAAAGGGTATGTGAAGAAGGTGAAGGTGAGGGTGAGTCAGGTTGTTAAAAATCTACCTCCCCAAACTGGATCTCAAGGGCCACGGGGAGTTGCCCCCTCCTCCCTCAGCCTCGTTTTTGGATGGTTGGGTGAGAGGAAGCTGGTTGGCGTCTACCCTGTGAAATTAGAAGCCTATCAGAGAAATTTGTGTGAGAGGTTGTCGGCAAAGGGATGAAGCATGGTAAGTAGACAGGGTGTCGGCAAGAAGGACAAGAAGCTAAGCTGGGGTCGCACGGGCGCTGAGGCCCGTGAGCACGGCGGCCAGGGAAATAAATCGCGGTGCCCCTTATGGGGCATACCCCTTTTGAATCAGAGGTAAACAGCGTTCCCACAAAGCATTTATTAGATCATTGTGATGGATACTTTTACATATTAATTAACAAGAGGGAAAGTTGACTGATAATATTCACGAGGTATCGTAAATATGTAGCAAGATTCAGGAGTGATTAAGATTATCCTTGTTTTAGCGCATTGTATCTTGTCTTTTCATCATCCGTGACATACTCCCATTTATACCTTCCCTATCCCAGTCCGTGGACTGAGAGAGTGTATTCAAATTCGGTTTATCTGGGATCCGCTAAATTTTGTTTATTTTTTGCCTGTTTGTTTGTTTGCTTCTTTTGTCTTATCTCTTTCTCTCTTTCTGGTGTTTTTCGATATTTTTTCTTACTAATTCTTCAATTTCAGATTCTACGTCGGTTGAGTCCTCATCGTTATTTTGTTATATTTCCGGTTTTATTAGTCGGTTTCGATCAGGTTTCTGCCCTCGGTTTGGTTACTTTCATTTTATATATTTCGCTTAAGGGGAAAGTTGTCCGTGAAATACCTCGGTTTTAGAGCGTTTTTATCTAAAATTCTATTTAGTTTTAAAGCATTTGATCTGCGATTCTTGATTTCATGAAGTATGAAAGCATTATTAAATCTAGTCGCGAGTTTCCTTCAAAATTCATCTAGCTGTTGTGTGACGGTGCCATTCTTGTTGATCTTCCTTCACGCCGCTGTGCTTCGTAGGAATTGTTCCTCTTTTAGTTATTATTATTTGTTTTTGAGCGTACATGAAATCAACATAGTCTGATGTCATATTTCTTGTTAGTGCTTTTACATTCATCTCATCTGTAATATTAGCTTCAAAATGCTGAACATTCTTTCCCTTGGAAGGTGAAATCCTTGGTTGTGTGATTGCCCATAGCAGGGCACATAAAGCTCAACTTAACTTAGATAAATGCTTCGCGTTCTATTTGAGCTGCTTAGCTCTTAGTACGAGGGGCAGTCAATAAGTTTTGCGAATCGGTAGGGCAAAACGGAGGAAGGGGGACGGCTGTTTGTGGGGGAGTTAGGACAAGTTATGACAAGTTAGGACCTGCAGCCGCACGCTCCTGCCTCGTCTATTTAAGAAGCAGTAGTTGATCGCAGATCGTCAGTTACAAATTTTTTAACAATGGAGAAGGTTGAGCACCGCGTGGGGATCAAATTTTTGACCAAGGAAGGCAAGAATGCAAAAGAGATCCATGAAGGCATGGTTGCAGTGTACACCGACACCTCCACTTCCTATGCACCATTGCTCGCTGGAATAGCGAGTTCCGCCATGGTCATAAGTTCTTTGAAGATGACCCCCGTCCAGGACGCCCGTCAGACGTGACCAACGAGGACAATGTGGCCCGTGTGGGGAGGATGATCTTCGAAAATTGACTAGTGAAGGTCGAAGAAATCGAGCGAGAACTTCGAATATCGCATGGAAGTGGTATCAACATCATCCACGACAATTTGGCTATGACCAAGATCTCTGCCCGTTGGGTCCCTAGAAACCTCACGCCCCATGATCGACTTCATTGTCGTCAAAGTCCACAAAGCCAGAGTTGCACAAGCTGCCCTGCGCGATTGCGGATTCGAGGAGCTCAACCATCTCCCCTACAGTTCAGATCTGGCCCCTAGCGACTACTTTTTATTCCGCCAGCTCAAGGCTGCACTGCGTGAACGCCGCTTTGGGGACGATCAAGATGTCCAGCTCGCCGTCCAGGAGTGAATTGAATAGCAGTCGGGAAATTTCTGGTTGTCGAAAATTTGAAGCCTCAGGGACAAGTGGCGCAAGTGCATTGACGTCGAGGGTAGTTATATTGAAAAATAATAAAACACTTTTCCTCATATCTCGTTTCCTTATATCCGAATTGCAAAACTTATTGACCGTTCCTCGGATATAATGCTAAGATTCCTTGTTTCGTGTCCGTTTTGAAGATTTCCCTGGTTCAGAATGTGACTTGGAACACGTGACTGTACTTTTATCCGCCTTGATTTTTAAGTTTTCTGACTTTCTTGACTGTTTCATATTTCTGTTTTGCTTCAATTTATTTTTCATTTCCTGCGCCGCGTACGCATTTATTAACGGGTAGAGGGACTAACATAGGATGGATGTTTTTGTTTTCATATTGGATGAGTATGAAGTTCTAATTCGATTTTGGCAAATTTATGTTCGCTTCTTCGTTCAGTAGTACAGACGTTCCCACAAAAATTCGGATACATCGGAGATTTTAGAAAATTAGATAAATGCATGGTCGCAAAGTAAGGAGCAATAAATAACAATAAGTTATATTCGCCCAAACAATAGGCAAGAATTAACAAAATACAAAAGTTTCCAAAGAATGTAACCAGCAATAAATAATAAATTAGCGATGAAGCTTTATGAAAATTACAGCAATGCTAAATGATACAGGAATCACAGTAGCGTGTCGTTAGTCCATTGGCAGTGATGAGTGCATTCTTCAAGGCATGGTCTCCACGAGGGTACGACACCTGATGGGTGTGATGTTGACTCACTCATATGTGAGGACTGCCATCAGTTCGTCATTTGAGGCTTTCTAAGGACGTCTTACGGCCTCTCAAGTCATGATGAAATTCTTGTCCCAGAACCACTGTATGATGGACGCTGACTTGTGCCCTATGGCATTATCCTGATGGATAATCACATTATGGGCATTTCTGGACAGGACTTGGACTGAGGGTAGCATGAAATATATCAGGAAAGCATAGACTTCTCTCTATTTATGGTGTCATCACAAAAGGTGAGACAACCGATCAGTCAACTTAGCATGCAACCCCATACCAGTATAAAGAGGCCACCATGCTTTACTGATGGCACTTTTCACTATCGATTTTACTACTACACTGAGTCTAACTTTGCCTGGGGTTGAGAACACTTAAACGTGAACTTGTCGGAAATAAGACACGCCCTAAATGAGGCATTGTCCATTTTCGGTGATCACATGTCCAACCAAGTCAATGTCGTTTATACTGAAGTTTAATAAGCGCGTTGCATTGGGCATTACATGCCTTTCGACGCTTTTGACAGATGCATTAATCTGGCCGACCTCTGTCCATTCATGTTGCGGCTAGACTGTGGTTTTCCTATCTTCATCAAGACTTAAATGAGGCCGAAACCTGTCGTTACGTTGTGTAATGACACTAGATCGTCCAGAATGATGCTAATTTGGGATGTTCCCACCTTCCCAGATGCTCTTTAACACATTTGAAACATCGGAACATGATCCTCCGAGCCTCCGAGTGATTTGTCTACAGCCGAGACTCTCCTCGTGCAGCGCAACTAAAAGAGCTCTTTGCTCTACGTCAGAGATAAGTGCTTTCGCCATTATCATATGATTATTAGATCCTAGCGACATGGAATATCATATAAATCAACAAATATGATGTGTGATATAAGGCTAATTTGATTATGACATACAGCATACTGATTTCAGGATTTCACACATTTCAATAACATCGCCATTTTAGATATTTAGATAAAAGTTATGAGGAAGATTGTCTTTTTATTTTGCTTTTCAGGTGTATTGGACACGGGCCTGAAAACCTACACCTACATATTCCTAGACATACCAAAGGAAAAAAAAAATCCTGGTGTCCGAAATCTTTTGGCTGCTGTGGAAGTAGGCCAATGTGTTTTTTGAAGTCGCAGAAAACGAAATATCTGATGTATTGTTTCCTTAGGCCTATTAATATGATACCGATTCTCGAAGACGCAAAGAGAAACTCTCTTCGCTGCTTCACGGTTGCCCATGTTCGTCTTGTGCTGGGCACTATCCAAATTCATTGTTTGTCCTTTCTTCGTTTTTATTAACATCATAGTTTTATTGTAAGAAATTTACTCTTAAATGTTGAAAGAAATTAGTCCTTCTCCCTAAATCCTGCCCTCAGCTAGAGTTACTGCTAGGGTGATGAGGATGAATGGATAAGTGAATAAAGCTAGAGAAGACCTCCTGAGGAAGGACTCATGGTGGATTTGATGATGGATGGAGGTCGAATCAACTACTACAAGGTGACAGAGAGCAGGAATGAAAAGTGTAATGAGGTTAGGATGGCATAATTTTTTTTTACGGGAACCTGTCGTAAATTATCTCTTTTTTTCTTTTTCCCATAGGGGAAAAATGAGTAAATGGATGAGATAGAAAGGCCGTCCAGATTGAAAGCTATAGTTTATCTTGAAAATACACTTTTTTTTTCTAATAAAGCGACTACTTGGTTACTTCTATCTCTTCGTTGATGGCTTCCAATAGAATTGAAGTTGACGATAAAGCTCCTTCTTTTGACGCAAGAGATCAAATGTATCTGTTTTGATTTAAAAAAAGTAATGCATAGAGTTACATGAGTGCCATAAGATTAATTGACTGATGTCCTTGAATCTCACTTGGTTTTTAATTCTTCTTTGTTTATTATTGGTTTAAATACCAACCTTTTTATAACCTTTACTTTTCTTTCTTCATGTTTTTGTTATATGTTTTTCTTCTTTTCGCAGTTATTTTTCTTTTATGGTAGTTTTCTGTCTCTTCATTTTATTTTTCCTCAAGTTTCATGACGATGTGGGTTTTAGGACTCAGTTTCTTGTTCTGGGATCCATAATTCTCTATGGAATATTGTGTCCTCTACTGTGTCCTCTGACTGTTTTGACAAATTCCTCTACTTGGATATTCCGCTCTGATTCAGTTGGATTAATAGTGCCCAACCTTTCAATTTCTGCTAGTATCTCGTTGAGTTTCTGGTCTTTGGTGAATTTGTTGCGTTGCGTCGTACTAATTTTGTAATCAGTATTCACAGCCTTCGGTTATGTCTTCATAACCTTATTTGATTTGTTTACCTCTACTTTTCCTGTAGCATTTTCCAGGTTCTCTTTTACTTCTTTATTTTTATGAGCGTGAAATTGGGATTTTTTTCTTCCTCTCTTTCGTTTTCAGTATCGTCAGCCAAGACTGGGTTTATGTGTTCAAATTCATAGGTAAGAAAAATTCTCTTAAAAACGGAAATTACACTATAAACTGATACCTAAAGAGAAGATAAAAGAGACGCACCTAACTAACCGAGAAAAAAACTGATGTGCCCCTATAAAAGCTACCATGGTTATAAAAGAACAACCTCTGATCCCCTCATCCCCCAATTTATTGGAGACCACATGCGATTGTATCCCGCCATGGACAACGTCACTTCCTGCTCGAACATTCACGAATTTTCGACTCCTGAGCGCATTGGGGAAATATTCCCCAACCCTGCGAACTCGTCCCAAGCCTCCCCCTCCCCGGTGACGAGTCGAGGAAGAGCCGCTGTTTTTTGCATCTTGCTGCTAAAATGATGAATCGACTCCGCCTCCGGATTAAGGTGTCTGGAGTTTGTGACTCGTTTTTCCAAATTCCCCCTTCTCCCTTAGAATCAGGCATACAAATACTCGGGTTTTACTGTAGTTCGAGGAGTCAGGCACGCACGTCAAGGCCGTTGCCATCGTCTTACTGAAGTCCCGTGATCATTCATCAGCCAGCAGACTTTCTCCGTCGCGATTATACCCCAGTCAATTGGTAGCTTCTCTGATCAGCAAGCCTTTGAATTTGCGTAACAGTTTCCCTTCGTTTAGTCGAGCTGAAGGAAATCCCCATCGATTACTTTTGAGGAAAAGAAGTTTCCTCTTCCAATGGAATTCTGAGAATTTCCACATTTCACGTCGAAGGTCATCCTCGAAGTTTGGCTATCTTCATCGGTAGGTTGGTTCGGATCGTGCCCTACCTGCCTCATTTGGAGCGTGTCCCACTTGTTTCATCGGATCGTTACTAGTAACACTTATCAATTTGAGAATCCCTTCTCATTATAATTATCAAGAGACTATTTTAATTTAAATAATTCGATTTTGCATATTATTATTCTTATTTTGATATTTGTAAATAAAATTATATTGTTGTTGTTTCATCTTTAACTACCCTTGAACGATACTATCGGCCTATTCAAGTAAATATCCCCAGCCATTTATGCACTCTGTCTGACTATTAAGGATTTAAAACCCAACGCTAATAGTAACGACCTCCTAGTCGGTCGTTAATCCCTGCGAACAGTCCTTCAACGGTTCGCGTTGCAGTAGGTGATTAAGTCACCCCCACATAATATAGGAGTATTGTATGGTATAGAGTGGTGTACTACCACAATGTCTTGAGTCATATATAAAGAATTAATTTGAAAACTGTTAATCAAATGTGTGTCATAGACGTTGTTGTTTTTGCGGACGTATTGGAAAAGATTTGGATCGGGATGCGACTCCTCATATTTTCTTACAGAGCGAGGACTAGCTGTTGCTAAAGATGTGTTGTCACAAAGAATATTCCGTCTATCATTCAAACCTTGAATGGAGAAACTAGGATCCGAGGATAACTGCTATATCAGAGAGGCGCAAGAGGTGTCTGGACACGGAGACACCGAGATGACTTTCTCCCAAGGCTCTTGATACCTAATCTGATCCGAAGAATGAAGAACTATTATCTTCCCTTCTAACATTTTTGAACACAGTTAGGTAAATAGGATCCCATATTTTGTGATGGCAAAAGTAAATGTTAAATTAGAAAATTGAAACTTTATTTTAAGACTGTAAGATTGGTCTATTTGATCCAGTCAGTTGCTTGGACTACATCAGGTGCGCCACTCAGGCGTGAGTGATGCAAAATCAAGAGGCTTATTTGTAATATATTAATTGCATTCTATATGTGCGTAAATTTAAATTTTATTAAAAAAGAATAGATTCTTTATTTTTTGTTTACGCCCCCATTACTAAAAGTTCTCTCTCCATTATTATATAAATTCACAAGCCATTTTAACGCAAAAATATATAACGAGTTTTAGTTTGTTTACCCCATGCATTTAGCTTCTGAAAAGTAAGCTAATCTCGCTCTGTCACAAAAGTAAATTAAGCTGTGTCCCAAAGTCACCGATTTGTTGCTCATGTGTTTAGTTCACTGATTATACCTATTGACTAATGTGTTTTATAAAATTCATACAACTGAGTGGAATTTCTTATGATTTGAGCAAAATTAATTTAAATTCAAAGACATTTAGCACTATATACGTTACAGTCAAACTTTTATGCACAGGCTTTCAATAAAAAGTACTTTGGGTTAAATAATTTAGCAAAGTATATTATAAACTACAAACATAAGTCTTCACAGTTACAGCTTAGCTTTCATTTTCCTGATAATTAATAACACTTTTTAATAAGTTGCACAATCACCCAAACAATTTAGTTTCCTAAATTAAAATTTTGAGTGCGTATCCCATTTCAATAACTGCGCAGCCGCGCACCCAAACAACTTTAAAGAGTACGGAGCTGTTGAGATTAGTAGCATTTAGAATCGGCTTCCTCCTGACTGAAAACCAATATTAATTAATCTAGAAACGAAGAGACTTTACTAGCTGAACATAAGCAAATATTGAGTCTCATTACTCAATGTATTAAATGAGGATTCTTGTTAATAACTAAAAAAACATAAAAGACTCCGGTCATCTATGTTACCTTTCAAGTGATATTTTGCTGCCTTCTGTAAAACTCACTCTGTTGACAACCGAGAGGTACATTAGGCAAGTGGTTTCAATTTCTTGGTGTCAAAGTATTCCTCATGTAAACAACCGCTCAAACATTGCAATAAGGAATTTCCTTTTGATATTTTGTGTTTTATTAATTATCTCATTCTTCCACTTGACCATCAAAATATCAGTAAGTGATCTTTAATCTTTAGGCCACATATTTTCTGGCAGATATTTTATAAAATTATGCTTACCTATGTAATTCTCGTGACTTTGTTTAACTTTATTGGTTGCGAAATATTTATTTGTGACCCACAACATTTTACTAACACCAAAATATGTCTTCAAGGAGTCATTCCTTATTCAAAGTTCATATTATCGGGTTACACATACCCACACACACACTCTTACTCACTACCTCGCTCACACTTGTACGCAACTTTGTAAATACAGGGTTACGGGGGGAAAAAAGGGCCTGCATACACACTTTTTGTGGTATATGCTTCATTCATTCACTAATCATCCTTACTTTGTAGGAGATGACAGAAGCAATGCCTGTGACTACAACTAGATCTCAATGTGATCTCCTGAAAAGAATATTGTAGGGAAATCGATATCCCACCTTCAAAGCTGAGGCCCAGTTCGGTAACCGCAACGTCCTGCCATTTTAGCGGCGTAACCCTATTACTTAACTACCCCTCGCTCCCCTCGCATTGAAGATCACCACAAAGGTCTCCCACAACCACATAATGCACGTATCATCGAGTTTTGGGTCCGGCGAGCCTAACATTGGTTAAACCGGCAATATTTCCCCTAAGAGAGGGTATTTAATTTCACTTCATTGACGAAATTAGAGGAGAGTTAACCAAAAGCCAGAAAGTGCCTTTAGGGCTAAGTGAAAGACGCTTCGAGAAGAACCGTTAGAGGAGGAGTTTTAATTCCGAAGACCTCACCCCCCCCCCATTTCCTTCCCCTACCACAGTGGGGTGGTAAAGTCTATATCCCGATAACTTTAGAAGAACCGGAAAGATCGAGTTTGTCATCGAGAAAATGAAGTCGGGCTAGAGGCCCAGCAATCAACGAAAGGGGCATAGAAGAAGCTCATCCTGAGCCAGTTCCTGGTGGTCACACCGAAAATTAGCATCTTGTCTCAGTAAGATCGAGTTTGCGATCGAGACAACGAAGTCCGGCTCAGTGCCATGAAACTCTACGAAAGGAACACAGAAGAAGCTCATGCTGAGCCAATTCCTGGTGGTCACACTAAATTTAAGTTAGCTTGTATTGAAAAACAAGCTCAACTATTTCTCTCCAGAGAAAACCCATATCCCGGTTTACAACAAAACGCAGAGATAGTCCTGCCATTGAGGAATACCCCAAAGTTAACTTCCTCAAACACTCCTATTCGTCAAAAGATTCACTCATCGCTCGTCAGTTCGAATTATTCTAAGATTAACCAGAAGATTGGAAGAAGCATGTTTTCCCTGTCCATTTGGTGAAATCATCTTGCCAAGACAACGTACTTAACGCCATCCGTCGCCCGTACCGAATTCATCTATGTTTTTTTAATCCTATTTTTGCGCCAGACAAGCATCTGGAAGATCTGCGAATACGCCCAAGCGCCTGCCCGCAAACAACATTCTTGCGTCTAGATAAAAATTGAGGCCAAGGTCAGTCTCCAACCAGATTCCCTTGTGGTTATTTTTAAAGGTAAATAAATTCCATTATCTTTTTTTGAAGGTCAATTAGCGTTCAATATTAAAGTGAGCTTTGGGTCAACCATTACTGTATATTCCTTTGTGTAATTTATTAAGTCTCACTTAAACTCATTTAATTCATAACTGTGTAGTTTGTTTTGTTAGATTTCATTCTTTTGTTCTTGTTGAAATTAAAAGTCTAGTTATTAGAAGTATTTAATTCAATCCTCGAAACACTGAGCATGGCACCATAAACCCTCAAAGATTAAAAATAACATAATAACAATAATATTATAGCACTCTTAGAGAAGACTTAATCAAGGAGTTTTTAAGGTACATAACAAACATATACGTACGTACACTACCACTCGGTCATTGCAATACCACTTCAAATATACTGCGTCAAACATTACTACAAGACAGTCTCGTTCAAGAAAGTGCAGGACACTTTCGTGCATCAGTTTGAATGTAAAAAAGCCCCTTCCAAGAGCATAATTCAGGACTGAGTGAACCACTTCTAGAACTTAGGGACAGTGAAGAACCTCAATGCAGCCAGTGATAACCGTTCAAGCCATCCAGGATGGCTGATGGGTGATTTTAATGCCCATCATAGAGAGTGGTTGAACTCTGTATCGCCTACTGATCATCATTGTTTGAAAGCAATTGACTTCTCTACTAAATCATGTTGTGTTCAATTAATTCCAAGGCTAACACACAGATCTGGTAATATTCTAGATATGATACTGAGAGATGTTCCTAGTGCTGTTAGTACTAATGTTGGGAGTCATATTGGAACATCTGACCCATATAAGAACTGAGCAACCTGTCCCTGCACTATCATTATCTCGTAAGATTTACTTAAAGTCACATGATGAGCCTGTTGAATCTCTTAGTAATGTTCTTGCTGATATAGTTGAGAGGAGTATTCCATTTAGAGTCATGACTTTCCGAAACAAGGAGAAAGTATTGTACAATAATGACTGTAATCGTATATATCTGGATAAAAAAGTACCGTACAATTCCTGTAAAAGGAATAAATCCGATATAACTTGAAATAACTAGCTAAGGCTCAGATCTGTGGCGCAAGAAGTTTATGCTCTAGCTGAGAAAGAATATAATATGGGCATTAAGGAACGCTCATAGGTGTAACTCAGTGTCATCTGCGGTGGGCTACTCTGAAGTCTGCTCTATTTGGTAGTAATGATGGCATCTCACCACTTTTTAAATCAGGTGGGTCTCTTACTCATTTCCCGAAAGATAAGGCAACACTATTTGCTAGTCTTTGAAGAAAAGCAAATTAGTGTACAGTTAAATCTTCCCCAGTCATGTCAGCCTGAAGTTAAGTTGACATCAATAGCTTTTAGATTACGTGAAATTTAGCAGCTGATACTAAACCGAGATTTTTATGATCAATCTGGTCCTGATGGTATATTTCTTTCATTCTTTATTAAGACTGCTCATTTTGTAGCCCTCAAGATTGCTGTTTTCTTTCACAAGTTATCTAGGGAAGGAAAGTTCAGCTTATGTTGGGGGAATGCTAATGTTACTCCTACTTCTAAATCTGTCTATCCTGCTCCTCTTCCTCACACTACCGTCCAATTTCCATGACTCTTATTCTGTCAAAACCTTTTGAGTGTTTCTTTGCTGAATGTTTAAATGCATTTGCTTAGAAAAAACAATCTCTTTCCAAGTCAGCATTTGGCTTTTGTAAGCGTCTTTGTGCTTGTGATGCTGTCCTAACCATTTTAGACAGGGTTCAAAAGGCTTTAGATTCTGGTTTTAAAGCTCGTATGCTTGGACTTGATTTTAGTCCAGCCTTTGATCATTTTAATCACAAAGCACTGATTTACAAACTTAGACAGCTGGGTATTAGCGGCCAGTTTCTCAATATCCTAACTGAGTTCTTGACTTACCGTAGACAACGTCTAGTTGTGGATGGTCAGCTTGGTGAATGGAGAAGGGTAAATTCTGGTGTTCCCTAAGGTAGTGTTCTGGGCCCACTGTTTTGTGGTATACGGCTGAGTTGGTATGTACGTTGGATTTGTTCATGAGTAAATTCGTAATATTAGTTATTTATTGCCATTTGCAGCGTTCGAGGATTTAATTATACAATTCGGAAAAAAATATATTTTTAATTACATAAAAAATGAAATATTCAAACTTTAAATATACTAATGCTATAATAAGAGGATCTAATAAAAATTAATAGTACCGAGGAGTAAAACGTGATGGTTGACTCAAAAATCACTTTCGCACGGAATGGTAACTAACGAACATGAATAAGTTTTGGATTCCTTTTACCTTAAATTAAGAGCGAGTCTGCAGTTGGGTGACCTTGAACTGGAACCTCCTCGATGAGATGATTAGAGGCGCGTTGGACTGGAGCTTTCCTCGAGGCCGTGAGGATGGCAGAAAAAACAGTTGATTCTTCTCCTTGAGCGAAAGAGACGCGTGCTCAGTCTATTCAGAGATAACAGCTGGAGGCGGGCGGCGACACTTCTTGAAAGAAGATGTAAGTGAAGGGATCTTAGATGAACGGAAGTTATTCCGATCACTGTGTTATTAATTCGGGCTTCTCGATGATGTGACTTGACCAAGAGGTGAATCTTTTCTCGAGTGGGACTTCACGTTGGTATTCCTCAATGGTGAGGGGTATCTCTGTTTTTATTCAGAAAACTGATATAAGGGATTTCTCTGAACGAGAAAGGTATGAGAGTGGATCTCTATTTTACTGGTGTACTCTTCTAAGCGACCAAAGGAACGGCCTCGGAAGGGGAAATCCTGCTCAGTTCCAGCTGTCTTCGTGATTTCCTGTTTGATTCAGAGATTCGACTCCTTCTCTCGTTTGCTAAGCAGATTCTCCTTTCATTTCTCAAGAAGCCCGAACTATATATGTGTCGATTATTCCCTGGGGGAAGGGGAGGAGAGACGAAGGCCCACAGTTAAGCTTCATTCCTAGGGAATAAATTTTAAACGTTGTGACACTTCCTTCCCTTCTGGTTTACGTACGGAGAAACTGAAATTTCGTTAATTTGGCGAAAATTGACATAAACAATCGGAGGAGACATTGAGCCTGTTTATAGATTTTTATTCTAAAGGCTCTCACATCCGCTTTTTTGTATATAAACTAACTACGAAATTTGCTGACTGAAATCCTTTTTTGCGAGCGATGCTCCAAGGGTCTTTCGGGCAGCGAGGAAAAAAGGAGGAGGGGGGTAAAGTAACGGCTTATGTGGAGCGTATCCGTTGACGCTGTCTAAACAAACTAGCCTATGATTGCCCTCGTGATATTTATTTCCCCACATTTCCTACCTCCTAAGGAATGTAATGGGGGGGGGGAGAGAACTCAAATGCAAAAAAATAAACGAGAACAAAATAAAATATGTCTTGTAATGCAATTCCAAGTCCGATTGTTACGGTGTAGCTGCAGTAGTCAACCATCATACTAAAATAAGACTTGAAGAAATCGTACGCGCATGCGCGCACGTACATAGACAGGTAAGCGGCGGACTTTAACCTTGCTTTGTAAGGCCAAGCAGTCCGGAACACACAAACTAATTTGAACAAAAAACCCCCATCAATTGCAACAAAGAAATAGAAACAGAAACTGACTATTAATCTGTACTTAGGCAGTTAATTCCTCACACCAACTAAGCACTTAACACATTAATATATACCAAAGAAAAATTAGTCTTAGGACTAACGGAAGTTTCATTAGCTATCTGTGGGGTTTCGGCTCAAGTTATCGGCCATACAATTATAGGAGCCTTTTATATAGTTTATGGTGAATTGGTACTCCATTAACAATAGACTCCATCGCATGAGCCTGCCGTTCTGACTTTTGATGTTACGCAAATATTTCGTAGGCCGGTGATCGGATTCGAGGTTAAACTCGCGGCCTATTAAATAGAACTTGAAGTTCTTTATCCCAAATTATGGCAAGCGCTTCCTGTTCTATAGTTGCATAAGCTCTTTCTCGAATCGATAGCTTTCGGCTCGCATAAGCTATGGGAAAAGGGGTATCATCGTCTTCATATTGCACCAGGAAACAACAGATTCCATTACGACAGGAATCGGTGCGGATCCCAAACTTTTTGGGGGGATTGGGTAGTCGAAGGATAGGTACTGAAATTAATTTTTCCTTCAACAAGTTAAACTGGGAGATGGCGTTTCGATTCCATCTAAGGGGTCTGGGGAAATTTTCTTTAAGAGATTATTAATCGGCGTGGCTATTACGGCGAATTGGGGAAAAAATCTTCAGTAGAATGACGCAGCACCCAAGAAAGAACGCAACTGCTTCTTTGTCTGTGGTAGGAGCATCCTAGCAATGACTCCCCAACTTTTCTTGTTGAGTGGTTAACCGATTTTTACTTATTTCGAATCCCAGATACGAGATTGACTCATGGGGGAAGTGGCATTTATAGGATCCGACAGTTAATCTGTGCTCGCGGAGACGATCTAATAAAGCTCGAAGTAATTGTACGTGTCGCTCACATGTACGTGTAGCCATGTACACCTTGTTGAAATAGAATGACACGTCGCTCAAACCATCCACAATTCGAGACATCATTCGATTATAGTTGCTCCCTGCGGTGACCAAACCAAATGTCAATCTGGTGAATTACATCAAGCCCTTATCCGTTGCAAACGCGGTTAGCCTCTTGGACGCGTCGGCTAACGGGATTTGCTGATAGGCCTTGCACAAATCCATTTCAGAGATGTATCTGGCGTCTTCAAACAGGTGTAGGCTTTGATCAATTAGGGGAATAGTCTCAGCGCCAAAAATGGTAACCGAGTTAAGTTTTCTAAAATCGACACAAATTCGAAAAGTAGGGTTAGGTTTTTGAACCATCACTATTGGAATCGGAGAACGAAGGCTTGATAATCCCCAACTGTAGCTGATTCTTCACTTCGTCGTTAAAGGCGTATAGAAGATGAATTGGGAGGGGATAAGGTTTAGATCTAATGGTTTCTTGTGTCTTCAATTTGATCTCATGAACAAACTGTTTGGAACACCCTGGTTCCTCGGAAATTACATCAGGAAATTCCTTCAATAGGGCGGACAATTGGGAATTTCTGAGCGGGACAAGGTGGGGGTTCAAATCTAACTCCGTGGATGAGTCGTCATGGGGAAGGAATAATGAAGGTAGAGGACATTCGTTATCCGACTCTACACACAGGGTGTTTACCACCAGAAGAGGTTCACATGGGTATAAATAAAGCTTCCATGGTTCCTTCTTCATCCAGCGTCACAATATTATTAATACCCGCACGGCGCTGATACTTCTTGAGCATGTGTATGTGATACAGTTTATGGCCGGTGGAAGTTTCAATCACGTAATCAACAGGTCACGATGTACACTAATGGTACTTATGCAACTACGAAACATTAGCGTTCTGCCTAACCCAAACTTACCACCCAATCTTAATTAACACCCTTAACGTGCGAACCACAATCGATTAAAAAAAATATGACCGATTTTATCCTCTTATTATGTTTAATTTTACTCGAACGCTTAGCCACAAATTTTGTTACTAATCAAGGAGATGCAACACAATCAACTATTATTGAGTTCTTCCAAATACCCCAAAACCTGTCACCAATTTTATGTCGTGTTATACGATCGAGTACGTATGTACGTTTGATGCGTACATACGTTTGATGCGCTGTTGGCCGGACAAAGCGCTGAAGGCGCTGTCGCCTTCGAGGACTTATTGAGGGAGGTTGGGCTCGCCATGCGAGTCTTTTCCTCCCTCCGCCTCGAAACCTTAGGCGGGCGTTGCGGCTTGGGAGGCGGGGGGCCCTCTTTTCGAGGAACCACCGTCTCCGAGCCACTCGCTCCACCTCGGGGCGTGGGCGAAGGGGCCGAAGCTCCTTTGTTGCTGTCCTCCTTTCGGGGAACAGCTTTAGGAACCCCGGAAGATGGCCTAGCGACCATCTTCAGGGGTGTTGCCTCCTGTGAGTCTAACGACTCTGTGGAGGCGCGTGGCCGTTTCGCCTTACGGGAAACGGTCACGCTGGGGGAAGAGGGGGGAGCCCTGGTTTTAGCCGGGGCTGGGTGTGAACCCTTTTTGCCGCCAGCTCTACCAGGGGAGCGCCCGGGTGTAGTAGAGCCCGCAGAAGGGCTCCGAATGGGCGCGGAAACGACCGTGCTCGTTGGCCTGGATGGGCCAGGAGCAGAGGGTGCTTTTCTAACTATTGAGGCATATGACGTCCCAGGCAGAGCCGAGCGCGCCAGGACCAAGTCCTTAGCCTCGCGGAATGAGAGTCGATCCTGGGCCTAAACGGCCAGGATTTCTTTCTCAAGGAGATATGCACCACATTGCTTCGAAGAAGCAGGGTGCGGCTCTCCGCAATTGACACACTTGGCCACACACGATTTGGACTTATCGTGTGCGACCTTGGAGCAATTTACATAGACTTCGGGTGACCCCGATTTTGCACGTCTACATGATCGATTCGTGTGGCCGAAGCGGTGACAGTAATAGCACCACCGCGGCAGTGGCACGAATGCCTTTACGCGGTAGCGGTACCAACCGGCACGCACCGACTCAGGGAGCTTGTCACAGTCGAACGTGACGAAGAGTGTAGGGGTGGGTCTCGAGGCCCCTCCCTGTTTTCTCATCACACGTTCGAACTTGACCGCCCCATGGTCGGCCAGCTCTAGGGTGATGTCTTCTATGGAGTAGTCAACGAGTTCCCTCGCATAAACTACTCCTTTTACAAAGTTCATGGTAGAGTGCGGCGTCACACTCACCGGGGTGCCATGAAGTGTCCGAAGAGCACTTATCTTGGCCGCCTCGGCGGGATTCGCCGCATTCGCCAAGGGGCTCCCGTCCGAGAAACGGGTTACCTTCGGCTCTCTACCAATTGCACTAGCTAATCCTCTCCTCTGATGGATCATGTTGCCCTTGGACAACATGGTGCCATCAGTGGAGCGAATAACGAGGAAGCGTTTGAAGCCAGCGGGCTCGAAAACGCCAGGTAACCTCTGAATCAGGGGCCCCGATGTCATCGAGGCTCCGCCTTGTGCACTTTTGGTCTTTGTCATCGTCAGGAGCTCCGTACCCGGGGAAGCAGAGGGCCCGGATGTGCCGATCTTGGCTTGGTCGCTTGCCAAAGTGGCAGCAGACCCATCCGTCCCCGTAGCCCCCGCGGATTGAGAGGAGCCCCGAGTCTTCTTCGTCTTTTTGGTCCTTTTCTTTTTTGGAGAGGAGGGCGGGGAATGAACCCGCTTCTCACCCCCGCCGGTAGAAGCCCCCAGGCCAGATGGACCGGCCTCAGCCAGGTCCTTCTCCGAAATGGAGAAGGTCCTGGTGGTCGCAGGGGCATCATCCGGAGGAGATCCCTCCCCTCCTTGTACTGCCTGAGAATCTACAGCCGTTTGATGAGGACCTTGCATAGGGGCGGTTTCGGGTTCGGTGCTTGGCGCCGAGCCCGGATTCCCCCCCATGGAAGGCCCTACCTTCTGAGGCTGGTTTTCCTCAAGGACCATGTCTATCACAGGAGGGGACTCCAGTTGGCCATCCCCTCCCAGGACATCGCAGGTCCCCTTGGCAGCGTCATAAGTCTTTAGTGGGGAGGCACAGGCCTTGACCCCGGCAAGGTTTAATATTTTTGCCAGCAGGTCTTTTGAGGGAAGCGACCGAAGGGGCCTGGCTTTCCTCTCCCCCCTAAGGGGGTTTGCCCTACCGAGCCGCTTGTACGAGGGGCGGTCGGCAATGGGCTGCCTGCTGGCTTTCTTGGCAGTCCCCTTAGAAAGCAAAGGAGGGACTGCCGCTGGAGATAGGGAGGTGCCCGAAAGCACCTCCAGAGAAGGGGGTGAGGGGGAGTCCCCTACACCCGTAGGCGTAGGAGAGGAGTAAGCCTCCTCTCCGGTTAAAGAGGTATGGAGGGTCCCCTGCGCAAGCACAGGGATGGGGACCTCCATCTTTTCTGTGGAGCTGCACGAGGGCGGCTCCGTTGTTTTAGGGGGAATTAAGGGGAGATGGTTTTTTTTTTCATCATTGGGCATGGTGACCCTCTTTGTTTTACGGGACGCAATCGCTCACCACCTCTTGCAGTAGCCCGCACTGCAAGAGATCCTTACAGGCCCGGCAGAGCCAGGCGCCGCCATTTGGGACCACCCCTCCCGCCTGGTGGCCTGGCAGTCCTTCGGCATGGCGGCTCCACCTTAGACACGGCGTAAAACAGATAGAATGTGAAGAGGAGAGGAAAAGGGATGCGAGGAAGGTATGGGTGGGGATGAAGCAGGTTGTTAAAAAAACCCCATCCCGAACCGGAGCTGAGGGGTTAGGGAACAATGTCCCCTCCCCCCTCAGCCCCCATCCGGGGTGGTTGGCTTGAGAAGAAGGTAAGCATTCTACCCTGTGAAATTAGAGGCTGACCAGAGAAAGTTGTGGGAGAGGTTGTATGAAAAGCGACGAGGTAGGGGAGAAATCGGGCTATCTGAAGGAAGAAAGAGAGGCTAAGCTGGGGCCGGACGGAGCGCTGGATCCCTTCAGCACGGCGGCCAGGATGGCAAATCGCCGCGCCCCTTACGGGGTCTCCTAGGGCATAAATCTTCTACGTTATGACATTTCGGCCCTTCTGGTTCACGTAAGGAGAAACTGAAATTTTGTATTTTGGCTTAAATACACATAAATACTCGGAGGGAATAGTGAATCTACTTATAGATTTTTTTTTTCTAAAAGTTCTCACATCCTCCTCTGTTTATATTAACGGAGTACGAAATCTGCTGACTGAAATCTGTTTTTGCGAGCGAGGCTCGAAGGGCCTTTAGAGCAGCGGAGAAAAAGGGGAGGGGAAGGGAAAAGGGGAAAGTATCAGCCCATGTGGGGCGTAGCCGTTGACGCTGTCTAAACAAACTAGCGTCTGTTTGTCCTTGTGATATTTATTGCCCCACAAAATGTTTTTCTTTCTATATCACTTTAGTGACTGAAATTAGTTCCCATGGTCATAAATTGATTAAAATTTGACTTAGAAAGTCTTGTTGTTTCAACTATTAACATGATATTGTCATTAGTATAAAAAAAAATGATTTACATTAGGTTTTAACGATGTTGCCAAAATGCGAACGTTAGACACTTCAAGGGTACTTTTTAGGGCAAAAAGTTTAAAAAAAACGAATACTTGTTTTTTATATATATTTAATTCCATTCAAAAGCTATTTCTATGATGTATATGCGGCTATCCTTTATATATGTTACATATATTGTATAATATAGTTTATATGTATATATATATATATATATATATATATATATTTCATATGATCTGTATTAATAAAATGACCCTTTTGAGCTAGTTTTCCTCACGAAATCTATTTAATGAAATTATAAAATTAATATAGAGTAGATATATCTAACTAATAAACAAAAGGAATCCTTCTATTTTATAATAATGCTCGTTAATCAGTTTATCATATTATTTCCTATATATATATATATATATATATATATATATATATATATATATATATATATATATATATATATATATATATTGTGATAGAACGCTCCGAGACCGCAGTGCTTCAGCCCCTATCACATGTTGAAACACATGCTTCCCCACGTGTATCCTGCGAGAGGAAGTAGAAGGCGCGTTATCGCCCATCATAGCCGCTGTTTAATGAAGGAGGTTCACTCCCCCGTTCGCCTCCATGCGTCGATCACGCCAGATTGAATTAGGCTTATGGGCAGATAAGATATTTTTCCAGGCGCCACCGGGACATTCCATCGAAGTCCTCCACCTCATTGTCCCCTACACCAAGGGGCTGGCTCCGGCTATTTATACCATAGCATTTCACATTTAAAGCAGACCTAGATTATCTTCGCGAGGCATCAAGCCGATCCGGTCTCCCTTGTGCACCTAGGAACTCTCCCCGAAAACCCCCTTATTGTCCAGAAAAGGATAATATCCCTTAAGTGTCAAGTTTCGTGCCCTTCGAGACGCCAAGTCAACTAGGCCCCTCTGTTGTTCAGAAAGAGAACAACTTTCAAACAGCCATTGTTCTTTGAGCGCATTCGACAAGAAACGGTTCTCATCCCATCTCTGTTGTTTAAAAAGAGAACAACATTAGAACACCAAGTGTTCTTCGAGCCCGTTCGTCAAGAAACGATTCTCGTTACCAAGACATCACGTCAGGATAATTTAATTCCCCCTTTTTAACGTTCGTCAAGAGAACGCTTGGTTACAACAATAACCTCCATTGTTAATCTAGAACATCTCCGATATCTTAGCTCAAGGATCGCTCGTACTTCCGAACCCCACTTCACTCTCACTTCTCGAAGACAGTCCTTCCCACCTCGTTAAGGAAAACCCCCCCGAAGAACCCCTTCTCCTAGAAATCGCCAGTTGGACTGAAGATTCCTTCCCATCGCTTTCCTCTGCACGACAACCTTGTAATTACGTAAGCTAAGCATTACCTTTAATCATTTAACCTTTTGTTAACGCAACTCTGTGCTTTAAACGGTTTAGCGAACTATTCCCCCTTTTTGTTTGTTTGCCGTTTTAAATCTCTTCAAATCTTAATCCTCAGATTAGTCAGATATTCCGATGACCTTATTCATTTCCTGTGTTTCTCCCATTTTTAATCCCCGTTTATGTAAACATTTACCGTGTGTTGTTTGATAGTTTAATTAATAAAACTATTTTATTAATGGTAGCCATATTATTTATCCGTGTGCTCCCTTCCACTTCTTAAGTATATTTTAAGATAAATAAGCCTATCAAGCCGCCCCCCCGCCCTTTTGAACTAACCTCGGTTATCAGATTACCACACACTCGAAATATAGAATAATCCCCTCAACGAATAGTTATATATAGTATATCGTCGGGAGCCTATTCTACGACATATATATATATATATATATATATATATATATATATATATATATATATATATATATATATATATATATATATATATAAAAGCATATGTAAGCAAAATATATCGTGCAAATTGGTGAAGACAAAAGCAATTTTTTTATTTATAATTTATGCCTATGAAACCATATTCTAGATGTAAATATAAATATGAATTCATAATCATTCATAAACGAAAACCTTACTTTCCCTTTTATACTAAAATTATACTGATGAATTTAGTTACAGGTCCTCCATAAATAAATGTGCTGTGCATATCATATCCTATTTGATATTTATTTACTGCTTATAAGTAATGTCACTGCATCCCATCTTATGCATTCTTTGGTTGCCTTTT
This sequence comes from Ceratothoa steindachneri, assembly GCA_963969495.1. Taxonomy (NCBI): domain Eukaryota; kingdom Metazoa; phylum Arthropoda; class Malacostraca; order Isopoda; family Cymothoidae; genus Ceratothoa; species Ceratothoa steindachneri. The sequence goes on from OZ018324.1 coordinate 23,751,016, forward strand.
TGGCACTGCAGTCTGGTCTTCTTTGAACCTACTATACATCTACCTTGCAAAGTTGGTACCAGAATGTGATTGATTGCATCAAATCATGAGCCTATGAATGCCGGAGCATTTGGCCAACCGCGCTGTTTTCGTTCTTTATTCATTTTTAGGAGCGTTCTCACTATTTCTTGTCTGAACTGTACGTGAGTCATATTGGTGGAAGGGTTTACATGCCGGTAAAATTGATATGGTGTTATCCTAGACATATTCAGAATGTGTGTAAACAAATTCCACCACTATTTTCAGGATCGTAAGCGTGGTTGGTAAGAGGATAATAATCTATCAAGGACATCTACCCCACCCATTACTTTATTGTTCATGCTAATTAAATGAGGTTGCGTAACAGCTCTTTTATTTTACTCTTTCACTCTTCTATCTACTTTTTGGATAGGAGTTATGCTGTAGTAGTTGCTTGCAACATTAACAACTGAACTATCATTCCATTTCACGCAAATAACTAATTCATCTGATTTGAACTCATAAAATCCTCTTCTCTCTCTCTTTTTCATTTCCTTGTTGCTCGGGAGGGGACAATGCCCAATCCTGTTCTCTCGAACTGTTTTCCAGGCACGGATTCCCTTTTGAGTTAAGTTACGTAGGAGTATTTTGCTGGTAAAAAATTATAAAAAAAAATTACAGGCTTTGATTAGTTTTGAAAAATTTCCAACATTTGATCCACTACCTGATACCCTAAAGGTAATGATACACTTCCTTCTTTTCCCCAATAAATAGAGAAATTGTATGGATAGCCATTAGAGCCAACCATCATCCACATTTTGAAGCCAAAGTGAACGAGCTTATTCTTTATGAATTGTTGGGCACTATATAATCCATTGTAAGGGATCATAGACTCATCAATACTCATAAATTCTTGAAATACCCCAAATTGCTGACCATTTGTGCGAAGTATCTCTAAAAGTCGCTGCACTTTAGCTACTTTTGACTCAGATAATTTGTTATTATCAGCGATGTGGATATACCTTTTTATTGTTTTGAATCTATCCATGCTAATGGTTTTGGAATATATTAGAGCTTCTATATCTTCATTAGTTGACCAATATGAATTTTCAGAAGGTAAAGAATGATAACCAATCAAAAGAACCAAACCTAGAAAATTCCTATTTCTACTTCACTTACGTTGAAAGCTGGAACATTCTTATCCCCTCTTGTATATAAATTTGTCTGTTTAGTAATGAAACTTATCATGCCATCGGGAAAAAATAAAGAAGATATGGAAACACATCTTTTCCGAGATAGTTTTTACCAACCTTGTGAGGTGTATTAGGTAGGCAGGCCACCCACCTTCCTCATCTGAATCTTCATCAATACACGCATGAACTTCCAACTCTCTAACTACTTCTTCAGGAAAACTTTGCTGATTCAGATCATCGTCTTCATCTTCTTCAATGCTGCCAATTGTCCCATTGCCAGATTTAGGTCGAATAATCACAATATTAGCGTTACTATTTTCCTCAGCATATTCTCTTGCATTATCCAGAAATCGAAATCATGGAGTCATTCTCCTCACTCTCTAAAAATCACAAACAGTCTAAATGTATGTAGAAGTCCATAGCTGAGTGGGTAAACATTTTATTGCTACATTGACAGAAATTGAAGTTAGAGATAATTATTTACTATAGTGAATATTGACATGTTGGGTACGGGATCGTCACTTCTAGATATGCACATACACATATGTGTGTGTAGACATATGTGCATACACACAAGCGTAGAGACGCGTGTCCCCACACAAGCATGCATCGGACAGGCATTAATTTACTGCATTAATATTAGTAGTTTTTTTTTAAACACTGAGTTGGATATCTATATGATAAAAATCAATTCTGCCCATAAGCACAAAGTAAATGGAGTAAAACTAACGAAATGAAACAAGTTACTTACCCATAAAACGATGTAGAATCCATTAAAGATAGGGCGCACTAAGCATGTTTACTCAATGTATTCCGAGTTTCAAATGACTAATATCACTTCAAACCTGTCGATTGCGCCAAGATACAGATTTGAACGTGTTATAATCTGTGCAGCGGTGATCGAAATATAGGAAAAAATAGGTTCCAGTAGTGTCCAACGTTCCCATTTTAGGAACATTATATTCAGGCCTATTTCTTTCTATGCAAGATTACCTGTGGATCTTAGAAATTTTAATAATTATTTGCAAAATCCTATTCTAAATTATAATATCAAATAATAGAAAGGTATTATAAATTTTAACATTGTTTTTTTATTATATTTATAATATTAAGTGATAATTGTAATTTTTGTATATATCTGATGACCCTTAATATGGTTACTAAAATTTTATTTTATACAAATATATAAAAAGATTTAGAATAAAACATATTTTTGCATTTTGGGATGCTAAATTATTAAATTAAGCTGAATATTGCACTTAATAGTCATTTAGAAGTTATGTTCCCAAAATGGGAACGTTGGACACTAAAGGGATATATACACATGATATATGGGTTGGACTGGAAAAACAACTATTTGCTTATGCTGATGATGCTTCTTTGATAGCAGTCATAACTTCTCCTGTTCAAAAGCATTTGATCTCTGACTCACTGAATAGAGATCTAACTAAGATAAGTGATTGGTGAAATTTATGGGGTATGAAGCTGAATGCAAATAAAATCCAAAGTACAATTGTTAGTAGATCTAGAACTCTGTAGCCCATTAACCATGATCTTATCATAAACAATGTTGTATTGAACAATTGTCTATTTAAAAAAAATTGTGGGTTCTGTTTGACAGCAGGTTTACCTTTAAACAACATGTGCGCTCTATTTCTTCTTCTGTTGCCCAAAGGATTGGTTTACTTAGGAAATCTTATAGAATTTTTGAAAACAGTCCTGTTAGGAGGAAGTGTTTAAACTCGTTTATACATCCTTGTCTGGAGGATTGTTCTCCGCTCTGCTCGTCTGCTGCAGCATCTCATCCTAAGCTACTGGACAGGAATATGAGAGCATACAAATTTTTAATTCTTGATCTTGAGGTTGACTTGTAGCACCGCCGCTCTGTGAGTTCACTGTGAATGTTGTATAAGATACATTATAATCCTAACCATCTTTTGTACAATGAAATTCCTGATCTTTTTCGTTCAGCTCAGTTCACTAGGAATGCCACTAATGCAAATAGCCAAGCTTTCACGGTTGGGAGAAGTAACACATCTCATTACTTTAGATGCTTCATTCCAGCAACTACGAGGTTATGGAATAAGCTCCCTAGTCCTGTCGTTGAATCTTAGGAACTTCAAATGTTTAAAACTGGTGCTTATTACTTCCTGCTGATGTGTTAATTAGTGTGTGTGTCTTTCTCTTGTCTCCTTTTCTTTTGCTCTAGTTTTTTCTTATGGCACTACCTTCTCTGCTAGTGTCTTAGGGTTTATAACATTCTGCTCTACCAGCAAGGGCTTGTAGTCCATCAGAAAATAATAATAGAATTTTTTAACTCTGATCCCTAACCATTTTAAATGAGAATTTAACTTGAAAATGAAAATGAAATGACCTTAAAGGGACCGTCAGGGAAATTTGCCACTTGAGTTTCATCAGCTTTGTTGAGTGATGGAGCGGGGCGGTATTCTAACACTAGCGTAATTGCTGAGGAGTAGTATAGAAAAGCTGAATAAAATAAACAGCGAAGACGCCGAAGCAGGAGGACACAGCGTCGACTGACTGGTGAAAAGACGTTGGCAAAAGTCCAAAACATCAGTGCTTTTTACTCGCGACAACGAGATCCTTCCTGACAACCAGTCAGATTAATATAAATAAAAGGAGCTGCGGAGTTTTGGGTGATTTGTTATTAGATGCTTCTACTCTTTATAAAAGTCTTACTTGTTAGTTGAACTAGTTAATTGCTCCCACCGCCCTCTTTCCATTTTCAATCATGGCCTGGATGCTCTGACAAAATAATGAAATTCAAATAAAATAGGAATGACAATTGTGGCACAAGGGCGGATGACTACTTCTGCATCAGGTGAGTGTAGCTTTGAAAACCCTTACGGTAGATAAAGGCCGGTAGAGTGATATGCTATGTGTGCGAAACGATACCTCAAATTCGATTAACTGCCTTAGCGGAAGCTGGACCTTGAGAATCTCCCCGAGAATCAAATCCGAAAGCTAGGCGTGAAAAATCAGTGTATTATCCATCAGGTTTATAAGTGCTTCGCCCTTGTTGGTCTTCATCTATTTTTCTCTACAGCATCTTTATAACTCACTGTGCATGTCACAGAATGCTACAGTTTCTGCTATTTCGCATTTCGCTCGTTTTTCATTTATTAGTTAATAATAAAATTATAATAATAGTGATAATGGAGGGAAGGTCTCTGATTGAATCTTTCTATTGCTCAGGCCATATGATTTAGTAATAACAATTAGATCATTAATAGCAGTTGGTTTAGTAATAACAATTAGTCCAGTAATAGCAATTGATAAGTAATAAGAATTAGATCAGTAATAACAATTGGTTCAGTAAAAGGTTCATTAATAAGAATTAGATTAGTAATAGCAATTGGTTTAGTAAATGCCAATTGGTTCAGTAATAACAATTAGTTCAGTAATAAAAATTGATTCAGTAATAATAATTGGTTCAGTAATAAAAAAATTCATTAATAACAATTGTTAAGGAAAGATATATGATTGAGTAATAACATTTTGTTACTAATAATAATTGGTTCAATAATAACAATTTTTGAAGTATCAAAAATTGGTTCAGTAATAGTAATTGGTTTAATAATAACATTTAGTTCCATAAAAACAATTGTTTCAGTAATATTCTTCTCAGTTATAACAATTGTTTCACTAATTTTATTAATAACAATTCGTTCAGTAATAAAAAGGTTTACGTAATAACCGTTGTTTCAATAATAACAATTGTTTCAGTAATAGCAATTGTTTCAGTAATAACATTATTTTCAGTAATAACAACTGGTTTGCTAATATAAAATTCTATGGAATCTGAATGATCAGAAATTCAACCCTGTTTCTGGATTTCTCTGATGATAGAGAAGCTCCTATAATAAGTGTGAGACTGAACGTGTAGCTTAACCTTTACAGGGAAAAATGATTCGGTTCCAGGCAGTTTGTCTAATTGAGAGTTAGTTGAATTATAGCAAATGCGGTTGTAATAACACCTTAATATATCCTCATGTTAATATGCATGCTTTATAGGTGTAACCTAACAAAATCCAGACATGCGAATAATGCAAATATTCAGTCAATGGGAAATAAATTTGTAATTTTGTATTGTTTATTTTAAATAGTCATATGTCGTATACTTCAAAGGGTCAACTGTGGGAAATCTACTCTAGGTCGTAATGGTAAGATGGGATCTTCAAAGTAAGTGGGAACATTTGGTCCCAGATGCCCTAGTTTTAAGTTATTTAGGTGTTTTCTGTTTGTTAGACGGGGTATCAGTTAAGGTTGATCTTTGGCCACTAATTTTATTCGACGAGGAGATTCTGCTAAGTATTGTGTAAGCGGTCATACCTGTGTAGATCTATGAACTCAGGATTAAGATTTGGTTGTTACAAGCTGCACTCCGAGGCGCCACAAAACTTTATGCTCTTCTGCTCTATTTCGAATCTTTAACGTACGCAATCTCATTAATGATAGGTCAGAAGAGGTATTGTTTTCCGAACATGGTTTAAAATACAACATACAGACTATAAACAGGGCATTCTTATTTTTTAAAATGAGAGATAAAATATGAGATGTATGCCTGCGCACGGTGGGCGTTTCAAAAACATAGTGCTCGCAAAACCATACCGGCAACGAAAGCCTCGTTTGTAGGTTTGCAAAATAATGAACAGTAAATAGATTTTGAAGAGAGGCTCGAAAGTTCCAACCTGGAATATAAGTTTACTCAGAACAGGAAGATAAAAATATAAAAGAAAGCAATGAATAAAATCGTCAAATGGTCAAAAAGGGAATTTAGATGGTGAACTTTCATTACACTTAATGTGGACAAAAACAAATGAAAACTTTACATTATTTAAAATAAATAGTGAGTAAATAAATTTACTTTCAAGAGCTAGTAATAACATCATTAAAATAAAGTGACTTCATTTATAAACGATCATAAATCGAAGAATTTGTGATAAATCTGAACTTCACCATTTTTTTTTTTGATATTATTAAAGAATTATTAGAAATAATTTTGATAAAAGTCATAAGTCATAAGCAAACTAAGATGAAATTATAATTCAAATACTCAAAAAAATCCCCTTCTTTAATTATAAAGTTAGTGATGATGATGATAAACTCTTAAAAATAGCTTGGATAAAAACATTTAATATAAGAAAAAAACATCTCGTCTCCTAAAAATTTACTACTATTGGTCTGTTTTCTATGCCTAAAGGTTAAAATGCCCATAGAATTCTTTAGAAATGCGGAAAAATGAATCCTCGAACCTCATTTTTCCCCATCTAAATTTATATTTAATAGTTTCACTTTGCTTTATCATCATCATCATCATCATCACCATCACTTCAATAACTCTACAATTTAAGAAGGGGACTTTTTTGAGTAATTGAATAATAATTTCATCTTAGTTTGGTTATGATTTATGTTTTTTTATCAAAGTTATTTCTAATAATTCTTTTATAATATCACCAAACAAAATGATGAAGTTCAGAAATAAATATAAGTATCGGAATTTTGTGAATCTTTTAAAATCCAAAGAATTACAAATGGTGAAGTTCAGAATTTTTTTTTTATATATCTTCTTCTATAACTATATTTTAGCAACGTGATATTTTGAAAGGGAGGAAATTTGGTTAAGAGTTCCTTTTTAAAATTATTATAATTGGCGAAGTTCTGAAAATTTGTAAAAAAATTAACCAGTGCTGCTTTTTTCTATATTTTAAATTTTAATCGTAGTGGGATGCACAAGCTACCCCTGTAGGGGGAAGGGGATTGGCAAAATCATTGCCTGGTATTTTTATATGGTAACTATTTCTCCCTGAAAAAGATTAAAATAAAAAATCTATTTTAGAAAGAAGTTCGCTAAAAGATTTGAATATACGAAAAAAGAAATACAAACATCCATATCGTAATCTTAATAAAATCTCTGAGCTTCATCATTTGAAATTCGTTTTGTTTTAAGCAATTCCACAAATTCGATAATCATATTTTTTTTTTTAACTTCACTCTTTGCTCTCGGTTAACTTGTACATATAAACTAAGAAAAAAAAATTATTATTATTCAATCCATCCCAAAACTCCCGTTCTTAAAATTTACTGTTAGGGACAAAAAGAGTGGCTTCTTCACTCCTCATTTTTTTCAACTCGTTTTAAAGGGCCAGTAGCTATTTCATCCTGATAAAGATTAAAATTGAAAATCAATTTTAGAAATAATTTAGCTAAAAATTCCAAATATACCCCAAAAAATATAATATAAAAACAGCATCCATTGTTAATTTTCCATCAATTTTCTGAACTTCAACAATTGTAATTATTTTTGTTGTAAAAAATTCAAAACATTTGAATTATTTTTTATAATTATATTTTATTCATGGAGGTTCAAGTGGACCTTTGATGGTCCATACTCCCCAAAAGAAATCAAAGGTCTGCTATCATAGTGCGCACAATACATCCCTGCATCCTGCGTCCACACAGTCAACATACATAAAAGAACAAGAGAACCAAACTAACTGAAATCAAAACAAAACAAATAGTGAAAGACAAGGAGTCGACGTTGCAAAGTCAATACCGCCGACCTTAATCGCATCGCATCGCATCGAATAGAAATGAAATACTCCAAAAATTCATAAAGTGCATAGTGAAAAAATATAAAGTGTTAAAATTAAAAGAGTGACAGATAATCAAAGTGTTATATTAATAAAGTGATTAATATTAAGTTAATTAACTGTAGAGAACTATAAAAAGTGGCGAAATTTTAAAAAGTGAATTAATATAAAACGTTTAAAAATAAAAGTGTTTAAAGTAAAAACAAATTAGCGTAAAAAGATAAAGCTTCGTAAAATTGAAATCTTAACAATAATAAACTAGAATGTCAATAAACTTTTTTTGGACTAATTATAAAATAAATAAATAAAATTGAAAGAGTAAATTAAAAGTATTTTAAAACAGTCAAAGTGTATAAAAATATACAGTAAGAAGTTATTCGAATTTAACAGAAATTTGAAATAATAAGAATAAAAATGTATAGATACCAAAACTTAAATGAATATTTTATTTTTAACAATCCTTTTTAAAAGTCATATTTCTAAAATGCAAATTTTCAACTTTAAATATGTATATATTTGAATTGCTATTATAAAATACCTAAATACCTGATTTCTATTGATTCCTGGAAACTTTAATACTCCTACTTCTCTACACAATTTCCCTTTTTCCCACTATTAACTATCCTTATATTTTGCAATTGATTATGTATTTGGTAATTAATTACGTAATTAATGTAAAATGTACTTTTTGTATTTTCATTACTTAATAAATCTTATATTATCTTAAAACTCTTTGAAATAATTTGAATAAAACTTAAAATATACAAAAGTCATAACCGAAGAGAAAAAAATTATCTATTATAATTCAAACCCTCTAAAAAATTCCGTTCTTAAAATAGTTTTATGGACAAGAGATGCATATAAAATTTACCCGGAGGGAAGTGGCTAAGTTTTTAATTGATGATAAATGGAAATTACAGGAACAGTTGATGCTGGGTTCTCTAAGTTATAAAGACCGCGATATGTACAATTAATTAAAAGGATTTATACTAATTCCTTCCTGCTCTCGAGTAGGTGTCTAGATATGAGAGGGGGCTCGTGAGTTTGAGGCGATGCTCATGAGCAAAGCGAAATGGACTCAAGGTCATTGATATGGAGCGAGAATGCGGGACTTGCTCCTCTCCCCTAAAGACAAACAGACACACACGCACACAAACGAAGACTGAGCGAAATCTCTGGCGGCTGGTCGCTAAGTGATTTTGTTACTTCTAGTAAGCTGCTCGTGAGTGGTGACTGCTGCGTCATTATCGGAACTCAACCCAGGTCTATGATTCTCATTAATACCAAAATGGAAAATTTCTGTTTTACGGAAATGCAAAATAAAAATTTCGAGAGTTATAAAAATATGTTTTGCCAATTTCTAATTATACAGATTAGAAATTCATCGATTTTTCCATTCGAGAAAAATGCAAAATATAAATTTCCGAAATCCAGTTAGAAAATAATAGCAATTGTTAAGATATAGATAAGGCCAAAACGCCAATAGCTAATCTACTGGGTATTGCAAAAGTACTGTTACACCCGTTACGACACTCTCAACATAGAACACAATGTTGGTTTGGATGTAGTGAAACACGTTTATATTATTTTAATCTATTAATATAAACAGGTCTTGCACGGTTTTGGCCGTGTAGGACGAAGCATCGTCCTAATGAAAGACTTACTCCGCCTTATCTGTTATTTGTTTCATCCAGAGCAGGCTTCCCCCCGCCATGATGTACTTATAATAGACCGCAGTGAGCTTGTAACCGGCCGAAAACCACATTGGCGGCATATTCTCGCCTTTCGAAGCCACAACGCCGAGAATCATCACGGAGTCTGGATTCATGGCCGTGGACACGTAGCGGACCTTGGAGACGTCCTGACTGAAGCTTACCACGCGGTCGTTATAACCAGATCGAACGTGAAGGTTTTTTTATCAGAAAAAATGAGAATTCGATCGCCATGTATCTTCAAGTTGTTGAGAAGGTGACGGCAGTGCTCCCGACGTTGTTCTCGCATAAGGTTGGTAAGTAGAAGCCTTTCTACGATCCTCAAGCTCTTGCATCCCTCCTCCTTGAGGGCTTTGGACACCATGGCCAGCGAGATGTTATTCTTATTCGCGAGTGCAGTCATTTTGAGCTTTGGTCCAATTTTGAAGGCCTTTATCACAGCCAAACGGTTGACAACATTATGCCTACCTAAACGAGGTCGATCTCTGATGTCTTTCCTGTTCTTGAGCTTCTCTTTGACTCTGCAGACTGTCATCCGGCTGACGTTAAGTCACTTGGAAATTGCATTTACGCTTATTACAGCACCAACAGCATTCCGAAGATGCTAATGAAAGTTTCATACTGTGTCGATTTTGGCAATGAAGCTGTCCTAACCTAACCTAACTTTAACCTCGCAATTGCCTCGAATGCATAATTCGCTGCCGCGCTGTTCCGAAAAAGATCCTATCAATTTATAATTTAAAGTAAAAGGGAGAACATTAATTTTAAATTAATAAAAAAGGAAGAATATCAATTATTGGCCTTTTAGTGCAAAAGGAAAAATATTAAATGTTACTTTACAGGAAGGGAATAATTCAATTTCCATTTTGGAGGAAAAGGCAGAATGATCATTTAAAATTTAAAGCCACCAATGAACAATTTTAAAAATAGGGCAAAGGTAAAATATTTATTAAAACTAGTGATAGGGCAAAACATTTTCCTATTATAGATTAAAGGAAAAAGGTCAAATCCAGCTTTAGATGAAACGGCAAAAATAATTCCTCGCCCATGACTTACTCCGACTGAGCTCTGTGACACAAATCTTTCGTTCTCAAATCTCAGAATACTCGTATTTGTAAAAGGGCAAAATGTCACAAAATCGCAATTTAAAACATAGGAAAAGGGCACATATCAATTTCAAATCTGGCGATAAGAGATCTATTTTTATATAACGAGGAAAAAGTATAAATTTTGACTTTACAAAAATGTACAAGAAATGAATACACTCATGATCTGGTCCAGCGAGTTTTCCGGCGTAAATCTTGTCTCGTTCGCCAATCTCGGAACGCTAATCTCGTGATAGGAGGATGAAGACGATCGGGGCAATCGAAACGTCAATAAAGGACTCTTATACCATTTTGGTATTTCCCCTATTCTGTTCTATTAATCTGTTGTTAAGTAATTTATCAGTTTTTGAAGTTGTCAGAAGGATCTGATTAATAATATAAAAAAATGAACACAATATTTCTGCTTTCTCTACTTTAATTACAAAAAGAGGGGAAGAAAAACCGAAGAATAGGGAATAGAGTTAGCCGTCATTTTTCTCTAATTTGCTATTCACTTATTAGGTTTTACACTTAAATAAATATACTAATCTTAAGTCATTTGCAATAAGTTAATAGATCATTTATTTTAATTTTTCAATATTTTGTTGACTTTTACCTAGAAAATTTTTGCGACGATCAGGCTTTGCTATGGATACACTGCGCCTAAATGAAATAGTTAGGCCAACTCTAATTGCAACTTATACATGATTTAACTCAATTATCGATGCACCGCCCATTCATATGTCTTTTCGAGCGATTTGATTTTTAATAACAAATACGTTTTTAACAAAGTATAAATCAGGATTGGGTTAATCTGCTTAAATAGTAGTGGAATGCTCATTTCTTTCAAAATCGAGTTTCAAACCCATTGTATTGTTTTATGTGGATCATTTGTACTTCTCTCACCTAAAATCTTTCCTTCGATACCATAGTCTCCTCCTATACACTAACGTTGGCCCCAATATATTCTCATGTAGCTTATTGGCACATTCTATTCTCAAACCTTTATTATTTAATAATGGTCAGCTTGCCCTTGAGAATTTCAGGACAATTAAACCTAGTGGCTTTAATTTGCTTTATATCTAACTCTTTTGCCAACGAAGTATCGGAGATAGATAAAATTTGTATTTTTTCAAGGGTAACGGGTGGATTTAAATATACCATCCGCCGCATCTTCACTTAAAATACCATTACATACTCATCTCTGTATTTACTTTTAATCTCCTCTCATATGCTTTGGTTAACACGTCCAAATCTATCTGATGCTCTCCTACTAAATGCAAGTCATTAGCATTTGTCAATATATGCGGGTAGAACATATTCCATTATTTATGATCCATCATCAATCCGACACTCTTTTTCCCCATTACAATTCAATAATGCATTCTTAATGATAGTAAAAAGCCTTGGCACATTATACATCTATGTATTAGCATTATTCATGTATATCAAATGACACACTCCTGTCAACCTTTATACGAATCTACGTCATACATTATCATATACATTCTTGGTAACATCCAATCTTTTACTACTCAATCAATGTATTCTCTGAACCTGTCCAAATGCATCCATATCGACAAACAAGTTTAAAAAAAATGATTAAGTGACAAAATCATCATTTAAAAAAACCCGAAAAAGCAAACTTATTTTACAGTAAATAAAATAACTAATAACTATCAGACATGGTTAAAGGGTGAGATTATTAGTGGTTAAAGTTGGAGGAATTAACTACTACTTTAGCCACAAAGAATCTCTCTCTTTGTTCTTGCGATTGTGTATTGTATATAAATTTACGTGTCCGACCTAGCAAAGTTGCTATGTGGGCCTAACAAGTATTTAACTAAAAGTGAAGTGATCACAAAGAACCAACACTCCCCTTTCTACCGTTGAATTATAATCTTCAATTGGACAACATTCTCAAAAACATAACCAACCCTTTCATTTTACGAGTAAATCGTTTTTTTCCTATTATCCTATGCTTTCTTTTATCTAAAATTAAAAAAATGTATAATATATATACAATAAACAAATCGAGAAAAAATGATTACTCATGTTCCTTTCAATTGTATGCGTCTTCATATTTCTACTACGGAAAGGTTTCCAAGGAACAACACTCTCTCTCTCTCTCTCTCTCTCTCTCTTTCTCTGTATATATATATATATATATATATATATATATATATATATATATATATATATATATATATATATATGAAAAAAGCTCACAAAGTGCACGTGAGTCAAAGTTATGCAGATACACTCAAGAAGGAAAAGTGAAAAACGATTCTGAGCGCTTTCGTCTTTATTCTTAAAGACCTTTTCAAGGAATTAACAGGGAGGAGGCTGAGCATACATTGCCTTAAATAGTGGAAGGGGGGGTTAGACTACTGTATTTTATGACTGGTTTGGCACTGTTCCAGTTAATGCTATAGTTAAGATTGGACATATGTAGGAGAAGCGCAGATTGTTCACTGTGATTACGTACATTGGCTTGATGTTGCTTAACCCGGAGATCTCGTTCTTTCCCGGTTTGTCCATAATAACTATTACCTCGTTCACTTAGGCCTCTGAACATAAATGTTATTTTTAAGTACGAGAATACAATTTATCACATCCTTGTCAAAAATTCACCTTCCCCGCACGGCCTGGCATTGTTTATTCGATAGGCTGCAACAACTGCCAAAATGTTATTATGGACAAACCGGGAAAGAACTAGATGTCTGGGTTTAGCAATATCCAGCCAATGTACATAATCACAGTGAACAATCTCGAACAGTGCCAAAACAGTCATAAAATGCAGTAATTATAATTCGAGAAATAGATTAGAATGTATCTCCATTACGCGTTCCTAAATTTCAATCTAAGCCCTGGTTTGTTCACGCTAGACCCCATTATCACTACATACATAAAATCTCAAATAAAGTTGTTTCAGGATTTTGTACCCCAAAATTAAGGTTCAGAGGTGTGTAGTCTAATCCACCTTCCACTATTTAAGGCAATGCCTGTTCATCCCTTAAAAAGGCTTTAAGAATAAAGACGAAAGCGCTCGGAATCGTATTTTACTTTTCCTTTGTGGGTGTATCTGCATATATATATATAAAGAAGAGAGAGAGAGAGAGAGAGAGAGAGAGAGAGAGAGAGAGAGAGAGAGAGAGAGAGAGAGATATCCATGTACAAAAATGTTACACATAATTATGTACTCTTAAAACTTAGGAATCACGTAACGACTATATGTGAGACCTCTTTGGTTTTTTTTTTCCTCTTCAACCGTTTATTTATTAGCCTTGCTTTGTAACACCAATAATTCTGCTTTCCAATTCTCTTATTTCTCTCTTCGAGTCTATGTCAGGTTCCTTTGATGCACGATCTCTACTTCTCTCTCTCTCTCTCTCTCTCTCTCTCTCTCTCTCACATATACTTCAAACAAAACTTCTTTCCCCCTAACCCCAGTGGTCGCAACCACCTTCTCTATACATATAAAATAACACATATCCGCATTATTAAGGCGTTAGATCATATCACTTCGTTTTACTTTTATTCCCTCCACTGAAAAAGGGATCTAGGCTCACCAACTTCAGCCTTTCAACTTATAAAAACTTCAACTTCAGAAATAAGGTTATATTTTTGATCAAATTGTTATAAAAGTATAAAATACGACTTATTTGGTCGAGAGCCTCAATAAACAACCCACTTCTCTCGCAATTAGTGGTGACAACCCAGAGTGACCGTAAAAATCATCATCATCGACTGGAGTGACTTCAAAAATCATCACCAACGAACGGAGTGTCTCTAATCATCATACAAATTTTAAATTTTTAATCAAATTACTGGAGTCATCATCGGCTTCTTTCAACGGAATGAATTACAACCATGGACATGATCCAACCTTTCATCAAGGAACTACATTCATCTCATTGAAGCGCCAACTCGATTCAACAGGACGTTTAACGTCTGCAACGCGCAACTCTCACACCCTTAATCACACCACTCTTTAGTAAGTGACGCAAATTCGACAATTCCAACTTACACCCGTAGATACGGTCGCCAAACCCCCTCTAAAAGCGACTTGCTAGATTGTTGAATTATTTGTGCACTTTACTTTGCATTAATTCATTATAATTTGTTCATTCGCTCTCACATAATTTATTTATTGCACACTCATAGTGTTAGGGCAATGTGCAATCAATTTATTCATGTTACATAGTGTTATGGCAACGTGCCATCGAACTCGTATCGTCTTTAGTTTATTCACTTATATTTACTAGTTTACTGGACTATTTCGTTTGTCATATTATTTACCTTAATTAACTAATTATTTTTCAAATTCACTGTATTCACGTTTACTCTCTCATTGTATTTGTCGTCGTATAGGTAGGACCGAGTGATGGAAGGAGTTGGTACTTACGGGTTGTTTAAGTACTACTCCTGATTAACGTTATATCTCTCTAAGAGCGCTATATATGCTTGATTATTATTATATTCATTATTGACTTCTTTAAACCTTAAGAGTATGAGCCATACGTAGCGATTCGAGGATAGAATAAAAGAAATGTTAAAACAAAGTAAAACTTTAATTAAAACACCAAAACAAAATAAACATAAACACAGACATATTACGACTTAAATACACGGTAAGGTCTTTAATAATTTTTAAGTAAGGCTTTCTAAATTGACCTACTTGACTTTATATTGATGGTTAACCCACCGCTCACTTCAATATACAAATATGCAACTGTCTCTACTGGAATCTAAATACCTTTGTCCCTTCTGCCACGGGTTTGCGTCTGACCTTGAACTAATGAGCCCAGACACCTCAGGAATCCAGTGGGTTCTTTGCCGCGAGCCTCGGCCAGATGGTTGATGTGGACGAATAACTTGAAAGCCACAAGGGACTTTGGTGAGTGTGGTAGATAGGGAGTCACACGGGACTCGGGGAGGGGGGATCTTCTTCAAGGGAGAAAACTATATCCCTGTGCTTTAGGATGCACTAGGATAGGAGGGGTCTCTTTGACCAGATTAAGTTGAACTTGGTTCTTAAACCAAGTTAACTTGAAGTTCAGTGTGACCATCGAGGAACGGGCTGGAGGAGGAGCTTTTTCTTCTTCGTTTCGGAATTCCTCAATGGCGAGGACTATCTCGGTCCTTTCTGCTACACCAGGATAGGGGTAGGGAGGCTTCTCTGACGAGACTAAGTTGAACTTGGACAAGTTAACTTAAAGTTCCGTTTGTTAACCAGGAACTAGCTCGAGACCGAGCTTCTTCTTAGTTCCAGTATTCCTCAAGGAGGAGGCCTATCTCTGTGCTTTGGAATACACCAGGATAGAGGGTGGGGAGGTCTCTGACGAAAATAAGTTGAACTTGGACAAGTTAACTTAAAGTTCCGTTTGGTAACCAGGAACTAGATCGAGGATGAGCTTCTTTTTAGTTCTAGTATTCCTCAAGGGCGAGGCCTATCTCGGTGCTTTGTGATACACCAGGATAGAAGGGGGGGGGTTCTCTGACGAGAATAAGTTTAACTTGGACAAGTTAACTTAAAGTTCGGTTTGAAAACCAGGAACTAGCTCGAGGAGGAGCTGCTTCTTATTCCCTTCTCTTGGTAGCCCGGGCCTCATGCCGGGAACTTCGTAGCCTGCTTACTCACGTATTCTACCCCGTTTTTCCACGTTTTTTGGTATATATACCGTCACCCCATTGGGGTAGGGGTAGGAGGGGGGTGGCTTGTGGACGAGCCGCAGGAGGGTTCTTATTCCAACGGTTTTTCTCAGGAAGTCTTACCTCTGGTCCTGCTAGGCCTTCGAGCTTGAGAAAAACGCGTCTCAAATTTCGCACTTAAGGGGAAATTGAATACATATTCGTAGGGGAGATCTTGCAGTTTTAACCATTGCGCTTTTCATAGGGACGAGGGGCGAGGGGTTGTGGTTACGAGATTGACCCAAGGTGCCTACATGGCCCGGATGTTTTGCGGTCAACGTCCCTTGTCTCAACTGAGAGAGGAGGGAGAGGGTCGATTACCCTACAGTATTATTAAGAGAAAATGTGTGCATTCAATACAATTTTGTTCCTTCTATGTAGGTTAAAACCAGTAATGACACACATGCGTTCATGTTATCTACAGGTGGTAAAAATGACCTTTTAACCACCAAGTTTCAAAGTTTATCGTTTGAGATTTCAGAGTGTATCATTTGATGGGCTTTATCGTATAAATGACGACTTAATTATTATCATTCACCTTATGCAAATTTTACCTAATTGTCCTGTATAAGTATTTTAATCAGCATTCTACTTTAATACCGCCTGATGTGTCGAATTGATATTTAGTTCACAAAAGTTAATATAATTTATACTTCTGTATTATTTTAACCAACGAATTAGTGTTACCATGTAAAGAGCATCTTAATTATCATTACGCACTCTGTACAATTTGACAGAAATGTTCTGTATAGTTATTATTTTATCATCATTTTACTTTAATAATAATTGATGTATTGAATTGACATTTAGTCCACAAGAATTAATGTAATTTTATACTCGTGTATCATTTTTAACCAGCGTATTATTGCACATCTTACTCCTTACTTTTTTATTCTATTTACTATTCCAATGAATCTTCATTATTGTATTTTTACCTAAGTGATTAATGTGGGGGAATTCCCCGTGGAATTTCTTTTCCAGCACGCAAGTTCCATGTGCTGGAGAAGGTTCTGTTAGGCTTAAATTGGTAAGCCTACCCCCCCACCCCTACTCCACAAGCGGTAGCCTCGAACCGCGTCCACCACGGTCCACCTTTACACGGGTTAGAATCGCCTCGGCAAGAAGATTCGAGGCCATTCGAGAGTAGAACTGTTTCCCACTCACCCCCGCGGGGAGAGCCTCAGACATATATAGTGCTCGTTTCCCATGAAGCCAACACAGAGTTGAGAAGTCTCGACGGACCCAAGAAGATTCCTCTGGTTTCACGTCAGGTGCTAACAACGAAGCAAAGTGACGGCTGAACTATTTGTGTATCGGAATTAGACCCAGCCAGTGAGGTAATTCCATTTAACGATCGCTACCGAGTGATTTTTCCGACTTCACTCATCAACTCCTGTCGAAGCTCTCCTCGTTCGCCCCTCGTTTTAGGGTGGCCGAAATACTCTCCCCTGGACGGACGGTACCGCCCTCCCCCCCTTTTTGGAGAACCGTCATCACTTTAAGTTTTAGCTCAGAAGCTCTGAGCACCTTCTCCTCACGTGCAGAAGACATCCCTGAAGCCTTACCTCGACGTCTCACCCGAAATCCTCCGTAACACAACCCCTCTTCACCTTCAGTAACCCATTTGAGTTAATCCCCGTTATTTGAATAGTCTCCTCCTGTAATATCTTGAATTTTAACTCCATATTCTGATTCATCACTACAATTCTCCCCTTCGTTTACCGGTGTAATTTTGCCCATTAATTCATCTGATGTAATTTTGCCCATTAATTCTCTGATATAATTTTGCCCATCAATTCTCTCATTATTTTTATGTAAATAAAATTATATTTTTGTACATGCCTCTTTAAATAACCTTGAGCTTTGCCATTTCCCATATTTTACTTGACCTCGTTGCACTCTTATATCGCTCTTCCGCCCGTCTAAACTCCTGGTGTACCATCCCTTTGTCGGTTCGCCTTTAAGACATTGGTACCTCCCCCATAGATATAATATGGTATTGATATAATATAATGTCATACCACGACAATTAATTTCAATTGAACTATGTCATTGTTTTGATTCGAATATTCTTAATTATTTCTATTATCATCTTATTTCATAATTCTATCTTTTATATTTCCTCACACAAATGTAAATACATGTGCTAATTCAGAAGATCTAGATGTTCTTTGTAGAGATCAATGTACAAAATAAAGTTGCACACAATCATGTACTCTGACTGCAATATCGATGAAATGTGCCAGTAGGAGTTCAAAGCGAAGAACTCTGCTGAAACCGCTTTTCTTAATGTTTCAGATGGTTTCTGTAGAGCAGCCGATAGCGGATGTAAGCCCATTCTAATCCTCCTAGACCTCTGCTCTGCTTTCGATACCATCGACTACACTGTCCTGCTTAATCGTCTTTACACTTTCCTTGGTCTCTCGAGCATTGCACTTGATTGATTTCACTCATACCTCTCTTCCCGCACTCAGTCAGTCGCACTCGATAACCTCTCCTCCGAGCCCGCGCTCATTCATTTTGGGGTGCCTCAGGGCTCAATCCTTGATCCCCTCATCTTTCGCATCTACTTACTTCCTCTTGACCGGCTTCTTCGCGATTTGGGCCTGTCCTCCCACTTCTATGCTGATGACACTCAGATATACATTTCCTCATCCCCTGTTTCTTTCTCTCAATCAATTACTAAGTTTCTTTCAGCATACACCTCCATAAACGCATGGCTGTCTGCCAACTTTCTCAAACTTAACCACGATAAAACTGAAGTTGTCCTTGTTGGTTCCCTTTCGATGGTGGAGAAATTTAAAGTTCTCTTCCCCCCCCCCCTTTAACCTCGGGAAAACCAATGTCACCTTCTCTGATAACGTCATAATCTTGGTGTTATTTTCGACGAGCAACTCTCGTTTAAACCGCACATCCATCGTATATGTAAGTCTTCCCTCGGTTTCCTCCGCATCTTCTCACGTGTTCTATCCCATTTTGATTGACGAATCCTTGAGACTGCTATTCATGCCTTCGTCACCTCACGCTTAGACTACTTCAATTCTCTTCTAGTGAATCTCCCTTCTTCGTCACTTTGCCCCCTACAACTAATTCAAAACTATGCTGCCCGGATCCTTCCTCGCTGCCCCCGGTTCTCTCCTTCGATGCCTCTGTTACAGGAGCTACACTGGTTACCTATTCTCTCTCGTACTTAATATGAAATTCTTCTCATCACCTAAAAGGCCCTAAACCTCGAGGCTCCACCTTATCTCTCGTTTGGCCTCTCCCGTCGTCAAACTCCTCGGGCCCTCCGGTCTAACCTCGCTCCTATCCTGAACACTCCTCGTTATGTCCTCTGCTCGGTGTGTGACCGTTCCTTCTCAGTTTGTGCTCCCAGACTCTGGAATGCTCTTCCTGCCGAAGTCTGATCCTCTTCCTCCCATGCTACTTTTAAAAGTTTCCTGAAGACTCATCTCTTCAGAATTGCCTTCTCTTCCCTGCAAACTTTCTCTTCACTCGCTACACAACCTGCGCACTAGGAAGGCTAATAGCCCTGAATGGCGCTTTATAAATATCCATTATTATTATCCACTATTTGAGCTCTCTTTGTTTATTTATCTCCTGTTCAACTATTATTCATTGGCGCTGGCTGGTAACAGCAATGATTCTTCTTTACAATTCCGTTATCTTTTTCCTCTAATATATGTCAGCCTCCTTTGATGCCCGATCTCTGCTCTCTCTATCCCTCTCTCTATCTCCTTATCTCTCCCGTAACAATCTATCTCTTTCTTTTTCTATCAAAATATATAATTAAAAAAAACTGTTTTCCCCCAAACCCCAGCGGTCGCGCCCACCTTACCTATACATATAAAAGAACACAGATCCACTATATTAAGACAGTCGAGCGCACACTTCTTCCTCGTTGTTATCCGTTCACCTCGGCTGATAGGATTTAGCAAGCTTCAGCCCTTCATCATTAAATATCAAATTAAAAAATAAAGTTATTTTTTATCAAGTTGTTTATAAAAATCCAATTACGAAATATTTGGTCCACACCCTCAAGAACGAACTCGAATCATGTAGCAGAGATGGAATGTTGTTCTAACCCGGAGCTGGTGACGCTGGCACAATCAAACTCATATTCTGCATATTTTTTCCTTTGGGATATTTCAAGCATCTTAGATCACATGTTTTTTGGTAAATGTTTTTGCATGTATATATATATATATATATATATATATATATATATATATATATATATATATATATATGCAAATGATATTTTTTTCTCTCAACAGGGCTAATTTTATTACACTTCACGAAAAGGAATACCACGTAAATTTCGTCTCTCTATCTCATCATTTAGGGGTCGCTCCATTTTTCACTTTTTCTTCACCAGGTTGGTCTTTGACGGTGTCAGGATGGCCATTCGATTTTTTTGAATTAGAGGGAAGATGAATTGCTTCTGATCCGCATCTTTTCTCAGCGTTGCATTGTACGCTTCGGCCAGGGCAGCTCCTCATTCAGCTGCGTCGTTCACCACTCTCAGGCGTTTGGCTCTGGCCTGAAAGTCCTCTTATAGCTTGTTACCCTTCCAAGCCAAATGATCCAACTGCCGGCTGCCCTGTTTCACTTCCTGGGCTCCGCCTTTCTTTCCGACGTTGAAACACGATGCGAGCTTCTGGTAAAGAAGGCATCAAGGCGGATGTCCCGAGTGTCTTCGATTTTTGCCCAGCGTGGGTGATGTTCGGTCGAATATTCCGTCTTCATCTGAATAACGCATTCGGCCTTCATCCTGTCTGAAACCCAATCGTTCACAGGGAAAGGCTTGAAAGTTCTTCCCCGCTTCTTTATCTTGGATTTGACGTGCGTGACAACACGAACGCCGTATCGAACTTCGGGACAACGTCAGATCAGAAATATCGTGACTCAGTGCTTGTGCAATAGGGCAAAATCTAGGCAATTGACTCGATCCAAGGCGCCGACGACTTTCGGAGATTTGAAGATATTCTTGGGAATCTTTGCAGGATGTCCAGATGTACAGGATGAAGTAGAAGGTCGGTAGTCGTCTTCAGCCTGTGACTCCTCTGACGATGTGGAGCTTGAAATTAAGGCAGCAGCGCCCCCTTGAACTTTGGCCTCTCGTTAGGCGCATCTCCGCTTGAAAGCAGCTTTTTAGTCATTTCCCTTCCTACGCTTGGCCTCGACTTCAGATTTAAGCGCGTCGATCCCTACAATGATGCACGAGAAGATGTCCTTACGCTGCATCTTGAGGAACTTGTCTTCTTCGTTGGCCATGGTTTGGAAGGCATCACTTGTGGCAACATCGAATAGATCCTAAAGTTCATCCAGGAACATCTTCTGCTTAACACGGTCCGACTTTCGTACACGAGTCCGGTGTTTCTTTCTATCAGAGTAGTCTCATTTTCGCATTTTGAGGAGTAAGTAATAAATACATTGGCTGAATTCAATCGTCCAAGAATTTGGAAATTGCAAGCTGTGCTTCTTGGGATTGACGCCATGGAACTCTAATGAGAAGATGTCCGAGTCCTCATGTATCAATCTGAGAACAGTGCAGAGGATCAGAAAATATGAGGTAGACTGCGTTTTTATATCAAAGATCCACCGGATTTATCGTAAGATTTAGGCTAACATGGACTAGGATCACAAAAAGTCAATAAGGTCTATAACCAGTGACTAGGGACTGTCACTCTCATCAAGCCGTTATTGCATAAGGACTAGTATTACTCAGACATGATGAGAAAGGTCGAGTTTCTTTCGCAGAAGATGAAGGTTATGTTGATAGATCGTGCTGCAAAGCTTGTAACAAACTGAAGTATACTCTGAAGCCTGCAAAGATCTGTTTCTTCTCAGACGAGAATAATTTCTGCCTGGTGGAAGTTTTTTTAAGAGTTCATCTGGCGACTGCCTACTAGGGCAAGGGTAGCCTTAATTTGCTGTAAGCCTAATACTAGGCTATATTATAAACATTAAGATAAAATTTCCCAAATATCTAAAATAAGAATCGAGGCAAAACACGAGTTAAAAACAACAACGACAAATAAAAACAACAAAACAAAGAAAAAGCAAGAAAAAGGAAACGCACTCCGGCGTAGGAAAATGCGACCTAAAACGAAGAATAAAATAGAGTAGAGGAGGCCAGCCTCCTCGAAAAAGTCATATAGTCCGCGGGTCTATGTGCACGGACTAGTCCTGAGTACAAGTGACACACGTTAGCGACCCCGCTCGTCCCGGTATCGGGACAGGTAACATGCGCGAAGATCGCACAGACTGAGACATTCAAGAGGAATGTGACGAAAATTCAGAGTAACAACACAGTCGTCACAATATGGCGCAGGTAAGCGCTGCATCAAATGGCGGTGCGTCCAACGAGTATGTTTAATACGGAAACGACAGAAAACAACTTGAAGCCGTCGCGGACTGAAGGGTATGTTCTTGGGAACAGTTTCGTCGCAATGGCAAGTCACATTAAGTTCCCTTTGACCGTCTCGAATCTTGTTTTTCAAGCAGCCCCTCGTCTCCCTGTGATGTAATCGATGTGATGAAGAAAGATAGGCTCATTTAGTCGTTCAGTGCTGGCGGACTTTTTGGCGCCTTCATGTTGCGCTCATTTTTCACAATTCCACCATGTCCAGAAACCCAGCATAAGATAATCTCGACATCCACCCGGCTCGCATAAACCGTTGGGTCACGGATATAGCAAACCAGGGGGTGAAGACGTTCCAAGGCCCCGAGAACACGCAGGGTGGTTTGTGAGTCGCTATTAATCACAATCTGGTCTTCGAACCAAGTATGTCGCGTTGTCTTCCATACCGAGCGATGTATTTCAACCAACTTGACCGTGAAGACAGACGCAGCGCATGGCAGAGCCCATCTTACTTCAAACAGTTGTGATAAGGAGTGGAAACCGACCCGATCTTGCGAATTGGAGACATCAATATACAATACTCCCTGCGCTGTAGAAGCTTTGCGAGCAGACGCCTGGCGAAAAATAGCCATAGGTGGACCATACAGAATGGCATCCCGGGCGGAATGAGGGGCGTCACCCACTCAAGAGCAATATCGAGCTTTTGAAGGAGTGTCCTATCTCTTAGCCCAAGGACTCCAAGCATACCTTAAGCCCAAAGAGCTTAGGTTATGCTTGGAGACTCTAGGAGGAATAGGCACTGTCTCGATCACCTGAAGATGAAGTGAGAGCTATTATCGACTGAGGGAGGTGCCAGGCTCGCGCGTACAAGCAAATAACGCACTCTGTAGAGCCTCAAACGAGTACATCTTGCAAGTATCTCAATTGGGTACGTGCGGAGGGCATCGGTCGCCAGGGGAAGGCCGGTGTAGTAGATCAAGTCCACCTTCCGTAAAAGAAGCTCGGCTGCGGATGCATAAAGCATACATCGGTAGTCAACCTTCGAAAGAAAAATGGATTGATAAAAAGAAAGGCAAAAGCCCTATTAGCAACCAGGGCGGTAAACGTCACGCAGTGAAGAATATCTATGGGGTGGGTACAAGAGTTCCTAAGGTGAGGCGTCGGTTTAAAACAAGACCAAGGAAACGGGGCGAGTCCACCTCTTCCAAGCTAACCCAATTTAGAAACAATCCCGCGTCAGGAGGAGCCGTGGAGGTCGGCAGAAGTGCACCACCTTAGTATTGGCCACGGAAAAAGAAGCCTGTGTTGTTCGGCATAGCGAGAGACGGGGTTCAATTCAAGTTAGAGTCGACGCTCCAAAGTTGGTACCTAGGCCACGACAAATGAGATCGAAAGTTCGTCCACGTAGAGTGTAACGAGAACATCTCTCAACAGCATCTAGGTGATGCCGTTGATGCTCTAGGCAAAGAGTGTGACACTGAGGAAACTTCCCTGTGGGAAACCCTCTTTCCGCTTCATTTAATTGCATTACCTCCCCCGCTTACGCAGAATCGATGATGTTGCAAAGATTCCGAGATAAAGATCAGGAGCTGTCGCCACGCCTCTATCGTGCGGAGACTCTGCATGATACCTTATTGAAATACGGTATCATGAGCATTTAATAGATCAAAAAACATCGTATCGCAGTGCTCTCAGCAGAGGAAGACCTCGCAGACGGCATTTCCTAGTCGGAGCAGAGCATCCGACGTGGCGTGGAACATGCGGAAGACAGTTGGCCTCCGCTGTCCAGAAAAATGGCTAATTTAACATTTACCAATTAATTTTTCCATCAACTTGCATAAGCAGGAGGTTAGAGAGACGGCCAAAAACCAATCGGGGTTGAGTGATCTCTCCTTGGTTAGCCAAAAACGAGCACAGAATGGATTCGCCAGGAGTCAAGAAGGATACTCTCTACCCATATCCTGTTGAACATGTCTAACAGAAAGTCCATGCCACGCTCACCAATGTGTCGAAGCATGGCGTACGGGACACGACTAAATCAAGGGTGATGTCCGAGCACGAAGCGACATCGAAAGGCAACTCGCTAAATGTAAACATTTCGTTAAAGGGTTCTCCACCTCTGGAAGTTACGTCCAGTTGGTAGCCTTCCGCAACATCGCGAAATGAATCGTGTCAGAGTAGCATACCAGCTAGAGAGGTATTTGCATTAATTGAAAACATATATGATCCAAGAAAGAGTAGTGGGCGTGTTTCGAAATATTGGAACCTAGCCTTAGCCCAACGAAAATCACCGAAAGTGAAATCATTCGGGCGGCCTTTTAGCGCATGTAGGCATAAGGGTTTCTATTGAGAGCTGTCTCACACTCGGCTGACCGCCATGGAAGTGATCGGAGTGCAAAGCGTCCAGATGTTCTATGAATAGTAGGTGTCGTAGAATGACCCTTGGTTTTGATCCCTATACTCTTTGACACCCTTTTAGTAGCGGTATGCTTTAAATGGCGGGAGTTACTTCTATGATGAAGTAGGCTTTGTTCCTAAAAGTGCTATTCAGTGGTTTTGTTCTTAAGAAAGAGCTATTTTTAAACACATAAGGATAAGAGGAAACACCAGAATCTACTAAAATAAACATGTATTTTGAACAAAACACTTAACTATTACAAACCAACAGTTAACACATTTCTATCTTTGGCATCAAAGATCTTTCAATGACAAAAAATAAACAAATGGGCTTCCCGTAAACATACCAATTGCCGATTAGTATTTTTTTATCGCGACTCTATTTGATTAGCGTTAAACATTAAATTAACGTACTCTCGTCTACAAACACATATGACCTAGGTTCAAGAACAATGGTTTCTACTCTCCTTTAAAACGTGGGACGTACTAAACTTCTACTATCGCAATAGAGATATAAATGTTATTGTTAACTTACAGGTAGGTATTAGGGATTGCCGGATGTCGCTGGAGGACTTATCTCTCGCTTTGAAGTGTTGTGGCCGCTGGTTGAATTTTCGTCGAGAAGGGATTGCTTGTCGCCTGTGACGGGGGCTGATTCTTCAACGTAATTAAAGAACGGGAGCTCGTTGGGGCTGGGTTCTTCTCCTCTCACTCTTACGCTGCTTGAGATGTGAGAATCACTCGAGTGTGAGCGGCTTTGCTTTTCTTCAGTCAGGCTTCTTTGAAGACTAAAAAGGCTTCTTCGGTATGGCACCGATATAAAGCTTGACTATTTAGGTTAATACGGCCCTGAAAGGGGGGCTTGATTTTTTCAATCTGATCCTATCGTTTCTCACAGAAATAGTCTTGTATGGATGAAGGATCGATCTTCACGAACTAACCCTTCTTCTGGCGTATCGACTCCTAATCTTCTTGTCTGGCTAAAAGATCGATCTTCACGAACTAATCTTTCTTCTGGCGAATCGACTTCTAATAATCTTCTTGTCTGGCCGATGGATCGATCTTC
This sequence comes from Ceratothoa steindachneri, assembly GCA_963969495.1. Taxonomy (NCBI): domain Eukaryota; kingdom Metazoa; phylum Arthropoda; class Malacostraca; order Isopoda; family Cymothoidae; genus Ceratothoa; species Ceratothoa steindachneri. Next base: position 23,777,141 of record OZ018324.1, read on the forward strand.
ACGAACTAATCCTCCTCTGGCGTATCGACTTCTGATAATCTTCTCTCGCTTTTTTGCGGGGCTTATTTATAGGCGGATTGCCGCCCCATCTAAAGGGGGAAGTGACCAGGCCACAGAGGCAAAGGAAAGGGGGCGAATGGTGAGTTAAAATCTGGGTAGAGCGAGAATTCCAGAGGTGGCACTGGGGTGCCCAAGTTAGCTCGCAAATTAGAGGCTCGCAACCGCACCGCTACTTGGCGTGCCTTCGGACTAGCACCGCTTTTTTTTCCATAACCACGGGTTTATGGGTTTCGTAGGTAATTGGATCGTTAGAGCGTCGTTTAAGGACCTTAGGTGGTCGCCTTAAAACAGATGTTAGCTCCAACTGCCCACAGAGGCGGGGAGATCACACATGGTAAGCAGTTTCACCGGCTACCTTTCCCACGCTTCTCCTCATGAGGGCCGGGGGGCTTTAATGTACCTATACTCCTTTAGGATGCTTAAGGTAGCCATTTCTCTACAGTAGGTAAACCAACGGCGATGACGTTGCCGGATAAGAAATCAACGACCTCATCCCCTTTCCTGAAATCTTCTATTGATACAGAGAAATCAGTCATTTCCTGAAAGGCTGGCGACCGCGCCTTTGATAAGCACCACAGGGACGCGCTCTCAGGGAGGAGTGGTCCAGGAAATGATATTTGAATGGAAAAGTGATTATTACCATGGAGGTCATCGACTACTCTCCACCCCAAATCAGGCCGTGCTTCCATAGAGCATAGATAGATCAACACAGGAAAATGAAGCGTTTTCGGATTTGATGCGTAAACTTATCCACATTTAGGATACCTATCTCCATCTCGTAAATCAGGTTGGCAAGGAACTGACCCCTGCGATTGATTCAGTATTCTCCCCAAAAGTGGTATCTACCGTTCACTAAAGCGAGCAAGAGAAAGGCTCTTGGCAACCGTGCCACAGCGCGGCCTAATTTCCATGCCTCGAAGTCACCTGATGGTCGAATGTACGTAGAACTAACATCATACCTCCTATCCAGGTGCAGCTGAGCATCTAGTGCCTGAAAGAGGGTATCTAAAGCAAAAATAAGAACAGAGACATCGTTCCGGGTGTAAATGCCGCATACTCCTTTCTGGCCCCATCTCGTGGTGTCAGATCACAAAACCCTCGTTTTAGCGGGGGCTGGGTATGAACTCTTTGAGGCAACAGCTTTACTATGGAATCGCCTGAGTGGGTAAAACCCGCAGAATGATTCCCAATTGGCGACAGGACTCGGAAAGCTAGATGGCAGTAGTAGCACCTCCGCTGCAGTTGAACTAATGCCTTCACGTGGTAACGATACAAACCGAAATGTACCGACTCAGGGAGCTTGTCACAGTCGAACGTGATGAACAGTGTAAGTGTGGGTTTCGAGAACCTCGCTGTTCTATCATACACGTTTGATCATAACCCCTCCATGGTTAGCCAGCTCTAAGGTTATGTCATTTATGGAGTAGTATACGAGTTCTCTCGCATAAACCACTCCCTTCACGATTTCCATGTGAGATTGCTTCGTCAAACTCACTGGCGTACCATCAAGTATCATGTCCGCCCCGGTGGGATCCAACGCATTCGCCAGAATGCTCCCTTCTTAGAAACGGGTCAACTTTGGATCTCTGCCAATTTCGCCTAATAGATCTCTGCTCTAATGGATCATGTTGCCCTTGCCATCAGTAAAGCGAAAAACGAGAACGCACTTGAAGCCACCGGACTCGAAAACACCATGGAATCTCTGAATGAGGGGCCCCAACATAATCAAGGCTCTGCTCTGCAAACTTTTGATCTTTGTCTGGGATTCCCCACCCAGGGAAGTACCGAGGCCGGACGTGCCAATCTTGGCTTAGTCGCTTACCGAAACTGCAACGGACGCATCCATTCCCTTGGCTACCACCGGGAGCCATCAATTTTGGGCCACCTGTATGCATTCTTGGCATTTCTCTGTGAAAGGAAAGGAGGGACTGCCACTGAAAATAGGGTTTCAGCCAAGGGAACCTCCACAAAAAGGGGTCAGCGAGATTCCAGCGCACCCGTAGGCCCAGGAGAGGAGTAAGCCTCCTCTCCGAGTAGTTATATAAAATTTATCCGTGGGAATGGTAACCTTATTATTGCTTAGGATTCAAAGGCTAATCTTCCTGCGCAGTATCTCGCTCTGAGAGAGGTAAATAGAGAGCCAGCAAATCCAGCATATCCAGCTGCCGTGATTAGAGATCCCTCCTCCCAACCAGTAGACAGTAAGCCCATGAGCATGGTGGCTTCAATTTGGGTTGGGTGTAAGGAGAGAGAATGAGTATGTAAGGAAACACACCACCCGAAACCGAAGCTCAGGGGTGCGAGAGCGTTGCTCCCCCCAGCATCGATCTGATGGTTGGATGAGAGGAAGCTATTCGGTATAGACCCTGATAAATTAGAGGCCATCCTGAGTAAGGTGTGTGAGAGTTTGTATGGAAAGTGAGGAAGCAAGATAAGAAGACAAGGTGACAGAAAGAAGGAGAAGAGGGTAAGCTTGGACCTGATGGCGCCCAGAAAGTTTATCGCCATGCCGTACCCCTTATGGGGCACTAGGTTGTGCCCCCTACCTCATCCTAATACGTACCAAGAGTCACAAATACCGAGCTTCAGGACTATATCATGCTGTGGCCTCGTTTATACATATACTCGGAGGTCCTGAGACTCAATACGAAGGCCTGCAGCAGGTTCAGATGCTGTATGGAGGCCGTGGTCGAATGTGATTAAATTATTCGAAGCAAGAATAATTAAAAATCGTGAAATTAAGAATATGTATTGAAACTAAAAAAATAAAATTAAAATATATTTAAAAAAGGTATCAAGGGATTAAAATACTATGATAGAAATCCTACATGCGGCCTTGTTATTTATCTTCAAACTACGAATACATTTAAGATAAAAGCAAATTTAGATGGAAAAAAGAGCTCTAAGGATAGTTTTTTCAATCTATCACAAAAATTCCAGTTTTTTCCTGGCCTTCAGGTGTTGAAGATAAACATGGATATGAAAAAAATAGACCAAGAGTAAATTATTAGGAGATGTGTACCAAAGGTCTGGTCGTCATGCTCAAGCTCATCCTTTGAGTTGGAGTCATGATGCTGCTCCTCTTGAAATTAACTCTGTTATTTCCTTTAATATTGAGGTTATGGGACAAATTACTCACCGTACCTGCATATAAATATCTTAGAGCCAATAGGAAGAAAAGCATCAGCTTGAAAGTTTTATTGGGAAATATTTTCGAAAACAGATATGGAAACAAAAATTGTAGTACTTCTTTTTTATCCTTTTTCTCTCATTTTTATTTATTTTAATCTATTATTCAGACTATTGTGTAAAAAATATCAAATAAACAAACCCGGAAAATATAGGGTTAGGATAAAATGTAGTTACAAACATTAATACAAAGGTTCTGTTAAATCAGGACCTTTGTATTAATCGAGAACACAAAGCTTACCCAGGAAACAAAGTATTTTCTACATATTCCGTTGAACGATTGAACGATTGAATAATTATAAAAATCCGAATCAGTTCTTTATATGTTATGGAGTTTATTCTAGAATCAGTTTAAAAAAAATAACCAACTAACTTCATACAGTTAGTTAACGTATTCTTTTTTCCATATACATATGTTTAAATAGACTTTTACATTTGAAAGAGAATTACTTTGAGGAGAAAAAGACCTCATATAATCTAAATCTTTACACATCACCTTCATTAGGATAAAGTCCCAAAACTACTTCCCAGATATCGGTCCCAGATATTGGTCCCAGATAATATTACTAGGAAGCATGGCGACGAGGGTTTTTAGTTTAAGAAATATCATGTCGAAAAACCTCGACAAAAGGGAGTGTTTTCCCATGACTATACCGAAGCGCTTGAGATACGATTCACCATTTAAAGTAAAAGGTCAACTTTTGGGTAACAAAAATGAAAAGGGAAGATGTTATATTTGGAGGAATTCGTGATTTGGGAATAGATATGATTCCTAATGCAACGAAGTAGGTTTGTAAGATTAAGGAATTATATGATGTTATTTAATTTGACTTATAGCTGATCTGGATTAAAATCCATATTGATCCCGACATCATGGAAAATCTTAATTTTGTTGATAATTTCCAAACTATTATTGATAAATGTTTATTTCTATATGTTACGGACATTACATGGTTGGGGAATGAGATGATATTAGTTAATTTCTGTATGAGACTGATTAGGAAACTGTTTTGCGCATATTAGAGCAATGCAATTGTAGAGATCATTGGGCAGTGAATGAACCTTTAATGGTATTATAGTTGCTTTTTAAAATAGCGATCTTGTGTCTTTGATAAAAAATATCCGAAGCTTTTCTTGGCTTCGCCTGAAAACTATTTTATGATTCTATGATTTTAAGTGACCTTGGCATTGGATGATGTAGGAGCTCTCTGCGTCCTTTCTAGTTTATATATTATATTCATCGTGATCAACAATGTTCGTACCACTGCTTGAAATGGCCTGCCATCTAGCCTCCATTCAGCACACATCAAGCGTTTGCATTTGCCACGCTATTTAGCCAAGGAAAGAATTTCAATTTCATGTCAAGTTTATGATTTCATTCGCTCATCCTATAACGATTCTTTTTCTGCCAAATCTCAGAACTTCCATTCCTTCATCAAGTTTCTGTCATCTTATTTTTAGTTCATACCCCCAAATTTATTTTAAGAGTTCTTGTTGTTCTTAATACGTACAGTTTTTGTTTCTTTCCTTTGCCCTCAGTACCTGTCTATTTTGTCTGTGAATATCTAAATCTCACTTTAATAATAACAGTTCTGGAAGTAACTGCACCTGCTTCCTACCCCCATTTCATTCTCAGTGTGTACAAAATTAGTATTAAGATAGTGTAAATAGATTAAAAACATGACCCCTTGAAATAATTTCATGTAATTTGATGGAAAACTGACCTAAAAACATACTTCTATAGAATTGATTACATAGGAAAGGAATGGTGCCATTTTTTCATTGGTAATAAGCTTAACCTTGACTAAATTGGGACACAAATTATTTTCTTGCGTGACTATCGTCAATTGAGTTGTATTAAGAAAAACTCAAATAGCTTGGTGGTGTCAGAGGTGTAAATTATAGAGAATAAGTATCAAATTGCGTGAATAAAGACACAGGTGTACAATGGCTAACCAGTGGTGTAGCTAGGGATTTGAAGGCACCAAACAAACAGGAATAGCATAAAAAATAACTACTCCTGCCAAATTTTTATGCACTCTCGTATGTTTGATAATGTGTCAAATAAAACAATAAAAAGAAGTAAGGCTCTTTAATAGGGAATACTTATGTATAAATAAAAACACCCCACCAAATGTGAAACGGAGAAACATAAAAATTGGAAACTCCTGATTTAGACTGATTATATTTGTCTATATTTTTATGGGCCTCTATATTTACCGTTTTATTAACTGTTTATGTCAATCAAAGAAGGGATGGGACACTCATTTGGGACCCCTCTCCAATGGGAACCCGAAGTAACTATTAAATTTGTACTCCCTCGGCCCCCCTTTAGCTACGCCATTGTGGCTAACGCGTGAAATCTGTGCTAGTAATTATGCTCATTATGGTGTAAAAACGGTGGCAATAATTTCAGGATGTTTAAAAATATATATAGTTTGTAAAAAGAGTGGCAAAGTTAGGGGAAGTGAAAATGGGTGAAGGAAAAATGTCCCCACTTGCGGCAAAAGGTAAAGGTATGGAAATCTGATTTGGGCAAGTGAGGACGGGTAAGGATTATTTATTTAAGGGTGTCTCGCCCGGTGACTTAGCCACCGAAATAAAAATTTAACATAATCTTATAAATTATAAAAAAACAACAATAAAACAACAAACCAATAATCCACACAAAGCTAAGCCTAAGCGTGCCCCAACACACTTATATAATCAAAGGTGCATGAACTCGTCTCGAGTACAAAGGCTAAGCGCTAGCGAGCACTATCGTTTTAGTACCGGCCGTAACCAATCTTCTTTGCCATACAGTTCGAAGACCTGACCTGATCCCTGTCAAGTATTCAGATTAGTGAAGAGCAAAACGCTGCTCTGGTCGTGCATTCCTTGGGTACTTTTTCCCTCATCATAATCGCTCCATATCCAGCAACTCAGCCGAAGACAATCTCGACATCTGGCCGGCCTGCGGCACTTGTAGCTTCACGGATACCACAACTATAGTTTTACGGACATTCCAATGCCTCGAGGGGAGGATAGGGTGCTCTGTGAGTCACTATAAATCACAATCCTGTCTCCTAATCAGGGACGAAGCGTAATCTCTCCTACTAAACAGTGTATAGTAATCATCTCGGCTGTGGAGACAGAGTTAGGGGCTGTAAAAGCCCAGCCCGCTTAAAATCAATGGAGAGAAGGTACAAAGACCTACCTCCTTCTCGGATTTGGAGCAATACTTGTACAATAGCATGGCTACAATGAGTTAATAAGGTCAGCAGACCAACTCACATCAGAAAAATGGGGGAGGAAAGGCAGGCCTACATGCCTCTAAGAAGGTCAGCAAACGCAAGCCTAAGAGATGAGTGTGGCCTAGTGGACCCGACCACTCTTTGCCTCTTTATTTGTGTTCACCAGTTTCAGGTGCTCTCATCGGGAGCCGGTATCATGACGGCGCGGTGTTCTTGTTACCCTAGACTTGGCATATCCCTTCAGAAAGAGACGTTGGGGTTGGTACTGTAACAATAATGGAATCTTGCAAAATCGACTCTATAGAAGCAGGGAAGATAGAAGCCCATCATCCGTTGATATAGAAGAAAAGAAAGCTCCTTCTCAGCTGGAAGAAACATCAACGTGCCCCAGAGAATCAAAGGGGGAGGCAACTACATAATTGAGTTGAAGCTGCACAAGGGGTCCTAAGGAAGTGATAAAAGGGAAATCTCTCTACCAAGAAAAGGTCTTGAGAAGGGAACCTCTTCATCAGTCGAAGATGTGTTGCTCTCCTTGCCCCCCTCCCCCCAAAACCCGATGATTGGGTGGTTTTATCCAGATGGATATATATTAGATCTTTATAAATATTTGCTAAGGCACACGAAAATAACCAAGCTTATTATAAATATAAAACTGGCTTTGTCTTGCCTCCTGTCGTTACTATCTATCTTCACACGGGTTTTCAGACAATTCAGGTTCTCCAAATTTCGGCACATTAAAGAATGCTGTCTGGGCTTGTGGGGCAATGCACACCGACCGGGGATTGCCTAGCAAACTTTCACACCCCTAAGGCAACTGAGAAGCCAGAGAGCCAGGTAAAACAGAGCGGATCCCTTCCTAAGTCATAACAATCATCGAAGAAAGATGGCTAGGATCTGTAAATCTGTCATATGACATTCCTAGAGAAGGGACCAGAGCAGAGAGACACGAGAATTTAATTTTGCATCGTAGGCAGCAAGGTAAAAAGCATAGCCCCTTAGGCAGTATAGCCTTATATGCCTTAGAACTTTAGCAAGGAGGTGGACACTGCATTTGGAATTAGGAAGTGATTATTGGGGCAAAACCGATCTTCCCATTATTCGCGTAATAACGTCCAGGTCGCCCTCAAACTTGTATCTTGCGACTTTCAAGAGTTAAAGGATATTGTTTATAGAGGCTCCAACCTAGATAGAGGAAATAAAGATGGAAGGCTTTTACGATCAAGGGATGAATAAAAGGAGAGAATGAAAGCACCAGCTTCTCCATGCTCTGTCAAAGAGTTCAAGTCAACTCATTGACCCAGGTTGGGAGGATGTGCAGCTACCCTAGGTGACAGGAGAATGAGTCCACCTAGGGTACCCCATGCTCGTTATAATTCAGTAAGGAAAGATTAGAAAGGAAAGTAGTAAATGTAGAGGGAGTGAAATTTGTGAAAGATATAAAGACGCAGGCATTGCGAACAGTAGGGCAAGGAAGTTGCACAACTGCCGGCAGTGTAGCTTAAAAAAAATGCCAGAAGTTGCCAATGCGGGACAGAAGGACAGATCCCTCCTCTAGTTAACAGGTATAGCTTACTCCCTTGTTCTAGGACGAATAAAGGGAAGAAAAAATTTCTCTACTAGCGAAAAATACTATAAATAAAATGAGAATAATAACAACTGTAATGTTCCCCACACCATATACTTTTATTTTTCCCCCAATTGAACTTAATTTTATTCGGCAAACCAAGAACTCCGAAACTTTTCCTATAGTATATTGGAGAATATAGACAATATTTAACTCTTAAAAGTAAGTGAGTTAATCTTGCAGGTATTCATATGAGGAAGGCATGTGTGTAAGCTTTTGGTTGAGGGGGGAGGATCGGCGCGTCGACACCAACATGTATCTGTGTTCTTTGTGCAAACATGTGCCTGTTTGTTTATAGTACTTTTGAAGCAGAAATGTGTTTAATAATGACTTCAATCGCAGTCTGCGCTGCTTAGCCTGTTTCCAATATACTTCATTTCCCAATTTATCTACAAATATTTTTCTTAACGCATCGAGAAAATAATCACTAAGCGAACATTCCTTCATTCTCTAAATAATTGCGTTGATGGTTTAGCACTTATTTGCACTCGTTTCAAGGCCTTGGAATTATCATTAGGTACCTACAATTTAACGTAGAAACCGAATCATAAATATCTAAAGCGTATTACAGTCTACCTGTATTTGACCCGAAATGTGACTCTATCCTCATCGAACCAACCAAAATGAGGCTTAACTTAATTTAAATGATGATAATTATTGTCATTAAGCTTGGCCGATGACCCTCCATTGTTTAATATCCTGTAGCTTGTAGCTTTTGAGCTGGTGCGTTGAGGTACTCACTGCAAGAATACTAATAGTTAAAAATAAAAGGTACTCAGTTTTAGCTTCTCTCTAAGATGGAAATGAATATAAGTTCAGCTTCTTGAGGTTTAAATCCAGCAGAATCAAATCAATGAGTTTTATGGCAGGCGTGCAGCTAAAAGAAGTCGATATTTATGTTTTGGCTTTCAAATCGAAGACGTATCTTAGTCTATTTCTGATTTTGCCGACGGATCTACTGCAAACACTAGTTTCATAATCAATGTCACCAATGATGTATTTTTTTCTACAAGGTCGAGAAGTTTCTTGTGCGTCATAGGACGCCATTAAAAAACCTAATGACATAAGCTTTAAAATTATTCTCTCGGCTATATTTTGCGCGAGTGGATTCAGGCAAAAGCTTTGTTGCAGAGCGTCTTGTATTAATAAATTTTAAAACTTCATTGCCATGAAGATGTGGTCTATTTCAACAACATTTGTGATAATCTTTTAATATGTTTATTCCAGATGTACTTTAGCTTAACGGAGTAGGATCCGCGAGCTTTGGTCTGGTCTTAGATCTCTTTGCACCTTTCCACTTAGGAAAATGCCAGGCCCAGTGGGAATTTCATCTGAAGCTTTAATGATTGGTTTAAGGGTTTAAACTGCCATGATTAAAGTATATTACCCCAAAAGCGTATATTTTGGCTAAGTTAAAATATAATAAAACAACTAAAACAATGTGAATAACAACAAAAAACAAAAACACAAAATTTGAAAACTTAACAGGAGAGGGAAAATTTAGAGGCAGACTAGGGTGTGTCTATGAGTTCTGGCCTATCTGAGGAACCCCTAGAGCATTAAACAATTTAAAACGTTCAAATAATAGGTAAAAGGCCAAACTCTTTCGAAAATTCAAGACAAGCGGTAGGATTCCAGCTCATCACGCTAGTGATGAGCTGGAACTTAACGCTCAGGTCGTCTCTTTATTAATGACAAATTTAGTGTAACCAACAAGAACAGGAAGCATAAGAATAAGGTATTAAATAAATAGAATAAAACGAGATAAATTAAAAATAGGAAAAGTTATTACTCCAAAGACAGTAGCTATAAAGGATAATTACAATATCCAAGGACCACTCTGTACAAGTAGCACCTCCACTTATAACTACGACCTTCATGTGGTTCAGCGCTCGGCGGCGTTCTCAGTCAACTCTCATTCTGGCCTCGTTTGGCTACATTTTCTTTTCTCTACTTTCCCTATAATTAAGCTTCGTTGTCTCATTTTTCTAATATTTCTGTATATTTTCAAGTCATTTAGTTTAGTCTCATTTTCACGAGTTCTATTTTAGCGTGATCGTTTTCTGCTATTATTTTTCTATGCTACATTTTCGCAAGTTTTTGTTGTTCTCTCCTTCTTCACATTCCATTAAGTTTTCCATTCGTTTTTGTTTCGATCTTCTTACATTTTATTCTGTCTTATTTTTGCTCAATCTCTATAAAATTGTCCTGATTTTTTTCCCCATATTCTTTATTACTTTTCTACATTATCGCCACGCTTCTATCATTATTTCTTTTCTTTTCCCACAACTTTTTTCAGTCATGATTTTTTTCTTATGTCCTCCTTCCTTACCCTTTATAGTCATTGTCTAATTGACGTTATTCGACCCCGTATTTTTTCAGCTTGATTTACTTATTACCCCAAAAGTCATTTTTCTCTTTCCAACTTTTCCTCCATTCGTTTTGCATTCTCCTTTCTCTTCCTGCTCTATATTTTTGTAGTTGTGTGTTTGTCACATTTTCTCTCCTCATTCCTAATAATTTTTAGTCGTTTTATAGTCTTATATTACCTAATTTTCCTTACATTTTCCCAGGAACATTCTAGCCTCATTTACTCTATTACTTCTTTCTTATCAATAATTTGTTATTCTTTATTTTCTTGCTTTTCTTCATACTTTCGGTCTGATTGTTTATTGTCTAATTTCCTCTCTTTAATTCATCCATAATTAGTCCATAATCTTTTCACTCAATTTTTTGTTTCTCAGTAAGATATTTGCTTCATTTTCTTTCTTTCTTGACCTATTTTGCTTCAATTTCTTTTTCTGGGTCCTATTGGCGTCGTTTTTCTCTCCCTTTTGCATCTTCTTTTGTCTTGCTTGGGCATATTGGCTTCGTTTTTCTCTCTTTTGACTCATTTTCTCTCGTTCTTTGTGGTATTGACGTCCTTTGTTTGTCTATTTTGCCTTATTTTCTCTCTTTCTTGGTCCCATTGACGTCGTTTTCCTCTATCTTTTAATCATTTTCTCAATTTTTTATCCTATTGGCGTCGTTTTTTTCTCCCTCTTGCCTCATTTTCTCTCTGTTTTAGTTCTATTGGCGTCGGTCTCTTTCTCTCTCTTTTGCCGAAATCTCTCTCTTTCTTGGTCATACTGGCTTAGTTTTTCTCTTTCTTTCGCCTTATTTTCTCTCTGTGTCCTATTGGCGTCGTCTTCCCCATACTTTGCTTCATTTTTTCTCTTCTTTGGTCCAATTGACCTCATTTTCTCTGTCTTTTTGAATCATTTTCTCTTGTTTTGCATCTTATTACCCTCATTTTCTCTCTCTTTTCCCTTTATCTCTCTCTTTCTTGGTTCTACTGGTTGCGTTTTTCTCTCTCTTTACATTTTAGACCTCAAGAATAAAGATATTAAATAAACAAAATCCACTAACACCAACGAATTGAACGTAGATGTGGGAAAACACCATACATCTTTGAAAGCTTCAAATGGATGTGTAAATATCGTAATGGCCAAAGCCTAAGATTTGCACAAGTCAAAAGGAAGACAAACCAACCATAAATCATTCCGAAATCCCTAATTACTTAAATTTACTCTGAATTATTTGTATGTTTACGTGTGTGTAAACATTGTTATATTAATGACCGCATGTGTTTATACATTCATGTAAAAATTAAGATTCTATGAACATTGATGTATAGGTAAACAGATGCGTTAAATATTCATGTATAAATGAGCAAATGTGTGTCAAAATTCATATATTTGAGGTCATCGTATAAGTAATGTCCGAATATTGGATAATGAATAAATTAGAATTTATTCATTATCAATGACTTCTTTCCAATGACTTAAAATCTTCTCAATATCATTTGAACAGAAGTCTTTAGGTTGGGAGTAAAAGACCGTAGAGAGGGTTGTTTACATCTTTTAATGTGTTGTAAAGTTGTCACTCAAGGTTGCAATGCATTCTCCGGAATAGGTGGTAATCTAAATAGATCTAAGAAAGAGGAAGGGTGTTGGAGATATTTAGAGCTGAGGTCTTCCATCCAAACAGATGTCATATTTGCTGGAACGGGCCATGCATTATCCAGATGGAACAGAACGTTCTATTTTCGTCAAAGCAGTGGCAAACGATCTAACTGCTGACAACAGATATCTGTTGTAATCGGTTGCTTAACTGGTAGCAATTTAAAACCGATTATACCAGCAGAATGCTAACAAACGTCAAAACTTTCCTTAAATTGCTTTCTGAGTTGTGCTTTCGTAAGTTCGCTACCACTAAGCACTTTTACATGCCAAAGCCATTCGACGTCGCTTCTGCTGAAGATTGACCAGCGGCTTCTAGCGGGCTTTACATGACTTTAGGCCCTGTGCAAAAGTCTGTGAAAGACTGTTATGACGGGTGCATTAACCCAGCCGCCCTCTGTCTATTCATGCCTCAGGTAGACTGCGGTTTTTAACGATCTTGAATGCTAAGGCAACACAAAGACCTCTCAGCGCGTTGCGTACTGACACTAGATCGTCCAGAGCTAGATCATTCTTGGATGTTCCGACTTTCTCGGATCCTCTTCCAAACTTTTGCAATACCAGAATTTGATCTTCCGACTATCCGGGCGATTTATCGACTGGTGGGACACTCCTTAAGCAGCGTGCTTATCAGACTTCTTTCCTCTACAGCAGAGTTACGTGCTTTCGCCATTATGCAATCAGATCCTGTAGACTTGGAATATTATATTAATAAAAAAATATGATATGTTATAGGAATATATTTTGACTGTAACCTAACACATACTGATACCCCAATTTCGTACATTTTAATAGCATCGCCATTTTAGATATTCCAGAAAAGTTATAGGGAAACTTTTATGTTTTGATTTGCTTTCCAGATGTATTGGACACAGGCATGCAAATCTACATCAACATATTCATAGACATACACAAAGAATAAGAAAAATTCAGTGGTATACTCCTTGAATATTTTCTATTTACAATATTATTACTGACTTTGCCTATCACATGGCTCGAGCAAACTTGCTTATATATATATATATATATATATATATATATATATAGTGTGGCAAAAAATTTAGGACTACTCCATCTAATTGGTCCTAAATTTTTTGACAATGATTTTTGTCTGCTGAATAACCATAGTGCCAGATACAAGTTTAAAAGTTATCGTACAGTTCCATTCGGGGGGGTGACTTATATGATGCCAGTTTGAAATTTCAGTTAACTCGTCTGTTTTTAAGAAGATGTTGCTCTTTGTTGAGATGCATTCTTCAAGATTTTCAAGGTTTCTATTAATATAATTCGAGTATAGTACCTGGCCCTTTATTAAAATGGGTAAAAGTAAGTCATTAACTGATGAAATTAGGCAGATGATTGTATTAATCCAAAATTCTGGTCTATCAAGAACTTCACATATCAAAAACTGCTATGAACAATGCCATCAAAAAGTATCGGGATCATGGTACTTTTGAAGATCTTCAAAGAAAAGGACACGACCGAAGAAAACATCTTTCAGGGACGATTCACGCAAAAACAGATTCTGCATTGAAAATCCCACTGCTTCTTCAGGATATATCAAAAGACAATTGGGTTTGGAGGTTTCTGAAAGAACCGTAAGGAGGACACTCCAAAAAGACCTGTTTCAAAGCCTCTGATAAACAAAGCCCAAGCGCACAAACGTATTGATTTCTGCAAGAGAGACAGAAACTGGACCAAAGAAATGTGGTCTCGTGTAATAAATGCTTAGTGATGAATCCACAATGAGGTAGTTCAACGATGTCGCAAATTTTGTTAGAGTGCCAAAAGGAACAAGCCCCTATGTTCCAAAGTAGACTCGAAAGAGAGTGAAGCATTCACCATCACTTATGGTGTTGGGATGTTTTTCCGTAAAAGGGCCTGCTGTTTGCCCTTCCTTCAAGGTAAAGTTGGGCAGTATATTTTCATTGTAGCAAGTTTTTCTTAAAAGCGACGGCAAATTTCGTATTTGTGATTTTCTTTTCAAATCTTTCAATTTGTCGTATATTTCACTTTACGTCTGGGCTGAGGCCGTGGATAAGTTCTCCGAAATTCATTTAGCAAATCACTTTACTTATTTGACGCGCTTCAATACCTTAGTATCACCTTCAGAGATAAAGTAAAAATACAAATAAAAGAGTAAAGCATTTTCGCACACACTTATATACAAACAAACAAAGAGATCAAAAAGTACTAACGTACTGACAAACGTGTGAGCATGTTAAGACAAGGTCGAAAAGGGAAGACTTTTTGACACAATGACAAAATTATCACGAAAATATACGTTATTAACACCAATCCTGGATTCTTCATTAATGCAAAAAGTCAATGACAAGAACAATACAAGAAAAGTGTAATGAACGCTCCAATCAACCGTGCCTTCATCCACTGCCAAACTTGGAAAGGTACACGCGATGAGATTAAAGAGCAACAAAAGTACTCGTAAACAATGGATTCAGCAACTTCAATGAAGATTTAAACTTTAGAATCCGAGTTTTAATGAATTTCAGAGAACTTATTCATGGCCTCAATCCAGATGTAAAGGAAAACCTACAACAAATTGAGAGATATGAAAAGAAAATCACAAATTCAAATTTAGCTTTTAACAAAACTTGCTACGATGAAAATATAGTGCCAAATTTTACCTATATTATAAATATATATATATATATATATATATATATATATATATATATATATATATATATATATATATATATATGAAATGAATAACTCACAAAGTAGCACATTGAGATTCGCAATGAATGCAATATCCCGCAGGAAAAATGAAAAGGTGTTTCTAAGTACTTTCAAACTTTATTCAGTTCATTCTCAAGGATAACTACAAGAGAAAATAATATAATAAGGGTATATATATATAAGCTAGGAAAAGTTAAAGGACCGCCTCTAACATAAGAAATCACTAATGAGGAAGTAGGAGAGGGATGGGTAAATTCACATTAAGATTTAGCTATAACAGGTACCAAGGTCTAACCGAGAAGCAGAAAGAGTCAAGAACAGAGTCAAAAGAGTTAAAACGATTAACGGATAAAGCGATAGTCTCAACAGGGATATTAGGAGAGACACGAGAAGTGAATTGAAACGAAGGGGAGAGGCTGAAGGAGAGAGGAAGAGAAATAAAATAATGTAAATACAAAATCAATGACAATTGCCCCTCAAAAAGGAATATAAGTCAAAGCTAATTTCTTTAAGAATGAGTTTTTTCGTAACAACATCAATTTTATTAAATTTGCTTATACATATACATTATCATTAAGGACATATGTAATAAAACGCACTATTATTTACAGCTCTCCTAACATTGTATTTATGCTGATTAATAGGGACAGATAATTTCTTTCCTGTTTGTCCAAAATATTAACTTGGACAAACAAAACATTCGACCGAATAGACTCCCCCAATATTATTACAATTATTGTGAACTACAATGTCTTTTATAGTTGACTCGTATTTGAAAAGCAATTGAGATGTTAAAGGTTTTTAAAAGAGGAGGAAGGTCATGATACAAACAGAGAAGGGTATAATTAAAATGTTTTTAACTTTAAAAGGGATAGTAGGAGCTGTATTATAGATCGTCTTTTTGCAGAGGAAAGACAGTTTAGAAGAAAGGGATGAGGGAAACATAGTTTATGGCCAATTTCAAAGATATTGGAGAATTCAAAATCTAGATATTCAGGACTAACGATTCGTAAAGCCCGTAAAAACAGAGAAAAAATGGAACGTTCGACTTTGTGACTATGCGAAGAGTAAAAATGAATATAAGAGTTTGAATTAGTAGGTTTGCGATAGATGGAGTATTTAAAACCAGTCGATGTTGTATGAATAAAATGATCGAGAAAGGAAATGCTTCTATTATTTTCAACTTAATGGGTAAATTTAATGGAAGGGTCGAGTGAATTAAGTTTGGTAAGGAAGCTATTACCATCTTTAGAATTAGGCCACAGGCAAATGACATCATTCATATACCTTTGCCAAACAATAGGGAAGTCAAGGATAGTAGGAAGGAGTCTTGTTTCGAAGAACTTAAAACTTTTGAAGAAAATATTTGCTATCGAACGAAAACTTACAATTTTGGGTACAAAGTGAAATCAGTTTCATAAAAATAGTAGCAGGTACGGGAAGAACAATATTTTGCAATTTATCATTAAGGAAATTGAAAAGAGCTTCAACTGGAACCTTGGTAAATAATGAACAGACATCGAAACTACCAAGACAAAAATTATGCGAATACTCAATGGCATTGAGTTTAAAAATAAGGTCGTAGCTATTAGTAAGATGTGAATCAGAAATGGTCCCAACTAGAGGTGTAAGAATAGAAATAAGCCATTTAGAGAGAGCATAACAAACAGAACCAACCGAACTTACTTCCTCATTGGTGATTTCTTGTGTTAGACGCGGTCCTTTATCTTTTACTAACTTATATATACCTTTATTATATTATTTTTATTTTCTCTTGTAGTTAACCTTGAGCATGAACTGAATAAAGTTCGAAAGTACTTGGAAGCACCATTTCATTCATATATATATATATATATATATATATATATAAGTGGTAAACGAATTGATGCACGCAAACTTCAGGCGAAGTATAAACAGGATGACCAGGACAGAGCCGTAGATGCCTCGTAACATTGAATTCAAAAGTTTCAGGATTATAACTAATCCCATCATCCGTGCTAAAGAAAAAATGCAAAATACAGACTTAAATATATACATAAAACGTTAACACATGCAATAAAATTGTGAGAGATGAATATTAAATTTTAGACGAATTGATTACATTGAAAATACGGATAAAAACAACAAAAAAAAACAAGGGATTTTCTAAAAAAATAGGATGGAAAACAATTGACAGTGGATGTTATTTTTACAACGCCCTTCCTCCTTCCCAAAAAACAATGTGAAATTTAGCAATTAACATGTTTTTAATCAGTGACTATATTTAATGAAACATAAAATGAGTAATTATTTAGACTGGGTTGAACTTTCGTAATATAAATTGACTCTAGCAGGTAAAGGTCCAAGATGTTTCTTACCGCATTAAGAATCGTGAAGTTCTCGAGTGTAGACCTAGAGCCACATTGTGACAGATGGTTTCGAATTGTAAATGGATCAGTTTTTGAAAGGTGTAGTCCAGTTCTTTCGGATCTACCCATATGCTGCCTGAAGCGGGAGTAAAGCGTATGCCTTGTTGCCCCCACATATGATACAGTGCTACTGCACGTACAACAAAAAACGTATATAATTTTAGATTGCATATTGGTGGGTGGTTGATCTTTGAACTTAAATAATGATCCCAGTCTGAAGTTATTAATGAGAACAATAGATGCTAATAATTGAGGATAACCTGATCCATCCCCAATTCGAAACCATCTATATATATATATATATATATATATATATATATATATATATATATATAAAAAATATTTATATTTATATATATATATATATATATATATATATATATATACATATATATATATATATATATATATATATATATATATTTATATATATATATATATATATATATATTTATATATATATATATATATATATATATATATATATATATATATATATATATATATATATATATATATATATATATGGTGAAAACTAAGCACCTATTGATAATAACATCTTATTTATTTAGGTTTGAAAGTTTCGAGGACCTAACCTCATCATCGGCACTAAGTAGACTGTTAAAATTTCTAGTTTTCATAAAATACTAAAATTGGATAGTGAAATTTAGGATAAGCTGCTTAATACAAGAATAAAAATTTAATTAATTCATGATACAATGTAAAGATTGGAAGCAGTTTTATAAAATTTAAATTAAATTTAAGTTTTACGATGAAAAGGGATTCTAATATTAGTAGTTCGTTGGGATTGGGGCTATGACTAAGTATTTTAAAGTTATCCAAACTAATTTCAGAATTGCATATTTTGATCTGATCTTGTATGGGCGAGGGTCTTATTTGTTTAGAGCCAGCCTCGAGTCGATGGACCTTCCCCGATGCTGCTCGATGTGACAAGGGATTGACCTAATGGTCGAACCAATATAAGATAAATCGCAAGATTCACGACTATATTTATAAATTACAGATGAGTGGCAGGGGAATGGAATTCGGTCCTTATAGCTGTAATAGGCCCCAATACTTTGCCCAGTTTTTAGTATGAATTTAGGATCGATATATGGAGAGAATTTATTTAGTCTTCATAATTTCTTTAACAAAGTCGTGTGATTTTCTACCAAAGTATGGGAGACTAAAGAAAATGATAATTTCTCTACAGTATTTTCTCTGGGATTTTCATGATAGTTAGAATTGAAAAACTTTTTAATGTGTTTTTCCAGTAATGAGTCAGGGTAGCTATTATTTTTAAAGAATGTTTTTAGGAAAAAGAATTCTAAATGCGGCAGTCTGTATGAAGCACATATATTGTAGGCTCGAACAATAAGGGTTTTATCCAGGATAACTTAAGGTTTTATGACAAGAAACTAAAGAAGCTTGTGCCTAAAACTGTAAATGTAGGCCTCCTATAGACTGAAGTTTCATACGTTATTCCTGAACGCTTAATATCTATATCCAAAACTGGGAGTCTACCATTTTTCTCCACCTCCATTGTATAATTTATATTTTCCTGTCTGGAATTCAAGGTTTTAAGGAATTGATCTTTCTGTTGCCGTGATTTCATTAATACAAATGTATCATCGACATAACGTCTGTAATAGATAGGTTTATATTCAATGGGACAGTTATTGACCCAAAGTTGTTCATAATGACATAAGGAGATGTTCGCAAATGTTGGCCCACTCCTTCTTTTTAGACGTAAAATTCTTTTGTAAATATAAAAATACGAATTTGAGACAGCCAATTCTAAAACTGACTTAAATAGGATTTTTTTAATAGCTATTACTTTTTGAGAAAAATTAAAAAGAGAGTTTGTACAAATTTAGATGGTTTTATTTAGCGGAATATTTGTGAATAAGTTTTCGGCGTCATAACTAACCATTATGACGTCAGCAGCATCCGAACGGGTTCACAGGTCTTCTACAATTTTGGGGGAATTAGCTATGGGTACTAGGAATTTTGATATTCTATAAGAGGGCGTATGTGTTCTGGTTTTCCATATAGGAACGGAACCCGATACGTGTAACTTGTTATATATCATGTTGGATATATATTTGCCCGTTTTCAATTTGGATAAGAATCTATTGATACGATCTTCTATATGAATCAATGTTTGAGTAATGAGATCTTTTACTTTTTAAAATTTACTTGTGTCTAAAAGTGTGAGCATCATTTTGTTAGTGTACTCCTCCCGATCCATAATAACACTATTTATTTTATCAGGTTTACAGATTATACTTGTTTTATCAGAGGCGGGAGATTTACATACATATATAGCCAGGGCGAACTATTGAAAAAAAAATATATGTCGTAGAGTTATACAAATACTTAAAACTAAAAGTATTTTTATAACTTTAGTATTTTTATAACTTTAGTATTTTTATAACTTTAAGGCATATAATTTTTTCCTTTAATAATTCGCCCTGGCGATATCTCTACTTAAATCTGTATTCTCTAAAACTAATTCGGGAAACTAACTAAGTAAGGTTTATCGAAATGCTACGGACATTGGGAAATGTCTGAACGCGGAAGGAGAATGCCCTGTTAAGTACAAAATTAGCGTCGTTAATGAGTACCCATGGCCCAAAGTTTTAGAACTACTATAGTTTTTCATATATAAAACCTTGAATTTTTTTTTAGTATGTTTGCATCATAATTTGAAGGTGAAAAAAAATTAGAGCCCCCAACGATTTTATTAATAAATACAGCCAAAGCGAGCAGTTAATATTTATAATGGTCTCTTGTTCTTTAGGATTGTTCCAATTCGTTTTGGCATGATGAAGGCTAAACTAATATTCTCCATTTTGTTCAAAATCTACCTGGATTATCACCAACAAATTTTCTATTAGATTCAAATCTAACGAATTCTAGGGCTAAGGTCACTAATGTTCCATGTAATTTTCAGTCGCGAACTTTAGTATCACTTTCGCTTTGTGACAAAGTGCGCTATCATGATGCTGATAAAAACACTTATCATCCCTAAAACGGTCATGAACTGTTGAGAAAAGTTGCTGATGAAGCACGTTCGGGTACCCTTTTGAGACAAGTTCCTAGTATTTTTAAAAGCGCTCTCATTATTTTCTCCTGACGAGCGTTCTTCTAGAAGCTCTAAGCAAGTGGAAGGAAGTTCCATTAGAGAATATCACTTTGCTACAGTCTTTCAAACTACATTCTCTTTATTTGCTACCAAGCTGCAACCTATCCGTATTGTTCTCCTTGGTAAGATAAGGCTTCTGTGCAGCCTTTTTCGATTTGAAACCTTTGACGAAAACTCCCCACCTCACTGCGTGATGAAGCATTCACACCTGCCACTTTCCAATCGTGAACAAGCATGGCACTGGAAGCATCCCGATACTTAAGCTGGAACCTTACCAGTAGGCAATCAGGTATTCATTTGATGCTCCCGGCCACCATAAGCCTTTTTCAAGGGAGTCTAGCCAGTCTTTATAAAGTCGTTATTGATCCTAAGATTTCTGCTCCTTGATGTATTACCCATAGCAAGTATTTCCTTGCAATTTATGCCAGTTTATTGAAGACAAACAATAGTTGCACGCTTTGATTGAAAGAACCATTTATGGAGTTAAATAGGATTCAAACATTTATTTTTCCATAAAGTTATTACGAAAAAGATTATATCTACACAACCTCATTCATTTAACCCATATTTGTCATAATTTTACCCTTTTGATCAAATAGCAAAGATTCAGGGACTGAAAATAAACTGCTACTGGAACAGGAAGAGATCGCGATTCTGGATTCTGGCAAGTAATAGTTTTTTTCTTATTATTTTGGAAATGCTGATTTTTTATACACCTGCAATAATTTAATATTATCATAATTATTTCTATCATGCTAATTTTAAAAACTAGTAAAAACCCCCAAAATATATATTAGTTTAAATTTTGGGGGCTTTGACTGTAAATTAGAGGCAGTCTTCGCTATAGTTCAACAAGGAAAGATGACTTCCGAGAGCTTCTAAGGCCGCTATCTCCTAGCTAATGAGTCAGCGTAGCGTGCAACTCAGCGTGTGCTGAAAGAAAAACTCATCTCCACATTTCAATTCTAAATTTTTACCTGTGCAATTCTGGCTAAGTCCACTACTTAGCTCATAACACAAAGAAAGTATTATGACAAACGGAAATTATTACTATTCTTCCTTCTGCTACTACTAAACGTATATTTCACTCTTTGGACTCAAAGGCCTCGTAATCAGCTAGGACATACTTTACCGCCTTTCCCTGGCAAGCAATGATCCGATAATTATCATTTTTTTTTTTTTTTTTTGCGTTGTTGATGTTATGGTGTTGGGTTGATATATTTGATATCGCCAGTAAAAGCATCAACATGATTCCGTTTTTTGAAGTCCGATGGGATAATACATCACGAATAATTGGAATGGTGTAAGGTATATTATGAGCTTAAGAACGAAGGATAAAAACAACAACAACAAAGAAATTTGCTACCATAATTTTTTTAGGGATTTAAATAGAAATTGATGATGTGAAGGAAAATAAAAATGTGTAAAAGCTACATACAACCGAGAAGCCTAAAATTTGTGGTAGATACCTACATAGAGCCGAATAAGCTAAAATATCTGAAACATGCATAGAGTCGATTTTACTAAAATCTGTGGGAAGTTACATACAGCCGAAGAGCCTAAAATGTATGGAAGATACACACAACCGATTAAACTAAAATCTGTGGAAGATACATGCAGCCGAAGAGCTTAAAATGTATGACAGATACATACAGTCGATTAAACTAAAATCTGTGGAAGATACATACAGCTGAAGAGCCTAAAATGTATGGAAGATACATACAGCCGATTAAACTAAAATCTGTGGAAGATACATACAGCCGAAGAGCCTAAAATGTATGGAAGATACATACAGCCGATTAAACTGAAATTTGTGGAAAATACATACAGCCGAAGAGCCTAAATGTATAGAAGATACATACAGTCGATTAAACTAAAATATGTGAAAGATACATACAGCTGAATAGCCTAAAATGTATAGAAGATACATATAGCCGATTAAACTAAAATCTGTGGGAGAAAAACATACAGCCGAAGAGCCTAAAATTTATGGAAGATACATACAGCCGATTAAACTAAAATCTGTGGAAGATACATACAGCCGAAGAGCCTAAAATGTATGGAAGATACATACAGCCGATTAAACTAAAATCTGTGGGAGATACATACAGCCGAAGAGCCTAAAATGTATAGAAGATACATACAGTCGATTAAACTGAAATCTGTGGGAGATACATACAGCCGAAGAGCCTAAAATGTATAGAAGATACATACAGTCGATTAAACTTCAATCTGTGGAAGATACATAGGTTTGAATAGTTTAAAGTATAGACTGTTTGCAGCGCTCGATACCCTGAAGGGGTGAACTCCGTTGAAATTGCCAACTTTAAACATAAAAAGTTGATCTATCTTAAGGCTAAGGGTAGGTAGGGTAAATCTCTCTTTAGAAAGTTAATTTCACTAGGTTAAGTTAATTTTATATAGGTTAGGTTAATTTCCTATTTTCTAGTTTAATTTTCCATAGTTTCTTCATTTTCTTGGGCTTACAATAAACAATTGCAGGGAAGGTTCTCGTTTATATTGCGCCAAGGGTGACTGACTTCCAAGGGTGATGTTGATAAGGTTTATTAGAACACAAATCAAGCGGGCATAGCGATGCGGAAAGTCCAAGCGAAAGAAGACAACGTGTAATGAAAGCGTGAATTGAGATCGCACGATGCCAAGAAAGAGACATTTCTGCTTGAGTGATCCTATAAATGAATGGTAGCAAGGAATGAGTAGTCTTCTCTAGTTCCGAAGCTCACATGGGTTCTCGCACACGAAAAATGGTTAGAGAGCAAGAGGCAGAAGAAGAGAGAGAGAGAGAGAGAGAGAGAGAGAGAGAGAGAGAGAGAGAGAGAGAGCTAGAGAGAGAGAGAGAGAGATAGAGAAAGAGAGAGAGAGAGAGGCACAAGGCATACAAAAAACTATGAGTAACTCAAAAGAAATTTCTATTCATAGTCAGCAGATACTATTTTGGGAAAGCTCTTACATACACCATGGGAGAATAAATATAGTGCAGAGGGATTCTTTTTCCCTCCAACACTTCTACAAGCCTCTAGGGTAAGCAAAAGCAGAAACAGCACATGTAGGTATGAGCTGAAGAAAAGAAAACAGTCAGGAATTCTGACAGTAAAACTTAGCCGTATTTCTAACTGAAATGCAACGATTTAACCATCCTTTGTCTAATATTTTAGCAGCTTAAATTAAAAAGTTTCCATCGCTGCAACTGTTTTCAATTTTAGGAGGAAGTTCTTTTAAAGTGTTGCATACCTAATAAAGAGATATAAAGAGGGATAGATTGGCAAATAGATGGATAGATATTAGATGTAAGAATAGACTTTGGCAAGCGCTATAATCTGCATGCTATTTACTTCCAATTACCGATTCAGTTGAAACGCAATCAAACAATGGATTTTATTTATATATAGAAACTAGAAATTATCGGATATTTAGATTCCTGCCTTTAATTAATTATTTACGAAAATCTTTTTCATTGTTTGTAAACGTTTTTTTTGACAATATTTGAATTAGTAAAATGTTTTTTGTTTCCAAAATATTCCTTTCGTTTTTAAAACTTTAAACAGTTGTTCTTTATAATATTTACGCTTAATTAGGTGTAATATATCAAATGGAACCAGTGCTTGTCTAAAGAGAAATTTCATGTTGCGCATAATTAATGTTGAAATCGATCAAATAAAATGATAACAAATCTAGTTTGGTAAAATTCATATATACTGTAAAGTTTATGTTTGCGTAACGCTAATCAGTAAGGATGGTACATAAAAAAAACACCTTAACAATGCTTTGGGGGAGAGGGGCACGTTTCTGCCAGGGAGAAATAAAGATTGTGCTGAGTAAATTCGCGATTTCTGCCCTTTGATTAGTTCATTTTTCAGTTGTTCTTGTGAAATGATTCGTAATTTCGGTCAAAATGATTTAAAACGTGTGTGCCGCCACGTACATATTTCGTTCATAAAGTGGACATTTAGTACATAAGAAAAATATATCGTTTGTTGTTTGTTTTTTTTTAAGGATAGGTGTATTTATTGACTACTTCATCACAGTGGTGGAGGTTATATATACGCAAATATCAATTTACTCATTTTTCCAAGTGTCTAATTTAAAGGGAATTAGGAAGATTCGCGTTTCAGTTCTCTGGACTTTTTAGGATATATCCGGCAGTTGCCAGATGGGCCCCCCAAATTACAAAAACATAGGATATATTAAAACGTCTTATGGGAAAAATAACCCAGGATTAAGAGTTTGCGGTCAAGCAACGAGTCATTTTTACACACAAAGCACCCCGTATATTACTGTCGTCCTAGCAGAAAAAAATAAAGATTTGCATCCACAACAGAATAGGTAGTTTACGGAACACCACCATTGACAAAGAACCTGGTATCGAAAGTAGATGAGTCAATTTAATCTCCAACGTAGGACGAAAATTTGATTTAAAGAAAAAGATATATTGTCATTAAAACTAAGAAGCGATAACTAACGCTGTCATCCTGTGCATAATGTTCGTAAAGAGAGATTTGTAAAGAAAATATAGATGGAGGAAATGAAAATGTGAGAAGGTTTTAGCTCCAGCATAATTGCTCAGGCTACATCTGACACCATGCATGCTGGGAACGGGATTAATATCTTTCTAAAAAAGAGAATTATAAAAGGAATTTTACACCAAGATATCCTTCTTTAGCACCATCCAGAGTACTTACATTTTGACTGGATGGTGTCTGGTTGGAATTGTTCGTCATTCTCTTCGTCTGGTTTTACCGTCAGATCATCGAAATTGGCGAGAAACATACAAGTGTCTCCAGCTTCATTTTTGATTGGGCAGACCATTGTTTTACACAAAAATTTGGTCCCTGGAGAGAAAAGACACAAATTTCAATATTAACAGCAATTTCGAGTATTTGATTAAATAGTTTTTAAGTATTTCTTTTGAAAAAGGTAAAACCCCATTGAAGCATTTTGGATGCAAATAGTTTGAAAAACTGCTAAAGATTGAAAAAGATAAAAGAAGAAATAAATGTGTTTCATAGACTATAAGCGAGAAGTAGAAACCTCTAGAGACCTAAAAGAGATTAATCACTCGTGGACTTCTCCCAAATCCTTAATGAATTATTTTTCCTCAAATTGACATTTATCACGAACCAAACACGAATTGTATTACATTATTTCAAACAGCATTTAAACCAATCGTCACTTTCTTCCCGGAATTACTGGGCTATTATTTTTCCTAGATATGAATCAAAGGATTGTGTTCCTCCTTTTTCTATGGCTTGCGTTGTAAGCCATAAAATGGCTAAATTGGTTACTTGCAAAATACAGTACATTATTGCAAGTGATCTAAAACACCAATCCATTTTAAGTGATGTTACGAGACAGCGAGCCAATAAGGCAAATCCCATTATTATTCCCAGACTTAAAATATAATCATGAAACGAGTGAGAAAGAAAGGTGAGAATGAATTCTATTGGGTGGCACTTAGTACCTGGGCATTATATCTTATTCTGATACAGGTCAGGAAACTTGAAGAAAATATATATTTGATCTATTCTTCGAATAAATAGGGAAGGAATGGACAAAAAAAAAGATAGGAATGTGTAATAAGGCATTATAAAGTCAGAATTTAAGTTATTCAGGAGAATGTAGACCTAAAGTGGCAAAATAATTAGGAGAGTAATTAATTGTCCCTGAAAATCTTTAATTTAAATATTCTGTTGGCAATCAGTTGTCGTTCTCCTTTATCTGCTAACCTTTTTAAAATCTCTAAATTGTACATTGATTGATTGATTGGGAAGTGTTGAGGTAGGTTTGTGTGAGAGATAGTGGTGTACAAGAATAGTGAGGTTGGGAATAGTGGTGAAAAGAAAGATATATAAGAGTTGCAAGAAATGCAAAGTCGCCTGTTGTTTTATTTGTTGTTTTAATGTAATTTCATATATTTACATGTACACATATACATACAAATATTTGTATAAGTTTGGCATTCAAGCCTTTAAATTCGTTTATTTGTATTCTCTTTATGTTCTTGACGTATTTTTGGTTGTGTTTGTTTATTGTTGTTAAAGTGTTTTTTTACGTTCTATGTTCTTTGAGTGACTTTTTAGTTTTGTTTTCATCGTATTGCTTTGTGTTGATGTAATTTTGTTTGATGTGGTTGTTTTTGTTATCGTTTCTTACGTTTGATTGTTGTGTTCTACGTACTATCTTCTTGTTATTTTTTGCTTCTTGTTTCCTCTTGTTTATTTTTGCAGTCTTCTTGGGTTGAGATTATCTTGTTCGGTTTTTTAGTCTAATTTGGTTAGTTATTTTGATTGCCGGTTGTTATTTATTTTGGTCGAGATTTGTCTCGTATTTTTATGAGTAAAACGGGACAACTTCGTTACCAAGCTTGCTGACGCTGCTTGGGAATCTTGCATAGCATGGATTTCGTTGATTTGATTCTAGGAGGTCTTTGATCTCGTAGGTGGTATTGGATGTTATTTTTTCTTTTATGGCTTCTGCTCTTGATTTTAGTAGAGAGATGAGTGAAGTAATCTCTAGCGCTCTATGTAGGTCTTCTACTGTCTTTCTTTTCCTTCTGCATGTTTTTGTAATTATATATACGCTTTTCTTCTGTATTCTTTTCAACTCTTTTTTGTTCCTTTTTTGAGAAACTGAAGAGAGTTGCTGAAGGATATATTAGAGTTGATCTTACTAGTGCCATGTGTGGGGGAATTCCACGTGGAATTTATTTTTCTGCGGGGGGGGGGAGCATTGGATATTTATAGGGCTCGTCTTCCATGTGGGAGACACAGAGTTGAGCAGTCTCGCCCGGACCCAAGAAGATTTCCCTACTTTCAAGTCAGGTGCTAACAACAAAGCAAAGCGCCGGTTGAACTATTTGTGTGTTGGAATTAGCCCTAGCCAGTCATGTAATTTCACTTGACGATCGCTACCCATCGATTTTTCCGACTCCACTCATCAACTCCTGTTGAAGCCCTACTCGTTCGCCTCTCGTTTTTGGGTGGCCGAAATACTTTCCCCTGGCCTGGACGTTACCGCTCCCCTCCCTTTTGGAGAACCGTCATCACGTTAACTTTCCGCTCAGAAGCTCCGAGCGCCCTTGCTTTACGTGCAGAAGACATCCGTGAAGACTTAGCCTGACGTCTCACCCGAAATCCTCCGTAAGCCAACCCCTCTTCCCCTTCAGTAACCCATTTGAGTTAATCCTCCCCATTTGAATGGTCTCCTTTTGTAATACATTAATTTTTAAATTCGTAGTCTGATGTATAACTCAGCAATTCCCCCCTCGTTGACCAATGAAATTTTGACTAATCATTTTCTTATTTTATGCAAATAAAATTATATTTTTGTACATGCCTCTTTAAATAACCTTGAGCTTTGCCATTGCCCAAATTTTACCTGACCTCATTGCACTCTTATCTCTTTGTTTCGCGCGTCGAAACTCGTGGCGTTCCGTCCCGTGTCTGTTCGCCTTTTAGTTATTGGTCCCTTCCCTATAGAAATAATATGGTATTGATATAATGTAATGTCATACCACGACATATATATTTATTAGTATACATATTATATAATTTTGGTGTCAAGTGTGTTTGGAGTTTTTACGAACCCGTGTCATTTTAATTTCGACTTCAGAAGTTCCCTTGTTATTCACGTATATCCCTTTTATTTTAATTTTTTATTGTACTGGCAGAAGGCAAGTTCAAGTTAATTGAAGAGCAGTTGAACGTAATCTATTTAGATTTTGTGTTGGACCCCAGGTAATTAATTTTTTTTTATTGTGTTTGAATTTCGGAGACTCTCCTGGTTATTAATCCAAAAGAGTTAAGGTCTTTGGTGTCGTAATTCCGGTAGGACCATTTTAATATTTCTGTTCCGCTTAGAACAAGGCCTTCACGAATATTCAAGTATTCGTTTTGCGTGGGTAGTGTCCTAGCTCGTTCGCGTGTCAGTGTTCCCTCAGTTAACTGCGTAACAATGTCATCCTTCGAAAATTTCAAGAGTCAGGGTGAACGGTTTTTCGGGCCACGACCTGCTAAATTACGTACAGGAAGAAGAGAGGAACGAACGGGCAGAGCGAAGGGAAGAGGAACTAAGAAAAATGGAGATCGAGATGGAAAAGAACAAAATGGAGATGGAGGAGAACAAACTGAAAACGGAGATGGAGAACAAACTGAAGATGGAGATGGAGATGGAGAAGAACAAAATGGAGATGGAAGAACGTGAACAAATTAGGCAGCATGAGCTGGAAATAAGCCGAAATCAAATGGATTCTCAGTCCATCGGTTCCCCGGCTGAAATTCCCCAAACTCCTTCAGTCAACCTTCCAGCTTTTAATGATGGAGAGGACTTTGGGTCATTTTTGACACATTTATAGAGAATCTTTTAGATCAATAGATGGGATCTTGAAAATGATGGCGTCGCTCGCTTACTTCCCCTTCTAAATGCCTAGTTAAGGGATATCTTCGTATCCCTTTCCCCAGAAGCAACTTTGGACAATTGAACGTTGAAGTCCGAATTGCTAGCCGCTGTTCAAATGAATTGCGAATCCTTTCGCTCCCGATTCCGCCAGGAAAGGATCCGCCCTAGCCAAACATTTCTACAAAACGGGTACATCCTCCAAAGACACCTTCAGTGATGGCTGGATGCGTGCAAGATTCTCTAGGTCTACGAGTCTATTCTGGACTTTTTCCTTAGGGATCAGCTTTTAACTGCGGTGGCTCTGGAAATTCGTGCCTTTATTAAGGATGAACGTTGTGCTACTTTCAAAGAATGCTTAGAAAAGGCCGATGTCTACGCGGGTAGTCACAATTTATACCCTAAGGATGTTAAAAAGGCTCCCCAATCGCCCCCCAAACTAAATTTTACGGCCCTAAGACCCCTCCTAAATTGGTTTCAAGATTTACCAAAGTTCCTAGTCCCTCGAAGCCAATAAACTTCCATCCATCGGAACACGGAGACGTTAAGCCCCTAGTTTATTCTTCCCCGGTGTTCCCGTGCCAAAAGAACCCGATCGTCTGCTACACATGTGGAGTTTCCGGCCATTACCGCACGAACTGTCCTCAAAACTCCCGATTCGCAAACTCTCAGTCCCACCAAGTGTACCAAATCTGGGCCGCCCCCTGATCCCCCTCCGTCGCCTCAGGAGACCCTTGATCCTCCCTCGCCCGCCAAAGGTCCGGTCCATCAGGTAAACTTCCTCTTTAATGAGAACAACCCTTGTGGATTGAAATTCGAAAACGGAACTGTGAACGGTCGCTGAGTATCCAACCTTGTCCATGACACCGGGTGCACCTGCAACATAGTGTCTTAGGACCTACCCCCCAATGTTGGCTCCGACCAAAATAAGTTTGCGGTGGTCCACGACTACCTTAGCCGGACCAGTCGTTTCCCAGTAATTCGTTGTCACATCGAGTGTGACTATTTTTCCAGGTGGGCCGAAGTGGTAGCGGCCCTAATCCAGTTATGCTCCGTTTTGTTCGGTCAGAACCCCGTAATCCAGAACATCCCGTGGCCCAGCCCGTGATTAACCGTACACAGGTAGCCCTGAAATCCAATGCACCCGTTCCCTTAGAAACCCTTATCGACCCGGAGTTCCAAGCCCTCCGGAGCGACAAGTTTCCCCGCGCCCAGAAGGAGTGTGCAACTCTCCCCCCCCTTTGGCAGAAAACTAAAACCCTCGAGCGTGAGTCCACGCCAGGTAACAAACAGGTGTCGTATCTCGTGAAGAAGGACTTATTGAGAGATATAAGATCTACTTTGACCCTAAGTCACGAGAACGAAAATTCAAGCCAGGTGCTCAAGTGCTGGTACTACTTCCCACGGAAAGCAACAAACTCCTTAGCCAGTGGAAGGGACCCTACCCCGTCCTTGAGGCTAGAGGACCCGTGGATTACCTCATCCCTACTCCGGCGGGAGCGAAGGTTTTCCACGTGACTTGTATATATTATCTCATTAATATTCTTAATTATGATTTTTTTTTGGTCCACTAAATTGTTTAGTCATTAGTCCTATATTTATGCCTCCATTTAATTGCATCCTTTTTTTTTGGTTCCACTGAAATGTCGCCAATGTCCTCCTGTGATTTTTTTTGTTTAAAATTTTACTAGTTAAATTGTTTCTAGTTTGAACCGTTTAAGGCTTATGTCCGTAAATTTCCCGCTGAGCTCAGATTCACGTTTTTTTTTGTGTACACCTGTCGTAGCTGGTCAGAATTTTCCTATACCCTTCATAATTCTAGTTTGACGGGTAGGCTGATCCTTTCATACGCAACTGCTCTGTAAAGCATCATCTTTTGGATGGGAGATGTGTGGGGGAATTCCACGTTGAATTTCTTTTCGAGCACGGAAGTGAAGTCCTTGCGCTGGAGAAGATTCTATAATTTGGTTAGGCTTAAATTGGTAAGCTTCCTCCCCATCCACAAGCGGTAGCCTCGAACTGCGTCCACCACGGACCACCTTTACGCGGGTTAGAATCACCTCGGCGTGAAGATTCGAGGTCATTCGAAAGGAGCGCTGTTTCCTCAACCCCTGCAGGAGAGAGCCTCGGATATTTATGGGCTCGTCTTCCATATGGGAGACACAGAGTTGAGGAATCTCACCCGTACCCAAGAAGATTTCCCTACTTCCAAGTCAGGTGCTAACAACAAAGCAAAGTTACGGCTGAACTATTTGTGTTTTGGAATTAGCTCCAGCCAGTCGGCTAATTTTACTTGACGATCGCTACCCATCGATTTTTCAGACTCTACTCATCAACTCCTGTCGAAGCCCTCCTCGTTCGCCCCTCCTGACCTCGTTGCACTCTTATCTCGTTGTTTCGCGCGTCGAAACTCGTGGCGTTCTGTCCCTTGTCTGTTCGCCCTTTAAGTTATTGTTCCCTCCCCCATAGATATAATAATGGTATTGATATAATGTAATGTCA
Organism: Ceratothoa steindachneri; assembly: GCA_963969495.1. Classification (NCBI taxonomy): domain Eukaryota; kingdom Metazoa; phylum Arthropoda; class Malacostraca; order Isopoda; family Cymothoidae; genus Ceratothoa; species Ceratothoa steindachneri. Next base: position 23,808,418 of record OZ018324.1, read on the forward strand.
TACCACAACACCATGTATATTTTACTTTTATTTTTCATGTTTAGGTTTATAAAAGTGTAGAGGGTTCTCACTCCCGTCTTCGCTTTTGAGTATCCGATCTGAGACGTGCTTTCTATACTCAGTAGAAGTGATTTTCATCCCGAGTACATTACACTCATTCCTGTTAGGATAGCATGCCTCCCTCATTCTCAAATCTGCTAGAGTTCTTCTTCCCAGCAGAACAATCTTAAACTTTTCCCGGTTAGTTAGTATCTTTCATCTATTCTCGTGTTCATTAACTTTTCTAATTCCTTCTGCAGTCATGCGAGCTTGCATAAGTGCATTGAAATATCCGGCAACGATGATTTGACTTATATCGTCGGTGAATTGAATGTTTAGATTGCAGGGGTTGACGGGTTCCGGGATTTCGGACGTATATATCGAGTACAGTGTCGGAGAGAGACACCCGCTTTGGGGCAACCCTTCCCGCAGCAGAAAGGGGGGTCCTTCTGTATTACTTATAATGATATATGCTAATCTCTTCCTGACATAGTTGCAGAGGATCTTCTCAAGCCTGCGGCTTAAACCAGTTGTAGGATTTTATACTGTATACCTCTTATCCAGCCTTTAGCAAATGCCCTGGATACGTCTCTGCATACGATGTCGATATTGCTTAGGTTCTTTTTTCGATTGAGCATTTTTCTCCTTGATGACACTTATCCATCTCGGTGCTTCTTCTTTTCCTGATGCCATACTGGTGGTTGTTATATAGCGAGGTTTCTCCTAATACATTGACGAGCATTCTGTTTAGGATTTTCCGAAGAATTTTAGCCGAATTTCCTGAAAGGATAATGGGTGGTAGCTCTCCTTTCTCGTCGGGATTTTCCAGGTTTGGCTATAAAGATCATTTTAGCCGTTTTGTAGGCGTCGGGAATGTAGCCTATATTTAAGCAGGCATTGAAGATGTTTAGCATTTTTTCACGGACGAATCTCGGCGCTTTGTTGAAGTTGAGTTTCCTAAGCCCCGATCGACCTGGTGCTCTTTGTTTAAAAGAGTGAAGTGCGCTTTCTTTTTCTTCTAGCGTTACTTTATTCACTTTATCTACTTCTCCCTTGATCACCTGGTTGTTCGGATGCGTTCTTTCTATGATCTCATTTAGCTCGGCTATTATTTGATTTTCAAAATTAATGTCAAAGTCTTCATTTTATTCTTTACTGATTCTGAAGATCTGGTCCTAGTATTTTCTGAGAATCTTCTCTATTTCGTTGTCTTCCGCTTTTAGCTCGTGGTTGGCATCATAGAGCTCCTTTTTTCTTTCTGGGAAATTCCTTTGAGCCTTTTGATCTTAACTCACAATTCCTTTGCAGTAACTTCGATATCTAGTTCCTTGATAGCCTCGTTTAACCTTTGTTCCTGTTGTTGGTAGATCAGTATCTTAAGTTCTTCTTTGATTTCTCTTGTACGATACACTATTTCACGTGATGTTCCCGTGGTGATGCTTCTTTGATATAATTCTTTCAGTTCACGGTGTATACCTTTAATGTGAGCGGTCCATTTGTACGCAGACTTTATTCGGTACGCGGTTTTGGGAACTGGCGGTCTGTCCGCCTCTATTAATTGGTCCTCTAGCCTTTCCATCCCCCCTCAATCTCTTCGAACGTTGCTTCTTTAAAGTTTACCGGGATGTAGTTTCTGAGCAAGCGCTCGTAATTATCCCAATTCTCCTTGTTGTAGTCCTTCCTTGCGCGGGCTGGACTTGATATAGGGTTTATATTGATTTGTAGGTTAATCCCTATATGGTCGCTACAAGGAATTACCTCAGAGGTCATGAGATAATTAAAGGGAGGAAGAAATTGGCCAAGCAGATGCCAGGCTTAGTGGAGACCCTTTGCCCGAATATACTCGTGATATTATGGTTAGTTAAATAGTCGTGCCTCGGTGGTTGATATCCCGTAGCGATGACCATTTTTACCATGCTCATGTCTACCTCAATTGCATGGTAAGACTCTTCTAGGTTCCTGAGTTGCTTGTACTTGATTCCCTTTTTTACCGCAATGGCTGCTCCGTCGCAACGTTCTTGTGAGTGGCTTACAGTCAACATTCGTAGTTCCATATTTTGATGGTTTCACTATTAGTGTTGACTCTGTGTTCTGAAATAAGGATTATATCGGCATTAATTGTTTTAAAAAAATGTTTCCGTACTACACTCTTTTTGTTATCCATCCATTGGTGTTAATACTTAAGATCCTTAGGTTGTCTCTATGCATTGTGAGGTGTTATCTTATCTTCTTTGTAGTCTGGGGTCCCTATTATGGACTGTCTTCGGCGGTGGCTAGTTAAGATTTTCTTCCTTGATTGGTTTCATACGTTTATTCTTGTTTTTATGTTTATCTATGGGGATGGGGTTTCCGGACCTGCTTATAGAGGCCCTTTACGATCTGGTGATGCAGACTGGCTTGTTTTCTTCTTCTGAATCAGATTGCGAGTCATTAGTACTGGCCTCTTCATCTTGGCTTTCTTCTGTTTCTTCCTCAGATGTACATGCTTCTCTTGAATTTCTGTGGGTGGGGTAGGGGGGGGGGGGACTGATATATTCCAAATTTTGCCGAGTCTTTGGTTTGTGGCAACTTGACTATCAGCAAATTATTAACTTGAAGCAGTGAATTCAGCTCCTTCTCGTAGCATCCTGGTGTCCCCATGTTCATGATGTGAGCGTGAATTATGCATGTTAGAATCTTCGCCCTCATCTCACTGTTCAGGTTTGTCATGTGATTTGTAATTTAAGGTGTGTTTTATAAATTATACATAATTTAAGCACCAAATTTGTAGAGGATTAGTATCATAATAATAATAAAATAAAACGCTCAAATGTTATAATCTTTTAAACCTTAAAAAAGAAGTCGGGCCTGAAACGGTTATAGTGAAAGCAAATAGTTTACTTCTTTAACTTTTATCCCTCCTATCCCTTATCGTTGAAGTGGACCTTTAGTTTTACCTAGGAATCTGAACTATGGGTCGCTTCTCGATAGCTGCACACCCAAATTTGACCCGAATCTGGACTTCAACTGGCGACTAACAACGCTCAATATGGCTAAACTTCGCTCAATTTGAATCGGGTTTCTATTGTGCTCGGACGTAATCAGATAGTGAAGGGTACTTGTTTTAATTGTAAACAACTACCTTTTATTTCTTACAAACTTTAGGAAACCGTAATGAACCTTTGCCGAAAAGCCTTGGAAGGAAGGATCACTTTCGAAAGGACTAAACTACAAAAATAACATATATGTGTAATTTACTTTCTCTCTGATAACCATAATTAGAAATATTGATTTTTTCAGCTAAGCTTAAAGAAGGACCGACAGTCACCCTCCAAATAACTTTCGCGGTCACGGTCCTCACAATCAGATCGAGTTCAACAAGATCGATCCTTTGATAATTCATCCAAACAATGCAGTGCTTTTCAATACATATATTTTCCCACACTTCTGTTCTTTCACGGCAAAGATCACTTTTACCAGAGGGATAATTTTTTAACCAACGAGTACATTTTCATTAAATAATTAATAAATAGATAAATACTCAAAAGATGTGTTAATAAAAGGAAGAAAAACAAAAAGGGCAAAAATGCTCGTTGTCTTTACTTATTGCCACTGGGGGAGTGGGGTATCAAAACAAATCCAATGCCAAGTTGGTACTAAAATGGTAAAGTTATGGGGAAGAAAATAATGCGGAGTGAGGCTTGAGGTAAAGTGCAAAGAACAGTCAAGTTCAAAGTTATTGCCTTTTCGAGAGAGCGTGGAACTTACCTCCCCCCCCCTATTATTTAATCATCTATATTTATAGGTCGTAAACATTGTCCAAAATATTATTATAGACAAACCGGCACAAAACTACAGGTACGTGTAAAACAACATCAGGTCAAAGTACGCTACCATTGTGAGCAATCAGATCATTTTTCCCTCTATCCAATTTTAATCAGGCAGTTAAGTGAGATAGAACCAAATTTATCATCAAATGCAATAATCACGTTTCCAAGAAGAATTTGGAAGGTATATTTATTGAGACTTTCCCCAATTTTAATTTGAATCCATGGTTATTTTCGTTAGATTCCATTATCACATCGTAAATCAGATATCAAAGTTAAATTCTCCTTGATTTTGTCTCCCTAACTTAGGGTTTGGGGAAATGATGGCCCTCTTTCTCTTCTATATAAGCTAGTGAATTCTTGCCTCTGATTAATTCCTTGAAAGGATCCTCGTAAATAAAGACGAAAGCGCTCGGAATCATCTTTCCTCGTTCCTATTTGTTTTTTTACGTTGTTAAAGAAAAGTCCCGAAGTGTGTAGAACGTCATTTAAATGCGCCTCCATTTCTGTTTACATAATTCTAAATGAGTGAAAAGAAATATTAAATGAATCACCGGCAAAAAACATTCCATTTTGTTATTGCAATTAATCACTAGGGAAAAATATTATATTAATCCCCAGTTGCATCGCAAAGTTAAGTAAAAAATATTAATTAGTGGAAGGAGCAAAAGATTTAATCGTAGGATCAAAGTAATGAATGGGAGGAGCAACGGGAAAAATAGGATGAGTGAAATTGTGTCAAATGACTTCCGCAGGACATTTTAAAAGGACCGAAATCCATATTGCATTGAAAACAGAAAGCCAACAAGAGCATATCTCACAGGACGATTTAGATAAAATCTTCCTTAAGTGGTAAAGTCAGAGAAGATAAATAAATGAATTAATTTGGGTGATAGCAAGGGTTTTGTGTCGGTCCTTCTACAGATTCTTTCTCACGCGACACATTTACGTAAACTGAGACTTAGGAATAGCTTGTCTTTAAAAGAATTCCAGGCTCTTCCTAAACTCTAGTCATATTATTTTAATCAAATTACGAACAAACATCTCAAACGGTCGCATATGAACACTTTGCAACTTTTGGATTGAGATTCTCTTGAGGAATTAGTTTGATCTAATCTTTACTTAGAATGTCCCCTACTGTTGGTAGGTTAGAAATGGCAGTTTAGATTGACTGGACTCACTATACGGACGTATTCCCGGCAGGTTCTTAATGCTTTCGCCAATCTGTGCCATGGTCGGACCCAAGCCAGCATGAGAAAAGAGAGAAGTTGGCTGTGGGGTGAAGATATCTGAGCCATAAAACCAAAAATCACGATCAGGAGAAAAATGAAGTAAAACAAAGGTAGATACACTTTCATCAGGTATCTTTTTCTCTCTTTTCTACTTTCCATATTTGTCCTACCCCTATAATTTAACCCTGTAACGCTCGGCCTTCCTTACCCCCTTTATTATGTTCAATGTCCAATTTAGTGACAAAAAAATGATCCTTCTTATCATTGATTCATCCTCATTATTTTCATTTTTTTTTATTCTGTTTTTCTTCTTGTATCTTCTCTTTCAATTATTTGTCACATTCAAAGAGACAATCCCTTATGAATACAAGAGATTTTCTCGTTTGGCTGTTGTCTCCATCCCTGCGAAAGTCTAAACTAATTAGTTTTTCATGTCTGCTGCTGGTCGTGTCCCCATTGTATGTGGCAATCGAAACTAATTAATCTTCACTTGTCGGTTGTGTATATGCAATCAATGTTAATCAGTCTCTTTTAGTTGTTGCTAGTAATATCCCAACATAATTGGTAAAGTTAAGTAATTATCCCTCTTGCCTGCTTCTGATTATGTCAAAGTTTATTGTTATTTATTTTACTGACCTCATTTGATAGCCACTAATGAGGGTACACCCAGAGAAAAAGAATATTATTAATACACTGAAAAAAGCAATAAATTAATAATAAACTATTATATATAAAAATTAATAACACCAAAATAAAAGCAAACAAAATTATAAGAGAACATGCCTGTGGTCCACGACATTCGTGAGTTGAGCGTGCAAACAACAATTAAAAAAGGTTCAAATATATGGAGGAGGTTGACTCCCCCCCACCCAAATTTAGCAAATAGCAATCGGGTTTGCGCAAGCCAGACTCCAGCACCAAGAAGAAGCGGTAGCGACCCCAATCTTTACGGTGCCTGGACTAATACTAGGAACGTTCCATCGAAAGATGCTGGATCTCAAAGAGTGTCTCCGGATTGGATATGTCCAAAGTAAACTGCTATTAGAGCGGTATTAGTTCAGTGGTCTACGAGAAGAGTCTGGATGAAATGGTGGGCCACTTGAAATTCCAGAGAAAAGTTTCCAATGTTTATGTCATGCTACCATCCTGGGTGACTTGAACCCTATCATTTATTCAGTGTGGGGAAGAGCAAAGTGAGGGACCGGGTGTTTAGTTTGTGTAGTCTGCCGGTGCTCCTCATCAACTCGCTCGTTGCTATTCAGGCACCCAGCGGAAGAAAATCTTGACCACAATCATGTCATGGATCCAAGCGCCCATTTCCTCCTATAAATAACTATCGCAGCTCTTGAGAGGTGAAGTTATGAGAAGTTAAAGTGGATATAATGTGTATAACTAGAATAGCCATAAAAATAGCTTGCGTTTTTAGGGACGGCATGAAATTCTGTTGATTCCCACTTCCACGTTCCACAAGGAAGATAGGTCATATTGTGAAGCATAACAGAGTCAGGAAATACGCCATTTCCAAGATATGTGGTGAAAGCTGTGTCAGTCACCCCTACCCCCACCCAAAACTGATTATTAGCGTTCGAGCGAAGTAACCTCACTAGCATGTCAGAGGATAAGCAAATTAAAGCAAATGCATTTTCAACTATAAGTCCAGCACAAAGTATCCACAGTATATTAATGAGCAAAAGAGAGGATTAACAAGAGCGAGCGAACAGTCTGGGATGAAGAAGAGATAATACAATAGTGGGGCCTCGAGGTTCACTGCATTTCCATCATAGCAGAGAAGCTCTCTTTCTCTCTGGGGTATTTCCCCATATTCCCCTTAATAGTGGAAATGCATAACTGGGCAATAATTAACTCATCCCACTGATGTACCATAGCTAGGACATACCGCAACAGCCCCTGGTAAATGACTACAATAGTCTCACGTGCAAACATCTAAGAAAGAAGCAAACTGCCCTTTGTCTTATGTATTGTCTCTCAACATCATCAACACATTATTTTGTTATGTCTGATACATTCCCTTTAGAGTCGACTTCACTCAACGTGCCATTTCCTTTCCTTCTTATTTAATTCTTTCTGCTGGAAACGCTTGTCCCTTTACTTTATTCATCGAGACGAACAGAATTTAGCGAAACGCTCCATACACCAGAACTAATTTATGACGTTACTACGACCAAGCTACATTTACTACGTGTGTTGTGTAGCAGTGTTTAATAGTATTCAGTGAATAATGAACATTAATACACATTAAACTACCAAATCTCATGACATATTAAAACGTAAAGGTATTATTCATGGGTGTGCAAGCATACCGTGACTCCTTGGAAATTCCCAGAACTCTATCAAATGTGAACTCGTATCTCATGGGCCAGTGTGAACACCGGCTTGGATGTTCATGGCAAGGCAAACGGGCTCCGGGAGTCTGAACCGGGAATGCTAGTAGATGTCTGACGGATAGAATATTCTATTACTAAAACTGTGTAGACATTCATCCTCATTTAATCCATTTGATCTTCATGGAAGGCATTATCGCCTACCGTGTACAGAACAGTGGTCGATCACGGTTGCTTAATGATATTGCGTCTAGCTATAATTGGCCATGGTAATAGACCAGCAACACTGGCTCAACTTGTATCTACACTTAAAATACTTGGTTCCTAAGGCATACTATTAGGTCGCGGCAACATTCTTTTCATTAGATGTGATATGGGAGAAAAAAACCATACGATTACGCCTTTTAACACTAATATATCAGATACAACACGGTACAAATGGCTTGTAACCTCACTAATTGAGTCGTAGAGGAATTGAACCAAATAGCCTGGTCATATGAGTCACGATTCCCGTTTTGGGGGGATGATTACATAATTACGAACCAGCAAAGAACGTAAGATACACTTAAGGCGAGCACAAAAGAGCGGAGAAAAAATGGAAGTCAGAGAGGATATCGATTAGGAATTAGTTTAACACTTTCATTTCTCAGATCATATCTTAAAGTAATAATCGATTCTATTCTTAAATATATTTACTGTAGTGCTTTGGGTGGCATTCCTAAAAAAATAATGCCAAGTCTGTTATTTATAAGAAAATAAATTTTGTACTGTCACAGTTAAATCTTTTGTTTGTTAAATTGAAACTGTTATTTATATTCACTGCTCGACGCTGGACGCCTTCCAATATTAGAATATCCTTTTCATATATGGATACCAGAATTGCATCACCTACTACAAATGAAGCCTGACAAGCGCTTTATATAAGGAAATAATGTCTAGCTATTTACCATAGAATCTATTGCCCTTTGGTTACACTAGAGTGCATTGTTTCCAAAAATATGGATCACTCGAGGTTAAGACACCTAAATCCTTTTTCGTGTTGAATATATTTAAAACTTGACCTTCCAGATTATCCTGACCTATCGGCATTGCCTAACACTTGTCAACCTTCAATTACATCTGCCATATTTTCGAGCACTTTACTTCTAATCTATGCAAATATTTATTCACTATGATATTTTGCCATAGTACCAATTTTCGTGTCACCAGCATTCTTTTAAATTCACACAATAAATCAATGAAAAGATTATGTATATATATTAAAAAAACTAAGGTCCCATAAAAGATCCCTAAAGCACGCCACTATTAACACCTCATAATCTATAGACCATGTAACTCATTTGTTAACAAGGCACCAGCCAAGCTGATCGTGGTGCCATACTGGTGTAGGGGGTGATTATGTGCATGGGTTGTGGGTGCTCGTCTGCCTAAATTTGTCACTGACCGTTGCCCGCTAATATGCACTCCTTGGTAACGATTTGCATCCATTCAGTTCTTTTTTGTGCCCCCAACAACGATGGGCTATTCAAGCAAGATAATGCACCGTGTCATTGGCTTCATGTTGCCCAGAACTTGTTTGAGGGGCAATTTGGTGATTTATGTCGAATGGTGTGGCCACAACCTTCACCTACAATTGATACAATCAAGCCTTTTGGGCACTCGGTGGTCATGTCTAGTCGCACCCGAGATGTAACTTTGAATACCTATTGAAAGGGAGTGAGTCAACATCTCTGCAATGGTCATTCATCTGCTTGTTAAATGATGTCACGCCGAGTTGCTGCATTCACTGGGCTGGAGGGGTACTACACGTTGCTAGTACCTATCCCATGTTTTTTAACCCATCAGTGTAATACTCGTAAGTGCTTAATATAGACAAATATAATAGTGATAAATATATAACCAATCGCTATTTTTTAAACAATAATTTAAATCGCAAAATTTAACCGCACAAAAGCAATTAATTCACTTATTTTCTTGTTCGCAATCCTATAAGCTTATTAATTCTAAACCAACGATTGCATTCATGCATTTCTGTTGAATAAAGTAATTAAACTTTTAACTTGCACCCGCCATAGTTTTCGTTCCCTTCGTTAGTTACTTTTTTTGCTCTCAAGAAATTGTGCCAGTTTTGATGTTGTAATCAGCTTTGCCTTTTGTAAAAGTCATGTACCATTTGAGTTTTGGTTTAATATAGTGTAGTCATTTCTTTCTGTCATAAGACTTCGTTATAAAAAAAGGTGTTAGGATTCATCGTATATAAAGTGGTACAAATGGTTAAACAAGGGATATTGTCCTCTTTGAAATATCAAAACATCTAAGGTAAAGAAAAATAAATAAAATTACTCATAAATTATTGTAACATTTATTCTGTGCTTCAAATTTATTTTTGATAAGGTTTATTTTTAATTTTGCCTCTATGTTTAAAAGTTGGGTTTTCTCTGCGTTTTTTAAATATCTATCGGAGAAGGAAGGAAATAGAACACACATAAGCATACAAAAGTGGCACTAAAACTTCAAGAATAAAAAGGAATTTTCTATTGAAGGTTAATTTCCAATAGGTAAGGTTAATATTCTATAGGTTAGGTTAATTTCACATAGGTTAAGTTCATCTTCCATTGTTTAGGTTAATTTTACATAGTTTAAGTTAATCTTCTATAGGTTAGGTTAATTTTTTATAGGTTAGGCAAATTTTCCATTTTCGAGTTTAATTTTCCAGTTACTTTATTTTCTAGGGCTTGTAATAAACGGTCTCAGGGAAGGTTCTCTTTTATATGGCACCAGGAGTGATTGACTTCAAAGGATGATGTTGATAATGTTTATTAGACCCCAAATCAAGACGGAATAGCGCTGTGGAAAGCCTAAGCGAAAGGAAACAACTAAAAGGAAACCAATAAAACTGCCAAAATATTATCCTATCAAGCATTATTTTCATAAATAGGATAAACTAAGCTGAATAGAAATATTTCTCCCAATAAAATTATTCCAAATGGTAATTAAGAGTTAGCATTGGCATACTATTTTTTATTAAAGGAGTAAAGCTTAGAAAAATCGCGCTTATTAGAGATGAAGTTAACCTATAAGGCTGAAGGGCATTCACTCAATATCGAGGTTTTAAGGCCGAAAATGAGAGGCAGTTATTCGGAACCACTCTATTTGTTTCCGAAGTGACTGGTTTCCATCTTCATCCTAGAACAATGATTTCAAAGACCAATGGGTTAGGTTATAAAATGCCTTTGCAATCATTGTTCTTGGACTTAAAATGGAAGTCGGTTACTTTTGAAAGTAGTCTCTTTACTAGTTTTCCAAATAATTGCCTCATTTTATCCATCCAGAGAAAAACAAAATTAAATTCCAGCTCTTTATTCTTTATTTATCATTTACTGAATAAGCCTTTGATAAATAAAGGTGCAATCCGTTGCCCTCAGATTTTTATTTTTCGTGCGGGTAATTCCATTTTTATAAGAGATTGACATTGATTTATGCAATGATTTCTCGAAACTCATTCTTCAGTATTGCGAGATTAAATGGTGCAGCTCAAAATAGTCTTTCTTTCACAAAACTTCATAGAAAGTAGTCTAAAGGTGACAAAACAGGTGACCTGGCTGGCCAGGGGTAATTTGTCTTATGTGACATTAGTCGTTGATAAAATAGAACCACAACCATGTCATGGTGGCACGTGCACTATGGGCTGTGACTCCATCATGCTAAAACCATTCGTGAAGATATGTGCTATTGGCGAAAATGCTTTTGAGCATGACGATAATCTGGCAGCGTTAATTGACTGAGCTTGTTCTTATTCACAATCCTCAAAGAAATAGGGCCCATAAATCTTATTCCTACTTATTCCACACCCTAATGTTATTTATGGGGACTACAAAGGTTTATGAAAGTGATTATTTGTTTTTTTTAGTGACTACTTCCTATAATTCTGTTTATTTTGCCTGCCATTCAGGTAAACGTGACATTCATCACTAAAAATTAGGTTGTTCAATAATAATTATTTATCATCCCACATTTTTTTACCCTGAGGCAAAATGATAATCTTCGTTGCTTATCCCGCATTGAGATTTCTTGATAAAATTGATTTTTGTATGGTCTTAAATTAAAATCTTTTTAAGAATAGTTCGCACACCTTCTCTATTCAAATTTGTCTCAGCAGTCAATTCTCTCACTGATTTTGTTTCATCAGCCTCAATCAGAGCCTTTACATTGTCGATATTCGTTTCCGTCCTCACAATTATCTTACGACCGAAAGTTCCTTTATTTAAATTAAATTACGAATTGTGCTGTAACCATTCCACCTGATGTAATTTCTTTGAATTGTTTTTTGTCTAATCGTATACCATAATAATAAAATTTAAAATATTGCTCTTTGTAATGAGACTTTTTTCTACCTTCTAGCTAAAATAGCTTACAAATTATAGCATTATAAATAAGGGGAACTGTTTGGCTGTCACCCGGTATAATTTGGCCTATACATATTTGACTGTATATATATTGTGACGAAATTTTCTCAAACTCTCTATCTCTCTTCTAACATATAGGAAAGTTAATTCTCAAACTTTTTGTTGAATCAGACTCTGAACCTGCCCCAAACCAAGGTTGGTCCTCTTCACAATTTTACTACCTATGACTAAGATGCCTCAATACTCTTCTCAAGGTTAAATGAGTGCATTTACACGCTGCGAGTAAGAAACTTACGTTCAGAATATCATTACAAAACTCTCGAAATAACGTCGATCTCCAACAAATACATCGAGAGAATAAGACATATTTATTTTCACTGGTGCAAAAACCTCAATGATTCCTCTTTTCGACACATGTAGGCAGTAATGCGAATAATCACCATATATCTAAATATTTATTTTAAAAAATAATTGTAGATAGTTTTTCTTTCTGGTTGTTTTACCAGCGATTTCCTCCTCTGAATCCTCTCCGAGACCGGACTAAAAATTTTTAAATGATTTCAAAGTACTCCATCTGACGATGGCACCTATTTTTCGAGGTAGGGAAAGTAGGGCTCTAACATAAGTCAGTATGTTAGAAGTCATTAACGTTTACCATTTTACTGACTAAGTGAAATTTGATTTTGTTTAGTGGTACAAATACAAATTACCTAATTCAGTTTATCTTCAGCAACTTCAAAAAGTTCAATAACATGCAACAATACGACCACATAAAGGTTGGAAAGTGTGCCAAAAAATATGTAGAGCGAAAATTCATAGAGCTAAGATTTGTAGAGCAAAAATCCGTAGAGCTAAAATCCATAGAGCAAAAATTCGTATAGCATAAATCCGTCGAACAAAGATCTTTTAATTGATCTTCAGTGAGAATAAACTAGCCCAATTGTATACTGAGACGACACAATATGAAAATAAAACAAAAATAAATGGCTTAACTTGACGTCAGTAAAGAGTTCGAAAGCATAACAAGTGAGGCATCATGTGGCAAAGAGCACGTGAAAATCACGTGTTAAAATTGATCGGGATTTGCAGTACTCCTCACCGAGTCTCGTTTATCTGACCTTTCCACTATTACAGATCGATATTGATCAATAGATTTTTGAAAAGAATTTCCAGAACCTACTTTAACCCTGAACAACCGATGCAATCTTGCTTGACCCTTATTATTTGATCAGAGGATCTTGCTAAATAGACCTCGAAGGTATAAAAAGTCCCTAAAATGGTAGGAGATACAATAGAAACAATAGTATAGTATGGGTAGTAATGAGACTATCGAGAAAAATGTCAATAAAGGTTTTTATTTTTTTCTCCTATCACTATTAATTAAGTAAAGAGACGTTTTCTTAATAAAAACATTCCCTGTTGTTAATAAAAAAATCAATGTTTTACTAAAATATCTTAATTGCATGATATTGTAGATGATTTACGTACCTGGAGGGTGTTTGCGTGGATGTGTGTTTGAGGTCTTCTGTTCAGAGATGAACCCAAACTATAGGTGATGCAAGATCACAACGTACCCTAGTGTTAGAAAGGTCAATGGCTGTGCAAAAGGATGGCTAGCAATGAGAAGAGGATATCTAATTAATTACCTCAAAATGACGTTTGAATAACAAGGAGAGGATCCTTTGGTCCTTGTCTCTAATTCTTGTTTCTTAATCTAGTCTTCGACAAATAATCTTATATATCTTTTACGCATTAAAACATACTTCCTTCCGTACTTCACTAAAATTTTCAAGTTTTTTTTCGAAAACTGTCATTTCTCTTCTGAATTTTGCCCCTAAATAAATCAAGCAAAAAAAATGTAAGGCAGCAACCAATGGAAAGAAGGTTGGAGGTAGAGTAGGAGTATATAGTGTATAGCTATCGAAAATGTCCTTGGCTATACTAATTATACCGTGAATTATAAATTATTATTAATACTAAATAATTAATCAAACTAAAAAAATAATATTAAATAATTTCTTTAACTAGATAATAAAATTCTTTAAATTATTATCTATATTTATGTCAGTGCTACATTTACATTTTGGGAGGGATTAGCTTTACTTGATCTGGTACCTTCTTTCTTAATGAGAGGTAGTGAGAAATAGAGAAGCAAAGTATGTGTGTGTCAGGAGAAAAAAAAGGATACTTCGACGAGCGCTGATCCGCATACCGTGGAAGCATCATTGGGAAGAACCGAGATAGTATACGTGGGGCCTCTTCCCTCCCACTACTTCCTTCCGTCGAAGATGGCATTTAAAAGTAAAAAAAATATTGTATTGAAGGAGTGGTTAAACAGGAAATCTTGGATGGACAGTTGATAATATCATACTAACATATATATATATATATATATATATATGCAATGTCCCGCAGGAAAAAAATGAAAAGGTGTTACCAAGTACTTTCGAACTTTATTAAGTTCCTTATCAAGGATAACTACAAGAAATAATATTATATTAGAGGTATATATACGAAAGAAAAGTATGAAAGACCGCCTCAAAAACAAGTAATCACCAATGAGGAAGACGAAAGGGGGAAGGTAAAGAAACACATTAAGAATTACAAGAAGCAGGTATTAAGGTCAAACTAAGTCGAAGGAAAGGGTAACAGATTCAAAGAAATGGAGATAGCCTAACGAGGGAGATTATAAGACACAAGGAGCGAAAAGTGGGGAAAATACAATGTACATAACAGAGTAGTGACAGTTAAAAAATAAAAAATAATAATAAAAATAAAAATAAAATAGGGGCCACATAACTAAAGAATGTATATAAAAAACTAGGAACGAAAGACAAAACTAATTTCCTTAGGTATTAATCTTTTAATTATAGCATCTATTTTATATAAGCCAGGGGAAAGGTTAAAATTATCACATTGGCTTATAAAAGCACTTTCAATGATATTCCTTTTTATAGGGTCATTGGAATGATAAATGAATTTGGCCGAGTTCCAGTTAATTAGATGCTCCTTATCTGACATATGGACAAAGAAAGCGCTGTTATCTTCCCCTCTTCAGACATTATATTTATGTTGATTTATGCGAAAAAAAGTTGTTTACCTGTTTGTCCGTAATATTTACTTAGACAACCAGAACACTCAACTGAATAAACTGAATAAAGTCCGAAGTACTTGGAAAGACCTTTTCATTTTTTTCATGCTGGACATTGCATTCATTTGCTACCTTCACGTGATACTTTGTGAGTTTTTCATTTCATATATATATATATATATATATATATATATATATATATATATATATATATATATATATATATATATATATATATATATATATATATATATTGCTAAATAAACAATAACGTTCTAGTCAATGCCGTTAGTTAAGGGTAATAATATAATTTCCTTAATCCGGTAGAAAAGTCCCTTGGAGTTTCCTCAACCCTGTTCAGGAACTTACATATACGACTAGGCAACCATCCATTTCTCGAAAGAGAAATTTTCAGAAGCCTTTTTGTATAAGCTAACGTTTAACTTAAATAGAAAACGGAGGAATGTGAATTTACCCGCGGATCTTCGCTCTTTTCTAATTTTTTGAGGTTGAGGAACTCCAGGAGACTTTTCTAGCGGATTAAGGAATTCTTATTATTACCCCTACCTAACCGCATTGAGTAGGACGTTATTGCTACTCACTTTCCTTTTTAATAAATTAGTATACCAGTCATTTTGATTCATAAAATGAAGATAACCTATGTTTAATATTGTTCTTTATATATTTTTATTTCACTTGCTATTCTCGCCTTATGAAACTTTCGGGTTCCTATTCATGACATAGTCAATTTTTTTTCCTATTCCTGACATGATATAGTAAAACTATAAAAGATCTTTTCAACATATTAGGCGCAGATTTTTATTTGATTCTTTAAGAGTAGAAATCACAAACATGTTATGTCGCTTAAGAAATAAATTATATATGAATAATGGATTCCTAGGCCATTGAGGTTCAGAAAGTCACTCGGATTTCAAATCCACAGTCGAAATCTCTAATATCTAGCATCCTAGATCCCTCCCTTTCCTAATCACAGGATTAGTATATTTGGAGCGCGGTTGAGCAAGATACCAACCGTTCTGCTTGAAACTCTTGGCCGAACAAGTGGCCAAGATCAAAGAGTTGTTCAAAGATCTTCGGGGAACATAATGTAGAAAAGCATGCGCCAGGTTCTGGTCCCATTTTGAGGCTGAGGGCGATTACTTTAAATAAGCTATTAACTCCCAGCCATAACTTAGTATAAAAAAAATTAAAATACATTTAGTTTGCCTGAGATATCGCTGCTTATTTTCCTTTTATCCTTTATGCAAACTGTCAAATTTATATCGAACCTCCCGTGTATATATATATATATATATATATATATATATTTATATAACATTAGAGCAAAAGTAATGTCCGATTTTCTAGAATAAAGTTTTAGAGAGAATTGATTAAATTAGTGCCTTTTGTTAACGCTTAAATATGCTATTATGAGTAATTCATACCTTTATCTTACATATTATAAAGATATTCTTAATAATATTCTTCTCTATTTATTCGTATGTTCTTTCTTCTAAAGTTCTCAAGAGACAGATTTTATTCAACGAGATTCATAAAGGTGTCAATGTAAGAACAGCGGCAAAATCTATTCAGAGCACTTTTGAGGATGATGCCGTATATAAAAGAAGTTGCATTAGGTGGTTTTCCCCTTTCCGAATGGGGGACTTTAGTCTAAAAGGCGTACATAAAGAAGGTAGTCTAAAGGTTTGATTCCGAATAGTGGGAGGCTGTCCACACAACAAATCCTGCTAGAACTTATAGGAAGTTGAATAGCAAAATACCGGATCCCATAAGACTATCTTACGTCAACTATGTAAAAAGATCTTTGTAGTTCGTGCGGGTCCTGCACGAACTGTCCAGGTCCAATCTACCAAGGCTTGTTGAGCTTAGGAGCACTTTTAAAGGGCTTTCTCATTGCCAAATTTTTGACAACTTGATGTTTGCCTGACGAGATCGAGCTTTGAGGTCTTCCCCCTTCTCTAGCTTCTCCAGGACTCTGTGGAATGTCACTCGGGTAACTTTGAGCAGCTTGGAGATAGCGGACTTGTTGTGGCACGCTAGAGCAAGAGATCAGCAATCTTTATTCTGTTCACTTCACTCTCGACACACCTGCACACAATATAAATAAATTTAAATGACACATGATGGAAAAGTAGAGGTTTAAGTTTGTTTGACGGAATACTTTCTATCACACACGTATATATATATATATATATATACATACCTGTACTTGAGCACATTTAGGCATCAGCAACAGAACTTGAGCCCCACTCACTAGTCCCGAAATCTTCCCTATCCGATTACACTACGAAATCAGACATCCACACCATAAACCAAACTTAAATAATTTTTCAATTAAAGATACAGCAAACAACGAAAACCAACTACATACACTAAAATCTCTTTATATTAGATTTACAAACCCCACTTTAAACTCCGACACAAGCCCATTCATTTCCACTTTTACTACAACTATAATCACTCACGAATTACACACGCCAAATCCACTCCCACCCAAAACAACCCATATTATTCAAATATTTCTATTACCTCCCTTTTATACAACGAAAACAGCGAAACCTAATTAATCTCAGATCTATTTTAAAAACAAAAACATATTTCCTATTCTCTAATAGTTTAAAACACTGCATTTATATATTTGAATATTACCACCTCTGCTACTTCCCATTTCCCATATAATTAATTTATAAATATCTGATAACTTTTCTAAAAAATTCTTATGTTTGTATATATTTATAATGTCATATTCTTGAGAATGGTTCCTACCCGAAATGTAGAAAAAAAAAAGTTAAAATATATTAATGAACTTCCTAAATGCAGCCTGCTTATTTCTCCTGAAAATACTCGTACGTATACGCCTGGCAACGCGCAACCCCTCTGCTCTCTTGCTTGTCAACGGTTCAACGACACGGTTTGGTTTGCACTTTGCCGATTAGTACTTGGCATGGTTAAAGGTATGAAGGAGAATACAACCTGTCTTCTAACAACCACTGCTAGCCTCAAAAGTAGGGATCGAGAGAGTATTTCGGCGTGGAGAAGCTGAATCAAATACAGCAGTGTGGGAGTCGCCTTGTTCCTATTTCTTTTTATTTAATTTTCTTGTCTTCGTGCTCTTGGGGTAAGGGATGCCGAGAGAAAGAATTCTTTTGTGTCCTGTCCTCTTTGGCAAAATGCTAATCTTACCCAGGCGAACGCTTAACTATTTATACGGATTTATCGGAACTGAATTTTATTTTATCTATATAGAGGTGCCAGGAGTGAATTTAGACCTTCACGACGTCTCGCGAAGCCTCTTGTTATTATAATTAGGCTCGCTATTGGGCGTATTATCAAATGGAAGTTACCTGAAAAAGCAGCCGATCGCGGGTTCTTTCCGGCCTACCCATCTATCTCGCTCTCTCTATCTTTGAAATATATATACACGGCCTATCTGGCTCCAGCAAAGGAGTTTTGGTCTAAAAATAATTTAAAAAGGTTTCATATCTATCTCAAAAATTATTTAATCTTGTTCTACTCTTTTCCAGATCAATGCTTATTTTCTAGAACAAAGGCAAAAAATAACTTTTATGTGAATTCTTTCAATATAAGGAAAAAAAACATCCTTAGAGCTCTTTTTAATTTCATCTAAATTTGTTTCTATATACGAAAAAATACAAATTAAATGCTATTCTTCAATTATAATTCAATTCATGAACTTCACGATATGATTTTTCAAATTTTCCACGCATTCGATAATCATATTTATTTTTTATTAATTTTAGAATAAACTTAGATAAGACCTTCAAATATACAGAGAAAAAAACAGCCTTAAATTTAAAAATTGGGGAAAATTTCTCCAAGACTTTCTCTTATACAAGCTGTCTTCTTTATAAAAAACCATCTAAAATATATAATAATATCCTTTAATTTCCCCAAAATTCATTAGGATTATTTTTTTTAATAAGGTTACAATAACATACAAACTTACACTTGAACTATGAGAAAAAGATCCCACAAATTCAATTTCCTTACAAAATAGTGTTAGGGATATATATATATATATATATATATATATATATATATATATATATATATATATATATATATATATATATATGGATAACTCACAAAGAAGCACATGAGGTATGAGGTTCGCAATGAATGCCATATTTCCGCAGGAAAAATTAAAAAGTGCTTCCAAGTACTTTCGAACTTTATTTAATGCATTCTCAAGGATAACTACAAGAGAAAATAATAAGTCAAGAAATCACAAATGAGGAAGTAATAAGGGATGGGTAAATTCACATTAAGATTTAGGTATAAGAGTTAGCAAGGTCAAACTGAGAGGCAGAAAGAGTCAAGAACAGAGCCAAAAGAGTTAAAACGATTAACGAATAAAGTGATAGTCTAAACAGGGAGATTAGGAGAGACACGAGAAGCAAGCAGATACGTAGGAGAGAGGTGAAAGGAGAGAGGAAGAGAAATAAAATATTGTTAATACAAAATCAATGCTATAATTAAATTGACAAATCGGATGCCCATAAAAATTAAAATTGGCCCCAAAAAATTCAGTAACATAAGTCAAAACTAATTACCTTAAGAAATGAGTTTATTCATAACAGCATCAATTTTAAAAAGGCCTAGGGAAAATGTTAAATAAATTAAATTGGCCTATACATGAACATTCAACAAGGATTTTTTTAATTGAGTCATTTGAGCGAAAAATAAATTAATTAAGTGGTTATTTTTGGACATATACAAAAAAAACGCACTATTATTTACAGCTCTCCTAAAATTGTATTTATACTGACTAATACGGAGAGATAATTGCTTTCCTCTCTGTCCAAAATATTTACTTGGACAAACAGAACATTCAACCGAATAAACTCACCCCAATATTAATACAATTATTATGAACTAGAATGTTTTTTATAGAAACCTGGTTGAATGTTCATGTATAAGCCAATTTAATAACTTTAACATTTCCTATGGCCATTTTAAAATTGATGCTGTTATGAAAAAACTCATTCTTAAAGAAATTAGTTTTCACTTATGTTAGTAAACTTTTTTAGCAACATTCATGTATTATAGACCCTATGTAGCTGCTAACTTTTCGTGTCTCTCCTAATCTCCCTCTAAAGACTATTGCTATTGCTCTATCCGTTAATCGTTTTAACACTTTTGGCTCTATTGTTCACTCTTCCTGCCTCTCGGTTTAGCATTGCTACCTGGTGATTTCTTGTCTTAGAGGCGATCCTTTATTTTTTCCTAGCTTATATAAATACCCTTATTATATTACTTTCTCCTGTAGTTATCCTTGAGAATGAACTAAATTAAGTTATAAAATACTTGGAAGCACCCTTTTATTTTTCCTGATGGACATTCCATTTTTATATATACATATATATATATATATATATATATATATATATATATATATATATATATATATATATATATATATAGAGAGAGAGAGAGAGAGAGAGAAATAAGTCCACTCTTTTGAGTTTTGTTTGATTGCTGAGCAAGAAGAGTATTTTAATATGGTTTAAGCAGTTTTTGTTTGCCTGTTTGATCGATATAGAAAATTCTTACTTGTAAACAATTCTAAAAGACGAGGATTTGAATGCTGCTCATTTTCTATGATTTAAGAATCTCACAGATCTTAATATTTCTCTTCCTCCTTCGCCTTATAGTAGCCAAATCTAATTGAATGCCTCACTCTTCGTTTCTTGGAGAATGACGTGGGACTTACGTAGACTTGCTAAAAAAGGGCCTTCATGTTGATAATTTGCTCTTCTCTTTTCATTATGAAGACGATATTATCCCGCTTTTCATGCCCTTATGGTCAATTTTAAGCCAAGTAGGATTTAATCTAAGAAATAGCTATTTAAATTCACATCTATTAATAATCTCTTTATGAAACAAAACAACTTGGCTACAGAGCCATTAAAATTCTAGGTTTATGTTTGAGTAATGGAAGTTATATGCTGGATTACTCTAATCCACTGATTAAATTTGAGTCTCAAACAAAGAGGCAGTTCTTAAGGTATATGGCATCAATTTATTATCCAATGGGGCATTTACATACTCCCAGTAACTATTCTAACGCAGTTCCTTTTGAAGCGTATATGAAAAAATGGAAAAATAGATTAGAATGGAATGACATCTTACAGATAGAGTTAGTCTCAATGAGGCCAATTAATAAATACTCCAATTAAAGGAATGTTTAACTATATCATATCTTAGGCATGTTTTCTCTCGAGTAATTTCAAGTAACATTGCTTTACTGATTCTAGTTCTAGGACGTATGGACCGTTGGTCTATTCTGGATTTGACTCAAAGGTTAACTCGCAATCCCCATAACAAAAATCTTGCTTAAACGTTTACATTATCGTTGAGTTGACAAATATTTGATCCACACTCATGTGTAATGCTTTAAATCCACACATCTCATCCGCTACCATTCCTTTAGATATCCTTATCTATCCTTATAATCATAAATTTCGATGTGGATCTCGCATAGCACTGTCTCTTTTTTTGCTTATAAAGGGTGTTCCAATAACTTGGACCGATTTTAAATGTGAGTTAAGTTTAAGCGTCTAATGATTTTTTTTCTTTCATATTTAACAACTTCAGTCTTTGGCAATTTCAACTATAGGAAGATTAATAATCGAACAACGTGTTAAAGTTATCGAAGCCTATTACGTTAATGGACGTTCAAAGAGAAACGCATTTCGGGCACTTCGCGATTTTTTTGGTCAACATAATTGACCAAGCCAAAGTGCAATTGGAAAAATTGTTTGTAAATTCAAACAAACAAGGTCGGTGGCAGATATGAAAACGGCATTGCGTGCTCGTTTCCGCCCTTCAGCTGAAAACATTGCCGCAGTGCGCGAGAATGTGATCCAAGATCCAGACACTTCTATTCGTCATCGCACGCAGGAATTGAACCTCTCCACAACAACGTTACATCGAATTTTGACAAAAGATTTGTCTCTACACGCTTACAAAATTCAATTGACACAAGAAATGAAGACTGCTGACCATTTAAAGCGCCGTACATTCGTCAATTGGGTGCACGAGCAGGGACAAGCCGATGATGATTTTTCGCATAAAAATCATCTATAGTGATGAAGCCCATTTTCATCTTGGTGGATTCGTTAATAAGCAGAATTGTCACATTTGGGCTGATGATAATCACAGGAAGATTATTGAAAAGCCATTGCATCCACAAAAGGTTACTGTTTGGTGTACATTTTGTGCTAGCGGAATCATTGGGCGATATTTCTTTTAAAATGATGCCGGAAATTCTGTTACGGTGACAGGCAAGCGATACCGTGCCATGATAACCAACTTTTTATACCCTGAATTGAATTCTATGGATGTCCAAGATTTGTAGTTTGAACAGGATGGCGCCACATGCCACACAGCCAATGTAACAATGAGTTTATTGAATGAGAAGTTCCCAGGTCGCATCATCTCTCGAAACAGCGAGGTCAATTGGCCACCACGATCGTGTGACTTATCACCTTTAGATTTCTTTCTTTGGGGTCATCTCAAAATTAAGATCTATGCCAACAAGCCAACAACAATTCAACAGCTGAAGACTGAGATAATAAGGCAAATTGGTGAGATCGAGCAGCAACTATGCAGAGACGTCATCAAAGATTTTGACCAACGAGTTTAGGTGCGCCGCCGAAGCCTTGGCGGACATTTAGGCGATATTATTTTTCACACATAATTGCCATGACTCAAATAACATGATCCAATACTAAAATCAATAAATTTTCACCAATAATACTGTTTTATTTACTACTAACTTCGATCCGTCTTATGGAACACCCTTTATAATGGTACTAGCGCAGAAGTAATCAAGATCTCTTGGGCTCGTCCATTCCCAAAACTTTTATAACCGGTACTTGCACAGTAGTAGTAAAAACCGCGGAGGCTCGTCCTTTAACAAAGTATTTACAACTTAATCACAATTCTTATTGCATAACAGACAAACTATTACCTGTACCGGTACCGCGCGATGGGCGGGGTCGCTACCGCCTGTTCCTTGTACTCGAGACGAGTTCGTGCACATTGACTGGTGGACTTATAGACTTTTGGGGGGAGACCGCCCTTCTCCCCTTTATTTAACTAGGTTTTGTTTTTTGTTATTGTTTTCTTTGCAGGTCGCACGCTTCTGCGCCGGGGGAAGGCGGACCTCCCCCGACGCCGGAGCTTGCTTCATAATTGTTGCCATTTTCCATTTTTATTGTTGTTTTTTCATATTCTCATTTTAAAATAGCCTAGTGCTAGGCTGTAGTGATTGCGTCGACTTATGCCTAAGTGGGTAGTCGCCAGATAGGCTCCTAAGATAATAAAAAAAACCTGGCCCCATCCTCATTCGCTATTGACTTTTCCCGTTGATGTAGTTTGATTTTGCTATAGCTTGTCATCTACTTTATTTTTCCGTCTTCTTTGCTTGTTTCTATTCTGAAACTCTCTAATTTCACCTCACAAACCTTTTCATATATTTTTTTTCTCTCTCGCTACTTCACTAGCATTTGTGCTTTGTTTATTTTCAACATCCTACCACTTTCTCTTCCATGTACCACCCAATTAAGCTTTATACAGCCCAACATGTGATGGGAAGTTTCCTTAATATCACACCTCATGGAATTCTCATTAAACAAATTAGTAACATATACTTTCTTCCAGGGGCAGATTAGTCATACCTTTATACTCTTCTTTTTCAACCTCATGCATAATATATACAATCCTCTCCCGAATGATTTTTATTTATAGACACGTTTCTTCAGCACTCATATCCACCACACTTTCTTCATTAACATTCTCTCCAAGTATACGTAAAATACAGTTGGGACATCTCTCAATCTATCACATATTCGTCATTTCATATTTCCTACATCTATCGTCACAGCATAGTTTAAATCAAATGATGGAAAGAAGGAAGAGAATAGCGCCAAACAGGCTCTGCCAAGGGAGAAACTAGGAACACCTCGAGAAAGGAGTCTCAATCCAGGATGAGCAGTGGGATCCACCTTTCGGTAATGACATCATCGAATTCACGCAATGAATATAAAATTATACTGATCCGAGGCGGAAAACAGGTAGCGGGTAAATTATAAAAAAAATGATTGGCTTTTATGAGGCTCTCCTATCGCGGCCTGAAAAAGCATGGGCAAGAAAAGAATGTTCATAAACTCTAATTCTACTCTCTTCCTCTTTTACCAATACATAATTGAAATAAAATCCCCTGCACAAGATAAAAAATGACTTAATGGCCAATCCACTTGATACACACAAAGAAATAAATAATAGGGATTAATTGATATGGAATATATTCATTGTAAAGCAGGAGCTAATTCTCCACCAAGAGTATGTAGATAACATAAATATATTCATTACACAAATAGTTCCCCCCAAAATAGAACACTGTCCATATGCTTAAGAAAAGGATATAAGGAAATGATGTTGCCATAAATCCAGATTACACAAAGTCATATTTAAATTTAAAATATGATATCAGAAGGCTCACTCAGATCGATGCCATCTAAGCAAAAATATTTATGAGTGACTCCAACATGGTCGCCCATTGCCGGGGAGGTGTTGGGTTGTTGCAATAAAGGGCGAGAATGAAGGCAGTCATAGTCAATTTTTGTATGCTAATAAACCAGCAGCCGATATTCCATCCTACCCTTTCCGAGTTTCACTTCTATCATTGCAAAGGTCATATGCTACAAATACCAATCTAAATTGTCCCAACCAATCCATTAGATTATACGACTGTCCTTCATTTAGTGCATCTCATACAAACTTTTCTTTCCCACATCTCCATCGTCTCACCTGATAAGAGCCTTTGCACTTTAAGCTTATACACATTTACTAATCAAAAGACTTCTTTTTCAGGATGAATATTCCTCTTATATTCTACAGGCCACCCGATCCAGACAATGACGTAAACTATTTGGATTGACTGGATATTTTCTGTTGCACTTTGCCTGTATGAAAGTCCTCTCCCATTTAAAATGGTCTAGTTAAGTAACATTTACACATTTTTATTTTCATGATCTTCATTAATTTGTTTACAGATTTTCTCACAAAGAGAGATGCTCTCATGGCTTTGCATTTTTTAGCTTGAATTAAATAATAAAATAACAAATCACTACTGGACGAGAGGCAACAACACATAACAATCCATCTTTTCTTAAGATGAACGTGGAATAGATGTGTTGTAACAGCACTTAGCGATCCATCTAGCGTCCATCCATCGTTGCTAAACGTAGTAAGCTTAGGATTTATTCGACCATTGTAAATATTCAACGCCTGAAGTAGTCTCGTCCTTTGGCTACTAGTGGTATTTAATTTTTATATATCTATCCACCCAATTCCTCTATTTATTTAATTATTCCTAATTAAGCAGATGCCACGAAAATTTGGAATCTAACGAGGAAATACTCCGGAAGGGAGGAGGAGGGGTGGGGGAAATACTAAAAAGGTTAGTGAAAGTAAAAATAATTGAAAAAAAGAACAAAAATTTAGGAACACTAAATAAGGGGGAAGGGAGAAAATAAGAGGGGCTAAGAGAATAAAAGGGACTATGATTTAGACTTTTACAAATGCTAAAAAATATTTTAATACAACACTTATTGTTTTGTTTTTGTTTTGTTTTTAAATGCCATTAGAAAAAAACTAGCAAATATTTGCAGTGACAATCCAAAACAAACAGGACATCTATATTAATAAGACAATCAAAACAAAGCATATTCTACTTTGATGAATAATTACTCGATAGTCATAGGTCGAATGATTAAAAAATATTCAAATCATTTATTTATATGTTGTGAAGAACATTCTAGATCCTCAGTTAAAAAAACAAACCAATCAATTGCAAGTTAATTACACCCATGGACAATTTCACTCTATAGAGTAATTAACAATCAATCCATCAAAAGATTTCCTAACAACGTACAAATCGCATCCCTCCGCCATTAATTTGAATGAAGCCAACACTTAAATTGAAATAAATATTTGCACAATTCGACTTTTCTCTGTATTATTTAATTTGTTTTAATACGCCTAACTATGCTCTTGGAATTTAATTTTCGTGAAAAGAGTTAAAAAAACTGTGGTGAACTTAATTTATGGAAGCTATGTTTAGTATTGCAAAAGGAATAAAGCTTTCCTAAAAAAAAGCTTATTCACATTTCAAGAGGTGATCCAAGCTACCAGAAACAGGGAGATTAAAACATTAATGACAAGCTTGAATGACTTGTCGAGTGTTAGGAAGAATATGATGTATAAAGCTTTCCTAAAAAAAAGCTTATTCACATTTCAAGAGGTGATCCAAGCTACCAGAAACAGGGAGATTAAAACATTAATGACAAGCTTGAATGACTTGTCGAGTGTTAGGAAGAATATGATGTATAAAGCTTTCCTAAAAAAAAGCTTATTCACATTTCAAGAGGTGATCCAAGCTACCAGAAACAGGGAGATTAAAACATTAATGACAAGCTTGAATGACTTGTCGAGTGTTAGGAAGAATATGATGTTTTGCAATTTCACAAAGGAGTCGTGTATAATCTGCACTAATTATTATTTTATTGAATCAATTTTTAACTTTATTAACCCATGTTAAGTTTCATATAAAATAAACTAACCAAACAAAATTTCTAAATTCTATTAAACTGTTTCTTGCTCTTAATAATAACTAATATAGTTTTAAATGAAGTTTGTTTGTTTTTTTTCCACGGAATTTTGGTGTGAAATTTTGATGGGTGGAAAACTTTCGTGTCACGATCAAGCGATACATCTAACGAACACCGCAAGTTAGTATATTATTATTTTTTATATATGGAAATGTGGCGAACTACAATCATCATTGAAATGTAGTTTATGATAATTAATACATATGTAGCATTTCCAAAGTTCTTAACTGTTGCAGCCCATATGGGCAGAAAACCTAACTCTACCATTCCATTTGACCAGACATTTAGTATAATTTTGGATTTAGTATTCACTTCCTCAAAATGGATTCCTCGCCTTTTCGTCTATTCCATTACAAGAGGACCTTCAGTTAACTTTATCTGACTAAAGATTTTCATCAAATTGATGTCTTTTCGATAACTCTCAAATAGAGCCACTAGTAGCAGAATTCCTTATGACCCACCTCCAGAAAAATATATTTTCTGCTAACTTGGAATATAAGTTTTCCAATAATCGGCATCTTTTGAAACATTTATAAACATTTACCACGCCAACATAAAACATAACACATGGTCGTTTCATCAAATTGATGTCTTTTCGATAACTCTCAAATAGAGCCACTAGTAGCAGAATTCCTTATGACCCACCTCCAGAAAAATATATTTTCTGCTAACTTGGAATATAAGTTTTCCAATAATCGGCATCTTTTGAAACATTTATAAACATTTACCACGCCAACATAAAACATAACACATGGTCGTTTCATCAAATTGATGTCTTTTCGATAACTCTCAAATAGAGCCACTAGTAGCAGAATTCCTTATGACCCACCTCCAGAAAAATATATTTTCTGCTAACATGGAATATAAGTTTTCCAATAATCGGCATCTTTTGAAACATTTATAAACATTTACCACGCCAACATAAAACATAACACATGGTCGTTTCATCAAATTGATGTCTTTTCGATAACTCTCAAATAGAGCCACTAGTAGCAGAATTCCTTATGACCCACCTCCAGAAAAATATATTTTCTGCTAACTTGGAATATAAGTTTTCCAATAATCGGCATCTTTTGAAAATCCGTTTGGAAATTTTGAGGAAGCTGGGCGTTGCGAAAACTTTTATAATTTTATAAACATTTACCACGCCAACATAAAACATAACACATGGTCGTTTCTCATGAGTATGGTAGATTTCAAACAACACTACATATTCCGAAAAATGACAGTCACTTCTCTAGTCATTAATAACTTTAGTTTCTGTGATTTCATATATAACATTTCCACGATTGAGACATCACTACATAGAAGTAACCATCATGCTTCTTCTTAGATGTCGCTGCATAACGAGTTTGTTTTCCTGAAAAAATGTTTTAAGATTAACTCATTTCCATCTAATTTTCTGACAAAATGCTGCAACAATTGGCTATTAGCGTTTCCCCAAAGCACTTATATTTTCTTAAAGCAAAAATTGGTTTTCCTAATCAGTTTCAGAAAAAATCTCTTTATCCTAAAAAAAATTATTTTCCCCAAATAATCTCCCCGCAAAATTTTAGAAACAAACTTTATAATGATAAATAGTTTGACTTAAGAGACCCTTTCTCTCTGTTCATCAGGAGAAGTCTTTGGTTTAACTCAGGTTAGAGGTCCATTTCTCGTTATTTGTAACGCGCTCAATTATGTCATATTGATTTATTATTATTTTGAGAGCCCATCTGGTGACTGCCTACTTGGGCAAAAGTCGCGGTACTCGCATCCTAGCCTAATTTCACGCTAGATAAAAAAAATATATAAATAACAAATAATAAAGAGAAAAAAATGAACAAAAACTAAGACAGCCTGAAAAAGGAACAACAGCCGCAAATAAATATAAAAAAACAGGATTAGTAAACAAGATGGAAGCGCACTCCAGCGAAGGAGGTAAGCCAGCCTCTTCCCAGCGCAAGATCATATGACCTACAACAAAGATTCAACTAGGGTGGAGGAGCCCAGCCTTCTCCAAAAAGTCGTATAGTCAGCAAGTCTGTGTGCATGAACCAGTTCCTAGTACAAAGGAAAGGCGTTAGCGACCCCGCTCGTTCCAGTACCGGGACAAGTAACGTGCGCGAAGATCACCTAGACTGGGACTGTGAGGAAACAAGCACGTGATGGGAGAAATAACGTCGATTTTAAGCATTGCCTCCACGTAATGGGCCTCGTGTAGCTTACAAGCAACTTTCGAAGCTCAAAAGCATGAGAAAGTATAGGAGCGGGCTCATGGAAGGCAGCCCTTATCAATCCGATTATTTAAACAAGACAAGAAGTCTCCCCCTCCCCTTTTAGGCACGCTGTGAGCGGCTGAGACAAACGAAACTCAGGCCGCGTTTGCCATTACTCAAACGACGGGCAATAGTCCCCCCCCTTCTATGGGGTAAGCTCCCTCACTTCAGGCATCCATATGTGCCCGTGTGAGGAGGAATCATGAGAGATTTGTGCGAGAGAAGCTCACGAGAGCAGACGATCTTACTCCTCCTCGATTCGGGTTGTCATACGCCGAAGGCAAGGAAACGTTGAGGGATAAAACTGAGTATCCCTCCTTGAATAAAACAAATATCCACTCTAGAACTAGTTAAGAAATCTTCTCCGCGTAAGAATACCCGTCCGACTCCGCTCAACGACGCTATCTCCTAAACAAGAATCAAGTCTTATCCCAAAAGGCTTCAGTGAAGATTAATCTTAGCGTAATACGCCCTTGATTACGCATAGTCAACCAAACAAACCGCTTGACGTCTCAGAGAAACTTACCCTCCATTTTCTTCAAAGGAATTTACACTGGAAGAAATCCCAGCCTCCATTCTCGAAGGCTGTGCTTCCCATCCCCTTCCTCCTCGCCATCTCAAAGGAATACTTCAACTACAAGCAAGTTGAACCTGGACTCCGTCGAAGTAATCCAACCATCATCTCACTGCCTCACCGGAGACGACCATCGTCTCCCCCAACCCTTCCATTTTGTACAAGGTATTGTAACGAATATTTTAGTTTCGCCAAAATTTTATAATTGCCGTTTACTGTTTCCCCATTATCATTTGTGTGCTTACTATGTCCCCGTGTAAAGCTCAAATTTTAATTCCGATTAGCCTACCCAATTTTATTGCATTTTAGAATACCTAGTCTTCTTAATAGCCCGTTGACCATTCTAACTATTTGTCTTATATGTATGTTTATTGTTGTACCATTTAACTTTAATTATTAATATTTATTAAAATTTATTTTTGCCGACTCCTTTACTTTCCGACCCTTGAGCTCATCATAGCCGTGTAACAGCCTGTAACTAAGTGAGATTAGGAACTCTCAGCCAATACCAAGAATTAAAGTAGCATCTATTGGACTAGCCCTCCCTTACGAGGATCTGACCTCGTAACCGGACCTCGGCCTACCGAAAGTTATTAAAGGAAACCCCGGCGCACTCTAAAATCAAATATAATAGATGTATGTATGGTATATAGAGCTATACCACGAAAGAGACATTAAAGAGGATGTGCCGAACAGTCCGGGAGACAACGCAGTCGTCACAGTAAGGCGCAGGCGAGCGCTCCGTCAAATGGCCGTGCTTCCTGCGAGTGTGTCTAATTCGAATGCGACAGGAAGCAGCCAGAAGCTATCGCAGCATTGGCGTGGTATGCCCATGGGAACAGTCCTGGCGTAACTTTAAGTTTTCATCGATCCTTCCCCATCTTCTTTGCCAAGCATCAGGGAGAGCTGACTGTACGCGTGCCAAGTAATCAGTGTGAGAAAGAGCGAAACGCTGGTCTGGTCGCCCAGTCCTCGCGGATCCTTTGGAACCCTAGTCGGCACCCGCATTCCCCGCAACTCCCACAAGTCGAGAAACCCAGCAGAAGATAATCTAGACATCCGCTCGGTTCGCCAAAACCGTGGCGTCAAGGATATCCCGAACCAGGGGATGCTAAGATTCCATTGACCCAATAGCACTCATGGCACTTTGTGGTCGCTATAAATTATAATCTAGTCCCCGAACCGGGCACGTTGCGTTATCTCCCGTACCGAGTAATGTATTGCAACCGTTTCGTCTGCGAAGACAGACACAGGGCTTGAAAGAGCCCCATCGACTTCAAATAGAGGGGATACGGCGTAAAAGGCGACCAACTCTTGGGACTTAGAGCAATACGTATACACTGGCACGCTTCCAGCGTGACACGAAGTGTGCTCCAGCGCAGCCGAACGCAATACTCCCGGGACTGTATAAGCTTTGGCAGCAAAGGCATGGCCACAAATAGTTACAGGTGGCCTCAAGGGTAGAACCAGGGGCGCCACCATCCCGGGAGCTATACCGAGTTCCGGTGAATAGTGCAATGTACACGACGCAGACCGAGAGTTATATCCACAAGCTCAACAAATAGGCTCTCAATAGGGTATGTGCGGAAGGCACTGCTCGGCAGGCAAAGGCCGGGGCGGTTGAACGAGTCGAACTTCAGCAATATACACTCTCACGCCGATGCCTAAAACTCGCATCCGTAGTTGAGCTTTGAACGAATAAAGAAAAAAGATTAAGACTGCAACCCTAGGACTGCCTAGGCTCTGAACCTCATAGAACAAAAAATATCCATGGCTCGGGTAAAAGAGAGCCTTAGGGTACAAATATTGAGCCTTTCAGGTGTGACATTAGTCAAATACAATAAAAAAGAAACGGTGCGAGTCCACCACCTCCATGCAAACCCCATTTAAAAACAAGTTTAGGTTAGGCTACAGTCGTGGATGGCGGCAGAAGTGCACAACCTTAGTCTTAGTTTAGAGAAACCGAAAGCTGTGTGCTAACGCATAGCGAGATACACGGTTAGATGCCTGTTGGAGTCGAAGCTCTAGATTTGAAATCTGGGCCGCGCTAAAAGATTTTTTATTGTTAAATTTGAGAGTCCATCTGCTGACTGCCTAATAGGGCAAAAGCCGCCGTAATCATATAGCAGCCTACTACTAGGTTAGATTAATAACAAATAACAATATGTAAATAATAAATTACAGAGATAAAAAAAAGACAAAAGCTAAGCACAGGCGAAAATAACATAAAAGAGCAAATAAAAATAGCAAGAAGAAAGAAGCACGTTCCGGCTTCGGAGTTAGGCCCACTTTACCCAGACGCATCAAGATGCGGCCTACAAAAAACAGTTAAATAAAGTGGAAGAGGCCAACCTCCTCCAAAAGTCGTATAGTCTACACGTGTGTGTGCACGCATCAGTCAGGAGTACAACGGACAGGCGGTAGCTACCCAGCTCAGGGCAGAGAGTGTGACACTAAGGACACGTCTCCCCGAACACACTCTCTTCCTGCTCCATTAGGCTGGAGTGGGTTCCTCCCATTGGTACACGGAATCGTTGATCCCGCAAAAATTCAGGTATATAGATTCTCAGAATCTGAGGCGTTCCCTCACCTCCATTGTGTTGAGAGTCTCCATGATACCGTAACGCCAAGCAGTATCATAGTCCTTCTACAAATCGAAATATACCGTAACGTCGTGTTGTCTACGAAAGAAAGCCTAGCAGACGTCATTTTCCAGTGGGAACAGCGCATTCGATGTGGAGTAGAATTTGTGAAAGCTGAACTTTGCAGAACCAAGGTGGCTTCCGCTGTCAAAATAAAAGGCTAATCTTACATTTAACCATTTCCCATTCACTTGCAAACGCAGGAGGTTAGAGAGATTGTGCGAGAATCGACCGGGGTAGACTGGTATGTCCCCGTTTGGGTAAAACTGAGCAGAGTAGCGACTTGCCGGGATTATGGGAGGATATCCTCTACTCAGTTCCTATTGAACAGATCTAACAGAAAGGCCATGATCGCTGACCTTAGTATCGAAGCATGGCGTATGGGACGTCGTCCATACTAGGTGCGGTGTCCGCGCACGAAACGAGAGCGGAACGCAACTTACTCAATGTAAACCTGTCGTTGAAGGGTTCTTCTTTTCAAGAATAAAGTCAAGTTTGGGGCCTTAAGCGACATCACGACGGGCATTGAATGCTAGTGGAGCATCCTGACGGCTAGAGAATGAGGAGAAAGTGGTTTCCAAGGACTCTGCCACAGACGCGTGGTCCGAGATTGTGGTCCCATTCTACTGCAGAACGGAATGGAGGTAGTGCAAGAAATTGCCCGAATCCATTTATCTCGTTCACACACTTCTGCCAGAGGGGCCTTCCCGTTAAGGTAAGACACGTATGCCCGCCAGGAAGAGCAGCGGGCATGATTGACGAAATCTACAGAAAGTGAAATCGTTTGGTTAGAGCTTAGAGCGCATGTAGGCATCTGTTTGAGGGCTGTCTAACACTCACCTGACTACCACGGAAGCATTAGGCGTGCAAAGCTAAAAGACTTTCTAGGAATAGTAGTCAAGGCCACAGCGATAAGGTTACCGGAGAGAAACTCAACGGCTTCATCCATCATCCCAAACTCCTTAACTGAGATAGAGAAATCAGTCATTTTCTGAAATGTGGACCACCGCAAGGGAGCCAAGCACGACCGGAGCGAGCTCTCAGGCGACAGCGGACCAAAAAATGATATTTGAATTGGAAACTAATCACTAACATGGAGGTTATCGACTATCCTACACCACTTCCGGAGAGCACAAAGATAGATCAAGACAGGAAAAGGAGGCGGTTTTCAGGTAGTGAGGAGTAAACACATCCACATTTACGACACTATCCCCAGCTTGTCCATCATATCGGCAAGGAGATGACCCCTAGGATTGATTGAGTAGTCTCATCATAGGTAGTATCTACCGTTCAGATCAAGACAAAGGCCTCGGCAACAATGCCACGACTCGGCCAATGTCTCCTGCCACGAAGTCAGCTGACGGTGGAATGTACGCAGAAATAACAATATACCTCCTCTCCAGGTGCAGCTGCACAGCTACTTCCTAAAAGTAGATATATAAATCAAACTGAGGGACAGAAAAATCATGCCGGGTGTAATAGCGCATCCTCCTGCCGGGTCTCCATACAGAAGTGGTGGGTTTGCAAAATCTTATACCCCGGGAGGGTTGGCAGGGTTCACGCGCCCAGCACGGTTTCCTGAAAAAGTATAGATAAGGGAAAACTGATAGAGACGAGCATCTGCAGCTTCTCTCAGTTGCACCGGAGTCCGCGGTGCAATTCCATCTAAGGAATATGCCCTCGAGGCTTAGCTGGAGGAGATACGGGGGCCTTTTTCAAAGAGAAGACCCTAACCTAAATGGCCGTACGGTTCAGGAAGTCAGAACTCTGGGCGCTGTTGTCGCGACAATGCACTGGAGGCATTGTCTCCTTTGAAGACTTATCTTGAGAGGTTGGGCTCAACATGCGAGTCTTTTCATTTCTCCGCCTCAAAACCTTAGGCGGGGGGTCGGAAACGGAGGCGGGGATCCCTCTTTTGAAGGATCCAGCGCCTTCTAGTCACCCAGCATAGCACTCGGTTTTAGCATAGCAGCTGAAGCTCCTTTAGTGCTGTCCTCCTTTCAGGGGGCAGATTTATGAACCCCGTAATATGGCCTCACAAGCAACTTCAGGGGTGTTACCTCCTGTGAGTCTAATGAATCCGTAGAGGCACGCGGCTCTTTTGTCTTACGGGTAACGGTCACGCTGGGGAAGAAGGGTAGGCCTGGATTTAGCTGGGGCTGGGTGTTAACCCTTTGTGCCACTAGCTCTATCAGCTGGGCGCCGGAGATGGGTAGAACCCGCAGAAGGGTTCCGAATGTGCGCGCAAACAACCCTGCTCGTAGGCCTGGAGTGACCAATAACAGAGGGAGTATTTTTAACATTAAAGCATAAACCCTCCCAGGCCACGCTGGACATGCCAGGACCAATTTTCTAGCCTCTCGAAAGGAAAGAAGATCTTGAGCTTGAACGGTCAATATTACCTTCTCAAGGAGATACGCACAACATTGCTTCAAAAAAGCAGTGTGTGGCCCTCCGCAATTGACACACATGGCCACATATGGTTTGAATTTATCGTGTGCAGCCTGGGAGCAACTTACACAGGCTTCAGGTAATCTCGACTTTGCATGTCTACAGGGGCAATTCGTGTCACCGAAGGGATGGCATTAGTAGCACCTTCGTGGCACTGGCGCTAGCGATACCAACCGACACGCACCGACTCAGGGTGCTCATCACGGTGGAATGTAATATTCGACCTTGACCACTCGATGTTCGGTCAGCTCTAAGGTGATTTTATCTATGGAATAGTCCACAAGTTCCTTCGTATAAACAACTCCTTTCACTAAGTTTACTGTAGCGTGGGGCGTAACACTCATCTGCGTGCCATAAATTGTCCGAAGGGCATTAATCATGTCCGTCTCGGATTCGACGCATTTGCCAGAAGGCTCCCATTCTAGAAACTCTTCACCATCGAATCTCTACGAATCACATTAGCTAGTGCTCTCCTCTAATGTAATATGTTGCCTTTGGCCAACATGTTGCCATCAGTGAAGCTAATAAACAAAAAGCGCTTGTAGACAGCAGTTTGAATAGGCAAGGTAATCTCTAAATGAGAGGCTCCGACGTAATCGAGGCTCCGCTCTGCGCACTTGCAATTTAGGACTCCCCACCCGAGGAAGCACCAGGGTCTGACGTGTCGATCTTGCCTTGGTCACTTACCGAAATGGTAGCGGACCCCTCCGTCCCCGCGGCTGTCTCAGAGGGAGAGGAACCCTGAGTTTGTTTTGTTTTCTTTCTGTTTCTTGGCTTTTTATGAGAGTAGGGTGGGGAATTAATCGATTTCTTCCGCCCGCAGGAAAGAGATCTTATTCCAGATAAACCAGCCTCAACAACATCCTTCTCCGAGCTGAAGAAGTTCATTGCTGTCAAATGGTCACCTCCTCCAAGAGTCATATATTCCGAAACTCTGTGTACATAAACCAGTCCCGACTAAGGGACAAACTGGATATAGCCTACCAAACTATCTTTTTCTGTATAATATAATTACAAACTTTAGTACTTTTTATCACAACCTTCACTCAGCAGCGCCACCCGAACATTAGGTTCCAAGGTAACCCTTCCCTTTCACATTCCCCAACTTCACCGCGAAGCTTACAAACATTTCAAGTCTATAGGGATTTGCATAGTGAATAGTTATTTACAAGCCAAGTGAGATATCCAAGATTCACTTATTGATTTATCTCTCAAAGCACATTAATTGTATATATATATATATATATATATATATATATATATATATATATATATATATATATATATATATATATATAATTTTTTTTTCTTGTTTAGTGTTCATTCAAACTTTATTTTCATATTGTTGTGTATCCAACTTCCTTTGGGTCACTTGCTTGCAAAGTTCATTCCAATCCCTCCGTAGCCAACCTCTAAGCACTCTGAGTCAATAAACCCATTCAGGGCACGGGCTGAACGAAGTATAAGGAGCAAGTAGTACGACGACTCCTCCACATTCGGGATAATAGGATATATATATAAGAGTCGGGGAAAACTCCAACCACCCCTTGGCCTATTCCTCGACACCCCCAAAATCACAATCTGCTCTCTCAACGGTGCTCAACGCGTCATCTTCCCTAGCAATGGTGTATTGTAACCATTACGGCTTTGAAGATAGACACAGGAACTTGAAGAGCTCCGCCAGCTTCAGAAGAGTGGGAGAAAGCATAAAAACAATCCCCTTTTTTATTTGGATTGATCCTTATACACTGGTATGGCACCAGCACGAAACGGCGTGTGATCCAAAATATTCTAACGCAGTACTCTCGGTGTTGCAGCAGATTTTATAGCAAAGGATTTTTCGAGAGACAGCTACAGGTGGTACCAACCAGGATGGCGTTGCTGCCAGAAGCAGGGCTGCCACCTGTTCCAAAGCTTCACTAAAATCTCGAAGGATTCATCCACTATTTAAAGTTGAGTAGATTCCTAAAGACGCATACTTTTTAGGATCTTTTACCCTTTTTACAATAATTCACTTACGTGCATTGCATTTTCATTTCGAAAACAGGGAAGATTCACATCCTCGTATAAACTCTTTTTATTCTTGATGGTATAAGATAATACAACGCATATTATATGCAAATTTAATGGATTATTTATGTTTCATTTTGCCAAAAATTTCTAATGGCTACATAGCTAGTTTCCCTTCCATTTGATTTTTTTCTAAAATTATGAGGATATAATTTTGTTTATAGTCATGGCCACATGTTTAGAAATTAATATATATTTTTCATATCAAAATGAATAGAATTAATTAAACGTTGCATTGTGTTTAAGTATGTTTGTATCATAATTTGAAGGTAAGCTATAGAAAAATCTAGAGCTCAAAACCAGTGGCGTAGCTTGGGATTTGGAGGGCCGTAACATACAAATGTTTGATATCTTGAATGACATAAAAACTACTCCTGCAATAATTTTTGCACTCTGGTATCTGATAGTTTGTCAAATAAAACAATAAATATAAGTCAGACAATTTAATAGGGTATATATACTTATGTATAATTAAAAAAATAAACTACAAAATGTGAAACCGAGATATTACATATTGAACAAATATAAGAGTCAAAATTCATATTGATACATTCCATAAGTCTAATACAGCAACAATCAAAATAATTATTAAGACACTTTAATACAGAGTATTTAAATACTAAATATTAAATAGATGAGAAAAATGTATTTAGATACTAAATGCTAAATAAATTTTTTAAATGGATTTACTATTAAAATACTAAATACATTAAATGTATTTAAATACATTTTTAAATACATCTCAAATACATGATTTATAATGACAATCGATAAGGACCATTGGTATCACAAAAAAATCCATTATAATTACTATTAATATACCTAGCTCTCGATTTGATGACAATTGGACGTAGGAACTACAAAAAAATAGAAAGTTCCATAGAATGAAATTTAGTTAGCTATTTATATGAGCATTACATTTAAGGAATATCAGTTGCTGAAATGTTTCGTCAGATAAAGAACTCCGTTTTGGAGATTTTTTTTTTTAAATTTGAGGAGCTTATCTGACGACTGCTCACTTGGGCATAAGTGGCCGAAATCACGACAGCATAGCACTAGACTACTTTAAAATAAGAATATGAAAACACAACAATGGTAAAAAGAAAAGATCATAACAATTAGGCAGCAATCTCCGGCTTCGGGGGGAGGTCCCCCCATCCCGGCGCAGGAGCGTGTGACCTACAAAAAAAATAACAAAAAAATAAATAAAACCTAGTTAAATAAAGGGGAGAAGGCTGGCCTCCTTCAAAAAGTCTATAAGTCCACCAGTCAATGTGCACAAACTCGTCTCGAGTACAAGGGACAGGCGGTAGCGACCCCACCCATCCCGGTACCGGTACAGGTAACGTGCGCAAAGATCACGCAGACTGGAACATTCGACAAGAATGTGCCGAACAGTCTGCGGGACGACGCAGTCGTTACAATAGGGCGCAGGCGAGCGGTCCATCAAATGGCGATGCGTCACACGAGTGTGCCCAATTTGGAGACGACAGAAAGCAACCTGAAGCCTTCGCGGCATTGGGGGCTAGGTCCATGGGAAGAGGCGCGGCTCAATGGCACGAAACTTTAAGTTTGCCTAAACCGTCTCCCATCTTCTTTGCCAAGCAGCCCGAAGAGCTGCTAGTATCCCTGCTATGTAGTCGGTGTGAGGAAGAGCGTTTTTTAATTTTAATTTCAAGAGCTCATCTGGCGACTGCCTACTTGAGCATTTGTCGCCGTATTAAAAACTACCTAGTACTAGGCTATTTTAAAATAAGATTCAAAAACACACAAAAAACCCAACAATAAAAATTAAAAAAAGAAAAGGAAAAGGTAACGAGAAGGAAGCATGCTCCTGCGCCGGGGGAGGTCCCTCCGGCGCAGGAACGTGCGACCTATGAAGAAAACAAAAAAGGTGAATGAAAGGGAGAAGGCCGCCTTCACCCCAAAGTCTACAAGTCCAACAGTCAATGTGCACGAACTCGTCCCGAGTACAAGAAAGAGGCAGTAGTGACTCCGCCCATACCGGCACCGGGACAGGTAACGTGCGCAAAGATCGTCAAGACTGGGACATTCAACAAGAATGTGCTGAACAGTCTGGGGGACAGCGCAGTCTTTACAGTTTGGAGCTGGCGAGCGGTCCATCAAATGGTGGTGCGTTCCGCGAGTGTGCTCAATTAGGAGACGATAGAAAGCAACTAGAAGTCTTCGCGAATTGGGGGTGGGTCCATGGAAAGAGATGGGGCTCAATAGCACGCAACTTTAAATTCTCTTCGACCGTCTCCCATCTTCTTTGCCAAGCAGTCCGAAGAGCTGCCCGTATTCCTGTCACGTAGTCGGTGTGAGGAAGAGCGAAACGCTTGTCTGCCAAAGAGTCCTCGCGGAGTCTTTGGCGCCCTCATCGGCACGCTCATTCCCCGCAATTCCTACATGTCCAATAACCCAGCAAAAGATAATCTCGACATCCGCCCAGCTCGCCAAAACTTTGACGTCACGGATATCGCGACCAAGGGATGAAGAGATCCCAATGCCCCGAGAGCATTCAGGGCGCTTTGTCATTCGATATAGATCACAATCCGGTCTCTTAACCTGGCACGTCGCGTAATCTCTCGTGCCGAGTGGTGTATTGCCACCAGCTCGGCCGTGAAGACAGACGCAGCGCATAGCAGAGCCCTGGTGACTTCAAACAGATGGGATACAGCGTGGAAGCCGCCCCCTTCTTGGGACTTGGAGCAATCTGTATACACTGGCACGGTTCCGGCGTGACACGAGATGTGCTCTAAAAAGGTCGAACGTAATACTCCCGGCGCTGTATAAACTTTGGGAGCAGAGGCGTGTCGACAAATAATCAAATGTGGTACCTTC
Organism: Ceratothoa steindachneri; assembly: GCA_963969495.1. Classification (NCBI taxonomy): domain Eukaryota; kingdom Metazoa; phylum Arthropoda; class Malacostraca; order Isopoda; family Cymothoidae; genus Ceratothoa; species Ceratothoa steindachneri. The sequence goes on from OZ018324.1 coordinate 23,847,893, forward strand.
CAGGGTGGCGTCCTGGGCAGAACCAGGAGCGCCGCCGGCCCTTGAGCTATACCTAGTTCTCGAAGGAGTTTCCTGGCCCTAAACCCAAAGGGCTTAGGGTATGACTGGCGACTCTTGGCGGCATAGGCACCGTCGAAATCACCTGCGGATGCAGGGAAAGCTGATGGCGATTGAGGGAGGTGAATCGTGCAGTGTTCACGCCGAAGAGCGAGTGGCATCTCCCACGCATTGACTAGTAGGCTCTCAATGGGGAAAATGCGGAAGGCATCGGTCGTCAGGCGAAGGCCGGTGTGTTGGATCGAGTCCACCTTCCGCAATACACGCTTGGCTGTGGATTCATGAAACTCAGATCAGTAGTCGAGCTTCGAACGAACAAAGGATCGATAAAAAAGTAAGGTAGTATTCCTATCAGTGCCCCAAGCACTGAATGTCAGAAAACGGAGAATATCAATGGTGCAGGTGCAAGAAACCCCAAGGCTACGAATATGACCCTCCCAGGTGAAGCGTCGGTCAAATACAAGACCAAGGAAATGGTGCGATTCAAACACTTCCAATAGAAAAAAGTCTGTGTCAGGGTCAAGCCATAGATGGCGAAAGAAGTACACCACCTTAGTTTTGGCCAAGGAAAATCGAAACCTGTGATCTTCGGCATAGCGAGAGACGCGGTTCAATGCCTGTTAGGCTCGACGCTCAAGAGTTGGCATCTGGGTCGCGCCAAAAGTGATCGAAAGCTTGTCCACGTAGAACGTATTGAGAACATCTTTCAGCAGCACCGAGGTGATGCCGTTGATGCTCAGGGCAAAGAGTGTGACAGTGAGTACACTAACCTGAGGGACACCCTCTTCCTGCTCCATTGGGCAGGAGAGGGGTCCCCCACCCATAAGCGGAATCGACGATCTCGCAAAAATTGAGATACTCAACATTTTGAGGCGTCCCCTCGCCCCCATCGTGTAGAGAGTTTCCATGATACCGTATCGCCATGCGGTATCATAGGCCTTTTCCAGATCAAAAAACACCGTGGCGTAGTGCTGTCTACGGAGGAAGGCATCGCAGACGACGTTTTCGAGTCGAAGCAGAGCATCCGACTTTAAGTGAACTTGCAAGAGCCACACTTTTCAGAAGACAGATGGTCTCCGCTGTCCAGTAACAATGCTAATCTCACATTTACCAATTCCGTCATCAACTTTCACAGGCAAGTGTTTAAAGAAATTAAGCGGAAACCGGCCGGAGTACAGTGATCTATCCCAGGTTTGCGAAAGTCGAGCACAGTAACGATTCGCCAAGAATCTGGTAGGCGACCCTCCACCCAGATCCTTTTCAACAAATCTAAGAGAAAGGCCATGCCTCGCTCAACCAGGTGTCGAAGCATGGCGTACGTTACATCGTCCAGACCATGGGCGGTGTCCACGCACGAAGCAAGTGTGGGTCGCAACTCGCACAGAGTAAACCTGTCGTTGAAGGGTTCTCCGCCTCTGAAGGTAAACTCCAGTCGGTGACCTTCCGCGACATCACGACGTGCATTAAATGCTAACGGAGCAGCATTCCGGCTAGATAATGCGGAGAAAGCGGTCGCAGAGGATTCCGCCACGATCGCGGGGTTCGAGATTGCGGCCCCATTCTCTTGGAGAACGGGAGGGGGGTCCTGCGAGAACTTGCCCCGAATCCTTTTCATTCGCTTCCACACCTCTGCTCGAGGGGTATTTCTGTTAAGCCGTTAAGTGAAGACACGTATGCCCACAAAGAAGAGAGGTGGGCGAGGTTCGAAATATACCGGAACCTAGCCGGATCCCAACTAAATTTACCGAGAGCGAAATCGTTCGGGCAGTGCTTATAACGCATGTAGGCATAGCGCTACTGCTTGATGGCCATCTCACACTCAGCTGACCACCACGGGAGTGGTCGGTGTGCAAAACGGCTAGACGTTCAAGGAAAACTAGCCAGGCCCGCGGCGATGAGGTTGCCGGAGAAGAACTCTACGGCCTCATCTGCAGACCTAAACTTCTCGACTGAGATAGAGAATTTAGTCATTTCCTGAAATGCAGACCACCGCGCCCGCGCCAAGCACCACCGGGGCGGGCTCTCGGGCGGCAGCGGCCCAGAAAATAATATTTGAATCGAAAGTGATCACTCTCTTGTAGGTCATCCACCCCTCTTCAATCAAAATTGAGCTGTTCATCCAGAGAGCACAAAGATAGATCGAGGCAGGAAAATGAAGCGGTTCTCGGGCAGTGATAAGTAAACTCATCCACATTCAGGACACCTATCTCAAACTAGTCAATTAGGTAAACAATTACTTGCATCCGTGGACACCCCCACATGGGGTGTCTACTGTTTAGATCTCCAAGCAAAAGATAGGGCCTTGGCAACCGTGCGTAGACGCGGTGCAATTCACGCGGAAATAACAGTACAACCCCTATCAACGTGCAGCTGCACGGCTACTCCATGAAAGGAGGTATCTTACACAAAAAGAATGACGGAGACATCGTGATGGGTATAAATCGCACATCCTCCCGCCCGTCCCCATCCCGTGGTGGTCCGGTCGCAAAACCCTTATACCCCCGGAGGGTGGGCAGGAGGCATGCGCCCATCATGGCCTCCTGCAAAAAATTAGCTAACGGGAACGGAAGGAGACAAGCCTCCGCAGCTCCTCCCCGTTTGCTCTGAGTTCACCGAAATTCTATTGAAGTTATAGGGCATTCCAGGCCTAGCTCGGAGGAGAAGCGGGGACCCTCTTCGAAAAGAAGACCCTCACGAGAATGGCCATACACTTCTCAGGGCAGAACCCTGGGCACTCTTGGCCGGACAATGGTCTGAAGACGCTTTCGCCTTCGAGGACTTATTAGGGCAGGTTGAGCTCGCCATACGACTCTTTTTCTCCCTCCGCCTCAAAACCTTAGGCGAGCGTTGCTTCAGAGGCGAGGGGTCCTCTTTGCGAGGATCCTTTGTCTCTGAGCCACTTAGCCCACCACTAGGCGTGGGCGAAGTAGCCAAGGATCTTTGTTGCTTTCCTCCTTTTGGGGGGCAGCTTTTGGAACCACGTAAGATGGCCTGGCAACCAACTTTAGGGGTGTTACCTCCTATGAGTCTAATCACTCGGTGGAGGCGCGTGGCTATTTCGCCTTACGGGAAACGCTCACGCTAGGGGAAGGGGGAGGAGCCCTGATTTTAGCTAGGGTTGGGTGTGAACCCTTTGTGCCGCCAGCTTTACCAGGGAAGTGCCTAGTTTGAGTAGAACTTGCGGAAGGGTTGTGAATAGGCGCACAAATAACGTGCTCGCTGGCCTGGATGGGCCAGGAGCACAGGGTCTCTTTCTAAGCATTGCGGCGTAAGATGTCAAGGGCAGAGCCGGGCGCGCCAGGACCAAGTACTTATCCTCGCGGAATGAGAGATGATCCTGCTCCTGAACGACCAGGATTACTTTCTTAAGGAGATATGCACTACATTACTTAGAAGAAACGGGGTGCGGCTCTCAGCAATTGACACACTTAGCCACACACAATTTAGACTTATCGTGTGCGGCCTTGGAGCAATTTAGACAAACTTCGGGTGACCCCGACTTTGCACGTCTACAAGAACGATTCGTATGGCCGAAGCGGTGACAGTAATAGCACCGCCGCGGCAGTAGCACGAATGCCTTCACGCGGTAGCTGTACCAACCGGCACGCACCGACTTAAGGAGCTTGTCACAGTCGAACGTGACGAAGAGTGTAGGGGTGGGTCTCGAGGCCCCTCCCTGTTTTCTCATCACACGTTTGAACTTGACCGCGCCATGGTCGGCCAGCTCTAAGGTGATGTCCTCTATGGAGTAGTCACCGAGTTCCCTCGCATAAACTACTCCTTTCACAAAGTTCATGGTAGAGTGCGGCGTCACACTCACCGGGGTGCCATCAAGTGTCAGAACAGCACTTATCTTGGCCGCCTCGGTGGGATTCGCCGCATTTGCCAAAAGGCTCCCATCTGAGAAACGGGTCACCTTCGGCTCTCTACCAATTGCACTAGCTAATCCTCTCCTCTGATGGATTATGTTGCACTTGGCCAACATGGTGCCATCAGTGGGGCGAATAACGAGGAAGCGTTTGAAGCCAGCGGGCTCGAAAACGCCAGGTAACCTCTGAATGAGGGGCCTTGATGTTATCAAGGCTCCGCCCTGTGCACTTTTGGTCTTTGCCATAGTCAGGGGCTTCGCACCCGGGGGGCAAAAGGGCCGGATGTACCGATCTTGGCTTGGTCGCTTACCGTAGCAGCAGACCCATCCGTCCCCGCAGCCTCCGCAGATGGAGAGGCGCCCTGAGTCTTCTTTGTCTTTTTCTTGTTTTTTTATTTTTCGAAGAGGAGGGCGGGGAATTAACCCGCTTCTTACCTCCGCCGGAAGGAGCGGCCAGGCCCGATGGGCCAGCCTCAGCCAGGTCCTTTTCCGAAATGCAGAAGGTCCTAGGAGTCGTAGGGACACCGGTCGGATTAGATCCCTCCCCTCCTTGTACTACTTCAGAAACCCTAGCCGTTTGAGGAGGACCTTGCATAGGGGCTGATTAAGGGCTCGGTGCTTGGCGCGGCGGCCTGGATTCCCCATCATGAAAGGCCCTACCGTCTGAGGCTGGGTTGCCTCAAGGACCATGTCTACCTCAGGGGCCGCTTCCAGTTGGTCATCTCCTCCCCAAGACATCGCAGGTCCCGTTGGCAGTATTGTCATTAGTCATCTGGCGTGGGGAGGCAGAGGCCTTGACCCCAGCCAGTTTAAATATTCTTGCCGGCAGGTCTTTTGAGTGAAGCAACCGAAGGGGCCTGGCTTCCCTCTTCCCCCTAAGGGGGTTTGCCCTACCAAACCGCTTACACAAGGGGCGGTTGGCAATGGGCTGCCTGCTGGCTTTCTTGGCAGTCCCCTTAGAAATCAAAGGAGGACTGCCGCTGGAAATAGGGAGGTGCCCGAAAGCACCTCCAGAGAAGGGGGTGAGGGGGAGTCCCCTTCACCCGTAGGCGTAGTAGAGGAGTAAGCCTCCTCTCCGGTTAAAAAAATATGGAGGGTCCCCTGCGCAAGCACAGTGGGGGGGACCTCTATTTTTTCGGTGGAGCTGCCAGAGGGCGGCTCCGTCGATGTACAAGGGGGAATGGGAGAGATTTGGGGTTTTTTTTTAGATTTGCATACATGGGCATGGTGACCCTCTTTTTTCTACGGGAAGCAATAGCTCATCACCTCTCGCAGTTGCCCGCACTGCAAGAGGTGCTTACAGGCCTGGCATATCCGGGCACCGCAATTCGGGACCACAGCACGGCGGCCAGGATGGCAAATCGCCGCGCCCCTTACGGGGCTCCGCTAGGCTAAATGACTTCTAACGAAAGAATTAGAAATAAAAATATAACATTGAAGAGCGGATAATTAATTAGATTCTTCTTTAGTAAATCTGCGGTTTTACAAAATTGGTGATTTACAAAGTTTATAATTGTGATTGCTTCAAATTCTGTTCAATTCAGAGACGCCATATTATTTTTCTATTTCCCAATAGAAATAAAATGTTTTATTAAAGAATCTTTGCAGCCAAACCAATGTAGACAAAATGCTGTCCAAAATTCTCTCTCTTGTCGCCACTCTCTAAAATGAATTTTGTCCGGCAAGATTTACCCGGTAGCCTATTCCAATGTATTTTTCCTCTTGAAAGAAATCTATCTTAATATTAATAACAAATTAGCTCTTTACTCCGGTTATGCGGCTCGTATAGCGATGATTAGCTATCTTCACAATGCTTTGGTCCTGACTGGGGGACGATCTTCATAGAGAGAGTGTTCTACAGGAATGAACAATGCAGTGTGAATGGTACTAATCATTATCATAGAAGCCGCATATCGGCAACCTTGTTTGCATTTATTATGCAAACCAATGGAATGTCCTAAATCATATGTAATAGAGCGCTCAATCAGAAAGATGTAGTAACAACATAAATATAATTTTGTCTCAATAACGGTCCAATTATTCCATTCCAACAGTTGAATTTATATTTTAAATAGAATTAACGCAATAATTTAATAAGGAAGTACCTATTAATTTAATCCTCTATTTATTAAAATATTGCAAAATATATTGATACCATCAATTCTGGGTTTGTGTGTTGTTCGTATGTAACGACAGCAGTTAACTTTATTCACGTTTCCATATTCACATAATGAGGCGAGATTTGTTTCTGCCAACAATTGGGGCTCAAATGACAATTGCAGGCGTAATCACTGACTCTAAATTTCACCCATGGACTGAGAGGAAACTAGATCTGCTGGTTCGAATCCCAGTGAAAGCTAGCCCTTTTCCCTTTCATAGAGCGCATGTTTCGCCTTACTCAACCAGAGCTTTAACAGATCATATACATCGCAGTAAAAACAACCTTAGTTTTAGTAAAACAAGTAGGAGATAGTTCGTGTGCTTGTCCAGTGCTTGTATGTCTTCATTTTAGCTTTCCTTGTCTGCTGTTGTTGAACATAAAACTAAGAAGCTAAATTTTGTAAGGAGAGATCTGTCAAGTAATTGTTGAATATGAATAGTTGGAAATGTGTGAAAGCTATAAAGCCACAAAATCTCCTGTGAGTATATGGCCTAAGAACAGGTTATCCTCCAATATCAGTCAAAACAAAGTCGTCCTGGCCATACATACCTCACACTTCATTGTGGTGTAAAGCAACCTTCAGCCCTCCTCAGGGGATCTTAGTTGTCATACTGTAACGCATTCAGCTTACAGTAAAACTATGTGATTTATGGTGATAGGCTTGGCTGTAACTTCGAATAGTACGCTACCTGAATGAAATGAATATTAATTAAAATTACATATCTCTAGGGGCATAAAGAGATAGGTACTAGATACACTAGAGACAGGTGAGGCGCACACTCCTGGGTAGGGCAGGAAATCGAAGCATCTATGATAATATCAATCCTGTTTTTCGTATATTGGGGAGAAGCAAATTTCCTCTCTATGTTATTCACTCTTGCGTTTACTGAAGGAAACTGCTTGGAGGTTGAGTTTGGCCCTTATAATTTTACTCTACTTCCTACTTGAGGTGCAAACTCATGGCTACAATGTTAAATTGGTTAGAGCAGGGACGTCCATTTACTTTAAAAAGCAGATATTTTGAGATATCATAAAAGGAAGGTAATCCCCTAAATCACAATGATTTTATTTTATTTTGTATAAGTCTAATTTATTTGTTTCCTGTTAATTTACAGTATTTTGTTTGTAATTATATATATCTTTGAACTTTCTAAAATTTATATTTAAGTACCTCTATGGCCCGGAGAATAGGCTTAAATTTTAACTTTGGCCCGTTGGGAAAAAAGGTTGGACAACCCTGGCTAGAGCTTTGAATTTCTTCTATGCACCAACTTTCTGAATATTCACTGGAAATCCGCGTTGCAGGTAGAAGCTAAATGACTACACGTTTCCTATTTCTTCTGACTAAACTTAATTAACCTTTGTGTCCAAAACCAGTTACTGAGAACGAAAATAAAAAGCAATAACTTGTATCATTGAAATTCGTCTGCTTAGAGAAAAAAAGATCATTGAATTTTCAAAGAAAGCAGTGCATTGTGATATAAATAGAATAGAATAAAAAAAATAAATTATATTTTAATACCCAATGCGTAAATCAAAACGAGAGGGGCATATATCCCGAATGTAAACACAATGGAGTGCTAAAATAACTAATGCAAATAGTCAAATTCAAAGAGTATATCACACAAATATACAAAATCTTTTAGAAATTGATTCTAGGGGGAGGGGGGTGCTATAGCACAAGCGCCAAAAAAATAAAGGTAATACTTCAGATTCGGGGCGCACGGTAGGTGACGCTGTTAGTAGGCTACAATTTGGGGCTACAATATATCTCTTATGACGTCAGACGATAGCTTCTGATGTGACCAAGCACGGCGTTATATATTTTTGTTGTTTTGGGGATTTGTAACTTTTAGTCTGTATTATTTACTAAATATATGCGCCTCTGCTCGTTTATAGTTTTTTCTAAGTTAGATAAGGTTTCTTGATGTCTTTTATTGTTTTTTGTTTTGCTTCTGTATTTTTTGTTTCACAACGAACGATAACAGCTTCTTACTGGCAGTGTCGTAGCTAAAAATAGAACCCGCTTAGCATTTGTTTTTGTTTCGTTACGTCTGTTTTGTGCTCTGGTTGTGCTTCTTCGTTATTCGAATTCGGAATTATTTAGCAATGACCATGAAAACATTTAGATTATTTAGAGGCGCATAAACTAATCAAGAAACCTATAAAAGTAAGTATTGTTTGTTATTAGGTTAGGTTTTTCTACCAATAAAAAGCTGTTGGGGGGGAAAACCCCCCAGGAAATTCAAGGGGACTGCTCGTTGGGGAAATATCACTGCGGATGGACCACCCTGCGATGATCCTGAGTTTCAATCAATTGGGGGAGGGGGGGCTGGGGGCGCTACCCCCCAGTATATACTCATATACAAAAAAATATAACGCCGTAGTTGTTGACATCTGACGCTACCGTCTGACGTCATAAGACATATATTGTAGCCTATAAACAGCGCCACCTACCGTGTGCCCCGAAACTGAAGTGTTACCAACAAGAATACTAAGAAATATAAAAACTAATGTCAGGTATTGATATTCTCATCATGTTCTTTGTGTCCAGAGCTTTTTCACTAGTTCGGTGGATTTAATTACAAAATGAACAACGAAGGCACTTAAATGCTCTTAACAAGGTTAATTGCATTTCCTAAGGCATTATGGCTTTACTATAAAAAATATGAATATACGCATGAGGTAGATTACATAATCACATTAACAAGATACCAACACGAATAAGGATTAAGTGATTAACACTGCGCATAAATCATCAGAAATCAAATTCGCAAAGCAATCGAAACAGTATTATGAGATAATGAGCAAACTCATTAATTACAGGTCATTAAATCTGAGCTACAAGATCGTGGCAAACAAAGAAGGATATGAATCAGGATGAACATATTATACTGCACGGTCGTATTTATAGTTCAGTTTATCATTTGACTCTGCTGTAGTGTGAAAGGAGCTTTAACGTACCGAGATAGAGAAGGAGAGGACATTTGAATCGTAAATGAATACAAACAGCGAATTAACATATTTAAAACTGCAATAAACAGTCAAAGCATATAAGAAATCTTGCTTGTCGCGTGTGTTTTCGTGAGTGAAGTAAAAACATTTGCTCTTGATTTCACTTATTCTCGGTGCTTATTCTGTGAGGAGCTAAAACGCACTGTGAAGGGGAACAAACCGGTTTCTGGATAGAATAGGGATACTAAAAAGGGTAACCACATTGTTAGAATGGAGACAAAAGACAAGCAAAAAAACAAAAACAAACAAAGTTAGTCATGTTTTTGTGGTTGTTGTGGCACAGGATGAAGAGGAATTTAAAACTTCTTGTACTCGCGAAAAGATCATCTTTCGGTGCTTCAATTTGACTTCCAATCGCTCTATCCAGCACCATGCTCTTTTCTTGTGTGTTTTATATGTGAAGTGCCGCCGTTGTCTTCGTCGTCCATGGTACTCGAAGAACAACAAAACATTTTTAGGTAGGGAGAAGATGTGATGCGTTTGACTTCGATTAAAGTGAGGAAGAGTTGCGCATGGTGACAGCCTTACTCTTTCAGCGCAATCTAACATGCCCAGAAGCACGATGAGTTAAGATGATTGGTGTAGGTCAGGAGTGAAATGGATGGATGTAGCAATTTTTTGTGTCCTGCAACGCTTTGCGCGCTCGAGAGTGCTCTGGAAAAACCTTCCTGCCCGTTTAAACTCTACTTAGTTTCCTCCACGCACTCAGCTAGATTACAACTTAACATGCAGCGTAGATAGTCTCCGAAATAACCACCTCATACCGGATGGTTTGAATGTAGAGAATCGAGGAATATGAATTAAAGGTAACAGTTGGGAGAAAGGTTGCATCCTCCCTCGATGGATTATAAACCAATATTTCAATTTTGCTGACTCAAGCGGAATACGCCTCACTTCACTCTTCGCCCCAATTCTTTTATGTTTAGCAATAACACGCCGAAACGCGCTGGTTCCATGGATAGATCACGGGGCTTCATAAAGAAATGAGTAATGGGAGGTGAAGTGGAAATATGTGCTAGTTACATAGCACGAGCAGCACATTTGATAATTTGAAATGCTTATATCACAGTTACATCCTGTATATAGGGTGATCCAGGAAAATGGAATAAATGAAAAAAAAAATTAAAAATAATTTCTTATAAAAAGTTTAATTCGAAAGAGTAGAGTTACATCTTTATTATCATATAGTTATTTTTTTTTAAACTGACTTGCATGTTTATAAAATTTCTATTTTATTATAAAGGCTGCTCCACAGTCCATAAAGTCATTTTGAAGGCCTATTCAATAATAGTCTATAAATCTTTGTTATTTAGAAAGCCTAACCTATACTAGTCTATATACTTGAAGCTAGCTTCCTTCCATAGATTTTTAAGATTTTATAAGAGAATTTATACTTTGAGAGATACAGGGTATTTTGAAGTTTCATATCTCTGAATAACTATATATACGCATAATATAGATATAATTTACTTTCTACTCAACGACTATAACTAGAATTACGAAACATATAATTCTCTTTAGTTAGGGATTCAACATGATGACTTTAATTCCGTGGTACTTGATTGATTGCATCTTAATGGCATTGAGTAAATATTAAGGGCATTTTAAAGAACAAAACAATGAAGATATAAAAATAACCATTAAAAATTAGACCCTATCAATGCACCAAGACATGTAGCATATCAGGGATTGAAAGAGTGAAACACCCGACTAAAGCTATTTTGTGACAAACCGGTGTGTTTTGAAATGAAAAGATCTTAGATCAAACTTTATGAGCGCAAAATCTTATAGGAACTTCCTTTTACCAAATTGCAAAAACAACTAACCATATAAGACAATTCAAATTGGATACATGACCAGACTAAAACCTCCCTTGTTTCAGGGTAAAAGAATGATTGTCAATCAAATATCTATTTTCTCTTTTTTGCTTTTGAGGATCCATTCGTCCTTTTTTATGCCTCTTGAATTCTTACGAAGATTGACAATTCGTTCAGGATTTTAGATTTTGAGCCTTTGCTTTGTTGCTTTGGTTCACTAGTTCGAAGATTTTATAGCTAATTTTATGCAACACTCACGTCAGGGAAATATACAGTGTTAGAAATACAAATTTACATAACTTTATTTAACGCAGCTTAATAGAATTTACAACAGACATATAAATTTATATACATAATAAATACAATGTAACAACAATCAAAAAGGCAAAGTGGTCAACAGGAAAAACAGTAAAACTTAAAAATAGTAAAACTTGACAACGCAAAAGTTTACAACACATTCTTATAAACATGGTTTAGTAATTGGTTGCATAAACCTTGTTGTCAATTACAGTTAGCGGGTACTTTGAGTAGTCTCCTATTAGCTTTCTCTAGTTGCTTGGGCTGATTTTGTCTCATTTCTCCATACATATTATCTTCAAATCAGATAATTTACGCGAATCTCGTTTCTGGACCATGAATTGGATTCGCACCATGTAATTAACATTTACTTAGGTCAGTACATCAGTACTTAAATGGAAAAGTTAACTCCGTAATGAAGGAGATGGAAAAAGGTTATTAAATAATATATTTCATCACATACGAATGAATTCTTTAAAAAAGGCATGTGCTGCTTAGTTAAGCGATAGGAAATCATTGTCAATAATGGTGGAAAATTTTATACTGAATAATTGTTTAAATTCCCTATATAAAATAAAACTTCACTTTTCTAAGTAAAACATTAACTTCTTGATAACCCATTTATTCTGATTCCCTTTTGTATAATGTCTAAATTCCTGTAAATCTCGTAAATATCGGCTGTAAATAGCTCTCGTAAAAATGAAGTCCGACTCTTTCACTCCTCTCTGAATGAAAACAGCCTAAATGTCAATGTTGCCTCAATGTAAGGTAATATGGGATTAGTGATACCGTACCGTGATGTCAAAGAAATTATCGTCTGTTAATTATTTGCGATCAGAGATCTATATAGTGGTTTATTTCGAAGACCAACGAGGATATTCATGACAAGATGAGCTGAACATATTATCCAATTCGAACGGAGCCTGATAGTGGATGTCAGAAGGATGGGATATTTGATTTCTGAAAAGGGGCTGGCAGTCAGTATCTACGGTGTCACGTGAGTAAATATCTTTTTTAATAGTGATCATCAGGCGACTGCTACCTAGGGAATAATTCTTACCATAAAATTAAGGTATTTTGATAAATAAAAATAAAACACACCTCACAAAAAGCAGCTACATAAATATGCAACTAAAAACCAAAAAGAAAAGGCATACTCCATCGTCGGAGAAACACACGATAATAAAATAAAATGTAAGTTAGACTCTTCCCAATAGTAGACTAGTCGACAGGCTGGTGTACACCAACCCATCCCCAATTAGAAGGAACAAGTGGTAGTGTCCTTCGCTCGCCCCTGTGTTGAGACAGGTAAAGTCAACGAGGATACCCAAGACTAGGACAATCAACAAGAAAATGCCGGAGGTCTGTGGAACCAAGTAGTCATTGAAACTAGGCGCAGGGGAGTGCTCCATCAAATGGCCGCGCTTCCCGCGAATGTGCCAAATTTGAAGACGATAGAAAGCGAGCTGAAGCCACTAAAGCATTGGGGATCTGTCTTCAGGAACAGCCATGGCGCAATGAAGTGCAAGTTTATGTTCCCAATGGCCTTCCCCCATTTTCTTTGCAAACCAACATGGAGGGCTGACCTGAGTTATGCATGTAGTCATTGTGAGGAAAAGCTAAACGCTGGTCTGGTCACCAAACTATCGCAGACCCTTTGGATCCCCAAGAAGCGCTCATTCCCCACAATCTCTAAATATCCAGGATCCCAACAGTCAAATATTTGGCATAAGCCCGATTGGCGGATACCGCGAACCAAGAAATGCCAAGATTTCAATGCACCGAAAGCGCTAAGAGCGCTTTGTGATTCGCTGAAAATAACGATTATTTCTCCCAATCTAGCACGACATGTTATGTCCTGTAATAAACGGGAATTACAGCCAGCTCAGCCGTTAAAATAGACACAGAAAAGGGCAGAACCCTGCAAATTGACTTCAAACCATTTGGATACGACGTAAAAGCCGATACCCTTTTCATAGTTTGAGCTATCCGCTTACTCTGGTACGGTTTTAGACTGATAATACATGTGAGGGAACCCTTCGTGGAATCTATTGGGCAGACTAAACTTCCTCGCGCTGCAGAAGGTCCGGTTAGGCCTAAATTAGTAAGCTTACCCCCCCCCCCCTTCCCTTCCACAAGCAGTAGCCTCGAACCGCGTCCCCCACGATTCACCTTTACGCGGACTAGAATGGCCTCTGCAAGAAGATTCGAGGCCATTCGAGAGTAGAGCTATTGCCCGCTAACCCCCCTCGGGGAGAGCCTCGGAAATAAATAGTGTTCAACTCTCAAGAGGAGACACAGAGTTGAGAAGTCTCGCCCAGAACCCAGAAGATTTTCCCATAGTTCCAAGTCAAGTGCTAGCAACAAAGCAAAGTGACAGCTGGACTATTTTGTGTATTTGGAATTAGCCCCAGCCAGGAGGTAATTCCAATGATCGATCGCCCCGAGTGATTTTCCCGACTTCTTTCATCAACTCCTGTCGAAGCCCTCCTCATTTCGGGTAGCTAAAATACTCTCCCCTGGACCGAAAGTTACCCTTCCCCCCTTGCTTTGGGAGAACCGTCATCACTCCAACCTCACGCTTTGAAGTCCGAGCGGCATCACCTCAAGTGCAGAAGACATCCGTAAGCCAACCCCTCTCCCCCTTTTAGTAACTTAATTAAGTTAATCACCCCCCCTCCCCATTTGAATAGTCTCCTCCGGGATTCCCTTAAGTTCTAACTTCATAACTTGATTCATAACTACAATTCCCCCTTTCATTTACTGATGTGATTTTTCCCGTCAATTCTCTGAGGTAATTTTACCCATCAATTCTCTCATTATTTTTGTATAAATAAAATTATATTTTTGTACATGCCTCTTTAAATAACCTTGAGCTTTGCCTTTGTCCATAATTTACCTGACCTCGTTGCACTCTCTCGCTACTCAGCCCATCTGAACTCGTGGTTTTCCGTCCCTTTTGTCGGTTTGCTTTGAAGTTATTGGTCCCTCCCTGACAGATATGTTATGGTATTGATATAATGTAATGCCATACCACGACAATACAGCTGCCACTGTAAAAACCTCAGCATCCTAGACGTAGTGAGAAATAGTCAAAAGAGTTATCCTTCATGGTGGCATCTTGGGCAGAATAGAAGCGCTATTACCGCAAGATATCCATTGAACTCTCGAAGGAGTTTCGTAGAAGTAAAGGCGAAATGATCAGTGATATGCTCGACGTCTATCGGCTACATAAGCACCAGCGAGTTTGACTGGGAAGGCAATGAGAGATATACCTGGCCAATGCCTACAATCACATAATGCTCTATGTAAGGCATAGGACAATTACCCTTTCCCCGGCATCATCTAGGAGGCTCCTAATAGGGAATATATAGAAGACACGGGTCGCTAAACCGAGATGGGTGCGTGGATTGGGTCCACCTTCGGCAATTCATCCTCTACTGCAGATCTTTGAACTGAAAAAGGAAGGATAAAACAAGATAGCGTTAGCTCTATGGGCAACCCAAGTGCTAAACCTCATTGAACGGAGATTGCTCATTGCACAGGTATAAGAAAACATGAGGTTGAAAATACGGGCCTACCAGGATAAGCGTCGGTCAAAAGAGGACCAAAAAAATCAAATTTTGAGAAAATGTGTGCAAACTGCCCGGGGCAGTGTGATCTATTCGCTAGTAATCTCAAAAGTTAACTTGAATCCACTTCCTTTCAAGCAAGTCAATCAGAAAGGAAACGCCCTGCTAACTTTTGTGTATAAGCATGGTAGCCAATATATCGTCCAAACCAGGGATGGTATCCAACCCGGAAGTGCGACCGGAACTCAAATATAGTCGCAAACCTTTAGCGAGCTTCGATATGCAATATATTTTGGCGGAGCAGCATTCCAGTTAGACAATAGAGAGGAAGCTCTCGCAAAGGCCTCAGCCACAAAAACGGGTTTCGAGATTACGGCCCTGTTCTCCTGGAGGACGGAAAGAGGTATTGAGAAAACTTGCCCTTGAACCCTTTTGACTCTTTTACAAATATGTACAATAGGAGATATCCCGTAAGTTGGGACAAGTATGGCAGCCAAGAGGAGCAGCGGGGGTGCTTCGAAACATCCTAAAACATACCCTTTATTTGACGAAATTCATCAAAGTTGAAGTACTTCGTCTAGTGCTTTTCCACTTATAGGCTAATCGATTCATCTGAGGGACGTCTAACACCTAGCCGACCACCAAGCAAGTAGACTGCGTGCAAAACAGCCAAAGATTATATAAATGGTAGTTAAGTCCAGAGCGATGGGCTTGTCAGAGAAGAACTCAACGGCTTCATTAACCGACCTAAACTCGAATAGAATAGATATGTCATTACTTCTTGAAATGGATACCACCGAGACAGCTCAAATCACCACATATGTATGTGTTGTTTCATGCACCAGTGGCAAAGAAAATGATATATTAATTAGTAAGTGATCACTACCACGAAGATCATTCACCACCACCCATCCAAATTTAGGCTGTGCCTCCGGAGAGTACAGTTATAGATAAAGAAAAAAAAAAGAAACGGCTCTCAAACACTGATGCGTAAACGTATTTATATTGAAGTTACCTATCTTTAACTCTTTGATCAGGTAGAAAAAACCTATACTCTTGGATTGATCTTGTAGTCCACTCAGTCACTGTGTCTACTTTCAAGGTCTAGGTGAAAATAAAGGGCCTCTTCAACTATGCCACGACGAGGCGAAAATCTCTAGCGTGAAGTCAGCTGATGGTAGAGTGTGTAGCGAGAAAAGTTCAGGACAGGCATCACACATTAATGACACACTGGCAGACTATGGGTGCTTAGTGACTGAGTCCATGGTTCAAATTGTATCCACATTCAATGTAGTATTTAGAAGAGGTATATCCCTTAGTTCAGTATATTTCATTTATCTTTTTGTGGTACTAATCTGTCGCCCGCCACCAAAGGAATAAGAGGCCAAAATTATTTTTATCATATTATTATGGCACATTAAAAAAAACATTAAACAAAACACTGCACCGAATAGGCAAAAACAAACAAACTCAAACATAACAATGTAAACATAACCAAACAAAACAAAAGCAAGAAGTAAAAGGCATGCTCCAGCGTCGGGAATTTGCACGCCTGCCCCATTGCACCGGAGCATGAACCAAACAACAAAGAGATTCAAGCTTTCTCCAGAATCTTCATCATCCACAGGTCTGTGTGAACATCAGGATAGGCTTAAGCATAAAGGACTTAAGCGTTAGCGATCCCGCTCTTCTTGGTACAAGGAAAGGTAACATGAGCGAAGATCCACTAAACTAGGTCATTTAACAAGAATGTGTTGAGGAATAACACAATCACGAAGGAGTGCTGAATTTGAAGACGACAGAAAGCGATGTGAAGCCACTGAGGCATTAAGGATAGGTACATATCAACCGTAGCGGCCCCATGTTTGGCCTCTTTAAATTTCTATTGGCGTCTCCAGTCTTCTTTAGCAGGCAGCCTGGACGGCTAACCTGATTTTTGTCATGCATTCAGTGTGAGGAAAAATGAAACGCTAGTATGGTCGCCCAGTCCTCGCGGACTCTTTTCAAGCCTTCATTGGCGCGTTTATTCCTAGCTCTCCCAACATTTAAAAGAACCCAGCAGAAAATAATCTCCTGGCAACCAGGGCTACACGGATACCTCGAATCAGGGATTTCAATGAGATTCAAATGCCAGGATAGAATTCAGGATCATTTGTGAGACGCTATACATCGCAATCCAGTCTCCGACCAGGCACAACGAGTTATCTCCTTTACCTAGAGATTGGCCGTGAACACAGATGAAGTACCTGGTAGAGTTACGCTAATTTAAAACAGAATAGATACGGCGCGAAAGGCGATCACCTATTCTGAATTGATCCACATTGGTAAACTAGCACGGATCCAACATGACACTAAGTGTGCTCAAAAAAGGTGGAAACTTTGGGAGCCAAGACGATGCAACGTATATCAAATCTCAAAGGAGTTTCTTTGCTCTGAACTAGAAGGGCATAGGGTAATAAAGCTGCATATGGATGGCATAAACTCCCATCAGTTCAGCCGTGGACGCCATATGATACGATAGTGACTCAGGTGGACACCGAGAGCCATCGCGTACAAACGCATAGTGTAGTTTGCACGGCGCAGAGCTAGTAGAATCTAATGAGCATCGGCAAACACGCACACAAAAATGGACGTGCAGAATCAACCAGTGACAGACGGCGATCGTTTTGGAGAATTGACTACGCTATTCGCAATTTAATCTTGGCTACGAATCCGAAAACCTCTCACCCGTTCAAGCTTTGAACGAACAAAGGAACGATAAAACATCAAAGTGGTAGCCCAATTACTGACCGCCATGGAACGAAGAATGTAAATAAATCGGTCACAGGAAATTCTAAGGTTGAAAATTTGGGCATCTCAAGTGAGGCGTTGGTGAAAAAAATCCAAAGAAACTATTCAAATCCACCATTTAAAGCAAAAGCGCGTTCGGGAACAAGTCCAATTTGGTGTGGAGCAATGAATGGCAGAAAAAGAGCAACACTTAGTCTTCGATAAAGAAAAACGAAACTCTTGCGAAATAGAAAGAGATGCGGTTCAAGAACAATTGCATATGACGCTCTAGAATTAGCATCTAGTTCGCACAAAAAAATATAAAATGGTAGTCTACACTTAGCGTACCAATGAAATATTCCATAACAGCGAAGGAATACCGTTGATGATTAAGGCAAAGAGTGTTACAATGAGTACTCTTGTCTCTCGAACATACTCTTCGCGCCATATTGGTTAGAAGTGCCCTCCTCCTACCAATACGCTTAATCGACGATCTTTTAGAAATTTACATGAAAAGTGCGAGGCGCCCCCTTGCCATAATCGTCTAAAGGGTCGAGATTATGCCGTCTCTACAAGCAATATTATATACTTAATCGAAAGCCCTATGGCGTATTAATATCTAAAAAGGAAGGCATCGTAGATAACATTTTCCAGCCAGAGAGAGTATAAAACGTGAATTGAAACTTGCGAAAGCTGTCTGTGCAGAAGAGTTGGCACCCACTGTTCACGGAAAAATTAATCTATCATCCCATATCTTGCACATGCTGGAGGTTAGAGAAACTTGGGGTACATCATCTTGGGTAGAGAAATTTCTCTCCGGTTTAGAAAAGCGACCACAGTAGTCATTCGCCAAGAGTCAAGTAGAATACACTTTATTCAGAGCATTCGTTACAAATCTAAAAAAAATGTCATGTCTCGCTGGCTTAGCTACCGAAGCATAGTTTACGGGACATAGTTAGAACCAGGATTGTTAATCGCTCAACTTGATGAACGTAAACCTGTTTCTGAAGGGTTCTCCGCTTCCGAAGGTAAAGTGCCGTTGGTGTCCATCAGCGACATCAGGACGTGAAGTGAATGCTAACGAAGAAAAGTATGTGTAGAAAGCGATCGGGAATCACTCTCCACGTACGTCGAATCCGAGGTTACGGTATCGTTAGTTTGTTGAAAGGAAAGGAGGTCCTGTAAGAACTTCCTACGAATCCTCTTAATTCGCTTCCACACCTCAGTAAGAGGGTCTTCTCGTTAATTGAAGAGAAGTATGCCTGACATGAATAGCAGTGGGCATGCTTCGAACCATGTTGGCGCTTATAGTGCATTTAAGAATATCGCTTCTGTTTGAAGACTTTTCACACTTAGCCAACCACCAAAGAAAGAGTTGGCTTGAAAAGCGTTGTTACCTTATCAGAATGCTAGTTAGACGCAAATCAATGAGGTTGCCGGGGATGAACTCAATTGCCTTATCAACCCACCTAAACTATTAAACTGGGATAGGAGAATCACTTATTTCCTGAAAAGCAGACCAACGTGCACGCTTCTAGCTCACTGAAGTTGGTTAATCAAGCGGCAGTTGGGCAGAAAATCGCTTTTCTTCTTAGGATTATCCTTACCATAAGATCATCGACCACCTTTCATTAAAAATCAGGCTGTGCATCCGGGGAGAGCATAGGTACAGAAGTGGTTGAGGGCAGTGATACCTAAATAAATCCACATTTAGGACCGCTATCTTCAACTCTACGCTGAAGTCGGCAAGGTACTGACTACTGGGATTGATTAGCACCCTTCTAGATCAGGGGTCTCCAAACTATGCCCCCCCGGGCCAGATCCGACCCGCGAGGTCAGTTCATGAGGCTCGCCGCTGCACTGTGCCACAAATGAACATTTGAAAGCAATTCTCTTGATTGGATGAGACAATTACAAAGCAAATATTGATGATATCTTAAAAGCTAAACGCCAGTTTCACAAATCTCACTAACCTTTTTGCTGCCTAGCTCGTGAGACTCGGATATGTGCGCACTGGATGTGATAATACTCTTATTGCTAAAGACGCCTTCTTTGCTAACCTTTTGGGAGATAAATATGTTTGTTGTCTTTATTTTTTGTGTATTTTGTGTATTGGTAAATAAATATGTTTGTTGTCTTTATTTTTGTGTATTTTGTGTATTGGTAAACAAATATCTTGGTTGTCTTTATTTTTTATGTATTCACTATATTGTATTGAACAAAATGGTTATGCGGCCCGCACTCGTCATTCTCTCAGTTATCTAGCCCACTATGAAAAAAGTTTTGCGAACCCTCCTCTAGATGGATGCCTACAGTTCAAATTCACGATCCAAAAATAGGGCTTCAGCAACCTACCACGACGCGAATGAATCCCTCTACATGGAAGACAGCTGACGGTGGAATTTACGCAAAAACAAACGTATACATCCTAGCTAGGTGTAGCTACTCTGTCACCACCGCAAAAGAGGTATTCAAAGCGAATAGAAGATCACAGGATTCTTACGGCTTGTAAATCACTTAAGTATATCGAGATGAACCCTTTCACTCGAATGGCTGTAGACTTCTTGAAGGTAGAACTCCGGGCGCTTCTTGCCTTCAAACGCGTAGTCGCTTCTGAGGATTTAATGGTTGAGATTGCGTTCGCCATTCAAGTATTTGCCTCCATTTGCCTTGGAATCTTTGGCTAACGAGGCTGCCTCAGAGCGAGGGATCCCACTTTTGGAGTATTACATTAAGATAGCTTCAGTTTTTGCGTTACGCTTAAAACGAATTCATTAAATACTCTCCCTACAGATACGAGTATCTACTAAAGCTTCTACCAAATCCCGTGCAAAGAAGCAACCAATCCTATGTACTTACATCGTGCAAAACAGCCTTAAATTTAAAAAATGCATATCCGAAGAAAAATAGAACAGACACACCGGAAACACTTAAATATGTCCCTTTTAATCATATCTCATCTTAAAACCATCAAAATAGACTGGACGCAAGCCAAACTTCTCTATCGCTCAAATAACAATATCAGGCGACAGAGTGGGGAGTCGCCTCTAATTGATTTCCTTCCCACCCGCAATCTACTCCCAAGAAGCTTTATGGTTTGCCCTACTCTGAGCAAATTAATATCCTCACACAATGGTATCACGTAGTTCATCCAAATCTGATCTTTTATCCAATGAATTAAGTATTTATGTAAATCTTATTTTCATTTTAATATTAATAGTATTATATTTGTGCTAACCTCCATTTGCATTGACTTTGTGTAAAGGCAAAGCAAGTGATTCAAATGTTCAATTTTTGAGCTGTAAATTAAAGGCAAGAAGTCTCGAAACTAGTCTTGTACTTAGAATTTTTTTTTTAATATTGCCTGTTTCTTTTGAATTATCAACGTGATCATTACTCTCTACAGAGAAATTGATATCATATTTAAAAACTTTTGATTGTCGGTAAGATCGTTTGTTCGGGTTGTATGAATTAATTGTATGGAAAAGTTTTTCTGGTCAAGAAGATGTCACGTTAAATAACCTATTTAGTATAGATGTAGTTAGAGAAATCGGGCTTCGAGAGTTGCAATATTACGCTCAAGTATTATTCCAAAATTCTGTCCTTCATTCGTACACAAGGTGCAATCAGTAATGCGATTCCCTCTTTAAGGTCTCCTTCAAAGAGAGCGATCCTTCTATAGACAAATATTTTAAGAAAATTATGTACCGATAATTAATTTACAATGTGGACGCTGGTAACGCGTAACGACCAAATGGGCTCGTATGGAGAATTTAGTTTATATGGATTGTTAAGATTTATTAATTTGTTCCACTAGTTCTTATTTAATCTCTCTATCGATTTCAAAATCTGGTTACTCGAATCGTTCGGGGCCCTGACAAAGAGGACGTCGTAAAAGAATGGAATGGTTTAAGGTTATTTCAAGAATATAAATTCTTTACTATTTCATTACTTTTATGTGGAATTTAATAGTGATTATATTTCACTGTAAAATCCTTTTTTTCCCATATTAACGAGAGTTCGTAGTAATGATTATACTTATGAAGCAGAGTAAGACAATTTAGTGAATGAAATTGTCTTGTAGATATTGGGTTTTAATGTAAAATTTTCCCTTCGTCATTTTAACTGTTGAGCTAAAAGAGAGGCGTGGCGGTCTAGAACAGCGGATACATTTTGATTATATTCCGAGAGTTTAGAGATTAGAGCATCGATGGTGTACCTTATTAGTCGTTCAACGATTTTTTTTTCAGCACTCATCTTGCGAATGCTTACTATAGCATAAGTCGCCGTAATCATCTTACAGCCTAATACTAGGCTGAGTTAAGAAAAAAAGGTGCAAACTACTCCCTAAGAACAAACAAATAAAAACCAGAAAAAATCTCAAGCAAAAGAAGAAGCAAAGTCATAAGAAGAAGGACGCACATTCTGGTGTCGGTGGAAGGCATGAGAACCTCTCCAGTTACAGAGGGCGGATAATTAGCCCTTTAAGGAAAACAATTAATTAAAAGAACACTTAAGAAGTAGAGAATAATCACTAAGTAATAGATAAAGTTAGGAGATAAAATAATAACATATAATAGATAAAAGAATCAATTTTGAGGATTGGTTGGATCCAATGCATATGACTAAGAAGTATTCAAATGCAACTACGAGTATAAACATTAACAAGACGACCGTTGTAACTCAATTTAATCTTTTAATTCAAATACGAAGCTTTTCTGGTCTATGACCATTTTTGTTATAGAGATGCGTAAATGCTCTTTTGAATTTAAAACTTGAGCCATATGGTTAAGACAAAGGTATTTTACCACATGATTCTTTTTTTTTTAATAAAATGTAATTGTCAGGTAGAATGGAATGGGTCTTCATCCCCTTGGTTATCAAGTTAGGTTATTTAATACCAAACCAAAAGTTAAATAAGGTTAGCTTTTCTTTTAGAATTTATTATCTGTAGGAAACAAATATCGAGATAAAATGTTCAACTAAATTCTTATTTTGATTTCTCTTTCACACAGGTAGAAATCCAGTACAGGAGGGATTCAGTATCCTTAAAGTTAGTTCTATTTGTTAAGAAAAGCATCTAAAAAGGGAAAAGACTGCAGACAGTATTTAGTCAAAGAGATAATCATAATGAGCTCTCGAATCTTGAACATTCAGATTCACAATCTATTCTTTGTCACGCAGCAGCTAGAATGACGATGCGCCATTCAAGGCCTCTATGTGACCGATTTGCTTTATCGCTTTCGACGAAAATTATGCCTTCGGATAACAAAAATATCCAAGAGTAAATATTATAAAGACATAATACTTTTATTAGAGGAAAATAAAGATAACAGTGAATGGAAAATTATTGTATTTAGTTGTTGCTGTAAGAAATAATCAAGAGAAACTGGCCTAAAACAAATATTATGCAATCGTATAAGAAGAAATCCAATTTTCAAAGTCGCAGATACCAAATAAAAAAAAACAATCCTTTATTCTTGTATAGAGAAACTTGCAAAGTGTTAATGCACACGTTCAATGCTTCATTTAGCTTCTATTCATTTGAATCATTTTGAAGATCTAATATTAAGTGCAATTAAATGTCTTCTGATCAGTTTATCCCTTTAACATCAATGGTATATCCCATTGAAATTAGTCTTATTTTTAAGTACGAGTTAAAATCTGTAAATCCTGCTGCTCAAGCTGATTATAACATCAACAACACATTTAGAGTGGATGCAAATTATTCGGAACTCCCGTGTTCTTTCGTTTACGGAACTTCACCTTGCTTACGTCATTGAAATACCAGTCAATGTTAGGTCAAATATGTCACTCCTATTCTAGATTTTAGTCAATGTTTGTCTAGAAGTAACCTGGATACATATGAACGTAACATAAGCCACTTGATGGGAGATTTGAAGATCATTCCCATCTTCCGGCTGCTCTAAAAATCATTTCCTTTAAGGACCTCGCCCCGTATTTATGACAGAAGAAGCACAGCCTGATTTTCCCCCAGAGTTCATCACGCAGTTGCCAACATATACATATTAAGTGCACTGCTAAGATATTTTTAATCAGCTGTTTTATTTGATTAGCTTCATCTTTCGTTCACAGAAATTCGTCTAGCTTACCTTATTCAGTGCCAGGTACATTGGTTAGGTTAGTTAAGGTGAAGTTAGGTTTGGTCGCTTTACTTTAGGTTAGAGTAGCCTAGTTTAGTTTATAATAGGTTAGATTAGGTCATAAATACAATCCTAAACTTATTGGAGTACTTAGTTTGTATTCGCTAAAGGCCCACCATTGCATTGGTTAATACTTCAAAACAAAAGTACAATTGCTATACAAAATTAAAAAAGCAAATATTTGATTGAAATTATAAATTAGTCATTATGCTATTTTGAAAATGGCTCGATTATCTCAGAGAAAGCAATTTTCTTTGGCTATCTATAAAATTACCTATTTTTTTTAATTTCATATTATCGATGTAGTTTATTTATCTTCATACACCATGAATTAAAATTTTAGGCTGACATTTGGTTAATTCCAATTTTCCTGGAACATTTCCAGGACTAATTCTAGCTTTGTGCCAATAACATACGAATCAATAATTAAGTTTTAATTTTAAGATGGCACCATGGCGAAAATTAATTCAATCTGATAAATAAGTAAAATGCTCCCAATAGAGAGACATATAACTATGACACATACACTTCCTAACTTTGTTTTATCATCAGTAGAGCCCCATAGACGATATGGATGCAATTGGTTATTACTGGCTATATTTTCTTTAACCCTTTCATTTTCACCCTGATACATTATCTCTCCTTTGGCCATATAAATGAAAATTCCCTCATTGCGTACGACACCTTTTCACTCAACAATAATTATTGTAATATTATAAATTAAATAAGTTCCGACTCCTTTCTTCTTCACTTCGATTAAATTCAGAATGTGAGGGCGACCACAATGCTAAAGGTTAATATGAAGAATTTCTACGAGGAGAATGAAAGGAAGGGATTGTTTTATGGAGAAGAGAAATTCTTTGCCTCAAAAATCGCTCAAAGTTCATATCACAAGGAACAGCATTCTCCTACACTGCCCGCCCAAAATTCAATCCCTTTAAATTTTATTTGATCAAAGTTTTGTAAAGTGAAACGAACTTCACTTTGTTTCTTCGGGAAGAAAGGGACGGAGCTAATAGACTTTAAAATGTGTGGAAAAAGATAATGCAAAAGTAAAATATTGACAGTAAAATCAAATGAAAATGTTGACTATAAAATATTGAGATCAAAATAGTGTTAGCAAATATTGAATGCACAATGAAATAATAATAAAAATAAAATAATAATAATAAGTGCAAAATATGAAAAGCAAATATTTAAATGTAAAATATTTAAGATATAAATAGATGCAGAAATTGAATACAAAATATTGAAAGCTAAATATTCAATATATAATTTTGAATCCAAAATTGAAATATAAATATTGAATATAAATAAAACACTGGTCTGCATTTTGGAATTTTTTAATTTTTATTTTTATTTATGGATGTGATCTTACATATTCTTGGGTTGCTAATTTTAAATATCTAAACCATTTTTTCTATCACCTTAAGGATTTTGAATAAAATACAAATTAATGATAACAATAAATGTGCATTTTTAATATATTGTTACTTATTTAAAATAAATAAGTTATAATGGAAAAGCACATTATTTTAGTTTTGAGAACATATGTATACAAAAATCAACATGAAATAAATCACGGTTGTAATGAAATGAATCAAAATCATCAAAATTAAATCAAGTGAATGTAATAACAAACATGTTCTCATGGTTAGCCTACATACCGATTCAAAGGAAGGCGTACCGCTGTGATTTCCGCTTGTGCTGTGCATCGGGACCATCACGTTTCAATGACAAGCAGTAATCCACCATCATGCTGACATTCCATTTGCCCTGGTATTGAGTTCCCATGGTGAAAATATCCTAATGGAAACGCTCTCCTTGTTCCTCACTGTAGTTCACACAATTCGTGGGAAAATAGTCAAGATGTTAGTGCAAAAAGTCCATCTTCACACTCATTCTAGACCCAAGTTGCTAGAAACTTAAAATGAGATCTTGGATCATTCTTTCATATTCTGGGAAGCAGGTGTTTCCCAAGAAGTTATAGACAATCTGCTTGAAGGAAAACCAGGCATTCACCTGGACACCTGCTAATGCTTCCTCAAAATGCTTGTCCTTCATCAATTCCAGAATCTGAGGGCCAACAAAGATTCCTGCCTTTAACTTGTCTTCACTTACAAGAAGAAACTTTGACTTTAAGTACTTGAAAGCAGCCCCATCTTGTTCAAGGCCTTCACCAAATTTTTCATAGGCCCTAATTTGATGTGGAGTGGTGGTAGCCGAATTTTCTTGGGGTCAACTAGTGGCATAGTTCTCACCTTGTGATTTCCGGGTGAAAAGCTGGTTCTTGGTAGTCAGTCCTACTATTCCAGAGGCACAAAAACCAAGGATACTTGATGTATCTCCCTTGAAGAACTAGTAGGAGAGCAATAACTTTTAAATCACCACAAAGGAGAAAAATGTGCTGATGTTAC
This sequence comes from Ceratothoa steindachneri, assembly GCA_963969495.1. Lineage (NCBI taxonomy): Eukaryota > Metazoa > Arthropoda > Malacostraca > Isopoda > Cymothoidae > Ceratothoa > Ceratothoa steindachneri. The sequence continues at coordinate 23,874,030 of OZ018324.1, forward strand.
TTGATTGCAGCTATTAGTGTTTTCAAATTCTCGTATGTTTCGGACATTTGAACACTATGGCCAGTTGGCAGAGATGCAGCTGTGTTTCCATTGTAGAGAAGAGCAGCCTTTAAACTTCTGTTAGAAGAATCAATGAAGAGCCTCCATTCATGTGCTTTGTACGGCATTCTCATGTGTTTGATAAGGCCAGAAATATTTGAACAGAAAACTAAAGAATCCTCTTTCTAAAAGAACTGAATGAATTCCGCTTCACGATGACGGTACCAAGCGAATGTTGTTCCAGAAGCTAGAAGCCTGTGGTCCTTCAGTCTAGAGCCAAGTAACTGTGCACTTTATTTTGGAAGGTTAAGGTCTCGCACCAGATCGTTGAGCTCAGCTTGGTTGAAGAGTTTGGGATCGTCATTTGTTGGTGGTTCATAATCTACTTCCATATAATTAGTATAACTAGTATCTCAGGTGATACAGGCACAGGTGTATCATCTGAGTGTGGAACAGGCCTTATTGCTGATGGAATATTTGGATATATTATGCAATATTTAGTCTTCTTGTTGAATCCAGCTTCTTTAGTCATACAAAAGTAGCATTCATCATGGTGATTCTTCTGCTCTTGCCATACCAATGGTACTCCAAAGGGCATACATTTAAGTTTTCCAACTGACCACATTTGGAGCTTACTGAAGCAACTCTTGCCATCTTTGTGTGAAGCAAGTGGCTTGTCTTAGTCTCATAATCTAAAGCCAAAATAAGCTAAATAACACCGCTTCAACAAAAAAGAAATATTGCTCAAGGAATCCGAAGGGGTGAATTGCCCGCAGACATAGCAAAATATGTCTGCTGAATTTCTACAACCTCTAGACATATTCACAATCTAAAAATAAAGAAAAATATATTAGCAATATTAGAAATATATCTATAATATATATAAAGAAATATTAATATATATAAATATTTACTTATGCTATACAAAAAGAGAAAATTAACGTCTCGTGATGTGATAGATGAATAAAAAACAAAGTAAATCACCATTTTTCATATATATTTTGAAAAAGATGTCATACAGTCAATAAAAAAAATCATGAAGACCAGTGTAATAGGTACAAATTATTGAATGCAAAATTATGAATGCGAGCTATAGAATATAAATGTTGAATGTAAAATATTAAATTGAAATATTGAAGGCAAAATCCCAAATATAAATAATGATTTCAAATATTGAATGGAATTCTGGCCACAGCCGGTGTGATTACCTTTCTATTTGAGTGGTCTCATCAAACTAATCGTTAATATCATCATTCATAAATCCTCCCCCGCACCCTCCGCTAACTCGGAAAACTACGCCACTTTATTTTAATTCCAAATATTCTACCACTTTCAAAGCGAAGGAAGGATTTTGTTTTTATTTCGAAAATTATTAGACACGGATTTCCTGATTGAACCGACGCCTTTATTTTGTTCAGATAAAACCCACAAAATATTGGCTAACTTTAATGTATTCGCCCTAGATTTTTTTGTAGTGAATTCTTTCAAATATAAGAAAGGAATGATTAGAAGGGTTGATTATTGATCGACCCTATTGTGAGTGCAGGAATTTGGTTAATTACGGGTGTTCCCTAGGGTAGGTATTATTTTTGGTCCACTACTAATTTTATTGTTTTCTTCTTATATATGGTTTGGGTTTGCCATAGGGAGAAAAACTTGTTGCTCTTGAAGACGATGCTATCTACTTTCATCAATTAATCCCATCTTCTCACAGGAGACCTAAGGTTGCCGAATCCATTAACAGCGATTTAGTCAAAATTAAAGTATGAGGCAAATCAAAGGTGATAAAGAATCATCATTTAGAAACCAATTATGGTTGTTGGAAACACTAGGAAAATGGATACATCCCTTACCACTCAGATATTTTTAGTACAAAGATTTTTTAATATATGCAGGTATTTTACAATTTTAGATGTCATTTCATTCTCTATTTCAAATCCAAATTAGAGAAGGATATCCGATCTCTCTTCTATTTCAACAAAACCTGGTATTTGTGAGAGAGTCTGTCTGGATATTTGGTGCTCAGTTTGATGAATTGTTTTAATTCCTCTATTTTGCCATTGTTCGGTTTTCTGTAACTACCACTAATCTCATATATTTGGTTAAAAATCAGAGTGCCATTTAATCTCTTACAAAAATTTATGCCACCGCCTTCCGGTTCCTTTTGCGGACATAAAATAATCCTCCGCAATTCAGATGAGCTTGTCAATGAAGATCTTTCAGGCTTACACCACTCCAATTTGTTGTACTTAGAAACCAGTCTTTCTTTTGCTTTTGTGTGAGACAACAGTATACATATTTCAAGAAGTTTCGTTCTAGCGGTGACCAACCTATTGAAGGAGTTTCCTTATCATGTTCTAGAATCGTTGGGACTTCAAACCTTCGCATTTTGAGTCATTGCATTTAAAAGTGATACCTTAATTTTAAGTTTTTTCTTCGCTTCTTCTTCATTTTTATTTGTTATATAGAGCCAATTTATTACTTTAGTAATTCTGATTTCCTTATTAGGTCGCTTTCCCCATTGGATGTTTTGAACATTTAGTATTTTGCGTATCTAAGTGCGTTTGCGGCTTGGATAATAATAGAAAAAAGAACGAGGTTACAGATAATTTAGGACTACTTTGGAAAAAGTGAGAATTAGAATTAAAAAGGAGTATTTGAGGCAATACATTTCATTAGTTTTAACATAGGTAAATGAAACTTGACAAGTCTTATAAAAGCTAATAAAACTAGAACAACAATATTAGGAATAAGACTAGTTGGGATGTCCTTTTCCTGACACTAGGACCAGAGAAAATAACAGTAGTAGCGATAATATAAATTTTTTAGGTAGTAAAATCATCTTAAACAAGAGAATAAGCGATTTATTTAGCCTCTATCGAAATTCATTTGGATCATTCAAAAAGAAGCTACAAGAGACATTTTATTTCGACTACAAAACTATCAATAAAGGCAAAAGAACTTTCCTTTTAAATTAATTTATATATTTTAAGAAAAGTGCGTAAGGAGCGAACTATATTCTAAGTAGAGGGCAATACAAGGCAAATTTTTAAACTGGGTATTATAGAATTATGGCAATTATGAGTGATGCTTTACCATTTTCTAAACTATTTAAGTCTCAGCTTGTGACTAGTTCCAACACCTATACAATAAAATCTCTCCCTCTCCCCCATCACCAAACCCCAACATAACCAAACTCATCTACACTATACTCACCCAAAGATATTGAACACACTGCTACCAAACAACATCCTAAACGAGTACTCTTTCCCCTTTAATAAACCAATCGGAGAAATCACTGCACATTACACACCGAATAATCCTATCTCAACTCAGATCAGGCCAATCCACTACACTAATACAAACACAGAATAAACCTTGCCTCCACACTAACATTTACCAGACGTAACCAAAGCATAGACAACATCACACACGTACTCATAGACTGGTCCAATCTCACACAAGTGTGCACTACACTCAACATCTCCTCTCTTAAATACGGACCACTAGATGCACCCAGGGGGCGTGGTAGCGTCTCTAAGGACCACCGACCTCGCAGATGAAAGGTGAGTGGTCTGAAAACTAAAGTAAAATCTTCTAAGGAGGTCGCCCATCAGTCAAATTGATAAGAGAAAGTTGTTGTATCGTTTTTATCGAAATTCCATCCATTAATCTCAAGTTGAATGACGGGTTATTAATCCATTGGCAAACGGAAATATACGAATATATTTCTTGGTAAGCCAGATTAAAACGACCCGTTGGAAAATATTTTTTTTATTGATTTGTTAATACTACCAGTTGCTTTTATTTTGGATGGGTACCACGAACAGATAATGAAATCAACATAAAGATTGGAATGACAAATCAATCGTAGCCTGACTGCAACATGGGTCAATTTTTGTTAGAGCCAGAGTGCGTTTGTAACTATTCTGCGTCTCACTGGAGAGAAGCGAGTTCAACGTAAGAGGAGTGTGGACAGAAAACGCTTGAAAAGAAATGAAAGACTGTTATAATTGTCTATATGTGTGATGCCGAGCCTTGATTCTCTCTAGTGATTGAGAGAATTCCCATCAAGCACCGAAATATTTTGTGGAATCGCTAGGGAATCGAACCCTAGCAGCAAGGGTTGGAAATCAAATACCCTATCTTAGTAAGCAGATGTAGAAATTAAACAGCCTATCAACAAGGCAGCGATCTCACTCGTCAAAAATCATAAAATGGGGAATTTTATTCCCTTGTTTTTTATCTTTAAGACGCGGTTTTAATCTGTAAACAAATGTTGTCATAGAAGAAAAATAGAAAAAATCATTTAATAAAAAGCTACTGTTATAGATTGGTTATTAAGAATTTTCCTTAAACACTAAATTCTAAATAGGTGTCTTTCTTCATATTAAAAATCATAAACGATCTTTTAATTAAAAGATTGTGTTTAAGATTTATATACTTATTTGAATAACATCGTTTGTGAGTAGTCAATAATAATAGATTATTGTCGATCATTTAGATAATCCTAATTTAATCAAAGCTGGAAAACATGGTTTTAGAAGACCTCGGTAATGTTGAATGAATATATTAAATCTTTTCGTGATTTGACGGTCAAATATGATGAAAATACTGTAAATCCGTAGAAATTACCGGGTATTTCAGAAGTCCTGTTACACTCATTTCGACGATATCAACAAAAGACACAATGGTAATTTTGATGCAGTTAGACATTTTTTATTGTTTTAATATATAAATATTTGTTTAAATTGTAATATTATTCAATCAATCTGGCGGCCCTCATCGGCGGACATGTGCTTCGGGTGAGACCTGGTGGCCGCGCACACCTTTGGGGACGAAGTCATTCCTCATGATGAGACACACGAGTTGACGGTGGATTTTAGCTCGTCAACGGCACTGTGGTTGACCTTGAAGGCCTTGCCATTTACATGCGACCACACACTGTAGTCAAGGGGAATGAGGTCGGGCGACTGCGGCGTCCAAAAGTCTTTCGACCAAAAGTTACTTTTCCACCCCAACCACTCATGCACTGTCTAGGGTATGTGGACCAGGACCCCAGCCTGCTGAAATGTCTAGTCTGCCTTCTACGTGATCTTTATCACAGAGGTCTGGAATTTAATGGCCATGATGTCCCTGTAATCAGCTGCAGTTTGCCTGTAACCTGCCACAAACCACACTGTTGGCCTCTTCTTGCCATTCAAAGCCACGACGCCGAGCATCACGGATGCTGGGTGCTTGGTCGTGGACACGTGGCGGACCAAGGAGAGGTTCTGGACGAAGCTTACCAAGTGGGTGTTCTGCTTGTTTATAAGTGGATTGACCGAAAATGTTTTTTTTCATCAGAAAAAATCAATTGTATCACTCTTCAAGGCGTTCAGAAGGCGACGGCAGCGCTCCCAACGTTGGGCTCTCACACGATCGGTGAACAGAATCCTTTCCACGCAACTTAGCCTCTTGCCGCCCTCCTCTTCAATGCCCATGGACACCATGGCCACCGAGATGTCCTTCTTCTTCGTGAACGCTATCATTTTGTGCTTCTGAAGACTTTTAAAGGTCTTTCTCTGTCTTAACCAGATCCATCTTTCAGGTATTCACCGTTTTTGAGCCGCTCCACGACTGGGTAGACGGTCATCCAGCTGATGTTGACTCGCGACAGGAGAGCAGAGATCTTGATTATTTTAGCTTTCATCCCGACACACTTGCACACAATGTAAAATAAGTTTTAATGACACATACTTGAAAAGTAAACTTTAAAGTATTTTGTCGGAAGCTTTAATATTACACAGGTAAACATCTCGAAAGATGAAAAAAAATACGAGCGTAAAATAACCTTTGCAAAACCCGCTATTTACCTTGAGCTTTAAAAGGTTTTCGATTTGCTTCCCGATGGGATACATTTGGAACAGTTTGTAGCCACACGATTAGAGGTAGTGTATCAGGTTGTATCTAGAACTCGCTTAAAACCGTGGACTAAAAATGGAGTTAAAACGAGAATCATTTGACTAAACAAAAGTCACTAATGTCGTGTCTCACAGTTTTTTTTAAGCGGACTGTGACTCTACGAGTAATAACTAAACGAGACATTTGTTTTATTTATATGGCAGGTAAATTTTAATTTAAATTAGTTTAAAATCAATCATATCGCTCTCGAAGTAGAATGTTTTATTATAAGTCAGGATTATCGATTAGAAAACGTATCAGAAGAACAGAATCAGCGTTTTAATTTCGAATGACGTAAAATATCGAAAGAGTTGGTTCAAATATCTAAACAAGCTAATAGAACAATCGGATAAAAAAGGGAGAAACGTTTAAATATAAAAGGATATAAATTATAGTTCCAATGTCAAAACGAATTGAATGTCCTCAAGTGTGATATTCAATATGTAAGGCAGTTCTGGTATAATCATCTGCATAAGAATATCGCTAAATTGGAAAGTGTGTAGCAAAAGGAAACAAAAATCATTGCGGAGATGCGAAACAAACCATCTACAAACAGAATTACAGAATTGAAATTTCTTTCGCTATAAGACAGATGCCATCGCAGCCAAAAGAATGAAGTCGTCAAAATTCCTGTGAATTTACAAAGATATAAAATTTTATTAACTTTTTGATTGCGCTTAAAAATCACGCAGTCATAAATTGAAAAAGAGCGCTATCACACGAATGTCTAGGGGAACTCTTTTCATTTATATTATCGTTTCAACTTAGCACGATTTTCTATTGATAGAGTTCAAAGACGACCAAACAACATATTTAAAGATAAATTGAAAACTTACCTATTGAACTGCTAAAACACCCATAATAGAGAACATGTAAAGAAAAATATATAATTAAGGCACTAGTTGCTTTTTAGTCTAATGGTCCTCTAAAGATCTTACCTCACCTTTTCCACTTTTGTACAACTAGCTATAGAACTGATCTAAAGGTTTTTATATATTTTTTTATTTTACAATTCAATAAATTTCAACTATCATCAAATTTCACGATTGCTTTTAAAATGGCACAATACTATACGAGCGTGTAACAATTGGCTTTTTGGCAAATACAACAAAATGCCTTATTTTATTCTGTTAAACCACCCTATTTATTTTACTTTTCATAAAATAGCCCCCATATGCTTTATCATCCAAATATACTATTCAGTTATAGTGATCCTTTATTACTTTGAATTTCCGCACTCTTGAAGGAGACGACAGAAAGTAACCTGAAGCCGTTACGGCAATGGGGAGTAGGTCCATGGGTTTTAAACTTTAAAATAATGTCAGAATTACCACGAGAAAACACTTTTAGAGAATACTGACTGACAATGAAAGTTATCTAAGGTAAGGAAGAAGGATAGCTCTCATAAATTCCAACAGTATCCATTTAATTTAAATTGAGTATATTTAAAAAAAGTTTATGTCGTTATTTTTTATTTCAAAGAAGGCTAGAAAAAAAGTTAATGTTGAGTGGCAAAAGATTTATTAAAATAAAATCAGTAGGTTACAAATAACTGAAGTACATTTTCCAGTTACTTGTTTTAAATATCTTCGTTTATCATTCATATTAACCCAACTTATTAGAAGCTTCCGTTAACCTTGAGAATAAGGCGATTCGTCAAGTCTGACGAACACGCACAAACAGCTCCTGCCGCGTACGTGATCAAACACAATAGCAAATCACAATAACAGTATCTTTCTCCCTTCTCTTTTTGTACAACCAACACACACTCTTGAGGTGTTCATACCCACAATTACTTGGGCGTGGTACGAGTGAGTTTCCCTCAGGTCATGGAGGGTTCCCTGCTTATTAATTAGGGCAAAATCAATATTTCTGCTCTTTCAACGCTTTTCCCTTCCAAGAGGACCAGCCTCTGGTGTTCACGAGCTTGCTAGTGATTGTCATTCTGAGCTTTAGGTATGTGACATAATTTTACTATCAGGTCGAATACCTCGTCCACAATTTAAAGGTAAAAGTAGCGCAATTAATTAGCCAACTTAATACAATCCAGTTTATTTATGCTGCCTGAACGAAACATTAAGATACAGAATGTCAAGTTAAAAACAAACAATTTGAAGTATGCCGAAAATTCTCTCATGGCAACTCTGCTCATAGAAATGAGCTCAAGAGCAGTTTGTTTTGTACAAAAAATAAATAATTATCTAAGAGTGGATAAATTTATCTAAGATTCTAAACATTAAAAAGAACTTACTGTAATATTTTAATCTAAATAAAATAGTCGGTGAGACATTGAATATGGTTGGCTGTGACCAGTTTTTATTGACCGATCGGTATTTCACCTTCCCCGGGTTTGTTACATCTGTTTTAGAGATTTAGGAACTTGGCTAGAGTTTTTCACCAGATTTGTACTGTATTCTCAATGATCCTCACGGATCCATACGCTACTGCTTTTTTTGTATTAAATTAGTAGATTGAGGTGCATCATTATGCATTTGGATTAAAAGACTTACAAAGAAGTTCATATCTAGCAGTGAACGCGCCCTATAGCCAAGACAACTTGACAAAACTAGTTGTCACTTTTTCAACAGCTTTGTAGTAAATGTTACAGAAAATCCAAATTTTCGTTTAATAATAATTGTTTTCTCGTAATAAAATATTAGCTTAATAAATAAGAGCCAGGACTCTTATTTATTTAGGGTTTGCCAACAGGCACCAGGATATCAAGATATGCAACGAATTAGCTCCCACTTATCATCGCCCTCCCTAATTAGTCAAATAATTACAGGGGCGTCCAATAGATCTTTTTTTTTTAATTCTTCGACTGTATTTAAAATATTCCTTCAAATTTAGGATATTGAAATTTACACACCTGAATATCTCTGTTTATTCTCAACTAAGGAAAATGAACGGAAGTTTTCTGGAAAGTGCAGAAAAACTGTAGCTATCATCGATACCATAAACACTCTTTTAGTCAATGAGGGTTTTTTTAATCAAAACTGACGAAAACTAACGTTGAAATATAGGATCGTACAGAGAGTGATAAAATTAGGAAAGTGACAATGTCCTACCTCCCACCTTAAATTTACAGCGCAATAGCAACGAGGCTATATTGCGTATAAAGCATGTAAAGAGAATTCGTTAAAGAATGTGGTGAAGCTTAGTAAGTGAAAATTCCTGGAAGATATATGAACAAATTCCTCCTGCAGGCATTGAGGTAAGATGGCGAAGGGCGCATATTGGGGGGGGGGGAGGGAGCACACAATTCTCCCTCTGTGAGCGTCAGCAACGTTGCCTATGCTGTCCCTGACATCTCAATCCGAGAGTGTAACAGGAAAGATGAGTCAAAGAAAGAAAGGGTGGGGCAGTAGAATGAGAAAAGGGTGTGAAGAAAGCTTGCATGTTAAAAAACACCACCCAAGCAGGAGCCAAAGGGAGAGGGGACCCAGCCGCTTCCCCTTGCCAATCTCGACCTGGGATAAGTGAACGAAACCTAGTAGGCGGCTAGACTACAAAAGCAGCCCCTGGCCAAGAGAGAGGAATGAGAAAAAAGGTAAACTGGAAATGTCTAGACAAATAATGCCAAGGTAGTGTCAATCTAGTATAAGACTTCCTGGGGACACGGGAGCCTGGAGAACATGACAGGTCTACAGGTACCCCGGGCAAAAGTATGGAGGGTGCATTTTCATCCGGGGAAAAATGTGTGGAAGAAGAATTGTTAGATTAAGCAAAAGGGGGAACTTTTCTCGGGCATAACAAGTAAACCAGGGCCATATCACCTGAATCTGGCCCCGTTTCATACCTAGGGTGAAATCCATTTGCAGGGCACTGCGGGGTACCCAGGCAGGTGACCACAAAACATTATGATTACGAAGATATCCCCGGAGGGAGGATCAAAGCTTAGATAGATACTAATGCCGCAGCTGAAATCTAGACAACCGCTAACCTTTCCCCTCACTTGATGGGGGAATCTTCCCAAATGTTAGAATTTCCGGCAAGTTTTGGAGAGTTTTGTCCAGGTCTGTCGCTCGAGGCGTTCGGGGGCCTTCTTTACCATGACAACCAGGGAAAACTAGCTCGATTTCAAAGGTTAATTAAGTCCTTCAATAATTTATAGTCACCTTACTTAAACACCTTCTTCACGAGCGTTTTCTAGCAAGCTTTCTGGTAGAATAACATCGTTAAATCCCATTCTTAATTTTAAATTATAATAATAATGACAAGATTCGGTATCATAATAGTTTACTAGTGATAGTGAAGTAATCTCGATTACTTTCTTCGCATCCAACTTCACTATTATAATTTGGTCAAGCTCATGTTATTGAGATGTATTTTAGCAGTTAACCTCAATTTTATTCCAACGTTCATACACAAGTTACATAATTTAGTATTCATAAGATGTATACAATGGTTTATTCCCCCCTCCCTCTCAAACCATAATTAAAATCATCAACATTTTGACCGCACTCATAGGTTTTATTTCTTTTATAATCTCTATTACGATTAATAAACTATGTTCATACTCTCAGTCTGAAGATGAAAATCTTATTAAGTACCAATGAACCAATGAATTTTGATGGAAAAATTCACGAATGAATTCAGACGTAAAGGCGAATATCGGAAAAATCGAGAAACCTAAAGGAAAAAAATTAACACAGAGTAAGCACTCGCTTTTAAAAAAAATATTTATGGCATACATACAGGGGCTGGACAAAATAATTGGAACAGTAGAAATTTTACACCAATAATTCAATGAGCCTTTATATTACGAATATTCATCCAAATTTCATTGTAAGTGTTTCGTTTTTATTTTTAGATAGATAGTTTAATTTATCAACTTTAATGATTATTTGAATTTCTTTTTCATATCCTGGTATAGATGCTAAGATGCGTGACCTCACTGACTTCCTAAACGGGGCAAACTGTTAGAGCTAGAATTGCAGGAGCTTCCGTCAGCAGAACAGCTAAACTCGTTGTTTTTTTTAGAGCTACAATATCAAGGACCATGATAGAATTCAAGAAGCAGGGCAAAACGTCCAGAAGGAGGAGTAATTCCGGCACGACATCAAAGCTCGCTGAGAGAGACTGACGAGTGTTGAAACGCATTGTGATGGAAAATCACCGGAAAACTGCCCCTAAAGGAGCTGCCGAGTGGAATCAGCATCTCACTAGCCCAGTTCTGATCAAAACAGTTCGCTGTGATTTCAATAAAGCAGCATATCATGGAGGAGCCGCCCTTAAGCAACCTCTGATTTCTCATCAAAACATTCAGAAAAAGCTGAACTGGTGTAGAGAACCCAAGGGTTGCTCGACAGACCAATGGAAGCAAGTAATATTCTCCGACGAGTCCAGTTTTTCTCTTTTCCTTACTGCAGGGCGAGTTTATGTGTGGAGGCAGCCTAGGGAAGCTTTTAATGCGGACTGCTTTCTTCCTATACTGAAGCATGGAGGAGGGTAAGTGATTGTTTGGGCAGCCATATCTTTAAATTCCCTTGGTCCAATCGTTGCCCTCCATGGTAGGATCAACAGCAACGAATATCTGAATTTTTTTGAAGATCAAGTCCATCCCGTGGTCCAGACATTATTCTCTAATGGTGAGTGCTTTTTTCAAGATGACAATGCTCTAATATACACCGCTCATGTCGTTGTGAATTGGTTTGAAGAGCATAGGATTGAGCATCTGTAGTGCGTCTTTGAGTACAAAATTAGAAGTCGTTACCCTCCGCCCTCGTGTCTGAAACAGTTGGAGCAGGCATTGCAAGAAGAATGGCTCAAGATTCCTTTCATTGAAGTGAGAAAGATATATATGAATCGATTACAAGACACATCAACGCTGTTCAGTAACCAAGAGAAGGACCAACTCCGAATTAAATATCCATTGAATTTAACACGTGTTCCAATTATTTTGTCTAACTCATATATATATATATATATATTGTGATAGAACGAGGTAATTTCAACTCCTATCCCATATTATTAAAAACCACGATGCTGCCCACGTGCATTTTCGATTCGAGGCTTGGAATCTTATCTCAGCTACCGGATGCCAATGTTTAAACAAGGAGGTTATCGTCCCCCCGTTCACGCCCATACGCCGACCTCGCCAGATCGAGTTAGGCTTATGAACAGATAAGGCATTGTTCGCCGGCCCGGCTGTGCGTTCCCTCCAAGCTTTCACTCCATTTTCCCCCACGCCAAGGAGATGTCCTGGCTATTTATATGGAAACTTTACCACTAAGATCAGATTGGAGATCCAGATTTTCGTCGCGAAACATCACCACGACCCTCTCTCCCTTTGTGCGCCAAGGGACCTCGACCTCGAGATTCACCATCACTTGTCCAGAAGGAGGACAATATTCCTTGAGTGCCAAAGGTTCGAGCCTTTCCGACGTCAAGTCCCCAAGGCTTCCCCCCCTGTTGTTCAAAGGAGAACAGCATTAGAACAGCCATTGTTCGTTTTGAGCCCTTCGCCAAGAAACGGTTCTCATCCCCCCCTGTTGTTCAAGGAGAACAGCATTAGAACAGCCATTGTTCGTTTTGAGCCCTTCGCCAAGAAAAGGTTCTCACTCCCCCTGTTGTTCAAGGAGAACAACATTAGAACAGCCATTGTTCTTGAGCCCGTAGACAAGAGACGGTTCTCATCCCCCCCCTTTGTTCAGAAGAGAACAACCTAGAACAGCCATTGTTCGTTTGGAGCCCTTCGCCAAGAAACGGTTCTCACCCCCCCTGTTGTTCAAGGAGAACAACATTAGAACAGCCATTGTTCTTGAGCCCGTAGACAAGAGACGGTTCTCATCCCCCTTTTGTTCAGAAGAGAACAACCTAGAACAGCCATTGTTCGTTTTGAGCCCTTCGCCAAGAAACGGTTCTCACCCCCCCTGTTGTTCAAAGGAGAACAACATTAGAACAGCCATTGTTCTTGAGCCCGTAGACAAGAGACGGTTCTCATCCCCCCCTTTGTTCAGAAGAGAACAAAGTAGAACAGCCATTGTTCTTCAAGCCGTTCGTCGAGAAACGGTTCTCCTTCCCAAGACGCCTCGTCAGGATCCTTTTATCCCCCCCCTTCGGCTGGAACTCGCCAGCGGACCGAATATTCCTTCAAGTACCTTCCACTGCACCCTAATGAAAAGTTACGTAAGCCAAACTTCACCTTTGAGTATTGATCCCTTTTGTCAATTATATCTTGTGCTTTAAATTGTTTATCGAACCATCCCATCTCCTTAACTCTTTATTTGTTTTACCTTTTTTTAATCCCTTAAATCCTTGGATTAGCCCGAGTCTCCACGACCCTTTCCATTCTGTTTATGTCAATATTTTCCGTTTTTGTGTATTGTTTATAGTTATTATTAATAAAACTCTATTTTATTAATGATAGCAATATTATTATCCTTGAGCTCAGTTCCACTTCTTAAGCATTTTGAAGATACATAATATCGGCCGCCAGACAGTAACGCACTCTAAAGATAATTAAGGAAGTTCCCTCAACGAATAGTGTTATATATAGTATCGTCGGGAGTCATTCTACGACATATATATATATATACTATTTAAATTTGGTATCAGGTGTGTAAGGTTTAACGCTATATCTTTGCAAACACTGGTCTCAGTCGAGTAAAGCATAGTGTTATTCGGTATAATAATAGAATATAGTAGTTCCCTTTTGTTTTAACGATTGCTATCCCCCTTTTTTTTTTTAAACTTAAGAAGCTGGAGTAGCTCAAGGAACGGTTATAATAATTTGTTTGTGTTTTTTTTTGTGATTTTAGTCAGTGGTTATTTAGATCGAGAAACCAAGTACGAATAGTTCAGTGCCCATATTTAGGTAGGCTAATTCTATAGAGGCATAATTCTTGTTGCGAGAAATTTTAGTTGGTTGACTAGTGCGCCCCCAAGTTCAAAGATGACTCAGTTTGAAATCTTCAAAGCGCAAGGAGAGTCCTGTGGACTTTCCGGAAAAGAACTAATTGAGTACATTCAAGAAGAACGTGAAAGAGAAATACAACGAGAAGAAAGAGAAAGAGAGGAACGGATAAGACAAGCTGAGCTTCAGATTGAATTAGCTCGGATTAAAGCAGAAGTTCAAAGAAAAAAGGTAGAAAAAGAAAGAGAAAGAGAGGAACGGGAAAGAGTAATCCAACGAGAAGAACGAGAAGGAAAAATACAACTAGAAGAACGAGAAAAAGAAATCCAACGAGAAGAAAGAAGGACGGACTCGCGCTCCTTCCCAGGAAAGCTGACAAAGTTTCCGAGCCCCGTAAAACCCCAAAACTTCTTTCCCCAAAACCAACAACGGGACTCCAAACCTCCCGTTAAGACTTCTCCTCCATCTCTCTTCCCAAAGCGACCAACCATATGCTTCACCTGTGGTGTAGAAAACCACATGAGCTGGAATTGCCCCCAAAATTCTAGGCTTAAAAGCGGACCAGCCCACCAAGTTCACCAGATTAATGCGACCCCGGCTCCCCCGGTGGTGCAGACCCAAGCAGAAACTTCTCCCCCTCCGTCAGGCCACCAGGTAAATTTTGTTTTTGGTAAAAGTTCATCGGGAACTTTGAAATATGAGGAGGGCAGCGTGGACAGCTGTCGAGTATCGACTCTCGTCAGGGACACAGGATGTACGTGCTTCATCGTGTCCGACGAACTCCTCCCAGTGGCCTCTAACCACGAAAAATTTGCGGTGGTACATGACCAACTTGGGCGGGCGAACCGATTCCCCGTCGCTAGATGCTACCTGCAGTGTCAATATTATAATGGCTGGGCTGAAGTCATTGTAGCACCCATAAAATTCTGTTCCGTACTTATAGGACAGAGCCCCCAAGTAAGTTTCGACCCTGTGTTTCAGGCCGCCCTTCCTCAAGGCCGAGATAAGAAAGAAGCCCAGGAGCCCGTCCCCATCAGAACCCCGATACCGTCCGATTTCTCGGAGACCCCTAACCAGGACTTTAGGACGGCAAAAGAGGAATGTGAATCACTAACACCCTTAGGTGATAAGGCCACAGACAAGGACACGGAGACTGTCCCTGGACCCCAAGAAATAAAGAACCCCCAACGCGCCCATGGAGATACCTTCGTAGAACTGGACGAAGCATCGGCGCTTGAAGAGGACTGCCCCGCGGAGTCCCTTAAGGTAATCCAGACAGTGTGCATCCAACCTGATGCCGAGTACCCTCCTCCTTTTCTACCAGGCGAGTCTTTGGAACCCTCTGACCTGGATAGTGACGCGCAGCTGACACCACGTCAGAAGAGTCAGCTCCCAGAACTAATTAAATGGAATCACCATTTATCCACCCTATTAGCTCTTTTCGAGCAACTGCGTGAAAATGGCCTCACCATTGGCCCCAGCAAATGCCAGTTTGCCCACGAAACCATCAAATATTTGGGTTTCAAAATAAGACAAAGCAAGTCAGGTCCCCACGAGAACAAGATTAAGGCAATCGCCGACATGCCCCTCCCGATTACAAAGAAGCCATTAAGATCGATCCTAGGATCAGCTTCTCCCTATCAGCGATTTGTTCCGAATTTCGCTGCAATTTCGGCCCCCCTATGCCCCCTTCAGGAAAAGAATTTCTCCGATCGTTTACGTTGGAATGATGTCGCTGTTTCCCATTTTAATCAGCTCAAAAGTAAGTTCATTTCTGCCCCCATTTTTAAGTTGCCCAACCCGGAAAAATCCTTTGGGGTTAAGACCGACGTGATCAACGAGGGCATTGGAGGTGTACTCCTTCAATACGTGGATGACAGAACGAGTCATCCAGTTGCATATGCTAGTCGTCAATTATTACCACGCGGAGAGAGATATGCCACTAGAGAAAAGATAGCTCTATCAATTATCTGGGTCATAGACAAATTTAAGCTGTACTTGATATGTAAAGAATTTCAAATAGGAACCGACCACCGTCCGTTAGCCTATATTAGGAATGTGCGACACTCAAACGGCCGCATCATGCGCTGGAGTTTACTCTTGCAAGAGTATCAATTTAAAATAAATTATATCAAAGGTTCCGATAACCAGGTCGCTGACGCACTCAGTAGGAATGCGTTACCGAATAGCGTAGAATAATTGTATTCATAGGATTAGTATCTCCATGTAGGTATATACCGTCTTGTACGACTTAATTTAAGATTCTTTTGTAATATAATTAATTAATGTATATGTCTGAATTTTGTAACGCTCAATGTCTAATTTTTTGTATGTCTATATAATTGTTCTTATTAATTTACGTATAAATTATTTTGTCCCGTATGTACTAAGTTTATATCATTTCATTGTTCCATGCCCTTTTTTTTTCTTTGATTAAGTTGTATTAAAGGTTATTTTCCCCTGTAATCTAAAGATCAAAATAATCATATGTATTGAGGTAATACTAGTTAGGTGCAGGAAGGTACGGTTGGTACAAGAAAACGAGTTCCCCACAACGGAGCTCTATCATTGTCCCTTCTCTCTTTTTTTTCGAAGTGACAACTTCCCCTGGAATGGAGGGGTGTGATAGAACGAGTTAATTTCAACTCCTATCCCATATTATTAAAAACCACGATGCTGCCCACGTGCATTTTCGATTCGAGGCTTGGAATCTTATCTCAGCTACCGGATGCCAATGTTTAAACAAGGAGGTTATCGTCCCCCCGTTCACCCCCATACGCCGACCTCGCCAGATCGAGTTAGGCTTATGAACAGATAAGGCATTGTTCGCCGGCCCGGCTGTGCGTTCCCTCCAAGCTTTCACTCCATTTTCCCCCACGCCAAGGAGATGTCCTGGCTATTTATATGGAAACTTTACCACTAAGATCAGATTGGAGATCCAGATTTTCGTTGTTCAAAGGAGAACAGCATTAGAACAGCCATTGTTCGTTTTGAGCCCTTCGCCAAGAAACGGTTCTCATCCCCCCCTGTTGTTCAAGGAGAACAGCATTAGAACAGCCATTGTTCGTTTTGAGCCCTTCGCCAAGAAACGGTTCTCACCCCCCCTGTTGTTCAAGGAGAACAACATTAGAACAGCCATTGTTCTTGAGCCCGTAGACAAGAGACGGTTCTCATCCCCCCCCTTTGTTCAGAAGAGAACAACCTAGAACAGCCATTGTTCGTTTGGAGCCCTTCGCCAAGAAACCGTTCTCACCCCCCCTGTTGTTCAAGGAGAACAACATTAGAACAGCCATTGTTCTTGAGCCCGTAGACAAGAGACGGTTCTCACCCCCCCTTTTGTTCAGAAGAGAACAACCTAGAACAGCCATTGTTCGTTTTGAGCCCTTCGCCAAGAAACGGTTCTCACCCCCCCTGTTGTTCAAAGGAGAACAACATTAGAACAGCCATTGTTCTCGAGCCCGTAGACAAGAGACAGTTCTCATCCCCCCCTTTGTTCAGAAGAGAACAAAGTAGAACAGCCATTGTTCTTTCGATTCGAGGCTTGGAATCTTATCTCAGCTACCGGATGCCAATGTTTAAACAAGGAGGTTATCGTCCCCCCGTTCACCCCCATACGCCGACCTCGCCAGATCGAGTTAGGCTTATGAACAGATAAGGCATTGTTCGCCGGCCCGGCTGTGCGTTCCCTCCAAGCTTTCACTCCATTTTCCCCCACGCCAAGGAGATGTCCTGGCTATTTATATGGAAACTTTACCACTAAGATCAGATTGGAGATCCAGATTTTCGTCGCGAAACATCACCACGACCCTCTCTCCCTTTGTGCGCCAAGGGACCTCGACCTCGAGATTCACCATCACTTGTCCAGAAGGAGGACAATATTCCTTGAGTGCCAAAGGTTCGAGCCTTTCCGACGTCAAGTCCCCAAGGCTTCCCCCCCTGTTGTTCAAGGAGAACAGCATTAGAACAGCCATTGTTCGTTTTGAGCCCTTCGCCAAGAAACGGTTCTCACCCCTACTGTTGTTCAAGGAGAACAACATTAGAACAGCCATTGTTCTTGAGCCCGTAGACAAGAGACGGTTCTCATCCCCCCCCTTTGTTCAGAAGAGAACAACCTAGAACAGCCATTGTTCGTTTGGAGCCCTTCGCCAAGAAACGGTTCTCACCCCCCCTGTTGTTCAAGGAGAACAACTTTAGAACAGCCATTGTTCTTGAGCCCGTAGACAAGAGACGGTTCTCATCCCCCTTTTGTTCAGAAGAGAACAACCTAGAACAGCCATTGTTCGTTTTGAGCCCTTCGCCAAGAAACGGTTCTCACCCCCCCTGTTGTTCAAAGGAGAACAACATTAGAACAGCCATTGTTCTTGAGCCCGTAGACAAGAGACGTTTCTCATCCCCCCCTTTGTTCAGAAGAGAACAAAGTAGAACAGCCATTGTTCTTCAAGCCGTTCGTCGAGAAACGGTTCTCCTTCCCAAGACGCCTCGTCAGGATCCTTTTATCTCCCCCCCCCCCTTCGGCTGGAACTCGCCAGCGGACCGAATATTCCTTCAAGTACCTTCCACTGCACCCTAATGAAAAGTTACGTAAGCCAAACTTCACCTTTGAGTATTGATCCCTTTTGTCAATTCTATCTTGTGCTTTAAATTGTTTATCGAACCATCCCATCTCTTTAACTCTATATTTGTTTTACCTTTTTTTAATCCCTTAAATCCTTGGATTAGCCCGAGTCTCCACGACCCTTTCCATTCTGTTTATGTCAATATTTTCCGTTTTTGTGTATTGTTTATAGTTATTATTAATAAAACTCTATTTTATTAATGATAGCAATATTATTATCCTTGAGCTCAGTTCCACTTCTTAAGCATTTTGAAGATACATAATATCGGCCGCCAGACAGTAACGCACTCTAAAGATAATTAAGGAAGTTCCCTTAACGAATAGTGTTATATATAGTATCGTCGGGAGTCATTCTACGACATATATATATATATATATATATATATATATATATATATATATATGCAGTTTCTACTTTACCAGCACGTCCTTTCCATTGTGTGCAGGTGTGTCAAGATTGATGTGAAAAGAATCAAGATCTCTGTTTTTCTGCGTGCTAGCCACAGCAACTCTGACATCACCAAGCGGCTCACCGCCAGCCGGCTGACTGTACACAGTCACAGTCTAGGATAGACCACAGAACGGGGAAGGCTTCAAAGATCGACCCTGTTCAAGCAAACCTCTGCTCTTCGAATGTATGCGAAAAAAACGTCGGGAGCGCTGTCGTCGCCTCTCAAAGACTTGAGGTCATGGAATTCGAATTCTCATTATTTCTTATAAAAAAACCTCAATGATGGATCCATTCATAAACAAACAGAACGACCTAGTGGTAATCTTCGACCTGGATGTCTCAAAGATCTGCTACGTGTCTACGACCGAGCACCCGGCCTCCGGGATAAAGCTCGGCGTCGTTGCTTCGAATGGCGAGAGGCTGCCGCCGTTGTGGTTCGCGGCCTGTAAGAGGGACATCTTGACCGAAAAAGTCTTGCCATAGGTGAGAAAGATTCCTAAGAAAGGAAACTACGTATTTCAGGATGACGCTGCTCTGGCCTACATGGCCAAGACCGTGCAAGAGTTGTTGGGGTGGAACACGACCTTCTGGTCGAAGGACTTTTGCCGCCGCTGTTGCTCGATCTAATCCCATTGACTATAATGATGATTAATACGTCAGTTCAATGCTGCTTAGTCTGTAAAGACTCTCTTGCAGCCAGGTACATTGGGGGTTAAGAGTTTTCTTCATACACCACCTTCAGTCCAGCAAGGTCATGGTGCATGAGAAATCAATGCCATTAGCAGGCATGTCAAAAATCTAAAATTAAAAGATTAAATGAGGTTGCGGATGGTATAAAAGCAGACTATTAAAAACTTAGGGGTATTCAATACCACATTTGTGCCTTTTGCTAGACATTAAAAACGGTAAAAGGTGAAACAGGCACTCATTAAAATTATTTGATTACGCGTTATTGTGCTAGATTTCTTTGAAGACATTAATGTCTCTTAGGAACCTGAAGATGCTTGTTGATCAAAGTTTTTGGATATTGGAGATAAAACCGATTTCAAGGCTGAGCTTGCTGGATTATTGTTCAGGGAAGGGAATGCTCTTGTCCTCTGGTTAATTTGGGCAGGGCACTCTATAAGGATGTTTAGGATGGACACCGGCACATACCACGAGGCACAGATGGGTGAGGTGCCCTTGCGTGAGCCTTGTGTGCCCAATCCTCAACCTGCTCAATATTGTCTCCTCTCTCCTGCTCAATGGCTGGTCTCTATTTGGCCATGGAAGCACAAATGGTTTTATGCCATGAAGCTTAGTTAGGGGATCTATCACTTCTTATTCCCACTTCCAAAGTGAGTAGGCATATGCCCTCACCAATGGGTACTGGTCCCTAGCGGGGATCGGTGCCCCAATGGGAGCAGGCCCTCTCTCAGCTGCTTCCTTTGCGGCTTTATCCGCTTTTTTATTTAGGTTTTCCCTATATGGCTAGGTACCCAACAGAAGGTAATCTTGTGTGTAGTACTCATCCAGTACATCCAGTCCTGAATTTTGAGGACAAGTGGGTGCTTGTTGCGTAGGGAACTTATAGAATCTAGTACACTTCTTGAGTCGGAATAGATTACATAAGATCAGGTGGTGAGCTGGAGATCTCATGAAGTGCAGCAAGTATCGCTATCAGTTCCGTTGTATAAATGGATGCATAGGGTGGAGTGTGACTAGGGTAGTCTCCGTGGGTGATATCACACCTGCCCCAACAGAATCTGGGCCTTCGAACCATCAGTGAACACAAGTTTCATGGGATGGTTTTCGTTTATATGTTGCAAGAACATATTTTTCAGTGTGAGAGGGCGGAAGTCTGATTTATTGGGAATGTCGAAGTCTTCGCACACTTCAGCGGTGCCTATGATCCACAGTGGAACTTGCGGTTGGTAGCTGGGTATCCCGATCGCACTTCAAATATTCACTGCATGCTCACCCATCCTTAACCCAAATGGTCGTGCGATAGATGGAACTCTATCATAAATTGCATTTGAACGTTTCCCTAGGATGCTCTGGTAGACTGGGGTATTAGGTATTTGTTGGATACACAGGAAATATTTTAGGTTCTGAATCAGGCGCTGGTATTTTAACGGGAGAAGGCCGCTTTCGGCATATAGGCTCGGTACTGGGGAAGATTTAAAGGTCCCCAAGGCCAGCCTAACTCCCAGGTTGCGGATTGGTTCCAGGGCCTTGAGGTTTGTATTATTTGCTGAGCTGTATATCTGAGAACCATAATCCACTTGCTCTGTATTAAGCTAGAGTAAAGCATCCAGACTGTTTGGCGGTCTGCACCCCAGCTTGTATGAGAGAGGAGTTTCATTAAGTCCAATCTCTTTGTGCATGACTTTTTCAGCTTGGTTATGTGATGTTTCCATGTTAGTTTTCTGTCAAATCTAATACCCAGGAAATTTTTATCTTCTCTAAACTTTATAGGGGTCTTGTTCAGGAAAAGCTCAGCGGTGTCTCAGTGAGCATTCCTGGGGTTTAAGAAGTGCACAACGCAAGTCTTTGTTGTTGATAGTCAAAGTCCTTTGCTTGCTGTATTTAAGGTTATTGTATTTATTGCTTTCTGGATCTTACGAGTCACGAATGGCAAACGTGGTGAGAGCATGCTATGGCAAGATCATCAACATAGAGTGCTGCAAATATGTCGGGTTGTACCCCTTTCAATATGTTGTTAATTGCTATGGTAAAGCAAGTGACACTTAGTACTCCTCCCTAGGATATGCCCTTTATTTGATCAAAGGGTGGGAGAGTGCATTGTCTACCTTGACTTTGAATGTGCGTTTTAGAAAGTAATTTTGAAAAATCTTTGGGAGGTAACCTCTAAGTCCCCAGTCATGGAGCTGTTGGAGAATGCCCCTCCTTCAGGTCGTGTCGTATGCTTTTTTTCTGTCAAAGAAAACACCGATGACATGGTGTCTTCTTGTGAAGTTGTCTCTGATGAAGGTCTTCCTTCGAACTAGTTGGTCAGTAGTAGATTGGCCCTTTCTGAAACCTGACTGCACTGGGGTAATCAATCGATCTTTTTAGAGGAGCCAGACAAGTCTGGCATTTACCATTCGTTCCATCAGCTTGCATAGAAATGATGTTGATGAGATGGGGCGGTAATTGGCTGCCTCGGTGCCACTCTTTCCTTCTTTTTTAAAGGATGGCACAAATAGACTTTTGCCAGATGGATGGGAACGTTATATCTGTCCATATTTTGTTAAATATCTTAAGGAGGTGGTAATGGGATACAGGGGCTAAGTTCGCGATCATATCATAGATGATTCTATCTTGTCCTGGTGCGGTGATATGGGATTATTTCAGAGCTGCTTTGAATTCAGTCATGGTGATGATATTGTTTTATGGTTTTTCAGCTGCATGTTCACTCATGAACTCCAGGCGTATTTATTCCAATGACTTTTTTAGTTTTTGGAATGATTTGGGGTAACTTACTGGATCTGAGTAATTTGCGAATGTTTGGGCAAATACTTGTGCAGCTTCTGAGAGGTCCCCAATTAGGTCACCTGCTGTAGTCAGATTTGGGACACAGGGTGCTTCCCCATGAATTTCTTTACTTTCCTCCAAATTTTCCTAATGAGTTTTCTATAATTAAGCGAGAAGATGTAACTTTTCCTTGAGGTTCTCCTTGCTTGTTGGAGTATTCTTTGCCGTATGGCTCGTGCTTTATTGCACTCAAATTTGTTGGTGATGGTGGGGTTCCTCTGGTACTGACGACAGGCTTCACTGCAAAGGGTGACAACCTTGTTGAACTCGTCCGTCCACCATAGGAATGCTTTCTTTGTAATGGGCTTCCCTTTAATTTGGATTGATGAGTTGGCCGCCATATTAAGTAAGTTATAAAAGGCTTCAAGGGTTTCATCAATACTACTCTCAGTTATATCACTTGGAGAAACAGTTAGAGATGGGAATTTTGGCCAGTCTGCCTGCCTTGTGTTCCATCTCAACATACCTTAAGGAGGAATGTAAGGGGGGGATGTCTCCAGGACCACAGCGAAATGGTCACTGCCCCTAAGGTCATCATGCACATTCCACTTAAAATCGACTTTGCAGATGGGTGAGCCGATGGATAAGTCGATACACGTATAAGTATTAGTTTGTGCGTGAAAGGAAATCGGGCTACCATTATTGAGGACACTTTGGTTTGAGGTGCTAACAATTTTTCCGAACATATTTCTTCTTGTATTATTAGCTGTATCGCCCCACAAGTGATATATGGCATTCATCTCACCAAGGACAAGGAATGGGGTTGGAAGCTGAGACAAGAGGTTGAGCATATCACCCTCTGTTACACAATCGTCTGGAGGTAAGTATAAAGAGCATATTGTGTAGTTTTTGGTGGTATGTACCCTAACGGCTACTGCCTGCAGTAGTTTATTGAGTGGTAATACCATCTGTGGGAAGAAATTTTGGATGAAAAGGGGCACTCCTTCGGTGGGCTTCGTAGATCTATAATATCCTGAGTAATTGGGGAGTTGGGGGGCGGGCCTACGTCCTAGTATTAACTCCTGTAGTGCTATGCATGCGGGATTGCTTTCACTCAACATTTTATTGAATTCCTCCCACTTTGCATAAATTCCTTGACAGTTCCAATGAATGAAAGATAATTTGCTCATTATCTTTTCAAAGTGATTAGTTTACTTTTGTCTTTTAAGTTTTCTATGGTTGGGGGTATGAGGGGCTTTATTTTTGGTTTTTGCATGTCTTCCTTGGTGGCGGTTTACTTTATTTCTTTCAGTTTTATTCCTGGTGGTTTAGTGGTAGTTGTTAATTTTGAGTACGGCAGTATTCTTTTTAAGGTTTATGGTTGGTTTGCGGCAGTGCTTGTTATGCTTGGGAACTTCGATTTCCGTGGTGGTGGTAGAGGAGGTGACAGTTCTGGAAGACTCTCTTGATGAGCCACAAGGATGCTCAGGTTCTTTCCTGTGGCCATTGCTAGGTGTTAAAAGGTCTTATGGGTGGTTCTTGCTTCTTGATTGGCTTTAGAAATAGGACCAAGGCTAGGGGAGATTGCACTTACCATAAGGTTGTCTAATTCATTGCTGATGACTATGGTGGCTTCTCCCTCCACCAGTTTGGAGATCAGCTTCTCAGTAGTTTTTGTTTTGTGTGCACTTGGTGAGCTTGTGATTACTTCCATCATACACCTTTTTGATGCCCCACTCTCATTATGCACTGGTGTGGGTGGTAAATATTTTAGGATCTGATGTATATCTATGAGCGGGACTGTGTACTCGACTTCAATGCTATCTTTTTCATCACGGTTCCTCCTTTCTTAAACTGGGACTTAGTATATTCTCTCTCGGTCAAATTTATTTTTGTTTCTTTGGGGCTTGCTAAGTGACATTTTAGCTCAAGGTGCTTGAGATGAAGGAGAGGACAGGAGGGTTCTCTTATTTTTCCTTGGTGATGATCTGGATGTAGAAGATTGGCTGAGAGGTGTTCCAGGTGGGGTGCAGTATTCTGCTCCTCTAGGTTGGCTGGTGTGTATTCTTAGGACTATAGTGTTGGCGGCTGGTTATCGATACTGAAATCTGTGACAGTTGGTTGTGCAATCTCTTGGGTGGTTGGGGGTTGATGCACTGGTGAAATAGATAGCGGGTGGGGTCTAAACTGAGGCCTACTGGGTTTTAGTCTTTTCAATGCATCAGCGAAGCTAGGTCCCGGTGCAATATACAATGATTTGGCTTGTTGTCCGGCTTCCCTAAAGCTTACTTTCTTTTTGTTTCGGATTGCCAAGACTTCTTTCTCGTATATGAAGATGGTGCTTTCTTTACTGGATGCTCTGTGGTCCCCACTGCAGTTTTCACAGCAAGTTGGTAGATGGCAAGATGGTCCATGGTATTCTTTGCTGCAGTTAACACATATGCGCATTTGAGGACATGCTTTGCTCGTATGACCAAATCTTTGACAGTGGAAGCACCTTCTGGGGTATTCCACATAGGGTACGATGGGGATGTTGAGGTACCCCACTTTTATTCTTGATGGAGCTTCGGTTCTGTTGAACGTGAGGATTATAGTTGATGAAGGTACCTTGGCGCCGTTAATTGTACGGGATAGAGTGCCTGCATCTATCACTTTTTGTTGTTCTAGTTTTGAGATCAATCTTTGCAGGTTGTAGTCAATCAGTTGCCCGGACCTCAAGACACCTTTGCAGGTGTTGAAGGTCGGGTGAAGATTAGGGAAAAGTTCGAAATCTGCCAGTGTTTTTAGCGAGAAGATATCTTTTTGTTGTTCGGGAGATGCTTCTTCTACCACCAAGCACCCATCGTTGTGAGGCCACATTTCTTTTGACTCACCACACCTCCTTGTTACAAAATTGCCATGGACATCAAACACATCTACTTTGGAGAGAGGGAATTTAAAGTTTGATTTAAGGACAAGAAAGCGCTCGTAGTCCAGATCGGGGTCCACTTCTGGCCCAAAAGGGTCATAACATTTCCATTCACGGAGACTAGGAGTCTTCGAATTCTGGAAAAAATTGGTATTATTATATCCCATATAAAAAAAATTTAAATGGCATCTCGACCCTGGAGTCATGGGCCTCACCTACTCACCAGAGGGGAACGGGTGGGACCTTGCGGCCTTGATGGTTGGCCCACTGCCGGTATAAAAGCAGTGGGCCACCCTCCTAACGTTTACCTAGACAGCATAATGGGGGGGGCGCCCGGAGTTCCGATGGTCCGGGTGCCCTACAATCCCCATTACATGGCCTAGCCGCGAGACCATGTGAGATTCAGCGGGCCCGTACAGTAGTCAGTACGTTTTGGGGGGGCCGAAGTGATGCAAAAGTTTGTGAGATCACCTAGTCCTTGTGAATCCATTCATAAAACCACAGGACGGTGGTGTAGAACCCCTGTATAGGGGGAACAACCAGGTGGGCCAGAAGTGTACTGGAGTTCGGACACACAGCTGCCCCACAAGGTTTGGCTACGCTTAGTCTGGCTCCTCGCCCAGGACCTGTCCAGTACGGTTAAACCCTTTTAAGAACTTAGTCTTACCCTGGTGAGGCTCCTGAGGTCATCAGTGATCGCAAACCCCTCCACCACGGCAAGGCGGTACCCATGGAGGAGCCTTCGACTATAGCGTGTAGGAACATGTCGAGGGCAAATCATACATGGTCCACCACAACACTGTCGACGACCTGAAGTCCTCCGTTAACTGCGCGTGGGCCATAAAGAGGAAGGACTTCATCCACATAGTATGCGTGGCCTTCATGTCTCGCCTGGATTGCTTTACTCGCCACCGGTGGTATGCACATTAGTTAATATTACAAATTAAACGCATATTTATTTGTTACAACAATAAAAACGTGTCTAACTGCATCAAAACTGTCGTATCCTTTGTTGAGAGCCTCGTAACAAGTGTAACAGGACTATCCCAATACCTGACGCCCAGAGAGAAGAGAGCTTAGTTGTCTTTAGCATCTAAAATATTATATTGAAGTGATTTTATCTGTTCCTTTTATTTCTGTAACCGCATATTTATGTACATTAGTTGGGAAGACCCTTGTGGCTTCCCAAATTACTCTTTATCACCCAAACAACAAGAGCTGGTCAAACCGTTTCCTAAATAAATCTTTTGCGATATTCAGTGATGTAAAAGATTAAATTACCTCACTAGGTTACATTTTCTTTCTTGAAATTAAAGTGAGGCTGCTAGTCACTAATTATCTAGCCATTTTCAAACGGCTACCTAAAAAGAGATTAAAATAAAAAGCTGGAATCATGAAAACAATAAACCTTGCGTGTGAAATTTCATGAGTCACTTTCGACAGTGACCGAAATCAATACTTCTATGTTTGGAGTTCTCAGAAGGCCGGAGTCAATCTTTAAGGAAGCTATGCACTGGACGAAATGGTATTGATCGTTAATTTACAACAAACGCACTTTTGTGTGGCTAGGGGGCGAAAACTCTTTCATCGGCAACCGGCCTGACCGATAGTATTAAACACTAAGTATAATATATTGAATTCGTCTTCTCAATTATTACAGTGGTCAACAATGATTTTGCTATTTGGGTATTAGCTTGTGATTTATACTAAATCGAGAATGCTGATTCCGAATCTGTAATCAGAAATGTTCTAGCACGTGAGGTTCCTGAGTTATACACATACTCTTTAGTTACACATATGATCAGTGTTGCTTCGGCTACCGTAGTGAGAGGATGTGTTGTGTGTGTTTGGTTCCTGCGTTACACTCCTGCTCTATCTTGTTGTTAAATTTAGCCATTATAGTAGTGGTTTTGAAACGGTATTTACATAGTGATTAATTGCATTTTTCTTTCAGATTTATCTTTCAATTAATTTTTAAATTAAATAAGTGTACAAAAGTATATAACAGGATATATACAAACTAAGTTGAAAAAAGGAATCGGCGAGTATGTATAAATAGCCCAGAAAAACTTTTGTTATATCTGTGAAAGATATACTCCAAGCAACACGCGGAAAAAATTAGCTAAAAGAGTGAAAACTGCATACAATTATTAATTTGGTGGTAAGTTAGGGGACTAAGGCAAGCCTTAGGCACCTCACAAATTTTGTATTGTGTGTTATACGGGACTCACACAGTGGTTAAATGGTAAATGGAAGGGTATGCCTTTTGCTCTACCAATGGTGTGGCGTGAGTCAACAAATTATGTTTTTGATTGCTACTTTTGTATGACAAATATTGAGGGATTCTCAAATAAGAAAAAGTAAAAAATTGTATATCCAGATTGTAAGTCAGCTATAAAGCCAGTCCCTCAAAATATGGAGATGCCAATCCCAGTTCACCCATCAGCTAGTGCAGTTAAAGAAGATGGTTTATCACCTTAAGAGGAGGATAACAATGACGATGAAATGTATGAGGAGGATTCTAAGGTAAGAAGATCCAGTTGATAAATCGAGAAAGATTGAATGATTTGGTGAGGGATTGCCATTGTCAAATGAGAACGCAGAACTGTTGGGCTCCAGACTACAGCAATATAATCTTATAGAGGACGGTGCAAAAATATCTACTACCCGTAAACGCCATGAGGCCTTAGTCTCCTTATATAAAGAAGAAGATGGTGCTTGTTTCTGTACTGATTTTAATGGCCTCATGAATCAGCTAGGAAACGAGCATTTACTTGATGAACGAGACTATTCATCGATACAAGCACTGCTAGCCTCCAAACTGGGTTGCTACACAATGGCAACAACAACCTTCAATTCCTGTCGCACTTATTGTTTGGATGATAGAGACATATGGCTCAATGAAATTTACTTGCATTATAGGTGGAATATCTGTAGTTATCTAAATGTAACTTCTTCACTTCTTGGACTGCAGCTAGGAAATACAAAGAATATGTGCTTCTTATGCCTATGGAACAGCCGTGAAGACAGGAATCATTATATTGTCAAAAGTTGGCCCGAAAGAGATGAACACATAGTCAGCCAATACAATGTGAAGCAAATGCCTTTGGTATATCCAAAGAAGATCTACCTTCCACCACTTCATATCTAACTTGGCCTCATTGCGAATTTTGTTAAAGCAATGACCGATGATTCTGATGGATTCCAGTATCTCAAAGAGAAATTTGGTGCAAAGTAAACAGATGCTATACTTAAAGCTGGCATTTTTGTAGGGCCGGAGATCAGAGAATTGATACGTTACAGGGAGTTCAGAAATATACTAACTCCACTTCAGTTGGCAGCATGAGATGCATTTGTCCATGTAGTGCAGAACTTCGTTGGTAATCATAGGGCTGAAAACTATGAAGAACTAGTGGACAACATACTAAAGACCTATCAACGAATGAGGTTCGAATGTCTCTTAAGATGGATTTCTTGCATTCGCATCTAGATTTCTTTCCATCTAATATGGGTGATATTAGTGACGAATATGGGAAAGGTTCCACCAAGATACTCGTATCGCAATGATGGAAAGCAGGTATCAAGGCGGCTCCAAGGAAAACATAATGGGTGACTACTGCTGGTTCCTACAGCGGGAGGATCCTATACCCACGTACAAGCGCAAGAGCAAGAGTCTCAAACATTTTTGAAGAAATTTATAGTTAGGCGAGTACTACCTCTTTTATATGTAGTTAATATCTTGTCTTGGTTGGCAAAAGGACGTACATAATGCCAAATAGGGTGCCCCGATTCCCAACCTTTGCCCAGAAACGTCTCATATTTCTCAAACTCGTAATAATTATATCATTAATTGATCCAAGGTGACGAAGTGAGCCATATAGCCTAGTTGAAACTTAGGAACCTTATGTGCTGGGACAAATCTGAGCACAGATTTTGAATCAGCGCTCCAAAATTAGTTAGTTACAACAACATTTACTCAAATAGCAGAGACAAAGTTAAAATTTGTTAGTTAGTGATATTTAAGATAGTGGAGTTATTTGTCAGTAAGATTTTTTGTCGCGTGCTAGTCTAGTCATCGCGGGCGACTACACATCTCACTATGTCAGTCGGTCGGTTCCCGTTTTGCTTTTCTTTTTTTTGTAATAACATTGTAACTATTCGGCTGATTCTAACGAAATTGGTTACCCTTATATTCTTTTACATTCTCCTTCGAATAATATAATTGCCAAAAATTTAAAGGCTGAGAAAAAGCATCCATGGTTAAATTTTTATAAATTTTCTGAACTTCGCCAATTATGATAATTTTAAAAAGAAACTTTAAACTAAATTTCTCCACTTTCAAAATATCACGTTGCTTAAATATAGAGTTATAGAAGATATATAAAAATAAATTTTCTGAACTTAACCATTTGTAATACTTTGGGTTTTAAAAATTCACGAAATTTCGATACTTATATTTATTTCTGAACTTCACCATTTTTTATTTTGATATTATAAAAGAATTATTCGAAATAACTTTGATAAAAAACATAAGTCGTAACCAAACTAAGATGAAATTACTATTCAAATACTCAAAAAAATCCCCTTCTTAAATTATAGAGTTAGTGACTATTCATACTACTACTACTACTACTACTACTAATAATATTATTAATAATAATGATAATAATAACACTTCCTTCCAGAAAAAGCTCACGGGAATTTCTAGTCAATGGATATGAGGCAATATCCTTACGTGAACTGCGTCATTCCCTCTGATCATGATTCCCACAAAGACTCTTTGGTAGACATTTCCTAAGCATTAGTAGCGTAAAAAGGCTTAGATTTTACTACAGCTATATTGAAACAGAGTACCCCGAATTTAGAATTTAAAGCAATTTACCGTGTTTTGAAAAAGCTCTGTTACACTCGACTTTTTGACTCTTTCGAGAGGATTACATGTGTGATAGAAAAAGTTCTGTCAAACTAAATTAAAGTTATACTTTTCCAGCATATGTCATTAAAACATCTTTTCGACTGTTTACAGATTTTTTGAGATGGAGTTTAAAAGAATCGAGATCTATGCTCTCCTGCACAAAGGCCATAACAACTCAGCCATCGCCAGGCAGATCAACGTCAGCCGGATAACTGTCTACATAGTAACGGAGAGCCTTAAGAACTGAGAAGACATCAAAGAAAGACCTCGATTAGGCGGAACTCATGGTTTCAAACCTTTGGCTGTGAGAAATGTCTTCGAAGGTACTCTGAAGTTCAAAATGACTACTTTCGCGAAGATGAAGAACATTTAGTGCAGCCACAGTGTCCAGCGGCATCAAGGAGATGGATGGCAAGAGCTAGAGTTGCGTGAAAAGGCCTCTGCTTACGGACCCTATGCGAGAACAACGTTGGCTCCGCTGTCATTGCTTTTTCAACGACTTTAAGAGTTATGGCAGTCGAATTGTCACTTTTTTCTGGGGAAAAAACCTTCATAGTCGATCAGGTTATCAATAACTAGAGCAACCACAGGGTGAGCACTCGTCTTTCCTGATGAATCTCGACGTCGAGGCTTCGAATGGTGAGAAGATACCGACGGTGTGGTTCACGGACAGTTACAGGCTAACGGCCGCCGATTACAAAGACATCTTGGCCACGAAAGTCCTGTCATCTGTGAAAAGGATCACCAAGAAGGCGGACTACATCTTTTTGTCGGACGCTGCCCCGGTCCATATGGGCAAGTCGGGGTAAGAGTGGTTGGAGTTGAATATGAACTTCTGGTCGAAGGACTTTTTGCCGCCACAGTCACGTGACTTCAATCCCCTTGAATCTACTGTGTTAGTGCATGTCGAGAGCAAGGCCTGCAAGGTCCACCACATGAACGTCAACGAACTGAAGTCCATCGTCAAACGCGTGTGTGCCAGTATGAGGAAGGACTTCGTCCGCAACCTGTGCGCGGCGTTCAGGTCTCGCCCGGAGCGCGTGCTTAACGCCGACTGCTGCATCTTCGATTAGTATTATGATGTAAATACATATTTAAAGTTTAAAACAATAAAATCATGTGTATCTGAATGAAAACTAGCATTGTTTTCTTTGTGGTGAGTGACGTAAGAAGTGTAACACGACTTGTGTAATACCTGGTAGGCATCTCTAAGTAGCATCTTTATGTATTCTAAAGACCATATTCCTTAATTGCCAACCTAACATATAACTTCGGAAGATTCTTGCCATTTGGGAAAAAATTGATTAAATTTATTCAATAAAATTGTTACCACTTTATTTGCATTTTTTTCTATCATGATACTAATTTCTGTCGATATTTTTGTGGTAGACATTTCTGGTCATATTGTAGGAAGAAAGTAATTAAATTACTTCCAACTTCGCTAATAATATTAAAGCTTTTTCCAAAGTGAATTTTTTTGGGTTTCTAAAAAGGTGAAAGTCCGAAGGGGCTCATAGCAAATTTTGAGACAATCAAAACTAGTTTGTTGCTTGTTAAACAGTTCATTCACTAATTAAAGCTTATTGAATTTTTTTTTCAAAAGTTGCACGAACTTTTCACATCACCTAATATAAATGTTTTATCAGGAAAGGATTGGCGTTCCATTAATCTATTTAGGAACTTAGGTTTGGGTTTTTTTTTTTTATTACTCACACTAATCTTATTTAGCATAATCTAATCTTTTTCCCTAATCTAATAAGAGTAAGCACTCCTAACCACCCCAGGTAAATATAATCCCTCTCAATATTAACCAAGGACGGATAAGACCTTATAAATATTTAACTCGACACAAATGGTGAGAGATTTGTAAAATGGGTCAGCTATTTCCGCCTTTGGAGGATTTCAAGGCAACAATCATCTAGTTTAGTTGTCTCTTCAGGCAAAAGTTTAATGGAAGAAGAGGGATTGTAGGAGTGACAATTAATCATTTCATAGTGAGATATACAACACAAGGATTAAAACATTACGCTAGAGGTTGTTATCATTTCATACAGGGAAGATTTACCCTTATTCCTGATAATATATATTTTGCTGAAACAAGCTAAACTACAAATGATTATAACATAAGTAAATAGAAACACGAATACTGGGAGTACATTTCCTCCAGAAAAGAAGGAAAATTAATAAACAAAGATACATGAGTCTCATAGTGAAATAGAACTTTGATAGGACAAATCTTTTCCTAGCAGATGATCAAGTGAATTTGGCTGAAAATTCATGCGAACTTTACATCTCAACTTCTTGATGGGAATTTCTAGCCAATGGAGATGAGGCAATATCCTTACGTGAACTGCGTCATTCCCTCTGATCATGATTCCCACAAAGACTATTTGATAGACTTTTCCTAAGCATTAGTAGCGTAAAAAGCTTAGATTTTACTACAGCTATATTGAAACAGAGTAACCCGAATTTAGAATTTAAAGCAATTGGCCGTGTTTTGCCAAAACTCTGTTACACTCGGCTTTTCGACTCTCTCTCGAGAGGATTACGTTTGTGATAAAAAAAGTTATGTCAAACTAAATTAAAGTTCTACTTTTTCGGCACATGTCATTAAAACATCCTTTCCATTGTGTATAGGTTTGTCGAGATGGAATTCAAAAGAATCGAGATCTCTGCTCTCATGAGCAGAGAGCTGCCTGCCATCGGCAGGCAGCTCAACGTCAGCCGGAAAACTGTCTACATAGTCACGGAGAGCCTTAAGAACTGAGAAGACATTAAAGCGAGACTTTATAGAGCTCACATCGCTTCCAAACTGTAAGTTCTTTCTTAAGATGAAGAGAATTACTTTCTCTTTGGTGCTATGTAATCTTTTGTGACCAACAGGAAAATTACCTTTCTATTAACCCTCTCGCTGTTTTGACTCAGTATTTCCTGTAACACATTATAGGATTATATGTAGTACTTGAAAACGCATTTCACATAAAGGAATGTACCCCTCGTGAACACATGAATAATATACTAAATATTATTTATAGTTTCATTTTCTAGGGGAAACGTATGTATACACCTAAATGCAGCTAACTTCTATTTTTGAGACGAATAAAATAATTTTCGAGGAGTTTATGCTATAATGGGAAGAGCTTCTTATTTCTCTTTTCAATTCTACTAGGGTGTAAATAACACGATTTATTACCCAAAATACGGCATTCAACAGAAAAAAAGAGAGATTTTATTAAACCTCTTTTAGTAGAAGATCTTCTTCCGGCTATAAATTCGATTAAGTTATTGGGCCAAAAATAAAGTTTTTACAAAGCGTATACAGAATGTAAAAGGTTTTTTTTAAACTAATATATTCAGGAATTCATGTGGACAAAAGAAATAAGGGAGACACTACTTGCTTTTTGATCTGCTTGGGTATCATTTGATCTTTACAAGATCCAATTTTGTTCATAATGAAGGATCGCCCAATTTAAATTATGTTCACGTTATTTTAATGTGCGCATGTACAAGCATGCATTCGCGTGAACGTGTTCTGTTTTTCTGTCTGTTTTGCATAATTAATGATTACTCCCCAAACCCAAGCGGCTTTCTTTGATAACTTAAAAATTCTACATTTTAGGTCCATTGAGGGTCTTTAGTACTTTCTAATTCCGTAGTTTTAGTAGCTAAGATATGTTTTGTGTTATACTCTTATCACTTCTTATTCCTTTAATTTGAAACAAGAACTTCAAAATGAAACTGGTGCAAATAACTATGTCATTTTCCCTCAGTGGTTTTAAAAAGAAGGGGAGCATCTTTTTCATAAACTTTTGGAAGAAAAATACCAGACGGTGAATTTAGGGAGAGGTAATTTATATTCACGGTGTTCCGAAAATTATGCACCATAATGAAATCTCGACCATACAGTATTTATTCGAGTGCTGATAATCAGGCCTCATACAAATATTCAGCCAGGTGACCCACTTATCGCGGATACGTCGTTTGATGTCACGGGTTATTTCTCTTCATGCAGCTGTGATTCTTAATTTCGGATAAAGCAGAAACGTTATACTCACTGCAAAAAAGGGTCTCTGTATAATCCAGGTGTAAATTACATAGGTGTGTGGTCCCTGCCCTGTAGATATCATTCAAAGAAAGAATGAAATAAAAATATAAAAATAAAGCAATTCATTCAAGGTTTCAAAAATTCACCGAAGTAGTCGATCCTAAATTTCAAATATTTTACTAAATTTCACCAAATTATACCATTAAACTTTGGAAATTTTGTCATAATAATATTACCATTATCAAATTTATTTAATTTAGATTAGAATAATTGAGGCATAATCCTTGAAGGTTTTTTTCTTTTTATTAATGCACTTTTTATCCCGAACGCAACGATTTGGTGGCATGGCACACAAATATCTAATAGGTATTTACTATTAATATTTCCTTCCTTCGATGCGACTCACTTTTGATTTTTCATTGCGATAAAAAGAACAACAATAAATATTTGATGAAAAATAATAGATTATTAAATATAAAGGACTAATATAATTTAATCATGAAAATTTAAATGATACAATAATGTAATGATCAATAATAAGTGATAAACAACTCAGGCAATTATTTTTTATTTTTCCAAGATGAAGGAGGAATCCGAAAATCAATTTATTTCACCATGTCGTTTGGTTCATATTGTAAAAATCGTAAATAATAATCCACGTTTGCTTTACTTGTAAATGTCCATTTAATATATTCTTTAATTACAATTTTCCTCAAAGGTCAGTTTTGGTTCCTCATTTTCCACTATTGTTTATTTAGTCCAAGTTTTAGTGTAAAGATTAATAGGCAAGATTAACAAGAACGTGGACATGATAAACTAGGTCATAAAAGGGAACACGAATCAGCTCGAGAGGAAACATAGCAAGAAATACATAGTATTTAATTGGTCTGTTAAATAGGAGGTGAATTTTAATCTTAACAAGTGCTTAATAATGCATAGCGACTCTCAAAATGGAAAGATTGATTATTCTTTAGGCAGCCATTGATTAAAATACGTATAAGATGGACATCATCTTTGTCTATTGATTTCTAATGATTTAATATTTTTTAGAAACTCTAACCAAATAGCTAAGCAAGCAAATAGAACAGCATTTAATGTGTGAAATTTTAAATTTAGCACTTAGAGAAATACATAGTAATTCCATTATAAAAAATAATCAAGATTTCTCAACTGGAAGCTGGACAGTGGAAGGAGTACGGCTATTAGCAACCAAGCTCAATTTGGAGCTGCAAAACCCACCCTAAAAAGTGGCCAATTAATACAATTCTTCCATATACTGAAATTTTGCAATAATAAAAAATTTGATTCATTATTTGAATTCGTTAAAATGAGCCAACCAAATGGCTATAAATAAAAGATTTAAAATTAAAGCTATATTAGACAAATGTCGTAGTGAAGCTTTTCACTTTTAAAATAATGCCAATTTCGAACTCTCTTCCAAATAATGTATTTCAATATAAGATATTAATATGTTTAAAAATTAATTGGCCCCATTTACTACTTCTCTTTATATGCTCTATTTCAATTATTTTGCAATCCATTTTAAGACTGATGTCCCATGCACTATTAATTTGAGTCTAGAGTTCTATGGTTCCTTTAGCCAAAGTTTTACCGAAGTCCAAATAGATGACTTTGGACACACCTTGTATACTTGCTTTGAGAATAATAAAATAAACCTAACAAATTTTATAAATACTATCTATAAATCCCATCTATTAATAACAATAATATGGGTTTATATGACACTTTTCAAGGTTATGAACCTATAACAGAGCGCCTTGCTATGAAATAAAGAAAAACCTGAGAGAAGATTCGAGTCTTAAAGGCACGCTTGAAAGCACTAAAAGAAAGGTTGGGCACACCATAGCAGGCAGATTATTTCACCTTCTATATGTTGATATAGAGAAAGTATGATCACCCATGCAGAACATATGAATACGAGAACCAATCAGTATTGGATCAGACATAGCGTTGAGTTCTGTGAAATGTGATACTTGTAAGATGAGTGAGTAAGATAATTAGAAGAGATCTGGGATATTTACATATACCTTATGCAAGAATAAACATCTAGAAAGTGATTATGTAAAAAATAGGTAGCTAGTGTTGTTGGCGAAGTGGTAGAGTTTTACGAGAGAAACTTATCAGGTGGAGAACAGGGGCTGGCAAAGATTAAAAGCAGTCGGAGAGGAGCTCGGGATCTAGCGAGAAGAGTTTTGCAGTAGACAAAGCGTGAGAAGATGAAAGCATGAATATTAATTTTAAAGCTGTTTTAGTCAAAGTGGGAATGAACGAAACAGAGATTTCCAAAATAGTATAGAGGATATGCATACGTTAGAACATCTGATTTTGAGAGATAACTCTCACGTCCCTCGGAAAGTTCTGAGAGTTTCTTAAGAATTTAAATAAAGTAAATTTATTCGTATTTAACTCATTTTTATTTATCAGAGTCACTCCATTTTTGTTAATGGTATCAGTCGATCTATTTGGCAGCTTCATAATTACAGCTGCGTAGATCCGGGCTGTCTTGGTGGAAAAGAAGTTATCCAAGTTTTTTTACAGCACCTAAATCTTTAAATCAATAAACGCTTTTCTGCTCACAAATTTTGCAGGGACCTAAACAAATTAAAGTCAGATGGCACAGTGTCTAGAAGGTAGGGTGATTACGGCAGGAGCTCCCGTCAATCCCATACAACTTTGTGTGGATAGCCAAAGACAAATGAAGTCTGACGTTGTCTTGGTGAAACACAATTCTTTTCCTTTGGCTACTTCTAACCTCGTCTGGTGATTTTTTATTCAATTGATCCAGCTGGTGTCAGTACACATCATAACTAATCGTCTTATTACATGAAGGTAACTCATAAATTATTTCTTTGAAATCTCACCAGACACAAGGGATAACTTTTTACCATGAATTGGTTAAAAAAAAAGGTTGTTTCATTGCGTTTTAAGTGCATGTCATAGGTGGAATATCGGTCCAGGCAGTTTTTCTATTAAAGATTTGAGGGATCTATACATCATAGTGGGAAATGCACAAAAGTTTCACTAAGTGTTCAGGAGTAGTACTTTTTTGAACTTACAACTTTTCTGCAATCTTCTAGCATTGATTTTTGAGTTGTTTCAATGTTTATTTTTAAAAGATCGTCGTTGATCTCTGAATGTCTTTCAGAGCCATTTGCATATTCTAAGCTGAAACCTGCGTATTTTAATTCTGAAAACCATCTCCAAATAATTGATTTACTTACAACATCTTAAACATAAAGAGTGCTAATGGTTTCACACTTGTCTGCAGACTTCTCCCCTTTTTAACTCATTACCTGCCAACGTTTACATCTTGGGAAAATGCATAAAAATTGAAATCATAACCGTGACAAAAATAGTCCGAATTATTTTATGGTTGACTTTGGTTAGATAAAGGAAACAATATTCATCTAAATTTCAATTATAAGTTAATTAATAAGCATAGCACAATCTCTTATGGATGGTTGGAAGTACTGATGCTGGTTTCCTCGCACACATTTTACGGTGATCGCGCCGTAATTCAATTTTATAAAAGTTCTTTTAAGATTCTATTTTCAAATTTATAAGACTATAATGGATAGATGATGTTTGATAGGCGGATATTTACATGTGCTGATGATTTAAATTGATATATGTTTAATGAGTGAAAAATTATTTGGCATATTGTTATATCATAGTTTAATAAGAAGGCGACACTTTCATTTAGAAAACGTCAATCCGGGATGGATATTTTGTTCTTCAAATATTAGGCGGAGGGTGGGCAGAGTCCCGCTTCTGTCAAGGGTAGATAGCGGCGTCTCAGTTCACAGAAGGTGGGGCACTCCGTGATTATGTGGGTTGTTGTTAGGGGCGCTAAGCAATCTTGGCAGTAAGGGGGATGGGTGCTTTTTTCATTAGAAATCCGTGCGTCATTCTGGTGTTGCTTATTCACAGTCGGCAAATTGCAACTTCTTGTGGACGTGAGATTGTCAGGGGTTTCCACGCTGACAAATTTTGGAAAGTGTGTCACATTTTGTTTGAGCCCCCAAGGTCGGCCCATCTGGCTGACCAAGTTTCCCTGAGTGCGTTTCTTAGTGCATTCTTGTTGTCTTGATACGGAATTTCGTGGTTGAGTGGGCGTATGGTTGTTGAGCGGCAGTTTTAGCTACTTTGTCAGCCTTTCCATTTCAATGCACACCTGTGTGCGCAGGGATCCAGTAGGATGAAATTTCTTTCCCAATGTTGTTGGCTTTAAATATCATTTCTTTTATATCTTGGAATATTGGTTGCAGGTCGTCTAGTTTTCTGAAAGTTTTTAGGCTGTTCTAGGAGTCGGAGTAGATGGTATTTTTTCTTGTCCTTTCTGTTCATATGACCATCTTGCTGCGTATCTTAGGTCGTAGCATTCTGCCGTGTATGTGCTTGCTGTTTGACATAAGTGTCTTGTTATATTGTTGAGATATCATTGCAAATCCAGCCCCGTCATCGGATTCAGAACCATGTGTAAATATTTAGACCCCTTGGTGTTCTTCTACGTGGTTAAGGAATACAAGTTTGCGCTCCCTAGGTGGTATTAGTGTGTGCTGCAGGTTGATGCTCTGGTAGATTTCAATATTGTTTTTCCAGGGTGGGGTTTTCGGGTACGAAACCTCAGATGGAATTCATTTTAATTCCAAACTCCACCATCAGGAGTCGTTGGCCACCGATTTTATTAGTTGTATGAGTCTTTTGGTGGCAGAACAGTATATACCTATACCGTATTCCAGTTTGGGGCGGACAATGGAGTGGTATAGGGGAGGTAGGTTTTGTCTGTTGGCTCCACATTCGTGTCCAGAGACTGTTATCAGTATGTTGGTAGTTTTGTTAGCTATACTTTTGAGGTTTCT
Source organism: Ceratothoa steindachneri (assembly GCA_963969495.1). Taxonomy (NCBI): domain Eukaryota; kingdom Metazoa; phylum Arthropoda; class Malacostraca; order Isopoda; family Cymothoidae; genus Ceratothoa; species Ceratothoa steindachneri. The sequence continues at coordinate 23,913,143 of OZ018324.1, forward strand.
GATAAGGGGTTCCCATGTTAGTTTTTTATCAAGCATCAGTCCTAGAAAGTTGTGTTTTTGAACGACTGCTATTCTTTGCCGGAAGATATATAAGTCCGGCTCACCAATGCAGCCGCGACGACGGAAAAGTGGACCACTTTGGATTTATCCACGGAGAAGCGGTATTCGTTAGTAGAGGTCCATTTACATATGTTTTCGATGGAAAGCTGCAAGAGCCGTTCTATTGTTGCCATTTTTTATCCTTTGAGGCCGATAGACAATTCATCAAAGTATAGGGTGGTTGTGAATCCTTGACGAAGTTTATCAATTATATTATTGATACCTTAAATTTTGTCAAAATTGCCATTTTTAAGTTTTTAATTTTTTTATTTTAAATGGACGTGGATGATCGATATGGAAGAAATACATAGTAAAGTCAAATTTAGAAACAGTGATAAAATAAATGATCAAAAACTCATGAAATTATGTTTGAAAAGCACATGAAAAATTGATTTGTAATTAATGTTCCCAAAATGGGAACATTAGCGGTCGGTAGTAGAAAAATATATCCTATTTTATATATCCGGATAGATGTTGATGAAACTTGCTTTAACATATTAAAAATATTGTTGTAACATATTAATATGTATAAACGCGATCATTGGTTGTCTGATCTATATCATAGAAGCATCTGAGTGTGTTTCAAAAATGGAGGCTAATTCTTTTTACGGGTAAGGTTTTGAAATTTATGATGTACCATGATATTTTTAGGTATAACCTCTAAAATGCCTATAGACAATCATAATTTTTCTTAAATAATTTTAGTTAGTGATAATAATACTTATGTCCTCTTATCAAAATAATGTTTACAGATTTTGTAATAATCTCAATAAGGTTACGTCTAAAAGTTCACAACAGTTCAACAGTGTCTTTTTATTGTTAATATTATTTATAGTATTAATATTTGATATTATTTAATATATATTATTATTATATTTATTATAAATATATATTTAATTATTATATATTATAATTACATATATATATTATATTATATATAAAGATTTATTGTTTTTATATTACTAAACAATTGTAAACAAATTACGCTGATGTGATATCATAATATCGAAAAACCAAAACACTACGGAAAGTAAAAAAATGCAAATAAATAAATAAAATAATTATGATTTTATATTATGCATTTAGCTAGTTCGACTAAAGTGCATTTTATTTGTCTTGACAGTTTTTCAGCACATCGAACTCAACATCTGTTCGTAGGAAGTGCAATAAATGAGTTGGAGAATACAAATGGCGATGTAGATATCTGCCGTGCCGAGAAAGAGCACCGAATATACAAAATAATAACTTTACAGGAGAAGCGTTCAAAGTTTTCCTTTATTGCAATGCCAAAAAAATAGTATATTTTCAAGATTCTGTTAAACGTTTAATGTATTTACTTCATTATGGGCGTCATCTTTCATATTTGTACTTTCTTTTGTGCATTAATTTTATATTTTTGGCTCAGTTGCACAAAAACTATTTTCCTTTGGTTTGTGGATTGCTATTTACTACACATTCAGAGGAAAGAAGTCGAATATAAGTATATTCGGTGTTTTTCTTCTTGAATGACCATTAATAATAAACAATGAGACACCGATTATACCTATATTCGGTATTTTCACTTTGAATTATTGACAACATTAAGCAATCAGACTTCATTATAATTATGGTAACCACTTTGCACTATACATTCATCAATGTTTTTGTTTATTATTAGAATTTTTAACAAGTCATTGGGAAGGTATAAACAATCCTATAAATCTATGTAATTTTTATTGATATTTTCACCATAAAAATACAAACCAAACAGAATATTTAAAAAATGCAATGAATTTATCTTTCTATTTTCATGTTAATATTAGTTTAAAATATACTTAATTTAATAAAGAAAATAGTGAACATAAAGTCATATTTAAAACGAACTGAGTAAAAGTATAAACCCCCAAAAACTGTAGTTATATTCCTTTTGAAGGAAAAATGACTAAATACACAGAAGTAAATCCATTTTAAACTTAACGGGAAAATTCATAAGAACTTGATGTTTAATCTACTCTAAAATTTAAGAGATCGGAGATATTATCACTAGTAGAGAGGTTATTCCAAAATGCTCGACGGGAAATAGGCATTCTCATAACAAGGCCTGAGTGAATTTTATCCAATTTTTCTTTTTGAATTCCCTTGGGCTTTGATGAATATTTTGCTGAATAATTGGGTGGCAAAATTTCTTTTTATAAATTTAACTTTAGTTCCAGAGTCCTGAATTTTTTTTTATAGATCAGTCGGTGCAGACCTTTCTCAAATCAGACTTCACATAAATCATGTGAAAGAGGAATATTATTCTCAGAAGACGCTCTTCGGGTTGTTCTTAACATTGACAAGTCTTCGAAGGCCTTAAAATCATAAAGTTGCATTTCTAGGACCGTTGTTCTCTTCGTTGAAAGTTCCAGTGAATCGCAGAGGTCTCTCATATCATACAGATTCTTCTTTTTCCGGATTACTTTTCAACTTTTCCATGAACGCCATCTGCGGCAAAGAATGTTTGACCGGTGACAAGATACGAGTATTTCAACGTGATTCCCGAGGGTTCAAGATCTTCATTGACAAGTAAAGTGAATGCTAAATATAATGTCCAGTTTTTATTCTGAGCAACGCAATTATCTGTCCAAAATATAAACTTCTTTGTATCTCTATTTTTCTTAATTACTTTGATATAGGATGATGCAACATCAGAAGCATTCCTACCTCGAAGACTTTTATTCCACCTACACAATAGTGATGTTGATTTTTCTTTAAAGAAGCAAATATTTCATTAAACACAATCATTCTTGAACAGAAAAAAACTTTCTTTAACATCACGCATCTTTGGCAGGAGCAAAACCTTTTGCATATCGACGGCAAATATTAGGAGTCCATCCATTTGTTCTTATATCTCACTATCTTTATTGTATTCTTTTCTTGCTTACTTTTGCATTTTATTGTGCAATTGAGACTTTTCAGCATTTTCTTCATTCATATTCAATTCATAAAATAAGCATGTTAGAACATTTGTCAACACAAGGTTTAGAAAAACTTATGTTCATTTTCTTTAGTATATATACTCCGATAGGATTCATATGAACAACGGACTGATGCGTGTTTTTCTTGAAATAGTTTGTACATTGAAGCAACGGAGAGATCTGTTGGAAGGTATCTTACATGTGGAGCGTGGTCTCTTCTGAAATGAGAAATAACTTGATTGAAAGATTCGAATTCGATGTGATTCGTTATTACTTCTCTATTAACTCGATTGGCAGGTTCACGTTTTCCTCTGTTATCTAGCACTGCAATATTTCCTGACAAATTAGTTATGGATGAAGAAGCTGCATCAATGGAATGAAAAAATGATTTTATAACCTGATCTTGACTGTACCCTAAAGTGCTGAGAAAAAGTTTCTGACAGACTTTGATTGCTTGTTCTTGGGCATCGCTCAGTGTATACACATACGATGACTTCTTCCTTGATAAATCTCCCTTAATATGCCTTCTTTCTACTTCTTTCCTTGTTACTTTGCTTGACAACCATGCTCGCCTCATATCGTAGCAGTTTTTCCAAAATTTGGAGTGAATGTAGTTTCGCATTTCATCTGAAAACTTGTTGTGTCATTGATTTCCTCCTTTTTTAACCTCAGAAGCAACAGAGGTGTGATGGGAAGTCATTCCATTGCCATACACTGCTTCATGAGCATCGGAAACTCCAGGAGATTAAACTTCGATAGCAGCTGCTATATTATTCTCTTGAATGCATGAAATGCCTTGCCCTTCTGTCCTCAAAACACCTCTGAAAGGAGAAAAATAAAGAAATATTTATGCATTGCATTTAAGTAGCACCTACAATAATTTCGGGAATTACTGCATTATCATAATGATAATCATAACCATCATCATCTTTCCTTACCTCACTCACCACCACCTTAATTTATGCTTGTTACCTTGTATACACAGCATAACGGTGCAAGTATTTTTGTGTTAACAAATGGACACACATATAACTAAGAGGCATACAAATATATAAGGCTTGCTCCTGAATATAAATATATATAAACAACGATATATTAAAGATAAACGATATTGAAAGTTAAATGTCGGTGACTCAACAAGAGATGCAGGCAGCCGCGCAGTGCCGTGAACATGGCAAACACACACAAAGCACAAAAGAGAACATAATCTGGATCCAAATAAAAAAAAATCCTAAATTACCGGTTTATAGACCGACAATTCACCCATAGGGGGTCTAGCAGTCTAGGGTACCAAAGAAACAAAGAAAAAGAGGCTAGACAAACAGATGAAGCAAAACAAGCGAAAAAAAAGATCAGCAAAAGAAAAATATGCTGGGGTCAGGAGGGCACTTAAACCTCCAGGAACAAACACACGAGGAAGTGTAAGCCTGAACCCCTTTGCGGGCTCATATTTAGTTTGATATGATTTAATTTGATTAAAGATTAAATTTGATACCAGAGACAACACAAACTAATCATCTATCACCAGCCAAGCTATTCAACTTCATCTTGAAATCAATAATGAAAATATTTAATGAATTCCTATTTCTTTTACACTTCAGTAATTATGACTATTATTTATAATACAGGCCATATTGTTAAAAAAATTAGAGTTATTAAAAATATAAAGAAAACATTTAATTATAAATTTAAAATCAAATAAAGAGGCAAACGCATTTTGTGATAGAAAACAAAACTAAATTCAAATTAAAGCTTAATATGTTTTATACTTACTGTTCTTTTGAAAATTGGAAGACGTTTGATGGTGTATTGTAATTGCAAGCCATGGCTACCAGCCCTTCTGCTTTAACGACGAGATTATCTCCGACTGAATTAAAAGATAAAACTTGACATAGGCAGAAAAAAAACTCTTGTCCATTTCAGGACAGACGCGTAGCTCACAATTTGTTCAGCAAAAAACAGGTTGCTGCATGAGAGGAGTGGCAATAAATTGATAGAAAGCTTGCATATTCGGTGTTTTACGTCTGGATATCGTGCTACATATAAATGAAACAGACCAAATATTCAGTGTAATCGGTGTTTCTTCTATGTTAACCATGGTAGTGTCGCGTATATTCGGTGTGTGGTCAATTTCTAACTCAAAACGAGTGAAAGATGGACGTAAACCAATGCCAGAAATGGAATCTACGGGTCGAACTACATAAGAGTCAATATATAACTCAAATTAGGAAAATTTGTATATTCGGTGTTCTTCCTTTGCACGGTAGATATTGCTCTCCTTCCTCCAGCCAGTGGGATGGTGGAAGGAGAGCAATGAAGGAGAGTGATGATAATATTCTTGATGAAGCTAACATACCGGAAGAAGTTGAAAGTGAAGTGGAAATCAACGCGGAAGAAGAAAGATTCCGATTGCAGCCTTACCACTCATGAAGGGGAAAAACGATGGAGAAAAAATCTTTCATTAAGCCTACATAATGTTCTACAAACATTAAGTTGCGTTGCAATCCACAGTAGTAAAGATGTCTTCGTGATTTCTCAGCTTTTTTTCTCACCCGATATAGTTTTATTCATTGTCGAGCAAACGAATTTGTACGCTAGACGAGACAAAAATGACCACCAAAGCTTTCACGTAAATGAAGACGAGATAGCTCACTTCTCGAGACTGCTGTCAATAAGTGTATATCATCGTCTTCCAGCCGAAGACGATTACTGGTCAACCATTGATGATTTATAAGCACTGATTTATTAAAAAACAATGAATTGAGAGCGATATAGAGCAATATAAACTATTTTCATATTGCTGATAATAATAAGTTTGGCTTCATCAAAGGTTACAAAGATCCTCCCCTATTTTAAATACGGTGAGAGAATAATGTTAGTAGTTTGGGATTTTGCAACAAGCCTTTAGTATAGATGAGCTGATGGTGCCTACAGAGGACTTGACAGTGCTAAGCAGTTCATCAAGAATAAGCCAGTCAGGTTTGCTTTTAAGCTTTGGATACTCTGGAGCTCGAATGGCTTCCCTTTAATGTCAAGCTCCCAAAATCAAAAGAATCAGTGAGCACACTATGATTATCGATGTAATGGAACAGTCTTGTGTCTCAAATGGAATGACATAGCACAGTCACTGTCGCTAGGAACTACTTTGCTGTAAATCTAATTAACAAAGCCACTCGATCAGTCAAAAATTAAGGTAGGAAGGCGATATCTCAGCCTAACATCATTAATATATACAACTCAGGATTAGGTGGAGTTGACGTAAAGTGATCCATTGTTGTCAGCATATCCAAATTTAAAAGCAAGAAGTTGTGGTTAAATTTGTTCAATCACATCATGAACCTGTCTGTAATAGGTGCTTTCAGATTTTACGAATAATGTTAATCCATAGAGTACAATGACTCATCCACAGTTCAGGAGAGAGGTTACTCGTTCCCTAATAAGACGTGCGTCTTATCGAACCCGACCTGGTGGACCATCGGTAGCCCTTTCCTAAGCAAGCAGATTAGACGGGATCAACCACAATGTTGTAGATTGTGCGCAAAGAAGATGTGTACTTTGCATGGAAAACACCAGACTAAATTGTGAAAAGTGTACTAATAGTCTACAAAAAAGATGTGGCTAAATCTACCACAATAAGTAGAGATCTGTGATGTAATCAAAAACTTATTTTCTAAGAGTAATTTTGTTTTAAATGGAAACTTATTATTATACGAGTAAGATGTTAATTTTATTGATTTTGTAGCACAACTTTTTATCACAAATAAAGAGGATTCTTTTATATGCATTGTTTAATTTTCAATCATTAAGAGGTACCTGCACTCACCAACGTTTCCTTTTTTGGAACATAAAAAAATCGATGTTAGCATTGTGGTTTCCATAAATTGAGCTTGGATATCTTCTAACAACCATAAAAACAGATAAACTAATTATGATAAAACTTTATCTACTCCTTCATGTAGCCGCGGGTGATGGGTTAAAGAAGAAAATCATCACGTGCCGAAATTACTGATTTTTGCTCTCAGTTTGTGCTCAGTTCGTACTCGTAATCAGCCGTAATCAAATTACAGTTGTAATATGAAGAGTTTAATGAGATAATGGTCAAAATCGCTCAGAGCTTTCCAGAGAAGCTGATATCAATGGTGCAGACCATATTTTTTACTGCCTCTGAAAAAGTAATGGGATGCGGTAAAGTGGAGAGGGTGAAATAGGCCTGCATATAACCACATCCTCTAGAGTATCCACCAGTAATAACCGTTTTATTATCGTTGATTTTCAGAAACTTGTTCAAGAGTTATTCGGGGATGATGATATAAGCGGATGATAGTATTCTTAACAATGTGAAAAAAATAAATGTGAAGATATATAATTTTCAATATGCGGTTAAAAATGAAATGTATTTAACCAAGCTCTTCAGCAAGCCCTCGGAAGGAGCTCTTCTCACAGTCATGAGAGGATATCGCATAAGCCAGCCTTTCTAACGCAAAAAAGATGTTCGTATGAATTAGCTATTCTAATTTATATCCTTGCTTTCAAAGAAAATGGAAAATTCACTTTATCCATTCTGGTTTGGCCTTATAAATCGAGAATTATTAGTACTGGTGCAGTTTTAATTAAGCAATTAAAAGAGCAATGTTGTAGCTAACTAATTTCTTTATAAAAATAGATAATTGATAAACAAACCTTTGTTGATCCAAATTAGAAAGGCTGGCTTATGCGATATTCTCTCTTGCTTTGAGAAAAGCTCCTTCCGAGGGCTTGATGAGGAGCTTAATTAGCTACGGCATAGCCTTTTTATGTACTTGCATAAGTTTAAAATCGCCATTGAAAATAATTCTCAAATTTCAATATGAATATTACTTGTACGAGTTAAAAGATATAATTTCAGAGAATTTACGTATGTGGTAAAGAATAAAATGGAGATCAAAAGTGTCAAATGCTGCCTAGAGATCAAGAAGCCATTCAAGCAACCTTGAGAGTAATAAGAGTTGAGAGATTTGGCAGGAGCTTATCGGTCATTTGGGCTAATTTCTGCTTTCTTTAGAAAAGGATGAACCACATCTTGTTTAAAAGAAGAAAGAGATATTAAAATATCATGAAGGTAAAGAAAGATAACAGACAGGAACTCCTGAGTAAAATCTTTGATGGAAATAGTCTAGGAGACAAATTATTACTCAGGGGGGCACGAACGAGAGAATCCAGCGAGGATGGGGATGATAGGGGAGTTACTGGTGGCTAATAATAGCGATAAAGGGCATCTCAGAACGAATTTGGACTATTTTACATACAATAAGTTAAAAGATTCAGCAGGAGAGACAAGAAAAAGAGCCATAAGTTTGAACAAAATGTGTGATTTTTTGTTGTTTTCTAAAAGTATAAAACAAATTTGGGTATCGCGGACGGGATTTAGGTGGACGACCCGTTTTCTCTATTTACATTGACATTTCAAAAGAGTAGCTAAGAACCACGAGGCTTGCGGTTGGCGTTAAGAGATGGGACTAAGGAGATATAAACGTTAAGCAGAAGAAGATCCCTAATTTTTCTTTCGATTTTAAAGCGAAATACGAACAAATGAATAATCCGCACAAAGTTGTAGAAGAGATCTATAAGGTAGTAAAACTAGAAATAGTGAAAATATGTTTAAGACGTATATTCGCATATCTTACTCTAAGCTTTGATACATGGAGAGGAAACTGCTGGAGTTTGGGCCTAGAGCGCAGACAATCCTACAGATATCAGTTTTAGTAAGGTTCTCGATGTTGCACTTGACACCCTCAGATAAGTGTGGGAAGAATGCAAAGATGTTAAATACACCACCCCAACCGTGATGAGGAGTCTAACCAGCTTCATGATCGTAATTGATTGTTTTTTTTCTATGTAATTTTATTATTGACCTTTCATTAATTCTATTAGCCAATTATATTCAAGCATCGAAGGAATTGTTAGGCTTTAAAATCTAGCTATTTTTTGCCCTTCATTAAAAGCCTAACCTCATTGTCAGCCTGAAGATGGAAGTCGATGAACTTTGGAAATTAATATCCGAATAAAGATCCCAATATACTACACCGTGTAATCCTAAGTGGGGTTGGCCCTAGGAGGCTATTTAACCTGGCACCTGTTGAAGTTACACGACCCTAGTACTCCTAGCAGGCTTATACGAGAGGGAGACTCCCTTGCCTTTATTTATTCGCTACTTTCTTTACAAGGCCCTTCCCCTCCCCATCACCCTTTCGATAATTCTGACTAGTCGCCGATCAGTTTCTATCCACTCGTCATGAGTAGATCCCTAGTGTGAGCGGATTCGCACTATGTTATCTCGCCTCCACTCAAACAATGGTAGTCTTTACCATACCAACTCTCTCTCTTCCCCTTCCATAATTAACCATACGCTTGCTCACATCTTAATTTTCTTTTGTCTATGTTTATATAGTCAAAGTCCCGGTAGCGCGCAATGCTGCGGAACGTTTAGCCAATGGACCTATCTCCCCACATGGATCGGGATTCCTGGAAGGGGCTTTAGCAGTTGCCACCATGGTTCACAGACTGACAGACTGCATTGGCGATTGTCTTTCTCTCACAAGAACTGTATAGAAGTTATGAAATCAGCCCTGTAGGTTGCAGTACACAGAAAATCAGGTCCCGAGAATTTAAAGTTACATCCATTTCTGCCTCGACTTTTCCCTTGATCCGCTAACCCCCAAAGCTGCGACAGCATTAATTATTTTTGCCGTAGGCAAATCGGTCACACTCGGAGGATGCATCTCCATCGGATTGGGTGCTGTTCTGCACCTTTCTGCAAATATTACTTGGTATCCCAGACACGTTTAATTTGAATATATTAACGGGGCTGCTTTGTTCGTGGTATTTGTCCAGCAATTACTACCATTTGTTGCTCTTCTGAGCCAGTATGTGGTGTCAGAGTTTTTGAAAGGGAAGGACCTTCTGACACTATTAAATCTTTTAAATTATTGACTGCGGTCTTTGGTCCTCCTTTCAACTTAGAGTGGTGTAATTTGCTCTCTGCTAATTGTTAACTGTTTTATGCGTTTTTTCCCTATAATTATTGTATGTTATATATTGTATCAGAGTTTTTATATCCTTTTTAAGTGCACTATATTCTATTTGTTTCACCCCGTTTCATTTTTTTATTTTCCTCTAAAACAATTTTCCTATTGTCGCATATCTCTGTTAGAGGAACTTTCCATTGTTATTAGCCAAAGTTGCGAATTATAAAAGTGTTTCTATTCTTATTTCCGGCTGCGGCTTAGCAGAGTTATAACACTACGATTAACGCGAAGTTAACCCCAACGGGTCGACTATGACGTCGCCGGATGACATCCGGATACGGGTCGAAGTGTCGCGGCTGCTATAGGCTGAAGTGACCAGTGATTAGAATCTCAGATTAAGCTCTTAATCTCTACTAAGAAATAAAATGTCTAAAGAGAAGTCCTGTATGTGGTAAACCTCTATCAAAGTATTATATTATTATTCCAAGTTTCTAATGCTGATTCTGTCCCTTAAGATCATTGAAATTGCTTGTGTAATAGAAATGTATTTATATTACTTTAAATGTAAACTTTTAGTTTGTATTTCTCTGGTTTTCCATCGATTTGATATTGCTCTTGACTAATATTAAATCGAAAAATAAAAATATATTTATCCTAGAGTGGCTATTACGGTCTTTGGCTGTGTAGTAATTCTTTAATTCTGTGTGCAAGCGTCTAAAATATTTCTACTCTTAACTACTATAACTTAAAATGGTTACTAACTTATCAAATAGTTTCTTTAAAAGATGGAAAGTGTATGGCGAAAATGATACAGAATTTTGTCAAACTTCAGGTCCTAAATTCAGAAGTTATAAATTTTCTCCTTAACTCGGCCGTAGCCATTGAATCTAGATTTATGTAGATCCAGCGTTGATAGGCGTCAGGTGCCTCTTCCTTTTCAAGATAGTTAAAACTACCTTTAATTTTTGGAACACATTCATTTTATAACTTCTCGAATCAAACTTAATAAAAGGGCTTTATTTTTTTCTTGTTTTTTGTTAGCTTCTCTAAATTGAGCAAACCTTTTTTGTTTAGAGGTTAAATTTAACTTGGCATTAGTTGTTACCTGGTCTAAGTTCTGAAATTATATGTTAGTAGTTTGAATTAAGCTTACCATTTTTCTTCGATCTTAAGATTAAAATTTAAATTCTAAAAAAAGCAGCCATGGTTAATTTTTTATAAATTTGCTGAACTTCGCCAATTATAATAATTTCAAAAATGAACCCTAAACTATTTCCCCGCTTTCAAAAAATCACGTTGCTAAAATATAGTTATAGATAAAATAAAAAACAAGCCTTACTTAAATTTTCCTAAATTTTCTGAACTTCACCAATTGTAATTCATTTTCTTTTAAAACATTATAAAGCATTGGATAATCCTATTTATTTTTCTTAACTAAACAATTTTGTTTTATTTAAACTCTAAAGAAATTCTTAGAAATTACCTTGATAAAAATTTAAAATATACTTAAGTCATAACCAAACTAAGATGAAATTATTATTCAAGTACTTCGAAAAATCCCGTTGTTAAATTATAGAGTTAGTGAAGTGATCATGATAATGATGATGATTATAATTTATAGAATTATTAACCAGGAAAGAAAACAAGATCCATTTGAGCTTGCCATTTCCAGTTATCAGAGGGAAATTTAGTTTTTTCGTCTTTTTCAACTTGTCTACAATAAGTTTCTTAAACTAAATTAACCCTTGATCTTCCATTTTTCTTTTTTTCTGGAGAGAATAACATTTAGGTGAGATTAATTTTCGTATTTTCTTTCAAAGAGAAATAAAAGCTGTGCTGATGAATTTATTTAGCTTTACATTATTAAAAAGCTCGACAAAGATGTATGTTTTCATTTTGTGAAACGAAGATATGCTGAAAGTGAGATGCGAATTTTCCCTTCCTTAGCACGCTGAGGAGTGTTTTCTTTCGATTTAATAATATATTTCAAAGGAATTTCTTCTTAAACAAGGTCTGCTGACCAAAAACTCGCGTGCGCACACTTTGTAGAATATTATTGCATATGATAGTATAGCATAGCACAGCATTGCATAATATAGCACAGCATAGTATAACATAACATAATATAAAATAGCATAGTACATTATAGTATAGTATAGCATAGCATAGTCTAGCCAAGCCTAAAATAGAATAGTATAGCCGCATACCTTAGCATAGCTAATTTATAGCTGAAATTAGCATAATATATCTTACCCTTGTACATCATATCTTAGCATAGCTTAGTATAGCCTAGCCTATAAATCCTAGCATAGCATATCCTATTCTAGGCTTGCCTAGCACAGTATAGCATATTAGAACCTAGTATAGTCTATCAGAGTATCGACTGAATAATTATGATATTGCCAATACAAAATAATTCCAGGGCTAACCTTGGGAAGACTTTGGCAATTACATCATTCGAAAGGGAATATAAAACAACATAAGGGTTATAAACTTCGCTTGGATCGGCCAAATAGTTATGATGTTATTGCCCCCCCCCCTAAAGTAATTCACGGGCTAACCTTTAGAGGACTTTGGGGTTACGGGACTTTGCGGGGGAACAGATAAAACGGTCTGAAAGGAGGGACTGGCAGACTCTCAATCTCCTCAAGGAATAGCGAACTCAGGGTTAAATAGCCAGGTGGCTGGTCTGATAGATAGCCCCAGGGAATGGCCGTCCATAGAGGATTCTCGACTTCAGTATATGTAAACTTACTTCGAGATAACGAGTCGGATTGGACAGCGAAGTTTGCCTTATGATATGGAGGTAAGGTTAGTACTGCTGCTCTCGCGGGGGAATAGACATGCCTGGGAAACATGGGGGCGAGAGCTCGGCGTTATCGCGAGGGAGAAGGAGCAAGGAAAACAACTTTAGAACAGTCATTGTTCTTCGAGCCCGTTCGACAAGAAACGGTTCTCGCTCCCCTGATATCACGTCAGTGGTAATTTAATTCCACCCTTTTAACGTTCTTCAAGAGAACGCTTGGTTACACCAATAACCTCAATTGTTCACCCAGAACATCTCCGATATCCTGTTTCAAGGATCGCTTGTACTCCTGAGCCCCACTTCGCTCCTACTCCTCGAAGTGTGCCCTTTCCCCCTCGTTAAGGACGAGCCCCCCTAAAAACCCCTACTCCTGTAAAGGAAATCGCCAGTCGGACCGAACCATTCCTTCAAAATGCCTTCATCTGCACGACGACCTTATAAATACGTAAGATACGAATTGCATTTAACTATTTAACTTTGTTCCAACTTAACTTCGTGCTTTAACACGGATTTAGCCAACCCTTTCCCTTCTTGTTTGTTTTGTCATTTAAATCCCTCCAAATCTTAATCATCCGCTTAGTCAAATTTATTCTATGACCTTTTTGATTTCATGTGTATCTCCCACTTTAATCCCTGGTCATGTAAATATTTTCCATGTGTTATTTTTGTTAGATTAATTAATAAAATTCTATTTTATTAATGCTTGCATTATTATTTATCCTTGGGCTCCGTTCCACTTCTTAAGTATATTGAAGATAAATAAGACCTCTCCAGGCCTACTTATTAACGTAGAGTAATACTCGGCCATCTGATCAAAACCCTGCATTCGAATATAGAATATTCCCCACAAAGAATAGATATATAGTATATCGTCAGGAGCCTTTTCTACGACGGACCGTTTTTAGAGCATTTCAATTTTCTTGAAATTTTGACTTGGGATAATCCCTCTTTGGACAATGGAATGATTTGAGCTGTTTGAGCTCTAAGAACTTGTGTCTTAAGAGACATTAAAAAAAAACTTACCACTTGTAATTTATTAATAAGATAACTAATAAAAAAAGGTAAATAAATGTTGATATTTTAGTATCACATATTGAATGGCAGAAGGTTGACCCAACTAATTATGCCCAATATGCCAAAACGCATTAAAGAGTTTGTAAAAGCAAATGGACGACACATCAAATATTGAGTATTGATTGAATATACGCAAAAATGTTTATTTTTATTATGTCAAATATTAAATAAATGAGTTTCAATCATATTCGTCACTTTTTACCTGCAGCGAAGCGCCAGGTCAAGGCATGGTTTTATTTCTCAAAAGGAGTAAAGTTCAATTGTAGCCATTTAAAGCCCTGAAATGACCCATATGACCATGATACATAAAGTTATTCACCCTGAAGATTTCAAATCTACCCTCGGATTTGACGCTGGGTGGCGCCATCTAGTGGCAGAGGTCTCATTTAGCCATTTAGCTATTCAAAGGGATTCGTAATTGTTTGAACCATGGGAAACCATCAATGCAATAACCATTTTTCATCTTATCACAAAACGCCACAGCTTATTGGAGGAACTTTACCTCCTGTTCATACCTGTCCCATAATTTTGCACAAGGTTGCATGTGTGGTGATATCTGAGTCACTTCATTAATTCTGCCCCCTGGCACCTGATTCTCTCTGAATTATGCTGGAAAACACAAATATCACCAGGAAAATAGTTATGAGTCTTTCCTACAGTTGTTCTTTGGGAAGATTTTAAGCAATTCCTAGTTTGTACTGGTGTTCTTAGATTGAACCTTTCCTTTCAAATCATTTTTCCATGTATTTACCTTTAAACCACCATTTTCAGGTCTCGCTATTTGTAATCATATTAGTTCATACGTACACTATAGAGTTTGCAAAAGTGCCCTTGAATTCCATTGGTCTAAGCACTCCTGCTTTAGACGATATCGTATCATAACCAAACGTGACACGTAAATATAACTTAGAAAGAAGAAACCTGATACTGAGTAGTACGAAGACTTGCTTCGCCAATTAGTCAATCACATAAAGAAAAAATGACGCACGCACTAGAATGATTCAAAAAGGCAAAAAAAGAATTAATTAGAATGAAAAATATAATGTTGATTTTTACACTTAACTTCAGTTTGGTTTCGTCAATTTTTATATACAATGTGACAGTGTTGCCCATCATTTCGATCACATCTGAGGCCAAGTTCTAGAATAGAAATATTTCCTGAACTCTGGATTCTATTTTTACGTTTATTTTGTTGAACTTCATCACCCAATAGTGACGCTTTTAAAGCCATTAGGAGCCATCCATGCTAATAAAGACCAATCAGTTAAATGTTTGCCTCTTTCTTAAATGCATGAAATTCAATGCAAACATCTATCAACTTAAGGCAATTAGGTGTTAATATGTTAATTCCATTTTGAGCCCTTAAATCTGAATGTGAATCATGAAAATTCTTGAGGATCAAAGGCTTGCCGTAAGAGGATGCCAGTTGTAGAATAAGCAATTATGCTGTAGCTAACATCTGGAGAATTAATATTCTAACACCAATGCCTGCAGACGATCAGCCGCTATATTTATTTGACCTAATTTTGATCATTAATCTTTATTATTTTCTTTACATACATCTCTTTGATGCACTTCTTAGTTTTCGCTTGAAATTAAAAAAAATATATATCAAGAAAAGTTGGTTACGTAATACGAGCTCGAATTCTGGTTATTTCCAAGGTGGACGGATTACTTTTGTTAATTTGAGGTTCCCTAGAATGATTTTCATTCACTTGCACAATGAATTGCCTCGTACTTCTTGTTTTAAGTTACTTATACAAGGGTTTAAAGACGCTTCTACCACCTAAAAGCAATTTCGAATTATCTTTTTTTTTCTTAGAGCTTGGCTCATTTGGGAGTTTCGTTCCCGAAGGGGAATTTTGGAAAATAATGTTAAATTCATATCTCACTTTAATTGTAAATACTTTTATTCGGGTATGTTATATTTTCGCTGTATGTATATTCAACTTTATTACACCTTAATTACAATCGAAGCCAACGCCAGGGGAATTGTACCACCTACTGATTTCTAGGATACCAGGTACTGTTCGTAAGTTATATGTACCTCTACAAGGATTATTAACTCCCTTACCTCACCACATTTTCATCAATCGCTTTTCAGAGACTCTCTTTAGGGAATGACCAAGATGGTTTTAGCGTCGAATTAGGAAGGAACCTTTACTTTTGACTCTAATATTACTAGCGGTATTTGTACTGAGAGGAAACGAATACAAGTCATAATTGCAATTATTTTTCATTAAATTATCTTCAGATTTTGATTTTTAGAATTGAAAAGTCGAATGTATAAATATTATCCTTAAACTTTTTAAACCTGAAAGTAAAAGAGAGGGGATTTTTTTTTCAAAACTGTAGAGGTTGAAAGAGATACGTAACTTCTTGGTCTTTGGTGCTGTAGGCAGTCTCTTTCTTTAACTACTACCACTATGTACCAGTCACTCATGGTCACCTCCCAAACGAATACAAGTCATAATTGCAATTATTTTTCATTAAATTATCTTCAGATTTTGATTTTTAGAATTGAAAAGTCAAATGTATAAATATTATCCTTAAACTTTTTAAACCTGAAAGTAAAAGAGAGGGGATTTTTTTTTCACAACTGTTGAGGTTGAAAGAGATACGTAACTTCTTGGTCTTTGGTGCTGTAGGCAGTCTCTTTCTTTAACTACTACCACTATGTACCAGTCACTCATGGTCACCTCCCAAACTATATTACTTTCTTTACCAGCCTTTACGAAAACACTACGCTTGTACATCTTGTCGCGCAGTCCCTGTTCCAACAGGACAGAGGAGATGAGACCATCTCTAATCAAGCTATCATCCAAGGATTGTTCTCTCGGTGACGAGGAACAATACCAATATGCCCTGCCTAAACTTGACTGAGGAAATGGATTGATAATTATCAGAAAATATATCACTCCCATACTGATCATCGTGAATGAATCTTTACGAGTCGAAAAATCAGTTAAAATCATAAACTGTCACTAAAGTTATTAAAAATCCGACTGAACATGACGCGAGCTAAAATCTCTAGATTGTAATACATATAGAAAAATTTGGAATAGGAGAGACTCAAAAATGCGACCTGTAACTCCGAATGGTGTTACCATACATGAGATTATGGGCATCACAATCACACATTTGAAAAGAACGGACAGGAAGTAAATGATGTAAAGATTTAACATAAAATAAACAGTAAAATATTTTGATAAAGAAAACCTTCTCGGCTACTACCTGAGCAGTGCAGAGTTGAAGGAGAATAAAATAACAACACAATGTTATCAAATAAAAAACATCCAATGATATTTCCACTGTAAGATGGAACATATTGTTACTTGCGAGTGGAAACAACTGCGAAAAATTTGTTGACACCGCCCGACATACCTCTTGTGGACAAGAAATATCCCTGTGAAAAACACCGACTTGCCAGCGCGTCACGACTTAGAGGATTTTGATAAAGTTGAAGAGATTTAATTAGTAGAAAATGGATATGAAGTTCTTAAAACAGAATGAACGTGAACACAAGAAGGCACAAAACCTCGGGAGAAAAGCAAGTCCAAAATGGACTTCCTCCAATAATGTTAGTAGTTGTCGTAGTATCATTTTTATTTGAAAGATTAGTTGGGTGGGGGGCGAATGGACGGCATAAAACAGTTGAATAAGAAATGGACCCAAATGCATAGTCACGGTCAAACCTCTGAGTCCAAAGAGGTTAAGATGTTAGACAGGAATGAGGGAACAATATTCGAGGTAAGTTATAAAATACCGTATGCAACTCAGATGAGGTCTCAATAAGGGAAAACCACTTCGTCTTTAGAAGGAATGACACTGATAAATAAAACTCTTCAGGCAAGGGAGTAATTGTTTTTGGAGTAGCTGTCTTATGAGAATCCAAGCATTATAACAGTCATAACTCGCTGCCTTTTGAATGCTGACCTCAATTTTAGCATAGTCACCAGCCGTACAGACACTTCCTCACGTATATCTGAGTATCTAACGCTTCTTACTTTGAGCTTCAACATGGATGCGAAGCAGAACATCATCGAAAATCTCACGAGCTGCCAGATCAGGGTACACTAATTACGGCCAAGATCCTTTCAGTACCAAGGCTTACGGCCCTAATACGCAGGGGGTTCGATTACGTGAGGGAAATTCTGAGGGCAGATTAAACCTTAGGTGGTGACCTTCAATATGGTTCTTTAGGGATGGACTATCAGTAATCTCCCGTAAACTAAGATCGTGTAACTCTAAATGCGGACGTTAACCTTTTGGTGCCAAATGTAATAATATCCTGTCATGCTTCCTGCAAGGATGCACAGCAGGTGCCATTACAAGAGAGGTAGCACAATGTCATAGCAGACCATAAGTTATTTAGTTGGTAATGTTTAGCGTTAAAGAAAATATCCAAGTAGGGAAAAGTGGTTTCAACCTCGATGGCGAGTTTGCTGATTGTCCAGACGAAATGGCTCAAGCAATGAAAGAATCTTTCTTTCAAACGTACACTTGACAAATTTATTGGTCTGAATCCGTGCCAATTAACACAGCGTAGGGTTTTGTTATTAACAGGGTTGTAGTAATATAAACGCAATTAACAAAAGTAAATATGTGACTATATGTCTAATTACATGTCCAAATTGGTTTTTCTAGCGGGTTTAAATAATGGCTATGCGTAATCCAGTTCACCACGGAGCATTGCCCACCTATTCATTATCTTCGTAGAGAGGGTATGGTCTTAAAGCAGATTATTGTATACCGGAACGTTTACTTTGATGTATAAACAGATGAGCGCCCTGAAACCAGCCCTCCCCGAAAGGAGCACGGCGATTTTTTGCCCACAAGCTTCCGTGCTGACGGGCCTCAGCGCCCCATGCGGCCACAGTTTAGTCTCTTCTCCTTCTTCATGGCAGCTTGTCTTCTTACCCTGCTAGTTCACTTTCCCTATAACCTCTCTCACAACTCTCTTTTCAGGCGTCTAATTACGCCGGGTAGACACCGACCAGCTTCCTCTCACTCAGCTATCCCTGATTGTGGCTGCGGGGTAGGGAACAAAGCCCCATGACCCTTTGTTCCAGTTTTTTGGTAGTTTTTTAACAATCTGCCTTATCCCCACCCTCACCTTTCTCGCATACCATGTCTTTCTCTTCTAACAGACTATGAGTTTTACGCCAACCATAACGTGGATTCATCATGCTTATAGTCTGCATAGCCGCCGGGCGGAAGGAGTGGCTTCTAATGGGAGGGGCTGTCTTCGAAAGCCCGGAATTTAACACTCGCAGAGCGGGCTACTGCACGGGAGGGGGGAAGAATAGGGTGCTCATGCACATTAGTGAGGATTCCTTAGCTTCATCCTTTACCTACCCTTGACAATCTTTGAATCCGATCTCTGGTAGATCGACGGCAGCAAAGGAGCTCCTCCCCCTATGATTTCTCAGACGGCCTTTCAAACTTCTTTTACCGGAAAGGAGGCTTAATCCTCTCCTAGGACTTCCCGTCACTGAAGGTAGCCTTGGGCGAATCCATCGCTTCTACAGTGGCAGTCTCTCCTTTGCTTTCGCAAGAGAACGCCAAGAGAGCAGGCAGGCGGCCCAAAATTGATTGCTCCAGGTGTGGAAAGCTTTATTGGGCCAAACCCCTTAGAGGGACAAGAGATAACAGTGACCATCGGACCGGTCTCCCTAATGTCCTGCTGTCATGTATCTGCAGCTTACAAAGGGTCAACATAGCTACCCCCTTCTCTTCGCCGACGGATGCCGGTTCGCCGTCATTAGAAAAGGAACCTCCAATGAGATCCGTGATGTCTTGGCGGTGTGTCTGTGGAATGAGAGGGGTGCACATGGAGCCCCCTATAAGATAGAGATGGTCCTGGAGGTTAGCTAGCCACAGAAGGCAGAATATGGTACGGGGTCGAACGCGGGCTTGGTTCCAAGGATTAAACTTGAGCCCCCACCTGGGCAAGCTTCTCTCCCGTCTGGCGCCCCTTTGACAGCCAAGACCTTCTTTATTTCAGAGAAGGTTCTTGCTGAGATGTGGTCATCTGACCTAAGTTCTCATTCCACCGGAGGAGAGAAGCGGATTATTTCCCTACTCTCTACTCCTAAAAATAAAAAAAAACAGAAAAAAGACAAAAAACATTCGGGTCTCCTCTCCCTCCGCGAGATACCCCGCGGACGGACGGGTCAGCTTTCGTTTCGGTAACCGACTTAGCCGATTTCGGCTGGTCCTGCCCCTGTGCTATACCCCGGGGGGAAAGTCACAGACAAAGACCAAAGTCGCAAGTGCGCACAGGGGATCCTCGATTACATTGGAGCTCTTATTTCAGAGAATACATAACGTTTTCGAGTCCGCTGCCTTCAAACACTTTCTGGCTATTCGCTGCACTGGTGGTAGCATGTTGGCCAAGGGCAACATGTTATGTAGCGCCTAATTGCAAGATGGAGTAGAGCCTGTTGGCCCGTTTGAAATCCTGAAATTGGGTACACAATTCGAACTCTGAAAAATATTGAATGGTGTAACAATGAACTAATGTATAACAAACCAAATACTTGTAAATAATGTTAAATCGCAATAATATATATCAATGAAAAATAGAATAGGTTGTAATGAGGCAAGCGAAATCGCTGTAGTTTCTAAGCGAATGTAAAAACATGTACACATTACAAAACAGATGTGAACCGAAGGTTTGGACACAGATAACGGAGGCAAAGGAAAAAAGCTGGTCACACATAGAGCGGAGTCTAGTCTGAACAGCTGCCAAAGTTTACATGAACCCATAAAACGACGAAATCAATCTTGCTATGGATGTCGGCTTGATAAGCCTCGTCATGTGGCCAAAATGTAAATAATCTTTGGGTGCACACGTGCCTACACTAAATATGCACACATCCTTTGATTCCGCCCAGCAGTCTGAGTAGAGAACACACGCAAATACTTATGACCCTATAAGCTCCGTCCTGCGTCCAGATTAAGAGAAGAGAAGTAAAGCCAGTTAATTGGAGTTGATGTAAATTGACGGGCTAAAACATTCTCATTATTATTATTCATTCGTCATTATTCTCGTTCTGGTTTGTATATTATTAGAAGCGCCAGTCCGTACCTCTTCCCCAATTCATCCGTCCATAGTCCCAACAATTTGACGCAGAATGAGACTTACGAGAAACACGGAACATTGACACTGATTGTCAGCCCATAGGCGTGAGCGCACAAACAAACCACTGAAAACTGAACTATTTCGCTTGTTCGAACTGGGTTAGTCCTCTCCGGAGATTAAAGCCCACAAAACGCCATTTTTCCTCCTAGTCCTTCCTTTGCCAAGCAATAACCACGTTACCTTTCGAACCAATTCTACAAGCGGATTACCCGAAAGAACAGTTTAGACTTACATGCGTCAGATTCCTCTGAGGCGGCCATGGTTAGTGCTCTTCGCGCACTTGATGGCACGCCGGTGAGTGTGACAGCGCACACAACTATGGAATCACTTAGAGATGGTTGACGAAAGAGCGGCGATCAAGTTTGAAAATGTGAAGAGAAAACGTGAAGGGGATTCGACATCCACACGTATACTCGGCGTCACGTTCGACTCTGAGAAGCTCCCTGAACCGGTGTATGTCGAGTGAAATTGCTCAGGCATGAAGGCATTCGTGCCACTGCAGCTGGGGTAATACTACTGCCACCGCTTCGGCTATCCGAATCGCTCCTGTAGACGTGGAAGTTCGTGGTTACCCGATGTATGTGTAATTTGGTCCAAAGCCACACACAATTAGTCCAAATAGTTTATGGGCAAGTGTGTCCAATGCGGATAGCACACCCGGCTTCTTCGAAGCAATGTGGTGCGTATCACCTTCAGAAGGAAATCCTAGTCGTTCAAGCCCAGGATCTTCTCTCATTTCGCGAGGCACTGCCTGGGACGTTTTTTGCCTCACTGATATAATAGGCACCCTTTGCTCCTAGCCCGTCCAGGCATACGAGCACGGTCATTTCACCGCCCGTTCAGAACATTCTGCTGGCTCTACATACTTCTCGGCTCCTCCGAGATAGCTGGTGGCATAAGAGGTCCACACACAACCCCAGCTAAAACCAGGGATTACCGCCCCCTTTCCCTAGCGTGAATGTTTCCTGTAAGGAGAAAATGGCCGCGCGGCTCGACTAGGAGGCTCATATGCGCAGTTTTAGTGTCTCTTGTACCCGCCTCATGGATATTCTTCGTTTCGTGACGTTCAGCACCTGTGTTGCTGATAGAGCTACTGGCTTGCTTCTCTTTCAAGTCTTTGTTTGTTCGAAGCTTGACTACAGATGGTGGATGCGATCTACCACATCGGCATTCGCCTGGCGACCGGTTCCTTACACACGTCCCCCATTGAGACTCTACTTGTCAATGCTAGCAGTTGATACTCGCTATGTGACGTGCATATTGCATTATTTACCTGTACGCGCGAGCCCAGCACCCAACTCAGTGGCCACAGCTCTAACTGCAACTGAAGCTCATTTCGATGGTGCCTATGCCAGCGAAAGACACCAGTCATACCCTAAGCCATTTAGGTTTAGGGATAAGAAACTCCTTCAAGAGCTTAGTGTAGCTCTCTTGCCGATGGTGCCCCTGGTCATGCCCAGGATGCTACCCTCGATGTTACCTCCTTTGCTTAATTGTCGCCACACCTATGCTGCCAAAGATTCTACAGACCCTGGAATATTGCTGTCGCCATTTTGGGGCCACACTCTGTGTCATGCTGGAACCATGCCTGTGTATACGGACGGCGTGAAGGCTTTCGTGCCACTGCCGCGGAGGTGCTACTGTCACCGCTTCGGCCATGTTAATCGCTCATGTAGACGGGCAAATTCGGGGTTATCAGAAGTTTGTGTAAGTCGGAAATACTAAAGGACCTTCGGGAAATCGGCCACACCCAGTGGGGAGATGGGTGGCCTCGGAGACAGGGAATCATCCAAAAGAGGAACTTCCGCCTCCTAAGAAGCCCATCGCTTACCTAAGCTTTCGAGACAGAGGAAGGAATAGACTCGTATGGCGAGCCCAACGTTTTCCAGTAAGTCATCGAAGGCGAGAGCACCTTCAGAGAATTGTTCGGCCAACATCTCCCGGTTTCTGCCTCCGGGAAGCGTACGGCCATTATGAAGCTCTTCTCTTCGAAGAGGGACCCCGCATCTCCTCCGAGTTAGGCCTGGCAGGTATGTTCTTTTAATAGAATTGCTGCGACTCCGGGCCAGTTGAGTGGAGCTGCGGAAGCTCGTCATCTCCCGTTACCCGTTCGTGATCTTTTTACAGGCGACCATTTTTTAGCGGGTCTCCTCTGCCCACCCTCCATGGATATAAGGGTTTTGCGACTACACCACCAAGGGATGGGGACTGGGCAGGAGGATGCATGATTTACACTCGGCAGGATGTCTCCATTCGTCTCTTTGCTATAGATACCTCCTCTCAGAGAGTAGCTGTGCAGTTGCACCTGGATAGGAGGTATACTGTTATTTCCGCATACATTCCACCGTAAGCTGACTTCGACGCGGGGGACTGCCGCCGCGTCGGGGCATAGTTTCCGAGGCCCTTTCTCTTGCTCGGAGATCTCAACGGCAGACACCCGCTTTGGTGAGACAATTCGATTAATCCCCGCGGCCAATCCTTATCGAACTGATCGACGAGCAGGAGAAAGAGAGCCTAAATGTGGATGAGTTTACGCATCACTGACCAATAACTGCTTCATTTTCCTGCCTCGATCTATCTTTATGCTCTCGGGATGCACAGCATGATTTTGATAATGGGGTGGTCAATGACTCTCATGTTAGTGATCAGTTTCCCATTCAAATATAATTTGCTGTTCCGCTGCCACCTGAGAGGCGCGGGCGCGGTGGTGCGCATTTCAGGAAATGAATGATTTATCTATCTCAGTCGACGAGTTTAGCTCGGTTGATGAGGCCGTTAAGTTCTTCTCAGTCAATCTCATCGCCGTAGGTCTAACTACAATTCCTAGAACGTCTGGCAGTTTTGCACGCTGACCACTTCCTTGATGTTGAGCGGAGTGTGAGGTGGCCCTCAAACAGAAGCGTTATGCCTAAATGTGCTATAAACGCCGCCCAAACGATTTCACCGTCGGTGAATTTAAGCGAGCTAGGGCTAGGTTCAGGGAAATTTTGAAGCACGCCCGCCGCTCTTCTTGGCGGGCATAGGTGTCTTTACTACAAGGGAAGACCCCTCTGGCAGAGGTGTGGATGCTACCAGGCATTGAACCGCATCTCTCTCTATGCCGAAGCGCACAGGCTTTGGTTTTCCTTGGCCAAGACTAAGGTGATGCACATCTGCCGCCATCCAAGGCTCCACCCTGACCCAAACATCTTTTTAAATGGGATATACCTGGAAGTGATGGACTCGCACCGTTTCCTTGATCTTGTATTTGACCAACGGTTCACCAGGGAGGCTCATATTTTCAGCATTATAATTTCTTGTATCTCTCGTTCCGTGACGTTCAGTGCCTGGGGCGGTGATAGAGCTACGGCCTAATTTTTTATCGATCCTTTGTTGGTTCGAAGCTCGACTACGCATTCGAGTTATATGCCTTCGCAGCCAAGCGTGTATTGCCGGCCTTCGCCTGGTGACCGGTGCCTTCCGCACTTCCCCTATTGAGAGCCTACTTGCCTATGCTGGGGAGATAACACTCGCTCTGTGGCGTGCACAGTGCATTATTCGGCTGTTCGCGAGAGCCCGGCGCCTCCCTCATTTGTCAACAGGTCTCACTGCATTCCCGGCTGATCTCAACAGCGCCTATGCCGCCGAGAGACTGCAATCATATCGTAAGCCTTTCGGATTCAGGACCTGGAAACTTTTTCTATAGATAGATATAGCTCACGGGCCATGACGGCCCTGGTTCTGCCCAGAAAGCTAACCTGGAGGTTACCAGCTTACACCATCCGTTGCCACGCCTCTGCTCCAAAGCTTCTACAGCGCGGGAGTATTACGTTCGGCTTTTTTTGGAGCACACTTTGTGTCACGCTGGAACCGTGCCAGTGCATACGAATGGCTCCAACTCCAAAGAGGGGGTCGGTTTCGACGCCGTATTCTCTCTGATTGAAGTGAGCGGGGCTCTGCTGGCGCTGCGTCTGTCTTCACGGCCGGGTTGGTTGAAATACACCACTCGGTAGGGATATTACGCGACGGGCCTTATTCGGAGATCGTATTGTGATTGATAGCGACTCCCAAAGTGCCCGGATTGCTCTCAGGGCAGTGGAATTCCCGCATCTCATAGTTCGCGATATCCGTGACGCCACAGCTTTAGTGAGCCCGGTAGATGTCGAGTTATCTTTTGCTGGATTCCTGGACATGTAAAAATTAGGGAAATGAGCGCGCTGATGACGGGGCCAAAGAGTCCGCGAGAACTGGATGACTAGACCAGCGATGCATTCTCCAGAAGCCTCCTGTCCGAGAAACGGGTCACCTTCGGCTCTCTTTCAATCAGACAAACTAGTGTTATTCTCTGATGGAAAATGTTGCCTTTGGTCATTATGCTACCATCAGTGGAGCAAATAAGTAGAAAGCGTTTGAAGCCAGTGGGCTCGAAATAGCCATATAATCTCTGATTGAGGGCCCCGACGTAAATGAGGCTCCGCTCTGGGCATTTCAATTTTGGTTTTTGTCTGGGACTCCCCACCCGTTGGAGCACCGGGGCCGGACATGCCGATTTTGGTTTGGTCGCTAAACGGTAGGGAAGCGTACCCGTCCGTCCCTGTGGCTCACGTGGTCATACAGTTTCCTTTCTTTTTAGGAGAGAGGTGGGGAATGAACCTGCTCGTCCCCGGAAGGAGCCATCCGGCTAGATGGAGCGCCCTCACAAGTTCCTTCTCTGAAATGGAGAAAGTCTTGGCTTTCACAGGGGCACCAGTTTGTAGAGAAGATCCCTCCTATCCTTGTAACGCGTTGTGGCCTCGATCTGTCTGAGAAGAAGCTTACACAGGGAAGGACTTGGATTATGTGCATGGCACCAAGTACGGGTTCGACCAAATCGATGTTCCCACCGTCTGAGGCTGGCTTACCTAAGTGAACATCTCCATCTCATGTGGGGGGAGGCTCCATGTGGCCATCCCCCCTAAGACATTGCGGATCCCCTTCGAGACCTTTTCTCTCTTCATGGGCGGGCGAAATCAATTGGGGAAGATAAAAGGGCACGCACAGTGTTTCCTTGTAGACTGAACGCACGAGAAGGAGTCGCCCATGGGCGACTCCATAGAAAGGGGTGAAGTAGAGTACCCTGCACCTGTAGTCCTATGGGAGGAGCAAGCCTGCTTTCCGGTCAAAAAGATGTTTGGAGGGTCCCCTTCGAAAAAAGAGAGGGCGAAGCTCCATTTTCCCAGTAGATTTCACCAAAGGGAGAGTTGATGGGGAGATTAAATAAACTACCTCGGTCGGCATGGTGACCTTGTTATTTCACGAGACACAAACACTAATCATCCACGCAGTAGCTAGCTCTGCGAGGGGTGATCATGGGATCGCCAGAGCTGGCAGCAGCCATTTAGGAGCACACGTTCCACCCAATTACCAGGCTCCCCTCCGGCATGACAGCTCCACCTTAGGCTGGGCGTAAAATTTATAGAGAGTGAAAAGAGGGAGAAAGGGTATGTGGGGAAGGTGAAGGTTGGGGTGAAGCAGGTTGTCAAAAATACACCACCCCGAACCGGAGATTAGGGGTGAGGGGGCGTGGTTTCCTTCCCCATCAGCCCCGATCCGAGATGTCCGGGTGAGAGGAAGTTGGTCCGGCGTCTACCCTATGAAGTTAGAGGCCGATCAGAGAAAGTTGTGCGATAGGATGTATGGGAAGAGAGCAAGTAGGGTAAAAAGATTGGGTGTCAGAAAGAAGATGCTGGGCTGGGGCGGGACGAGGCGCTGACTCCCGTCAGCACGGCGGCCAGCTTTCATTTAGAGACTACGTATCATCATTTTAGGCCAGCTGCCCCAGAAATGGCAACAAGTTGCATTAGAGGAGAATATTAGCTAGGTTAAATGGGAGAGAGCTAAGGGGACCCTTTTATCAGATTGAACCTTTTAGCGAATGCTGTGAATCCTTCCGACAGGGACAAAATTCATGCTCTTCGGACATTCAATGGCTCACCAATAAATGCGACACTGCACACTACCATGGATTTTGTGAAAGAGGTGGTTTATGATAAAAACACGTAGAATATTCTGTAGAAGACATCAATGAGAACCTTTGCCGACCAAAGAGCAGTCAAGGTCGAACATGTGATGAGAAAAGAGTGATGGGACATGAGAGCTACCCTTACACTCTTAGTCACCTTCGATCGTAACAGGTTTCTTGAGTAGGTGTGAACTGGTTGGTATCGCAGCCATATGAATGCATTCCTGACACGGTTGTGGAGGTGCTACTACTGACACCTGGTTTATGTAAAGTCTGTGTTTATTGCTGCAAGACTGGACACGATAAATTGTTATGGTTTATGACAATGTGTGACAAGTGACGGTACTTAATCCTGATTCTTCGAAGATATGTGGTGCGTATTGCCTGAATATGGAAATAATGGCCGTTCAAGCTGCAGATGTCTCTCTTTTCGCGAGGCTAAGCACATAGTTCTGACACACTGAGCGCTACCTGAAACATGTTATGCCTAAATTTATCAAGGCACCCTCTGCTCTTTGCCCCTCGAGGACAATGAGCACGGCTGCTTTAGTGCACATTTGGAACCCTTCGAAATTTACTGTCCCCCCATGCTTCGCCCCTGTTTTTAATCTCACAGGAGGCATATTCCTCGAAAGTTGTCATCAGGCCGTCTTCAAAGACTCCTAAAGCTGCTTATGGAATTAAGAAGAGAACCGAGGAAGCTTTGATTTTTGCAACCTAACCCAAGTCTACACCGGGCAAATCTGAGAAGCTGGACTCTTTAAAGGAAGGCTTCCTGCCTCCGAAGCCGCCATACCCGCCAAATGTTTCGAGGTGGAGGGATGAAAAGACTCGAATAGCAAGCCCTCCCCCCCTGATATTTTTAGTCGCGGGCGACTTTGCATCTCACTATATCAGTCGGTCGGTCCCCGTTAGAATTAATTTTTTATTCTGGTCATAACATTTTAACCTTTTGGCCGATTCTAACGAAATTTGAAAGCCTTGGTTTGTTTCCATTCACATTTGAATGATATAATTGCCAAAGTCCTCCGAAGGTTAGCCAAAGAATTATTTGACAATGACATCATAACTGAAAGTAAAAATAGATGTATTGGACCGTGTAGGACTGGAAAAGCGTTATCTGTTTAGATGAATCACGTTTCTGCCTATATTGTAAATGATGCTCGGAATCGAAATTATCGTACACCTCACGATGCTTTGGAGTAAGACTGTGTGCCGGGTGAGGCTCAAGTTCAAGGAAGCTCTGTGTTGTACAGGTGTTTTAATTATAAGGAAATGGGTTATTTTGTTGAGGTGAAAAACAATTAGGACTAGTATCCCCACATCGAGCTGTAGACGACTAGGTTTTACCACTTCCCCTTAGAACGTAGAACGTAACATTCCCATCTCTGTTTTCCAGGTAAACATATTCCGCTTTCACTTGAAAAGAAATGTGATTGACTGGCATGATGAATATTCAGACAAAATCATACATCTTGATTAGCCTGCAAAATCACTGGATCTGTACCACTACATAAATATATGGGACTACATCAAACAAGTTTTCAAATGTCATGGATGTCTTCCACGAAATATGGCTGAGTTACACAATTCTTTGATGAAAGAGTAGCTCAATATTAATATTTCCTAATCCAGTATATTTTCCAATCCATTCCAATAGCTGTTATTCAGATTTATGTATGTACTTATAACCAGCTCTTTGGTTCGTTCCCGTCGCAGGTTAATAGTTTTTGTTCAATTCCCTTATCAATTTTAAGGAAAAGCATTGTTTAGATGCTACCAAAAAGGACGCTTTATATAAGTTGAACACCTTGACTCGTTATTAAAACTTATATTATACTCTATTAATTTACTATTCTACTGATTGTATATACATCCTTTATTTCATCGCCTAAAATCATTTCTTTCAGTTGCCTCTCAAGTAATTTTTAATTCATCTTATAGAATTTGATTCCATTAGCAGGGTACAAAGTATGAGCGCTCTCCATGGTACCATTTCCATTCAAGGTTTCTGGATCGGACATGCAAATATTCTTTCAGTTGCCTTTCGACGAAACAAGGCAATCTCTCAGTACATAGGCTATTTTAGTTTCGGCAGAAAGAGCAACCGTGCTGTAGGTGATATCTGAAGGAAGGTGTTCCCTCCTGTCCCCACCACATTCAGGTAACATTGAGGCTATATAGCTTCCCCGGATTTTCACTTGCTTCTTGTTCATCATATTCTTCAAACATCTCACTTTACTAAACTTCTGTCGACTTTCCTCGTTTGTTTATGTTTATTAGTTATAGGCAAGATAAAAAACTAATAGCTGATTGGGTACAACGGGAAGTTGTCACAACTCTACGGTCTCGTCTATTCGCTTTTTAAAAACTCGATTACCCTTAATAACACAGGTCTGCGATGTTTTCAACTTCTAACAGATAACAAATGATTTTAGGCCAGCTTTTCCCGCTGAATTCGAAAGTCATGCTCATTTGATCTAATCGGATCGAATTTTTTAGATATAAGCACATGACAGAAATTCCTATATCGCGATCGATTTGTAGGCGAATGTACACATAATAGTATGTAATTTTGAACTTATTTATACACATAAGGCCTACAAAATGTTCTAATTGATACCAAGAAGAGTACAACATACAAAATAGCTACTTATGGATGAATGGTCTCTTTCGGGACTTCTGATTCTGCCTCGCAAACACTAAATACCTTTCATAGCACCAGCAGTATTCAGCCAGAAAGTTGACATCTCAATGACCTTGGTAGCGATCCTCCATAACTCAAATATCTCGGTGAAATGACTCACCCTGTTCTTCAGTGAGATTTCCACAATTCTCTGGAAAATAGTCCAGGTAGAACCGAAGGAAGTGCATTTGTACTGACATGCGCGCACGATGTTTGTGGAAACTCTCAATTCTCTTATCAACCGCCTTATCATACTGAGGTATTCTCTGGTTGCCAATGAAGTTTGCAATGCCTGAATTAATGGAAACCCAGGCAGAGAGATTGAAAGATTCAGTAATTCATCAAAACTGGTGTTCGTGATGCGTTCCCTTATTTGAGGACTATAAATTACACCTACTTTCAGTTTTTTTCGTGCTGACTCGTGGAAACTTCTAATGGAAGAAAGCAAATACTCTACCTTCCACGTACCATTGCATTGAAAAGTTCTTCATCAAACCAAGTTTGCTGTATAGAGGTGGAAGCAAAATCTTGCTCGGTTCAACCAGAGGGTGGAAGAGAACGTTGTGTGAACAAGGTTCTAATAATTGGTTTAACGGCCAGTCTTGACCGACATAATTCTGGTCGTCAGCCCGACTATCAAACAAGCACATAAAGCATGGATACTTTGTGTACCCACATCGAAGGCCTAGGGTTATTCAAACAAATTATAGATCTCTACAGCTCAGTCATTTGTGCTCCTAATAGTTGAGCTCAGACAACAGACGTTCCATGCTGTTGTAAGATTCTTTCATTGCAGCTGAATAACCAATAGGGATCGATGGAAACTTATTGCCATTATTAAGAAGAACCGCCTTGAGACTTCTGTTAGAAGAGTCAATGAAAGCTTTCCATTCCATAACATCATACGTCAGGCCCATTAAGTTGCACAGGTTAGCAATGTTGTTACAGTAGGCCAGTGAAAGATTTACTAAACTTTTTCTCACCGTCCCAATACCAATATAATTTTGTTCCTGGTGCTAGCATACATTTCTGTCGAAGACGTGACCCAAATAAATGAGCAATCTCTTTGTAAAGTTTTAGGTCTCGTGTCAGGTCGTGATTTCGGCTTGCGTAAATGGCATTAAACTCAGCTCTAT
Organism: Ceratothoa steindachneri; assembly: GCA_963969495.1. NCBI lineage: Eukaryota > Metazoa > Arthropoda > Malacostraca > Isopoda > Cymothoidae > Ceratothoa > Ceratothoa steindachneri. The sequence goes on from OZ018324.1 coordinate 23,944,011, forward strand.
TGGTATTTACACTAGACTCGGAAACAGATCCATAATCCATGGTTTAATCAGGCTCAGGAGCAGGAAGATCTGGGCCATGAAGGACTGGTTTTATAGCAGCAGCAACTTTGTGGTATTGAATATAGTGTTTGTTGCTTGAAATTGATGCCTTTCAAATTTGTCATGCAGAAATACCAATCGGTGACATGATCTCTGATTTTCCTCCACACCATTGGGACACCAATGGCATACGTTTTCTTTTATTTCTACTCCAATCCCGTAAATTCTACACACATGTTATACAACAAATATGGGGGGAATTTTGCTTATCCTGGTCACCTATTTTCTTGCGAAAGAAAGGATGATATGCTTTCTTTCACAAAAATTGCAACATGTCTGCAGATATAAGAAAGTCTATTTGAATGATTCTTCTATGTACGATCCATTATAATGCAAATGTAGACCTGAAAAGATGAATAAAATATGTCATCCATGATTACTCATCAAGAGCTGTGAAAAACAAGTAATAAACGGTTGAATGATAGCGATATTTTTGAATTTACGTTCTAATATAAATCGAGCATATCTTATAAACCAGACCTAACCTAATAAAACTAACTATAGTCTTAAATTCAACATGGAACCATAATTATAGATCAGTTGGAAAACCTATAACTTTTGAAAGAAAATTGAAACGTAGACCAGTGTAATAAGCCATTTTTTACATCTGATAATTCTTAAAAATCTAAATATATCATCAAGACCCGGAGATTTGACGTTCCTAAAAAATACCAAAATCTATAAATTTAAGGTGATCTAAAGACTAATTCACAGACGACTTAAAACCTAGACTGATCTCAGAATATTGGCCAATTGCATGCAGGCCCCAATAACATTTTCAACATTATTTGATGTTACTCTAAAACACGGCTTAATAGCTTTTTTGCTGTAGGTTTTGAAGTTTTTTTATATAGATATTGATTCATGAGAATCTCTGCTATATTGCTGCTGAATGAAAAAATAACAACAATATATTATTAGATTTTAACTTCTAATTGGCTTCCATAGATTCTCAGATCATGAATGAACAACAAATATCAGTACAATGAAAAATAAAAATCATCCTGATTTGCAACACTAACCCGTGTCAATTTGTCAAAGTTCTGGTCACGAGAAACAAATTCACTGTCCTCTTTACATACTCTAGTATTGAATCTTCGTGGCACTTCTGTAATTTTACTTTGTCCACATAAACAAAAGATTAAACCTGAAATTTTCCCAAAACAATGTCAGCGTTTCACAAATGTATCTATTTCTTGAAGCCATTCAGTTTTAGTTTCTTATCAGTGCTCTTGTTGCAAGCTGCATCTGAATGAAATTTGCGTTCAGAATGCACTTCACTGTTTCTTTCTTTGCTATAGTTAGATGTGTTGACATTAAACAGACTGGCAGCCACTTTGGAAAATATTTTTAAGAAGCTGTGACCATTAGCACAGCTCAATGTAGCTAGCTGGTTATCTTCTTCCCCAAGTGCAACAAGGCCTCCTTAGGATTGTTACACCAAAACAGAGAGTACCGTGTTTTTTCTCCTTCGTGATTCACCTTTATATGTGCCATACATTCCTCACAGTCTTGTGAGAGGGGCATACTAACATACCGCGTGACAGCAAGTCTGTGAATAATTTGAGTTTGCCATGTTGGGATACCTCTGTGTCCTTGTCCACTTGCTCAGTGACACGGGTGAGTTTGTCTGAGACCTTACCATCGATGCGGATGAGTTGACCTGTGAGTACGCAGGATCTTGTGTGCCAGGTAATCGGCCAGGTGAACAATTGCCTGTTCCGTCCCCTCTCTCAGGTCGTCATGCTTGGCATGAACAGCTGCATCCACCAGCTCCTGGGCGACACTGGCATCGTCAAGGTGTTATTGCTGCCTCGCTTCCTCCATCTCGGAAGCCACTGCTCTCAAGATGTAACCATACAGCCAAACTAGCCTTTGTGCTCTTTACCACGGCCTCCACTCCCATGAAATAACGAACACTACTAGGCCAATGATTTCCTTCAGCCAACTTTCCCAGTTGTCAAAAATGAGCCTCAGGTTTGTCGGACTGGATCTTGCCAATAGGGACATAGTCAAGCACATCACTATGCCTGTCCAACAAGTAGTTGCTTAGACTGATGAGCCCTCTGCATGTGTTAATGATTCCCTCCAGCGTATCCCTGGACATTTTGTATGTCTTTTCCTTCTGCTTGAGGCCACGTGCACAGCACTGCCTGGATCTTTGTCAGGTACTCCAGACTTTTCTTGTTCTGCTCGCTCACACTCATCTGATGTGGATGTAGAGGAACATTACATTCACTGTTTCGAACCACCTTCACTCGAGTCGGAGAAACTCTCCTGTGTCTTTGAAGGTAGTGCACTTCTCCTGCTGTCCATTGTAATTCATAGTGATAATAATAATAATAATATTAATAAAAATTTATTAGTAATAATATTAGTATTGAAGACTGCTAAAATATATGAAATATTCTGCTAATTATCAATTCTTACTACAATAGCGTAAAATGGTGATATTTTCGATATTAATACTACTATGACTATCTACTAGCTAATAATTTTACTATTAGCAACAATAGTAGTTTACCAAACAAACACACACACACACATGGTTGTGGTGAGGAGTCAAAAACAACAGTCTCGTTCTTAAATGTTGCAAAACAATTTTGCAAGAAAAACACAAGGAACAAAGAAAAGACATCTTAAAACTTCTTTAACCTTTGAGCAAAAAGGATGCAGTTTTTGGTACAAATATAATGTAAACCTACGATAGCTTATGGAGGCAGGTGCGCATGACTTGTAGCTGCACTCACTGATGAACTCAGAATGGCGTTCCCTGCGGCCGACGGCGCGTTTGAATTTAGTGGGACCGTTATGCACAGGCGACATTCAAACATAGCGCAGTGGCCAGTCCAGTGTTGAAGAAGTCTATGACTAATTGTATTAAATATTCTTACGAATGCTAATTAACGAAAGAAATGAATTATATTGCTAAATACCATTAGGCTTATACTTATGATTAACATGATGAAGAGTGAAATGAAGTGTGAAATGAATTAGATTGCTAAATACCATGATAAAAAGAATAAAGCCATTTATTACATTAGGCTTATAATTATGATCAACATAATGGCTAACAATTTTTTTTAGCAAGTAATCGCCCTCTTCCCCTTCTTTCCATTTAAATGACTTAAAAATGCTTTTTCATTATTTTTCCCACTACATTTTAAATCTTGATTTACAAATTCTAGGTAGAAAAAGTAATCATGAGTTGTATTTTGAAGAGTCTTTAATGGCTATTTCCATATATGTGCGTACTGTTATCTAACACATAAAATCATTTACATAATAAATATCACATTCTTATTACTCTTCTTAGCACAAAAAAATGATGTGCAGATGCAGACAATGTAATCCAGGCGGAATAGCCCACCTTCGTTGCGTTTACCCCACTCTGAGCCAACGAGCAACGCTGATGATATCAGTGCCAAATATTTCTGCTCCTTTATGTTTGGGTCTTATCCTTTCTAAAGCTTTGAATCTCTCATATTTGATACTTAGAATTTGCATAAAACTAAAAATATCTTTTCAGAAAATTTATGAGAGCTATCAATCATTTTAGAGCGAAACTAAAATGTTTTACTGAGGACAGAAGAAATAATAAGACAAATTGAGGTTTGATAAGGATTGCTAAAGCTCCCAATCACTCCAAGCCTTTTTTAAAAGCCTTTGATTTAGGATTTTTTGGCTCTTCTATGATTTTGAGATCCTAATGGAACCGCTCGCATTGCTCGTCACTTACTGTCCCTCGGCTCTCAGGGAATATCTATCAAGATGATTGTACAGGTACTGGAGTTTGACACTCATGTTACATCCAGAAGTGGGCACTAAATACATTTAAAGTAATTAAATACATGAGAAAAATGTATTTAGATATTAAATACATTTTGAAAATGTATTTAGATACATTTTAAATACATGATATATAATGATAATCGATAAGGACCATTGGTATCACCACAAAAAATAGCCATTAAAATGAAATTGTATATTATAATTACTAATGTGAGATTTGATGACAATTGGATTTAGGTACTACAAAAAATAGAAATTTACATAGAATAAAATTGCCCTCAGCTATTACATTTAAGTAATATGAGTTGCTGAAATATTTCATCAGATAAAGAACTTCGTTTTTGAGATAAGCTCAATCCTCCGAAAGAAAAGAGCCGTTCCACAGGAGCTGAGGACGGAAGGATGGTGTTGTCTTTAATAAATAACTTTTTAAATGTTTGGAAATCTATCTAACTTTGAAGTGTTTTTTTTTATTTTAATCCTGAAGGTAACAACAATTCTAAATCTGCGGTTGATCGTTTTTGAGTGGGTTTTGTAAATCCAAAATAATCGTCACTGGATGATTCAGCTTCGGGTCCCTCTGCTACATTCTCAATCACTTTGAATCATAATATTTTAACAGAGTCTTGGTGGCTTTAAATTTCCTATAAAATCCTGATATCTAACCAGCGGAGTTTGAAGAATGTATGGCTTCTTGATGGAATGACGGCATCTGTAACGCTGGCTTCATTTTGCCAAGGTCGAATAAGATTGGTATCGCTTTCCAAAGTCCTTAGTGACTGCACTTAGAAGAGGTTGGCAAAATTTCAGAGAACGTCACTTGAAGGCTCTTCAGTTTTTTCTCCACAGTGTGCAAGGTAGGGAGCAATTCTCCATAAAACAGTTTTGTTCTCCCTGTAGGCATTTAATTGCCCCTGCAACAGGAGCCAAAACTGAGACATACTTGCCAAGAAATTTAATTTCATGACTTCTGAACACTGGAAGTTCAAGGGACGTCATGAGTTGATGTGAATTGTCCTTGTGTTTTAAAAGTAATGACAATTGGTCAAACAGGGAGTTACACCTTGTAATACAAGGCACCTTTAATGAGCAGTTGATAACAGTTTTGATAATCTCTGCTTATTTTGGACGACCGCTTTTGTTCCATAATGCTGAACAATTACCCATCGTAGCATGATTGATATTTGCAAAAGAAGATATTCTCAGTACCTGCTTTGCATCAGTTGTGGCGACGAGAATATGTGTGTAGCACAGCGCACATGCTTAGTCAGTCTGAAGCTGCATGGGTCAGACGAAAGGTTTTCTTCCTGATCTAAGGCACTTCTTATTAAGAAACTATCCTCCAGCTTGTGCTCACCCTGATCTTCTTCACCTACCTGGATTCCATCTTCTGAATCTGTGGACACATTTGCAGCAGTGACTACGAATTCCTTAAAATCTTTAACAAAATTAAAGCCATTATCAGTGAAGGTGCTCGTGATTTTCTGCAGGGAGATATCGGATTCATGATGATATGCTCCATATGTTAAGCAATCGTGAAGGGACAGTATGCCAATACTTCACTGTGACGGACAAGAGAAGCTTTCTCAAGCTGAGAAAAAAATGAAATAACATTCCAATGTTTGTCTCATAAAGGTTTCCATAAATCCTACATATTAATATAATCGAGATAAATCCCACCAGCAAATAGGTCTGCTTTCAGACAAGAGCTAATAACTCCCTAACTGTAAAGACATTTTCAATTTTATATTTCGTAACGCCCCAAAACCTACGGCGAAGAGTTGAAAAAATATCTGCAGTAAGAAATAAGTAAGAAGTGCTGTCTAGTTTATTCTTCAGTAGTGCTTTTGTCACTTTCTCTTCTTCTATAAGATTTCGGCTTAGTGTCCGCCTTGAAATGACATCAACTGAAGAATTAAGATCTGCGGTAGTGGAATGTGTGATCATTGAGAGTGATATTGATTTTCACAGTGAAATGACAATATATGGTATGTATATAAAATTAAAATATATAAAATGTAGTTATATGAATATCCTATAGCTATATAGGACTGGTACATTAATTCATAAATATATTATTAGATCATATTCAGAATTACATAGTAAAATATTGCCTTTCATTATTGTTAACAATATATTATACATCATCAAGTTTTATTTCCTACATTTTTGACGGGCCGGCATGCTAGTTTTGATATAATGATATACAGGTATTGCTACGTTTTATCTGTCGGATGATTTCACTAAAAAACAATTACCATCTAGTAAAGGATGACTATAATTACACGATTCTTTATCTTCCTTGTTGTTATTATTGTCTACTCTCTCCATTTCACACTCTATCGAAGCAGCTGAAGTTGCCATGCAGCAGTTGAAATAACGCTGAGCACTCTAACTATAAAACCGAACACAACTGTAACTATCATTTAACTAAATCTTTCCTCCCTGGCTTACGCAGTCAATGTTTGTGTCATACAAGTTAAGACAAGCTGAAACATGCATTTCACGATCTTAAAAACTATATAAACCTATTATCAGTAATGTATTTGCAAAAAGTATTTAAGTACTGTATTTAAATAAATGATTTCAAATGTATTTACAAATACTGTTTTAAATATATAAATGTATTTAAATAATGCCCATTTCTGGTTACATCCAAGATCGCGGAAAGCTAACAAAATATTAATTACGAAAGTTTCATAGTTGTCAGACTTTATATTATCGAGAAAGTTTGCCATCACCGCCACAAATGTCGTTCATCTTTCTGGCAAATTCATGATCAGGTACAAGTGCACGAAGCTGTGGTCCATCAAAAACACCTTCCTTGATCTTCTCGAAGGGCAAACTAAGGAGGACAGTATATGTGCGTTGAAAGCATTCACCATCAGTATTCAACGCCTTGAAAAACTGCTTCATCAAATCCAGCTTGATATGGCGCGGAGGAAAAATAAACTTATCTTAAATTAAAATTGGATCGTTGACAATATTTGGCATACTTGCTTCCATAGTCTCACGTATGGGCCACTCCTTCTTGTTCCAGTTCTTTTCTCGAGTTCAGCTTTAACACATGCAAAGATAGCATGGATACTTGTAAATCCTTTTTGTTAATCTAGAATGAAATTAACCACTTTATAGGTCCACACAAATTGTCCAGGTGTGCTCGTGGTATTGTAGTAGGTCAATCACAGTTTTTCTGTCATTATGATCCTCTCGTAAATACACAGAATGTCCAATTGAAACAGCTGCATAGAAATTGCCATTATGAGGGAGAACTCACTTCAAACTGCGCTTAGAACTATCTAGAAGTAATCTCCACTCATTTAGATTGCATAATGGCATCCCTAATTCCTGGAGAATGCCTGAGATATTATGACAATAAACAAAGGTATTCTCCTTTGTAAAAAATGGTACAAAAATCTTCTCCCGATTTCGAAAGCATAAAACTTTAGTTTTATGGCTCAGTTGATTCTTTTCTTGCATCCTGGATGCTAACACTTCAGCTGCATTTTTGGAGAGACTCAAATTACGCGCAAGGTCATTCAGCTCTGACTGGCTAAACTGTTGAGGAGTTAATGACTCTGGGATCTCATCAGAAAGAATGCCGGATTCTGAAGGTATTTCTTGACTTTCATCAGCAGTCTATTGCTCTTGGTTAGAACCCACATCTTCAGATGGATGAAACCTTTACAAACTGGGATTGGGAGCTCACAGAGTGCAGAATAGGTCGGATTGCTGAGGGTATACTAGGATATGAGATTTTGTGTCTCTTTTTCTTGCTAATGCACTTTGGATTGACCAGACAAAAATAGCAGTCAGTTCTGTGGTCCTTCAATTCTCACCAGGTCATCGGAATCCCTTACGTTTCCCTTTTGTTCAGTCGCACAGTATTTCCTCACAGTTATCACAGAGGATATGGGGCCTAATTCTTGTCTTGGTCGCAAAGAGTATGGCCTAAAGTATGCTTTATAAGCACGCCTCACAAATTATGTTATATTACGCCTTTAAGGAATAAGCGTGAAGCATCCACAAATATGGCAAAAGCGTTTAGCTTGTTCACACATTGACGTCTCCTTGTAGCCATGATCAAATCTGAAAGAAAAACAAAACAATTTTAGTATCTCTGTTGATAAGATAAATGTGTAAGTAATTGATCTCGATGACAAACGGCTAGAATAAGAACTTAAAATAGCATGAAAACTAGAGCATCTAGAGCTGAACCGTTTTCAGATTTGAATTTATCGGGTCAAAAATAGTAAGAATGCGTAAAAGAATTCTATGCAACTGAGATTTCGAAAATATTTGTTGACCAGTGTTATTTATATACCTGCACATCTTTTATTTGAGCGTATAATAAGTTTAGGTTTTATGAACAACTATTAAAACTAGAAAAATACAATTATATACATGCAAGTTCATATATGCAAATCTATTTTTGAATAGAAAATTATACATGCACATAAATCAACATAAGTATATAGATGTGTTTTTTTTCAATTTCGTCTCTATACTCCCAAATCTGCTAAACTTAGCATTAATTACTAAGTACACTCAGCTAGATATGACTATAGTAACCCCACATTTATAACGACCGCTTCGTTTTAATCCGCTTCCTTTCGGCTAAACTGTTATTCCATAGCCATATTATAGACAATCCCCTCAAAAAGGGCCACCAAATGGACCAACTCGTTGTATTATTTTATTTTGCTTCTATATCTTCATGATAACTATAATTACTAGAATATAGAGCAATTTTATATTAATACGTGTAGATTTTGCATATTTTAGTATTTCTACGAGAAATCTCTTCAACGTGGGGATTACACTTTTAGGGGATACGAGATCTAAGGGATTTGATTCGGAGATCATTGCACGTCCAAGAATGACTCTCTAGGATAATATATGATTAATGAAGTGTTGCGTCTTCTTTATAAAAGTTCAAGATTAATTACGTGCAGTGTGCGTAGAATTAAAGCCACCGTTAGTTAATAGTATTCATATTTTATATAATTTGGAAGACTAATGTAAGTAATTCCGAAGGGTATTACTACTCAAATTATGATGCGGACCGTGATTAGCCTACCATCTTTGTTTAGCAATTAGAATGCTTTTTCAAGTTATTCAAATACCTCAACTACATGATTCATAGATAGTGTGGTCAATATTCATCAACGCCACTAAAAATGCCCTCTCATACTACCCCTTTGCGCACTCCAAGGAACGCAACTATCCCTATATCTTTCCAAAACCAATACTCCCTCATCCCATTTGGGTGCTATGTGCTGGAACGTCTTTTCTAGATACGGTTGTGTGCCATTCCCGCCTCCAACGCTCAGAATATGACATTCTGGCCCAAAAAGTTCCACTTCCGATTTATTACTTTCTTTACAGATCTCTCTTATAAACTTTATGCGAAAGAAGCCCCCAAATATATCTCCCTTAAAATTCGAGAAAAACCTAAATATTTCGATATTTACGTGTCAACAATATTTTATTAGTCGACATATTTTCTATTGTTTTCTCTGATTGAAATCAACTGTGTTTTGCACCGTCCCGCTATTCCTCTCAATGATTTATATAAAGGTGTAATTGATCAATCTCCTGTACTGTTTAAATATGGAATTTTTTTTTATTATTCTTTTGGTTAAAAGCGTGGAATAGGAGACATCTTTGCAAATTACGGTTGACTTTATGGTTACCGGCTTTATCTTTTTATCATATTTTTCAAAGACGTTGCAATTAATTTCAGGAGGACGCTCAATACTAAGAATTTCATGGAATTTTCTCATATGCGGCAACACAATTTTTTACAATTGCGATCAAGGTGCTCTTATAAATTATGCGATTTTTTTTTATTTTAAGAGCTTATCTGGCGACTGTCTACTTGGGCATAAGGCGTGTAAGCCGAACCCCTCTTCGGACGTGGAGCCATCCGTATACAATGGTAGGCTTCGGGTGTGACACGAGGTATGCTCCAAAAAGGTCGAACGCAATACGCCTGGCGCTGTACGAGCTTTGGGAACAGAGGCGTGGCGACAAATAGCCAAATGTGGTACCCTCCAGGATAGCTTCCTAGGCAGAAGCAGGGGCGCCACCGGCCCCAGAGCGCTACCTAGCTCTCGAAGGATTTTCCTGGCCTTAAACCCAAAGAGCCTAGGGTATGGCTCTCGTCTCTCGGCGGCAAAGACACCGTGAAAATCAGCTGCGGATGCAGTGAGAGATGTTGGCGACTGAGGAAGGCGCCGGGTTGGCGCGTATAGGCCAGTGATGCACTGTACGTGACGTATAGCGAGTGGCATCTCCGCAGCATCGAGTAGTAGTCTCTCAATGGGGAAAGTGCGGAAGTAATCGGTCGCCAGGCGAAGGCTGGTATAGTGGATCGAGTCCACCTTCCCCAATAAACGCTCAGCTGCGGATGCATAAAATTCGCATACTTAGTCGAGCTTCGAACAAACGAAGGATCGATAAAAAAGTAAGGCAGTAGCCATATCAGCGACCCAAGTGCTAAACGTCATGGAGTGGAGAAAATCAATGGGGCGGGTGCAAGAGACCCTAAGGCTGCGAATATGAGCCTTCCAGGTGAGGCGTCGGTCAAATACAAGACCAATGAAACGGTGCGATTCAACCACATCCAGGCGCACTCCATTAAGAAACAAATCTGGGTCGAGGTGGAGCCGTGGAAGGCGGCAGAAGTGCAACGCCTTAATCTTGGCCAAGGAAAACCTGAGCGCTTCGGCATAGCGAGAGACACGGTTCAATGGCTGTTGGACTCGACGCTACCGCCAGGGTTGGCATCTGGGCCGCACCAGAAGAGATAGAAAGGTCGTCCACATAGAGCGTAGCGACAACATCTTCCAGCAGCACAAAGGGGATGCCGTTGATGCTCAGGGAAAAGTGTGTGACAATGAGGACACTGCCCTTAGGGACACCCTCTTCCTGCTTCATTGGGCCGAAAAGGGCTGCCCCTACCCTTACGCGGAATCGGCGATCTCGCATAAATTTAGATATAAACATTGGTAGGCATCACTTCGCCCCCATCGTGTGGAGAGTCTCCATGATACCGTATCGCCATGCGGTATCATAGGCCCTCTCTAGATAGAAAAACACCGTGGCGTATTGCTGTCTACGAAAGAAGGCCTCGCAATCGGTATTTTCCAGTCGGAGCAGACAATCCGACGTGGAGTGGCACTTGAGGAAACCGGCCGGAGTAGAGTGATCTCTCCCCAGTTTGCGAAACGCGAGCAGATAGCGATTCGCCAGGAATCTGGGAGAAGACCCTCCACCCAGATCCTGTAGAACAAATCTAACAGAAAGGCCATGCCTCCACTCACCTAGGTGTCGAAGCATGCCTACAGGAAATCGTCCGGACCATGGGTGGTGTCCGCGCACGAAGCAATAACGAAATGCAACTCACTCACAGTAAACCTTTCGTTAAAGAGATCTACGCCTCTGGAGGTAAAGTCCAGTCGGTGACCTCCGCGACATCACGACGTGCATTGAATGCTGGCAGAGAAGCATCCCGGCTATAGAATGCTGAGAAAGCGGTCACGAAGGATTCCGCTACGGACGCGGGGTCCGAGATTGCGGTCCCATTCTCATGGAGAACGGGAGGTGGGTTCTGCGAGAACTTTGCCCCAATCCTTTTGACTCGCTTGCACACATTTCCTATAGGGGTTTTTCCGTTAAGTGAAGACAGGTATGCCCGCCAAGAAGAGCGGCGAGCGTGCTTCGATATATACCGGAACCTAGCCTGAGCCCGAACAAATTCACCCACAGTAAAATCGTTCGGGCTGTGCTTATAGCGCATGTAGGCATAACGCTTCTGTTTGAGGGCCGTCTCACATTCGCCCGACCACCACGGTAGTGGTCGGCGTGCAAAACGGCCAGACGTTCTAGGAATATTAGTCAGGCCCGTGGCAATGAGGTTACGGAGAAGAAATCAACGGCCTCATCTACCTACCTAAACTCCTCGACTGAGATAGAGAATTCAGTCATTTCCTGAAAGGCAGGCCACCGTGCTCGCGCCAAGCACCACGGAGGGGGGCTCTCAGGTGGCAGTTGCCCTGAAAATGATATTTGAATGGGAAAGTGATTACTTCCCTGGAGGTCATCGACCATCCCCCAATTAAAATCAGTCTGTGCATCCGAAGAGCTCGAAGATAGATCAAGGCAAGAAAATAAAGCGGTTCTCGGGTGGTGATGCGTAAACTCATCCACATTTAGTACACCCATCTCAAGCTCTTCGATCAGATCGGCAAGGACTGGTCCCCTGGGATTTATTGAGTAATCTTCCCAGAAAAAATGTCTGCCGTTCAGATCTCCAAGCAAGAGAAAGGGCCTTGGCAACCGTGCCAGGACGCGGCGGAAGTCCCCAGCGTCGAAGTCAGCTGACTATGAAATGTACGCAGAAATAATAGTATACCTCCTATCCAGGTGAAGCTGCACAGCCACTCCCTGAAAGGATGTATCTAAAGTGAAAGTAAGAACAGAGGCATCATGCGGGGTGTAAATCGCGCATCCCCCAGCCCGGCCATCTTGTGGTGGTGGGGTCGCAAAACCCATATACGCCGGGAGTGTGGGCAGGAATTACCGTACGCTTCCTGGAGGCAGAACCTCGGACGCTGTTGGCGGGATAAAGCGCTGAAGGCGCTCTCACCTTCGAGGACTTATTGGAGAAGGTTAGGCTCGCCATACAAGTCTTTTCCTCCCTCCGCCTCGAAACCGTAGGCAAACATTGTGGCTTCGAAGGATCCACCGTCTTCGAGCCACTCAGTCCACCAGTAGGCGTGGGCGAAGGAGCGGAAGCTCCTTTTCTGCTCTCCTTCTTTCAAGAGCCAGCATTTAGGAACCCCAGAAAAGGGCCTTGCGACCAACTTCAGGGATGTTACCTCCTGTGAACTTTACGACATGGTGGAGGCGAGTGACTGTTCTGCCTTACGGTCACGCTGGGGAAAAGGGGGGAGCCCTGGTTTTAGCTGGGTTAGGTGTGAACCCTTTGTGTCGCAAGCTTCACCAGGGAAGTGGCTGGGTTGAGTAGAACCGACATAAGGGCTCCAAAAGGGCGCGGAAACAACTGTGCTCGTTGGCCTGGATGGGATACTAGCAGAGGGTGTTTTTCTAATCATTGAGGCATAAGACGTCCCAGGCAGAGCCGGGCGCGCCAGGACCAAGTTCTTAGCCTCGCAGAATGAGAGTACATCCTTGGCCTAAACAGCCAAATTTCTTTCTCGAGGAGATATTCCACACATTGGTTCGAAGAAGTTGGGTGCGGCTCTCCGCAATTGACGCACTTGGCCACACACGATTTGGACTTATCGTGTGCGACCTTGGAGCAATTTACACATACTTCGGTTACCCCAACTTTGCACGTCTACATGAGCGATTCGTATGGCCGAAGCGGTGACAGTAATAGCACCTCCGCGGCAGTGGAACGAATATCTTCACGCGGTACGGCTACCAACCCCCACGCATCGACTCACGGAGCTTGTTGTTTTCACAGTTGAACATGACGAGGAGTGTAGGGGGGTCTCGATGCTCCTCCTTCTTTTCTAATCACACGTTCGACCTTGACCGCGTCATGGTCGGCCAGCTCTAAGGTGATGTCCTCTCTGAAGTAGTCAACGAATTCCCTTGCAAAAACTACTCCTTTCACAAAGTTCATGGTAGAGTGCGGCGTCACACTCACCGGGGTGCAATCAAGTGTCCGAAGAGCACTTATCTTCTCCGCCTCGGAGGGATTCGCAGCATTCGCCCGAAGGCTCGCGTCCGAGAAACGGGTCACATTCGGCTTTCCACCAATTACACTAGTTAATGCTCTCCTCTGATGGATTATGTTGCACTTGGCCAACATGCTGCCATCAATGGAGCGAATAACGAGGAAGCGTCTGAAGCCACGGGCTCGAAAACTCTAGGTAACGTCTGATTGAGGGGTTTCGATGTTATCGAGGCTCCGCCCTGTTCACTTTTGGTCTTAGTCGGGGGCTCCCGACCCGAAAAGGGGTGGGCAGAGGGGCCGGATGTGCGGATCTTGGCTTGGTCGCTTACCTAACAAGTTGACCCACCCGTCCCCACAGCCCAAGCAGATGGAAAGGAGCCCTGATTCTTTTTAGTCTTGTTTATGTTCTTTTTCTTTTTAGGAGAGGAGGGCGGGAAATAAACCCGCTTCTCCCCTCCGCCGGCAGGAGCCCACAGGCCAGATGAATCGGCCTCAGCTATGTCTTTCTCCTAAATGAAGAAGGTCTTGGCAGTCGTAGGGGCACCGGTCGGAGAAGATCCCTCCCCTCCTTGTACTGCCTCGGCAACCCTAGTCGTTTGAGGAGGACCTTGCATAGCGGTGGATTCGGGTTCTTTGCTTGGCACCGAGCCCGGACTTCCTCCCATGGAAGGCACTACCGTCTGAGGCTGGGTTGCCTCAAGGACCATGTCTATCTCAGGGGAGGGGCTCAACTTGGCCATCCCCCCAGGAGATTACATCTCCCGTTAACAGAGCTGTCCCTAGTCACGTATAATGGGGCACAGGCCTTGACCCCGGCAAGGTTTAATATTCTTGCCAGCAGGTCTTTTGAGGGAAGCGACCGAAGGGGACTGGCTTCCCTCTCTTCCCCGTAATGGGGTTTGCCCTATCGAGCCGCTTTAATGGGGATCGGTCGGCTATGGGCTGCCGGCTGGCTTTCTTGACAGTCCCCTTGGAAATAAAAGGGGGGACTCCCGATGGAAAGAGAGAGGTGCCCGAACGCACCTTTAGAAAAGGCTGTCAGGGGAGGTCCCATACACACGTAGGCCAAGGAGAGTAGAAAGCCTCCTTTCCGATTAGAGAAATTTGGAGGGTCCCCTGCGCAAGCACAGGGGGTGGGGACCTCCATTTTTTTTCTGTGGAGCTGCCCGAGGGAGGCTCCGTCGTTGGAACAGGGGAAGTTAAGGGTTGGTTTCTTCATTTGTTCATCATTGGGCATGGTGACCCTATATTTTATACGGGAAGCAATCGCTCATCACCCCTCGTAGTAGCCCGCTCTGCAATGCAAAGGGTGCGTACCGATCTGGCAGAGCCAGGTGCTGCCAGTTAAGGCCACCCCTCTAGCTTGGTGACCTGGCAGCCCTTCAGCATGGCGGCTCCGCCTTGGGCACGGCGTAAAATTGATAGAGTGTGAAGAGAGATGGAAAAGGGATGTGAAGAAGTTATGGGTGGGGAGGAAGCACGTTGTAAAAAAAACCTAAACCATCCTAAACCAGAGCTCAGAGGTGACATAACATTGTCCCCTGCCGCCTCAGCCCCGATTCGGAACGGTTGGCTGAGAAGTTCAGCATCTAGCGTGTGAAATTAGAGGCTGACCAGAGAAAGTTGTGAGAGAGGTTGTATGAAAAGCGAGGAAACTGGGTAGGAAACACAAGTGTTCTGAAGGAAGGAAGAAGAGGCTAACCTTGAAAGGACGGAGTGCTAACTTCCGTCAGCACGGCGGCCAGGATGGCAAATCGCCACGCCTCTTACGGGAAATGGCGGTGCGTCCCGCGAGTGTGTCCAATTCAGAGATGACAGAAAGCAACCTGAAGCCTTTGCGGCATTGGGGAATAGGTCCATAGGAACAGTTGCTGTGCAATAGCATGCAACTTTAATGTTTCCTTTGACCGTCTCCCATTTTCTTTGCAAGTATCCCGGAGAGCTGCCCCTATTCCTGCCATATAGTTGGTGTGAGGAAGAGCGAAACGCTGGTCCGAGCACCGAGTTCTCGCAGACTCTTTGGCGCCCTCATCAGCGCCGTCATTCCCCGCAATTCTTACATGTCCAGTAACCCAGCAGAAGATAATCTCGACATCCGCCCGGCTTGCTAAAACCCTCGCGTCACATACATTGCGAACCATGGTATCCGGAGATTCCAATGCCCCGATAGCACTTAGGGCGCTTTGTGAGTCGCTATAGATCACAATCTGGTCTCCGAACCGGGCACGTCGCGTATTCTCCCGTACCGAGTGGTGTATTGCCACCAGCTCGGCCGTAAAGAGCCCCGCTTACTTCAAACAAAGGGCATACGGCGTAGAAGCCGACCCCCTCCTTGGACTTGGATCCATCCGTATACGCTAGCACTGTTCCAGCGTGGTATGAGGTGTGCTCCAAAAAGTTTGAACTCAATACACTCAGCGCTGTAGAAGCTTTGGGAGCAGAGGCGTGGCGATAAATAGCCAAAGGTGGTACTCTACAGAGTGGCGTCCTGGGTAGAATCAGGGGCGCCACCGGCTTGAGAGCTATACATAGATCTCAAAGGAGTTTCCTGGCCCTAAACACAAAGAGCTTAGGGTCTGACTGGCGTCTCTCGGCGGTATAGGCACCGTTGAAATCAGCTGCGGAGGCTGTGAGAGCTGTTGGCGACTGAGATGGGCGCCGGGCTCGCGCGTACAGGCTAAAAATGCACTGTGTACGGCGTAGAGCGAGTAGCATCTCCCCAACATCGACAAGTAGGCTCTCAATGGGGGAAGTACGGAAGGCACCGGTCGCTAGGCGAAGGCCGGTTTTGGTGGATCGAGTCCATTTTCCGCCATACGCGCTCAGCTGCGGATGCATAAAATATAATTTATGCGAAAAATCTATTCGACTCTTTTCTCGTAAATCTTGATAAGATACTTGTTAGTTTATTTTAACCTCATCTTATAAAAAAATGATAAAAATAAAATGAGTATACTGAAAATTGACTCCCTCAAACCAATTTGGATACTACAATTTTTAAAACTCACTTTTAACACTCATTGGCACACTAAAGATATTCATGATTAAATCATATTTTAAAGAACAATGACATTTTGCATTGATATTTGCTTTGAGCTTTTAGTAGCAACTCATTTCAGAATATTTCAACTTCAATATTGTAACTGTTTTATTGGGCGGGGGGAGGAATCCTATATATTCTTGATTTTTGCAGTAAATATTTAGGATCTATTTAAACAACAATAACCATATTAGAAAGATATTTACATTATCAAAAAATGCATCAAACCATAATATTTCTGATTAAATCTTGAAGTAAATAAATAGTAGCTAAAATTCGTTCTAACAGTTGATAGTAGATACATAGTATAAATTGGAGATAGTATTTCAAGATACATCTTATGGTAATATAAAGATACCCATTAACATGAAATATAAGAAAAAATATTTAGAAGAGGAATGGGTATTCAAATCTTCTATCAACAACTAGGGTTTATAAATTTCTCATTATATTTAAACACCTACTTTACTGAATTTTAGACACTACACATAGTAAATATTTTTTGTTTGTGGAAATAACATTATACATAGTTACACATCTTCCACGAATTTATTTTACCCAAATCATTTCCTAATTATGACACATTGTCAAGACACAACCTAAGCCTTTACCTCAAATAGGATAATCTCCAAATCTTCTAAAATTATAGACTTAACATCATTAATCACCCGTCTTTCAGCAGATTACTTCCGTCATTCTTGGTGATAAATGAACGTCATTTACTATATTTTCTCGAATTTTTCGCTGGCAAAAGCAATTTCACTTAAAAAGCTTTCAACTATATATTTTTCTATATAACTTTGTCACTATATTATTTTCTACGCTTATAAAATCGTTTAATGTTACGTATATTGAGTTCAACTCTTATAAACTACTATCATTTTATCTATGTAAAATGAGTCCGAGAATATTTTATTTGGGTTTCAGTTTCCTAACTTTCCTTACTTCCTTCTGATAAGGAGGAGACATAATATTATATGAATTAGATTTCTTCATCTGTTTGACATTATCAGAGTCCTGAATTAATGAGTGATGAAAATAGAAACAAATCAGAAGTTTAATCTGAAAAAGACATTAATTTCTACAACTTTCCGGGATAATAAAAAGATCGTCTATATACTCTCGAAAAAACGGGGGAAGGGGAACTCACTCCCTCAATGAGACTTTCCAAAACAGGCTAACGAGAGTTTGAAGAAATAAGTGGAATATATATATGTAGGAATCACTGCAGAGGGAAATTCTGCCGCAATTAGTTATCCAGATTGCAGTCATCGTGCGTAAAAACGTTGCCGCGAAATATATTTTTGTCGTTCATTCTCCTATCATAGGAAGAACAAGATAAATTCTTACTTTTAAAATGAAATCGCATAGATTTTGAGAAAACGTCCATACCTTGAAAAATATAATATCCATTAATTTATATATTTTCAATCGAAAATAAAAGAACGATTATACCGGTTGTCCCAGAAAAAAAGTTAACTGTACTTTGAATTAGTATAATTAAAAAATTATTGGAGAATTTTAGGTCTTGCAAAACATGTTTTATTTATCAACTATTTATCTGTCGATTCTGAAAATTTCATTAAATTTCCTTTTATGATATCGATACACTAATGGGTTTAGTGGAGGCTATCAAAAATATGTTTGCACAAGGAAGTAAAATAATGAAACGAAGCCTAGGAAGGCTAGGCCACCATCCTCTTTCAAGAAAAGTGTAGGGAGCCTTGGTAGCCTAAGTCACTGTGCGAATCTTCAAACAAAGCCTAGACCATTTTACTGTGGTTTTTCAGCCACGCTGTGGTATGGTCTCGTGATTATTGCTTACTAAGAAAATCAAAGCGTTTCTGTGTAAAAGTTTACTTCCATAGAACCTTTTAAATCATGCAGTTAACAAAAGATCAACGCGTATTTGTAGTCACAAACTTTATTAAGACTAGCAAGATTAAACAAGTACAAGATCCATTGGTACAACGTCTTCCAGGTAGGCACCCACCAAGCAAGCCCACAATTTGGAAAAACGTTCCCAAATACCAACATGAAGGAACATGCTTAAATCTAAATAAAGGTCGTTCGGGTCGTATGAGAACCATAAGAACAACAGGAAATATCGAAAATATTCAGATGACACTTCCTCAAACTCCACATGTATCAGTCAGAAAAAATTGGTTACAATTGTCAAAGTCATCATTTAAACGCATTATTAAACATGACTTAAAATATCATCCCTATAAGACGCATGCAAGGCGCTAGCTTCTTGAAACTGAATTTCCTCGTCGTAGACAATTTGTCAAATGGCTTTTTTATAAACCTGCTCGTTTCTTAGAAAACATTGAGATTGGTGACGAGGCAGCCTATTTCATGAATGGAAAGGTAAATAGCCATAACATTCGGAAATATGCGCCGCTGAACCACCCCTCAGCATTCAACTTTGACACACGTAATTGTCAGCAGAAAGTGTTTCTGTGGATCGGAATATGCGGGAATGGCTATCTTGTCAGCCCATTGTTTTACAAAAATAACTTGAATGGTGCTGCCTAAATAAGCATGATCAACAAAAAGATATTCCCGGAAATCCGCCAGATTTACGGCAATCAATTCAATCGACTTTGGTGGATTTAGGACGGCCCACCAGCTCATAAACAGCTTGCTTTAAGAACAAAATTAAGAGAAACGTTTGACAACCGCATTGTCGCGCTGAATCATGCAATTGAATGGCCCCCAAGATCCCCTAACTTAACACCGTGTGATTATTTCTTATGGGGATATCTAAAGAATAAAGTCTATTCTACCCTACCACAAAGCATCAACCAGTTAAGAGAATAGTATCACACGTGAAGACAATAGACTTTAGGAAAATCACAAGTTAATCAAAAAAGTTGTCCAATCAATGCGATCAAAGGCAAAATTGTGCTTGGAAAGAAATAGATGACATGTGGAAGGAAACAGTGCTTAGAAAATTACAAATTATATTTGTATTACCCATATGAAGAGGTGTTTTTGTTAAAAATGGATTTAAATATATTTGTTGATTTTAAATTTCGAAGTTTGATTTTTTTTCTTCCTTGCGCAAACATAATTTTGATAGCCTCCGCTAAACCCATTAGTTTATCAATATCGTTAAAGGGAATTTCCAGAATCAACTGTTAAATAGTCGTTAAATTTGTTGTGTTTTGCAGGACTCAAAAATCTCTAATAGGTTTTGAGTTATACTAATTCCAAGTATGGTTAACTTTTTTCTGGGACACCTTGTACAACGGAAATGTCATTTAAAGAACTAATGCAAATATTAATAGAATAATATCAAAGATTACATATAAATGATACTGCTGCATATTCCATAACGTATTATTTTATAAGACTAATATAGCAAAAAAATAAAGTTAAGTTAGAATATATATATATATATATATATATATATATATATATATATATATATATATATATATATATATATATATAAACCTGCGATAATAAAGGAATAAATATACAATGAATAATGTGGCCTTTTTACACATTGTAAACCTATTTCTGGCAAGATGTTTCAATAAATTTCCAGAGTAGCTGGTAGATTTCTACAAGGGAAAATAAGTTTCTACCTATATAGTACTAACTAAAACAAAACTAAGAGGGAAGATCTCATAAAAAAATCTTCCTTTTTTGTTCAATTGGAAGAATCCGAATATAAAACAGGATTTATTTATTTTCAATTATAAAGGAATTTTAAAATAATCAGGACCTTAATTAGATTTTATTTCCCTATATCAATGACGATTAAATGGAATAAAACTAAGAGCGGTATTTTCAAGTAATATAAGAAGCAATCGTTTATTAGGATGTCAAGAAATGAATGTCGGGTTAGAAGAATTATAAAGAGGGTTTGTAAGATTTGTTTGAATTGTTCCTATTTTAATGCAAGTTCTTTAATATTAACTGTCGATAAGACCAAGCTTTTTTTAATTTCTACTAATGACTTTTTCTTTTTTCAACTACGACTAGCTTTGTAAAGCTAGTAATGCCTAGAACATTTTAAAATAAAAGAATGTTGATTTTCTTGCTACATGAGTGATGGGTATACAACGTTTGCAAGGTGTAAATAATGATTAATCTCTTAAAAAAAATTGCCTGTCAACCACTTCTGAAATCTATACTGTTATGTATATTGAGAGCAAAATCAATGTCTTGATTACAAGCAAAACCTACTTCTACTTCTAGATCTCATGATCTCCATTTGGTGGGATGTAAAAAGAGTTATTCATTATGAATGTTAAAAAATACAACATTTAAATGAAACTTTTTCAGGATAAACATCCTCACTGGTAAAAGGAAAAGATGGCACTGCACGCTCACATTTGGCAATTTAGCCCAAGAAAAAATTAGGAGTTAAGTTATGTAATTCTTCCTCATCTTTCATATCCTTCTGACATTGCAATATCTGATTGACATTTATTTAATTTATTACAAGATCAGCTAAATGGCAAAGTTTACCTTGATATGAAGGGAATGGGAAAATATTAAATCATATTTCATCCGAACCGAATGTATTCTTCAAAAGAACGATAGGAGAGAATTGTCACTATCGATATGAACTACTTTGTAGAATGTATTATTTTAAGCATAGTCCTATACTATATTAAATATGATTTGACTTTTATTCATAAAAGATCCGACCTTACACTCCTGACTAGATATTATTTGAACCAATTATGTAAAACACCGAGATTCAGAGATAGGTATAATTTTAATATTTTAAGTTGTTTCATGTCAATTATTGCTATATAGCAATATAGTGTATGAAAGTTGGGAGAGGCAAGAGTAAATCACAAAGAATCCGAAATATTGGAAAAATAGCATTAGAAAAAATGCGAAATGATGAGAAAAGTGATAAAGCAGAGCACACGTAACTTGGAAATTAGGTGCAATAAAACTCTTCTAAAAACTTTCGATGCAAGTGCATTAAAATAAATTACTTAGATTCGCCAATATAAGATACCTAATAATTTAAATGTATCTATATGCTGCGTTTAAACAGAATGCACGCAATCTTTACTCTTCTAAGACATTCCATTTATCATTCTTCATTTTTAATCACATTTTATCGTGTTATCCCTCCATCTCTCGCTTTTTTCGAATAAAATTTGTTTCAGTCTTTTAAACTTCATGAAATAGCCTTTTTAGTTTGTTTTTCTCAGACGTGCGAATCGATTTATTCTCTCCTCCATTACTCGTTAAGTTGGCTGAGTCTCTTCTGGATTATTGACTAGTGCCAACGATGCTCCTCTTGAAATTATAGAACTAAATTCTCCTTGAAAATATCGGTCTTACTCTTGCACTAAGAGAGGGCCAATAGGGCATCCGAACGTTTGAAAAGAGTTTGCAGTCATTACTGCCTCTATATCATCCTAGCTTTCTGCATTTTCTACTCGAAAAACAAACTCTTTGCCACAATAAACTATATGCATACATTTCTTTCCGTTCATTTTATGTTAGAGCTACTTTGATTAGGAAAATGAGGAAACAATTATATTTCCTTTAAGTCTTATGTAAGCAAAGAGCAAATAAGGCACAGAAGAAAAAGGGATATTAGATACTCGATTGTAAATCGTAAAACAATTTTCAACCCTGAAATCTGTGAATGTATTCAAAACCTTGTGACTTACGAGATATAAATGGACTTCCATGACAAATTCTGAGTGCCCTTCCTTATGTAATACTTTGGAAATAAAAGCTCCACCGAAGCTTTATTTTTGATTTGGTCGCAAATGACAGGAGAGCAACGGTGGTTTCCTAATAAAGTCTAATACTTATTACTCTTTTAACTTACTAAAAAAATACAGAACACAGTTATGATAATTTTAAAATCTAATTTAAAATGAACAAGATAATATCAGATATTCTGCCTGTTTTCAAAAAGAATGAAAAGTACGGAGTCTATTGTATGAAAAGAGAGAAAACTTCATGAAAAACATAGACAAGAAGCAAATAGGATAATCAGTGACAAGAAACGGGAAGATTCTTAATCCTTCGTCAACAACTAGAAAGATTTATTTCCTCGTGCTGTGGCACAACATCTGAAGTGCATACATATAAGTGAAAAGGAAACATTGGAAGTATTTGGAAATAAAACCCAGTTGAAGAATTTCATTATTTTAGTAAACTATAAATTCTCTCACCAAGATGGAAATTGACTTCAACTCAAACTGCAATCAACTTTCCACAAACTACAGATGACATACATCAAATATGGGCATAAATATGTATGTACTATTGAATAACGTAATACTAAGACTTCTACTTCTTCGCCTACGACAAAATCTAACTTCTGCTGCAAATGGCTTTCCAGGAATTGCCTTTCTTATTTTTAGATAAATTTTTGCTCCAGTGAGCAAAGCTCGATGGTAACGTAAAGTGGGACTTAATTAACATATATACTTATATATTCTTGAGAGATTTACCCTGGAAGACATATTATAGTTCTGTCTTTCTCAATATAATTGAGATCAATGAAAAAAGCTTACCTGCCAATCTTAAGGGTCCGCAGATCGAACTCACAAATTATAGATACAAAATGAAAATATCAAAATTACTTGCTCCAAATAAAACTCATCTCGGGTATATGAAGTTAAAAAAACGAGATGATAACGCCACTCACCAAAATTTTTAATCCATAGTTAAAAGGCGGTATTGTTACAGAAAACTTTAAGTTAAAATATGTTACACCAAACTTTTAAAATGAGGAAATAGTTATGACACAAATTATAGAGCCATTAGCCGGGCATCGGTTTATGGAAACTTATATGAAAGCATTGTAAGTCTCCCCTACGGGGGGAGGTTGCGTTTCGCTACTAAGATTAAAATTTAAAATCTAAAAAATAGCAGCCATGGTTAAATTTTTATAAATTTTCTGAAGTTCGCCAATTATAATAATTTTAAAAAGGAACTCTAAACTAGATTTCTCCCATTTAAAAATATCACGTTGCCTAAATATAGCTATAGAAGAAGATATATAAAAATATATTTTTCTGAAATTTACCATTTGTAATTCTTTGGGTTTTACAAAATTCACAAAATTTCGATACATATATTTATTTCTGAACTTCAAAATTTTGTTTTTTGATATTATAAAACAATTATTAGAAATAACTTTGATAAAAAAAACGTCATAACCAAACTAAGATGAAATTAGTATTCAAATATTCAAAAAAATCCCCTTCTTAAATTATAGAGTTAGTTATAATAAACATGGTTTGTGAAGACGTCGCTCATTCCCAAGTTAATTTCCTGGAATTTATTAAGATATTTCCAAAAATTATGATCGTCATAAAACCATGCGTTAGAAAATTTAGAAATTTAAGAAAAATCTGAAAAAATATTTTGAAATAAAAATTTCTGATATTTTTTAGAGAAGTTTTTTAATTTATTTGTCTAAAACGTCCTATATTTCCAGTATTCATAAATGGGTACTTTGCTCAACGTCTAACTTCCTTTTACAGTTAAAGATTTGTTAACCTTCTAATTTAAGATTTTTATTTAATTTAATCATCATCACTAACTATAATTTAAGAAGGAGATTTTGGAGAGTATTTGAATAATAATTTCATCTTAGTTTAGGTATAACTTATGTTTTTTTATCAAAGTTATTTCTAATAATTCTTTTATAATATCACAAACAAAATGAAGTTCAGAAATAAATATAAGTATCGAAATTTTGTGATTTTTTTAAAACCCAAAGAATTACAAATGGTGGAGTTCAGAAAATGAAATTTTATATATCTTCTTCTATAACTATATTTTAGCAACGTGATATTTTGAAAGGCGGGATATTTAGTTTAGAGTTCCTTTTTAAAATGATTATAATTGGCAAAGTTCAGAAAATTAATACAAATTTAACCATGGCTAATTTTTTTGAGCTTTGAAATTCTAATTTTAGTTAAGAAGCGCAAGCTCCCTCCGTAGGAGGGAGTGGCGAAGCCATTGCCTGGTATTATATATTACACTACTTTACTAAAATACATCTTGAGGTATAGCATTAAGATGGATGTTGCATCGAAGAATTCACACGAAGTTATGCTTAATATATCGTGCTCTATATGTACCATACATTACAATGGGTCTCTACGGTTCCGAGCGATGTTGTCTTAGAAATCACCAAATAAGCAAAGATTAACTTGATTACATCGATTCTATGGATCATATGAAGCCCAAAGCAGTCTCATCTTTTCGCTTAGGCACCTTCCAAACATCACCATACATTTTTACCCTTTATGTACCAACGTCCATCACGAAACTTTTATCAAAATGCCATCGGTGGGGGTCTCCCTACTTTAAAATAACAGAGTAAAGAAAAGAGAAGTGAAAAAGAAATAAAGTATGGGAACAACAAGGATAGATAAAAAATGAGAGAAGAGCATAAAATAGCATAAAGATCAACAAAATAAGAAAACGGGAAAGGAGCATAACTGATGGTAAAATATATAGAGGAAAAGTAAGGAAACAAAAGGTAGAAGTGGCAAGAAGAGAATGAAATGAGGAAAAAATACAAACTAAAAATTTAGCCCTGCTACCTTAAATGAGAAGACAAATGGCCTAAAAATGGCGGAAAAGGGAAGAGAAGACATAGCCAAAAAAAGTAATAAAAGAAAGTAAAATAATTCAAAAATGGAAAAACATAGGGGAGTAAAATGAAAGGAATAGCAAAATCAAACGAAGGAAAGGAATAAAAAGAAAAGGAAAAAGATTATAGAGAAAGGAAAACCCCCAAAAAGGAAAATGGAAAAAAGGAATATAATCAAAACCAAAGAAAAAATGAAACTATAAAGAACTTACAAAGTATAAACAAAAGACGACAGAAGAAAATAGTAAAAAAAGCCTAGTCTCTTTTTAGGCTATTTTAACAAACAATAAGTAAAATGATTCAACAAACAATAAAAAAATAACAAAAAAGGAGAGTAAAAAGTACGGTCATGCGCGGGAATGAGGCAAGCACCATAGAGAAGGCACCAATGGCCAAAACACCAAATGCATTCTTAGGAGGAGCGTTGCAAATAACTCGCTCAGTTCAGTCTCGGAATTGCTAGAATAATAATAATAATATGTATTTATAATGCACCCTTCAGAACTGTTA
Source organism: Ceratothoa steindachneri (assembly GCA_963969495.1). NCBI lineage: Eukaryota > Metazoa > Arthropoda > Malacostraca > Isopoda > Cymothoidae > Ceratothoa > Ceratothoa steindachneri. The sequence continues at coordinate 23,969,775 of OZ018324.1, forward strand.
GTCCTCCCAGAGAGCAGGGTGTGTAGCGAGTGTAGAGAGAGTTTACAAGGGAGAGAAGGAAATTCTGAAGAGATGAGTCTTCAGGAAACGTTTAAAAGTAGCAAGGAGAGAATTGGACTTCGGCAGGAAGAGCATTCCAGAGTGTAGGAGCACATACTGAGAAAGAACGGTCACCCATCGAACAGATGACAAAATGAGGAGTGTTCAGGACGGGGGGGGATGACGAGGTTAGACCGGAGTGCCCGAGGAATTTGACGACGGGAGAGGCCAGACGAGAGATAAAGTGGAGTCTCGAGGTTTAGGGCCTTGTAGGTGATGAGAAGAATTCTATAGTTGCTACGGAAGCGAATAGGTAACCAGTGCAGCTCCTGTAACATAGGCATCGAAAGAAAGAACTGGGGGCAGCGAAGGAGGAGCCGGGCAGCATAGTTTTGAACTAGTTGTAGGGGACGAAGTGACGAAGAAGGGAGATTCACTAGAAGAGAACTGCATTAGTCTAAGCATGAAGTGACGAAGGCATGAATAGCGGTCTCAAGGCCTTATCGATCAAAATGGGATCGAACACATGAAAAGTTGCGGAGGAAACCGAGGGAAGACTTACAGATACGATGGATGTGCGGTTTGAACGAGAGTTGCTCTTCGAAAATAACACCAAGATTACTGACGTTATCAGAGAAGGCTACATTGGTTTTCACAAGATTAAGGGAGAAGAAGAGAGCTTAAGATTTCTCCACCATCAAAGCAGTACCAATAAGGAGAACTTCAGTTTTATCGTAGTTAAGTTTGAGAAAGTTGGCATTCAGCTATTCCTTTATGGAGGTGTAGGCTAAAAGGAGCTTGGTAATTGATTGAGAGAAGAACACATGAGATGAGGAAAGGTATATCTGACTGTCATCAGCATAGAGGTGAAAGGATAGGCCCAAATCGCGAAGAACGGAGCCAAGAAAAAGTAATTAGATGCGAAAGAGGAGGGGGCCAAGTTCTGAGCCCTGAGGCACCCCAAAATGAATGGGCGCAGGCTCGGAGGAGAGGCTATTGAGCGCGAACGACTGAGTGCGGGAGGAGAGGTATGAGCAGAGCTAATTAAGTGCAGTTTCCGAGGCACCAAGGAAAGTGTGAATGCGATTAAGTATGACAGTGTGGTTGATGGTGTCGAAATCAGAGGAGAGGTCTAGGAGGACTAGAATGGACATACGAGTACAACCCCTATTGGCTGCTCGACGTAAACCGCCTGAAACATTAAGAAGGGCGGTTTCAGCAGTGCTTGGCTTTGAATCACGACTGGTACATTTTACCGATATTCCAGTTAAAAATATGGTCATTAAGGCAAGAGAAAACCAGTCTCTCGAGGATCTTAGAAAGGAATGGAAGCTGTGAGATTTGGCGATAGCTAGATGGTTCAGAGGGGTTAAGGTGTGTTTTTTAAAGTATAGGACGAATTGAGGCATGTCTGAAGGAAGAGGGAACCACCCTTATGGCAAGTGTATTGTTAAAGAGATGAAGAATCAGTTACGGGACAGCAGGGAGAATGTGGTGGAGCAGTTTAGGTGGAAAGTCGTCCTTAGGGGATTTAGATTTGTTAGAGAGTGTAATCAGGGCTGTTACTTCCTCAGAAAACGCCCGAGTGAGGACGTTATGCGGCATTGGAGTATGGTCGGGGAAAACAGCATGGGCTTGTTCAAACTACTGGGGGAGTGCGGCACCAAGGCTAATAACTTTATCAGAGAAAAAATTAGAAAGAGTAGAGGGGTTGATGAGGGAAATGTGGTTAGGCGAGGAAAGATGAGAGAGGAGACGAAAGATACTTCGAGGGTCATTCTTGCTCTCAGACAAATGTTTGTGTAAATGAACCTCACGCGCTGATTTTAATTTGGAAAAATAAGTCGAAGTAGCAAGGCGATTGGCAAGTGAAAGAGAGGTCGTGTCCTGCCCACGGAAGCATGCTTTACGAAGGGCTCGTTCATGGGCACGTAAGGACCTCCTCGAACGTAGAAGTTCCAATGATGAACCAAGGGGCGCGGTGATAGCAGTTTGAACAAGGAGTGATAAGGGGGCCGTGCACGTCAAGGCAAGCGAGTAATGATTGGTGCAGAGAGTTTAAGGTTTGGTCCGGTGAAGCAGTAGTATTAATAAGAGGTAGGGCAGAAACAACGTCGTCAAACAAAGAAGTAGTAACAATTGAAGATAGCCGCCGGGAAGGAGTAGGATCTCGAGACGAGCGAGGACGTAGTTGGTAGGGAATATAGAATTTAAAATTACTAAGAAGTGGTCGTAAATCGTATTAGAAAGGTCACTTACTGTTAGATTAGATATATGGAGGTTCGATATGACTAAGTCCAGGGTATTACCATGTATATGTGTTTGGGATGACACATGTTGTGTAAGAGAGAAGAGGTCGATGATGTCAATAAATGCAAGAAAAGTCTCATTGTGGCTAGGAAGATTGAAGTTACCGAGAATAGGGAGATAACCAGTAGAGGATAGGCCGGGGACGAGCTGGAAGGGCGGTAAATGAACACAATAGTCAGAGCGAGCACAGCACGTGAGACAGAAATGAGAGCCTCTAATGAGGCTAGAGGGATGGGGGAGAAGATTCAGGGAGAAGGATAGGTTGGAAATCAGTGCAACTCCCCCTCCACGGTGGTTCTAGGAACATGCAGGAAAGAATGACCAGGAGGGGATGCAAGGGCAGTGCAATAACCAGAATCAGCCTTGAACCAGGTTTCTGTAAGGCCAAGAAAGGAAACCCCTGTGCGAACAACAAGGTCATGGACATACTCCGACTTAGTGGTCAGGCTCCTAATGTTCAGAAGAGACGCCGGCAACGCCTTCTGATGAGCAGAGGAGGGAGGGGGAGATTTGGAGATGTTGGGTAGAGGAAGAATGGTAGGGCGAAAGAGGTTCCTAAGGGATGCCGAAAGTCTCGGCCTGCTTCTAGTTGGGCGCGTTGGAGGGATACCAGGCTCCTTTATCTTCGCGTATGTAGCTGGCGAAAGACGATAATTTAAAGAGTTGAGTGAGAGTTTTGAGTCCCTATGATATATAGTGGAAGAGAAAGGAGGAAGCAAAGGCAAGAATTATGGAGAACGCAGCAGACGGGAAAACCTAACCCTAACTTGACTCATATAAAAATAGGGAAGGGTTCGCCCAGGCTAGGCGTAAGTGTCGGCGCAGATTGGCCGACGCGAGGCGTGGGAGTATAGGAGGGTTATCCAAGAAGGAAGAGAAAGAGCAGCATGTGACAAAAAAGAATCAATGGAATGAGAAGGAAGTTAATATTGAGGCCGAAATGAGCAATGAGTTACAAATAAAATTTGGTACTTGCAAGCGAGACTACAAGTGAATGCGAAGCACAGCCTAAACTAATTTTAAAGCATTAAACACAATGCAGTAATTATAGTTCACACAATGAAATTAATTAAAAAGCACTAAGATCACAACGCGACAATGCTGATGAATCAGGAGACGGATGATAAGAATGCCAATCAAGAGCTTTGCGAATGGAATTGATCATCGGGGAAATCGAAGACGCTCACACAACCACCTTCCGGGAAGGACAATCCAGAGTAGCAATAACTCACTTAGTTCATTCTCGGAAGTGCTAGAATAGGTCCAAAGTAGCAATAGCTCGCTCAGTTCAGTCTCGAAAGTGTTACAATAGGTCCAGAGTAGTAAGGGTAAACGATAACGAAAACGCTTGTTTCGTTACTGTGACAGATGACATTCGCGAAGCTCTTCTAGAGTAAGATACTCGATAAAAATGTTCCAGTCTGTATAGGAGTCCAATCATTTGCTGAAGTAAGGGAAAGGGGAGCGTTTCATTAAGTGGCAATATATACCTCGAGTTTGCGTGATTCGGTGGTAACAAAAAAAAAGCTGAAGCTCTTGAGGAACGGAGTAGGTCCACGGGATTTGTTACAGCGCAATGGCATGCCACTTTAGGTTCCAGGACCATTTAAAGCACAGGGTAGCGTTAACAAAAGGTTAGATTATTAAAGGTAATGCTCAGCTTACGTAATTTAAAGTTGTTGTGCAGAGGAAGACGATGCTAAGGAATCTTCGGTCCACTGGCGATTTTCAGCAAAATGGTTCCTCGGAGGGTTGTCCTTAACGAAGGGAAAGGACTGTCTTCGAAGAGTGAGAGCAAAGTGGGGCTTTTAAGTACGAGCGATATTTGTGAAAGCAATTCGGAGATGTGCTAGATGAACAAAGGAGGTTATTGTTTAAACAAAGCGTTCTCTTGAAGAACGTTAAAAAGGGGAGGAATTAAATTATCCTGACGTGATGTCTTGGGAACGAGAACCGTTTCTTGTCGAACGGGCTTGAAGAACAATGGCTGTTATAACGTTGTTCTCTTTCTGAACAACAGGAAGGGGGGTGAGAACCATCTCTTGTCAAACGGAATCAAAGAACAATGGCTGTTCTAACGTTATTCTCTTTCTGAACAGCAGGGGGGGGCCTTGTTGACTTGGCGTCTTGAAGGCATGAACCTTGGCACTCAAGGGATATTGTCCTCTTCTGGACAATAAGGGGGTTCTCGAGGTAGAGAGTTTCTAGGTGCACAAGGGAGACCGGATCGGCGTGATGCCTCCCGAAGATAATCAGTATCTGCTTCAATTTGGAAAAGCTATTGTATAAGTACCCGGAGCCATCTCCATGGCGTAGGGCATAATTGAGTGGGGGACTTCGGGAAAATGCTACGGTCGAGCCTGGGAAAATACCTTATCTGCCCAAAAGTCTAACTCAATATGGTGAGATCGACGTATGGAGAAGAAACGGGGGAATGAACCTCCTTGATTGAATATTTGCTATGGTGGGCGATAACGCACTCTGCTTCCTCTCGCAGATGCACGTGGGTAGCATGTGTTTCTAACATGTGATAGCGGCTGAATTTAAGCGGACTTAGACCGTTCTATCACAGGAGGATCCAGTATCTCTGAACCACTCTGTACAGCCTTGTAAGTGGCCGTCGGAGACGAAACTCCTCTAGTTCCTTTTATCATTTGTGGGGATAGGCTTAGAAACCCGGTAAGACGACCTCACGACCACCTGGGAAAGGTCTGAGAGCTTCCATGGTTGGTATATCCCGCAAAGAGGTTCCGAATGTACGTGAAAACTACCTGGGCAGCAGCGTCCAGGAGGGGCCAGGGAAGGCCAGGAGCAGAAGGTGCCTTTTTTTAATAAAATGAAACATAAGATGTCCCAGGCATCGATTGGGGCACCATGAGAAATCCTTAGCCTTGCGGAATGAGAGACGATCCGCAACCTGAACGCCTAAGATTTCTTTTCTCCAGGAGATACGCACCGCATTGCTTTCAAAAAGTAGAGTGCAGCTTTCGGTAATTGAGACACAGCTATACACGATAGGGACTTATCGATTATGTCATTGGAGCAACTTACACAGACTTCGCGTCAACTCGATTTTTCACGTCTGTATGAGTGATTCGTATGGACGAACAGGTAGCAGTAGTAACACATTCGTGGAAATAAGACGAATTCATTAACCAGATAGCGATACAACCGGTGCACACAAATCCAAGAAGCCTGATACGGTCGCACGTGACTAAGGTTGTAGTAGGTGGATCTTGAGCCACCTGTCTGTGTTATAAGCACACGTTCTAACTTGATCACCCCGTAGTCGGCCAGGTCTAAAGTGATGTGTTCAAAGAGTAGTTCACCAGTCCCCTCGCATAAACAACTCCTTTCACGAAGTTCATCGTAGAGTTTAGCCTCACACTCACCGGCGAGCCATTGAGTGTCCGAAAGGCATAAATCATGACCGCTTCGTAGGGGTCTAGGGCAATCTCCAGCTGGTTCCTCTCCGAAGAACTGGTCACCTTCCGCTCTCAACCAATAAAATTAGCTAATACTTTCATCTGATGAATCATGTTGCCTTTAGCGAATAACCAGACAGTAGAAGCTACGCTCTGAGTACTTGTGGCTTTGGTGTTGATTTGGGCCTTCCCGCCCGTGGGCGCCTCTGGGCCCGACGTGATGAACTTAACCTTGTTGCTTACCGAAGCGAAAGCGAACCCGTCCTTCCCCGGAGCCCCCGCGAAAGGAGAGAAAAACTTACAGCTCTTTCACTTCCTTTTGTTTCTTTTATTTTTGAAAAGGAGGGCGGGAAGTGAACCTGCTTCTCTTTATCGAAGAAGCGGCTTCCAGGGCGGATGTACTATTTTTAGCAAGATCTTTCTCTGAGATGGATAATGGCTTGTCTGCCAAATGGATACCAGTTGGAGGAGGAGGTTCGTCTATTCCTTGTGATTCCCTGAGGGCCCGAACAGCCTGACGAGAATCTTGCAGAGCAGCGGGTTTAGGTTAGATGTTTGGTACCTAACCCAAGTTTCTCCTTAGAAAGTTCCTGCCATTTTGGCTGAATCTCCTCCAGAACAAGTCCAGCTTAGGTAAGACTCTAATTCACCATCCTTCAACCCCCAGTTTGAAACGTTGGGCCAATCTCCTTTAGAGAAAAGAGGGGGGTAGGCACGCCGACTCCTGCAAACTCAATATACAGAAATAAAGATTGGGCACGGTATGACCTGCACTGCTCTCTCTTGCCCCTATAATGTGGTTGGCTCTATCTAGTCACTCCAACCGAGAACGATCCTTGCTAGAAGGCCTGCCTTTTTTCTTAGCAGTCCCTTGTAAAATGAAAGGAAGGATTGCCGCTGGTGCAGCTGTGGAGTCATAAATGAGTGATTCCGAAGAAGGGTTTGAGGTAAAGCCCCCTCACTCGTAGCCGTATAGGGGGAGTGAACTTCCTCTCCATTGAAAGAGGGTTGGAGATGCCACTGAGAAAGCACAGAAATGAGGTCCCTTCTTTTTCTCAGGTGGAGCTATCCGCAGAGGGCTACAAAAAAGCATAAAACAGGTGATATGGGAGCCCTTCCACTGGTTGTAGAGGTCTCTACATTTCCATCGTCCTCCCTGACATCTAGGGAAAGGTGGGTCACTCCTGTGGGCGATTCTCCATACGCCTGGAGTCGCCCACTATTCACTTCTGTTGGGACCATATTATGTGTATAAAAATAAAAATGCATGGGAAATAGATACTAATGCGTTAGGTGGTTAAAAGAAAGCTATCCATAGAATCACAAATACTCGGGCAACGGGTTCGAGCTAAGATGGACCTTAACACCTAGGCCGCCATTCATGTGAAACTGTCCTTGAGCTTTGACAATAAAGGATGATGTTGATATAACACCCTTATATGTGTACTGGAAGAAGGTGAGGAGAGTCGTTGGAAAAGCACATCCGGTGCCTAATACCTTCGACAGCGGGCCTGCTTTCGACCTTCATATCAGGTAGCGAACTCAAAGTACACACTGTCACTTGACTGAGGACCCATAAGGAAACGAAAGTGCGCTGACCAGCCAGCACCACTGTGAATAGAAGAGCAAGTTTGGTTAAGAGTACGCGGCTATGGCATAAGGAAAAGTAGCGATAGGCGGGTTTGCTAACGAGTAAAGTGGGTGATCACCAATTATTACCATACCTTGGCACTAGGTAATACTGGAATGGCGTCCTGGCCGTTCAGGCAACCATTTTTGGCGAACCAAACTTTGTCCAGGTGAGAATAGTTCCTCCTGGTCAAATTTAAGGACAGACAAACGGGTGAGGTGATAGTCGCCAAATAAATAAAATAAATAAATAAATATAAAGTAGCACTGACAGTGTGTGAGAGATGTGCGCACCAAACAACTTTTCCATTTATACCAACCTATTGACAGGGCTTCCCTAATTTGCAATCAGGTGTAGAGGATGTGCAGCTCCTGCAGCCGTCAAGTATAACAGGCTACGCAGAGTACCCCTCTGAGGGTCATAAGCTGTGGGCACCTTCTTATAAGAGGTGCAATTACTCGAGGGAAGCTCCAAAAGGACCAATGGGAAACCCGTTTATCAAGATTAATTATAAAATTGAAGGGGCCACAAGTGTAGTCATTTAAAAATTTGAGATTTAGGGGGATTTTAAGTCTCAGAATTTGGGAATTTGGGTTTGCCTTTTACAAGTTGAGCTTAATAGATATATTATTTCTGAATTTTGTCTTTCATGAATTTGGCTTCGGGAGTTATGACACAGATTCCTTTATGATGGCATTGAAATAGCCCGAGATTATTTGGAATTTCGTGGCGTGATGGAAAAAGCTTGAACGATTTTGTCACAAATAAATATAATATTAAACTAAATTTCCATTATTTCCATTACTATATTATCCATTATTGTCTAATTAAATTTTGTTTTCAGTCTAAATTTTAGAGAATAGCCTGCCCCCCAAAACTAAAGAAGATCTCTAAAATGATCTTAGAGGAGGACTTAATATAACCTAGAAAAGAGCTCAAAAGGATGGAAATGAATCTTTTGCTTGTGTAATTGCTTCGAAAACTTGCAGGCCCATAAAAATGTGCATTTATTGAAGAGTTCATTTACTATTTGGTAAAACTTAGTTTTTAGGTCTGATTCTTAACAAAATATATTTACTCACAAACGGGCGTAATATAATCTGAGAATCTCGTTGAACCAACTATTCTGTTCATTCCATTAAAGTTGAAGTGCTTCCTGAATAAATAACGTGCGATTCGTGCTCAAATACTGTAAATAGATCTGCGGATATATATCTTCCACAGATTTTTATTTCCTCTATATGCACCACTTTCTTTACAAATCCTTGCAACCTTTCTGGCAGGCATGCCCTCGGGGGACTACTATGTTACATGGGCAAAGAACACCTAATGAAAGAAATCTAATAATTTTCGTTCACTTCAATCGATTCGTATCTTATTATATTTTAATGGGAGAGGTGTGAACCTGTTCAACCTCTATTACCATTAAGTAGACTTATTTTCCTACGACAAGGTATCGTGTGTTTACATTTCCACTAAACGCGGCTCTTTCTTTTATAATCCTCTTTAGTTTTTGATTATAGGTTTTAAGTATATATTGGAATTTATTTTTAGTTTTTTCTCTTTTTATTTTGTTTCTTTTGAAAGTATGTCCAAAATACGTATCTCAGTTTTACTTCAAATTCTTGTAATCGAGATTTTTTTAACTTAATCCAAACGATCAACAAATAAGCGTTTCCAAATGGCTCATAACAGATTAAGTTTCTCCAATTTAATAACCAATCTTAGGCGAATTAAAACAATAGATGATTGTTTGTTTTAATTGTAATCATATAGTGTCTACGTTTGTATGTGTAAGCACGATACGTGACCGTTTGATTATTCATTTCTATGAGCAAAAGGATAAGAGGTCGACTAAATTGAGTGTTTACTTAAATTGGGAGCTATTCCCGGTATCGGGATGCGAGTTTCAGTAATCACTTGATCCGTAATATGAGAAAACAGTTTGGGTTTCATCAATTTACACAGATAGGTCACTCAAAAAGGGAAAATTTCTCTCTGCGAGGTTGAAAGTCCACAGAAAATGGCACTCATATATTTAGGTGACATGTTAACATTTTAAGTGAATTAGACTCAATTCTAAAAGCACATTAACCTGATTTCCGTTTGAATTCAGAAGCAGGTCAATGAAATATATGAACGTAGCAAGCTAGAACAGAACACAAGAAGAGTCAACTTTTGCAGTCGGACGGTGTGGAATACTATTGATTTTTTACCCATTTAAAAACCACTAAAATTAATTATAACATAAGTTTCACATTGTACATTCTAATTTCAAACATATGTATCAATTAATGTTTATAATTTTCTCTTAAAAAATTGGAGCTGGGGTACGTGGCCCTGCGATGGCCAGATCCTTTTGGCTCAAAGGATTTGCTTTTGGAATCCTCCCTTCATTTTCGCAAATTAAGTCACTCAGATGGATTTTTCTTTTATCATATATTTTCACATTTCTTTCTCTTCTTTTACCAATAATTCCATTCATCTTTTGCTGAAAAAAATGATGCTTTTCTAAAAGATCTTATATAGTTTTACAACTAACAAAGGTAATAAATACTATATAGTTCGAGTCATTAATGTTGAATGGAGGTAAATCCATGCAATGAACTTTGTTTAGTTTTCTTCTTTCAAACTTAGATTTATTTTAGGTAAACACATTCGAGTTAATTATTTTCTTGTGTAAATTGGAATTTATTTTTCGAAAATTCTGCCTAATTAAATATTTCAAGTTTATATATGTGATGAGCCAAACTTACAAAATTTTACAAACCAATATTCCAGGTTGAAACAACGAAGATATTAAAATAAATAAATAAATTATCCAACTGCCTTCAAGAAGCTACGGTGCATTTCACTTATTAATGTATCTGGATTCATACGCTTTCTTTGTATTATCCCTTACTTTCGTAAACATTTCTTAGCATAGGATCCAATTACACTAACTTACAACCATAGAATAACATCACAATTTAATTATTCCAACTTCAACTGCTATTTTATCTCTTTTTCAGAGAAAAGGATAAAGACACGTAGGGCGGGAATGCTACGCATCAATTATAGCGGATTAGCTAATTTAATTACAGCAGGTTAGGCAAAATTCGAGTCAAAAATATGGCAATGAGATCGGCTTCTTTTGAAGACACTTAACTTTCGTTTGAATAAGACGTGCCAAAGAGCAAGTCTAACTGTAACAATGAGAGGTTCCGCGAGATGTCGTGAACTGACTAAAATTCTCTTGCGGTGGCTCTGTATAAATAAGAAAGTATCGGCCTGTGCAAAATTAGAATTTGATAAGAGGACACGATGCATAAGGTAAGGCCTGTAGACTCTTATTTATGGCCGAGTGTAGGCGGGAATTAAGTTGTGATAATTGTTAAATATTGACTAAAACATTGATTGTCGTCCGAAAATTTTCATACTTAAATAAGATCCGGCCATAACTATTGAAATACAACCCAGTGCCCTGATTAATTTCATTGTCCTTACGAGTGTCTATTTTGTCTTTCCTTATAGCTTCTTTATCTGGGTCTCCCATACCTCAAGAACCCGAAGACAAGAAAAAAAAGAAAAGAAAAATATTTCTCGATTTAATCTTCCTAGAGAGGGGAAAAAATTCTACTCTGCCATATTCGAGCCCAACTTTCCCCCCGGCAAAATATGTACTCCTTCGATCCTTACTTTCGAGGCTGGCAGTTTGTATCTTCCGTCATTATTTTGAACAGGCCGAGTACTAATCGGCCCTAAGTGCAAACTCAACCCGTGCTGTTGGAAAGTAAACGAGCTCGACCTCTATACCTCTGCTCCTCTCGAGCAGCAAAATCTTTGGGTGGCAGATCCACCCGGAATTGGTGTCTTCTTTGTCGTTTACGTGCGGCCACTTGTGTATACTCACGGCTCCCACCTGGAGCCAACATTCTAAACCTATTCGCCCAGTTATTTCTTTTCATTTATCTTTCATGTCCATTATTTTATTTTTGTTTGTACTGTAGTAAAGATTATTTTGTCTCACCCAGTTTGATATCTAGAACCTCTTAGATAGTTGATTTAATTCTGCCAAGTGTAACTGTTTTCATTAGGAAATTAGTCACTCTTACGAGATTTATTGCAACCCATAGTTAAATTGCACCATTTGGGACAAGGTCCAAATCCAGAGTTGCCCCGCGTGCTATTCGTTATCTTTTCCGGGACACGGAAAGCAAAGGAAAGTGAGGAGATCTAACCTGACCTACAAAACTCTTCGTACATCTTTGTTTCTTCTTCGTCTTTTTCCACGTCCTCTTCTATAGCTTCTTTTACTTAATTACAAGCGAAGAAAAGTACTTAATCCGATAAACTAAAATCTTAAGTTAATCCAAATTAATTTCGCACAAACTATGATTGAGTCATTAATTACTATCATTACTGCCTTTTAAGTATGAAATGACTCGTATATAATATAGTAACTATGAAACGGGCAATCAAGAAAGAAGAGATACATAGTAGACCCTCACTACTTAAGAGTTAAGAAAGTAAGGAGTTCCATATATTCTCCAAACCAAATAATTATCTTTATATTTATTTACCTGCGGCGAAGCGCCAGGTCTTGGCATCACTTTTATTTCAAGAGAAGTAAAGTTAAATTTTCAAATGAAGTAAAGTTATAATGTACCCATTTAGAGCCGAATGACCCATATGTCCATGAGACAAAGGGTTATTTACCCTGCAAATTTCAAATCTGCCATCGGATTTGCGCCGCTACATGGTGCCATCTATGCCGAAGCCTCATTTAGCCATTGAAAGCCACTTGTAAGTGATTTCCTCCATGGGAAACCATCAATGCACTAACCATTTATCATCTTATCATAAAACGCCGCAGGTCATTAGAGGAACTTCCCTCTTGTTTTATATAATGGTCTGTTAGAAAATATACCATTGAAACTCTAGAAGACTATATTAATACGCTGACGCTTACTAGTGCAAAGTGAATATTAAGAAAATTGTTATTTAACTATTTGCAGATTATACCAGGTAATATATTTTGAATAGGAAACTATTAACACGAATAATAATAAAGACGAGGTGCCGATACTTCCAATTAATGGCATATCATATTGTACTGTTTAACAAACTTTGTTTTTGTCGACTACAGAGATGAGTGAATTTCTGGGATATTTTTGTATGTAGATTACGAGAATGACAGTTTTTCGTAAGTTGCCAATTAACTTTTAGGCAAATGCTATTATATTTCTGATTTTCAAATTTTTTAACTAATTTTCTTTTAATATATAACAAAGTTTTAATGAAAAATGCCGGGAGGACAATCTAACAATAAGCCTAATAGATTCTTCAACCTTGATGGCTCTTTAACTTTCAAATAGAAAATGCCCCCTTTTCAAAAGAATTTACAATCTTTATTTTCAATGCAACATTGGCGATCAAGATAACCCGTGGGCAACAAACGTTTGTTGCAAAACATGCTGCAATGCTCCCTCCAAATGGTTCACCTGAACAAAAAAATGCCTCCACTTTGCGGTGCGGTTGGTCTGGCATGAGCCTCAAGACCCCTTCTCTGACTGTTACTTTTGCTTTGTAAACAAAGTGAGTATAAATTTGAATTTTTTCTATAGAATATTTCTCAATATTTATGTTTATAGGACTACTATACAACACTTTTTTAGAATTTCAGTTATGGGCAAATATATTCATATCTAATGCTTTTATATACGACCAAGGTTGAGACCGTGGCATAGGCATCCAGGAGAGTAAAGGAGTTACGCAAGATAGAGTGAAGTTGAGCAATGTGGTGTATTAAGGGCGACGAGCTGTGTAGATGATCCCAACCAGGAGTTATGAAGGGGTTTTGCTCTGAAATTGGCTCTTGGGGACGATATATCATACTATTATATATAGCAGTGAAAATGCGAATGGGAGAGCGAGTGCCTTGTGCGTCATACGGTACCTCGCTTGAGGAACAGCGTATGGTATAAAATTAAACAATGACTCAAAACTTTTATCACAGAATTATCTTAATAATATTGTGCGAGATTTAAGGTTAACAAAACAGCAGAGTGACCCATTGACTTTCAGGCTCAATGGACTAAATTTGGTTTCACAAATGTTCGAATTATAAAGTTTCGGAACCGTTCAGATAATTTGCAAAAATATTTTTTTGTTCAACAACCTGTGTTACTGCAATGATATAACCAGACTTTTGAAGAGTTAGATCCACTCATTAGAGGCTTTCTATTAACGCTTCGTTCTACATACATATAATACCATAGCAGTACTTTTATATGTTTGAAATAATCGCAGTCCATTCGTGTAGCTCATTATGTTGCTTTGAAAGAAACGAAAATCTAACTTTCATTTAAGACAGTATTAAATATAATGAGCAAAACTGATTGCTTTGTGCAGATCTTAAGGTTGTAGCTATTTTGAATGATTTACTGTCAGGTTTCCTAAATTCATGTGCTCTCCTTACCAATGGGACACCGTGCTCGAGCGGAGCATTTTACAAGCAGACAATGGCCAGTAGGAAACAGGCCAAAGAGTTAGTTCGCATAACATTATACGAGAACAATTAGTTGATAGGGAAAAATAAATTTGCAACTACTTTGTATGGGATTAATCCCTATGAAGCAGTTCGTGAAAGCCTTAAAACGTGACGGTCCATCTTTTTTGTATCTAAAACTGAATTTTAAAAACTAAGTGATGCTAAAATTAAGGAAGGTAACTTTGACAACAGTCAACAAGTTCTGATAGATAATGAATTTGATATTAGTTGGAACGTATTGGAATTGGAGGCATGGAAAATTTTCAAAAGCGTGTGGACCTGTATCTATGGGAAAGCTAAATATTCTACACACCTCAGTAATATTGTAAAAATGCGAAAAAATACTTTAATTAATTGAGAGATATTTTTGTAGTATCATCTAAAATGTAAAGGTTTAACTAACAATTTTCTTTCATTCATTGTCTGTTTGATTTTCTTATATTTTGACTGCTAGTTAAATATAAAAGTTAGCATAATAAAAGTAATACACATATATGCAGGAAACAGATGTTCGTGATTTTTTAGAAAAAAAAAATTATTATTGATAAAATAATTAGGGTAATTTCTTTCAAAATAAATGTCTTTTTCGTAATTTATGTACGTTCAAAACTACTCACGAGAATTACATTTCCAATCTGTAAAAAATCTTTGTTAGATAGTGTTATCAGAATTTTAAACACATTTTACTCTTCCACAAATTTAATTTTATCTAAATTTTATATCTGGAAATAGGTGTTGTGTGCGTTTGGTAGTTTTCTTAATTGAAAGTAAATTTGACATTAACTAAATTGCGCAACTCCAGGGTTTAGTGTTAATTCCGTCTTTATTGCTAAGTTCCCCTTAAAATTCTAAATTTTGTCAGTGTCATAGATTTAGGATACAAATCTCTTTCATTCCAATGAGAGTGACAGGATTGGAATACATTTGTAAATGGCATGGATCAATAGCTGACGGTATGAGCATCATGGATAATGGACAATTTGGTCACCTTCTTGGAGCGCGAAAGGGAATAGAATTAAATATTAGAATAAAAAAAAGACGATACAAAAGTGGAATTGGAATAACATATAGAGTTAATTATAAGAAAATTAGGGCTTAATTTTAGGCAAGTAATGCAAGTAATTTCAGCTTGATGGCAGCCGTTGCTATTACGTCTTTCAAGGGTGGCATTTAAGAAAAATAACACTGGTCTGCCCTTTTTTTAAGGTCTAACACATAATACCTGATATTAGGCCAGTTTTTTGCGCTGAAAATGAAAATGATGCTCATCTAATCAGATCAAATGTTTGAGATATTATAAGCACATGCTAGATATTCCTTAATTCCGATCTATTGGTAGGCGAATGTACACACTGTCGTAGAGTCGAACGTCGATGCTAGCCGAGAATTGACTCTGCGGTGACGCGGGAAGGGAGCACGTCAGAAATAGGGATATATATTCCAGTGCGAGGGTTAAATAATCAAAATCAAGTGCAGTTGGCCTAAATAATCAATTCTTAAAAGTTCTGGGTTTAGAGAAACTGATTAAAGAAAAGAAAAATAACTTTACTATATACAAAGAAAATATTATTATCGAAAGTAAATAAATGACAATAAACAAGATGAGAACCAGGGTGCCAAACGGGGGAGGGGGAGGGTACAACTGAATTGACGGGGACGAGAGTCCGAGAAATGCTGTATGATGATTGCTTTAAGGAAGAGTGGGAGATTTAAAATAACAGGGAGACTCACGTAAAGCCTAATTGACTGGAGGCTTTGGAGAGGACGAGGAAGCCGGGTGCTGCAAAGTTCCAGTTGCAAAATTCCTTCTTCTTTAACCTCACTGAGAAATTATCGAGGGAGTACTCCAGAGGAGAACTAATTCGATACCTGAGTGATAGATGCTTGTTCGTATCTATCGTCTCTCAGGCGAGAAATTTGGCCTTAGGTACGAGCGAGGCCGGGTAGAGAGGTAACGCGTCGCGTTTGTAGTTGGAAGCCGTTGGGAGGCGGAGCATGGCGTACGAGACTGTACGTGACTGCTAACCAAGACGGGGCTGTATGATACCTATTTCTCAAAGCTTTTCCCGAAATATTTATACTGCCTCGGCAGAAGCGGGTCACCAGAGTCCTGCCAAGGGGGACGCGGATCTCATTAGAGTTGGCGCGCAAGGAGGGAGGGGATACTCTCGGTGAGCATCACAGGCTCGCGCGAAAGTTTGGGACGCCGTATGTCTGCCGCCAATCAGGCGATGCGACGGGGGAACCTAATACGGATCACAAGACCACGTGAAATTTTCGATACCCTCTTGAGGTTGTCTGGGCGTTTAGTTGCAGGTTTTGATTGATACAAGCACGAGTACAACAAATAAAAAACTACACATGGATGAAAGATCTCTTCAGGGACTTCCGATTGTGCCTAGCAGCCACCAAATCCATTTTCAGGCACTAGCAGTAGTCAGCCAGAAAGTTCACATCCCAGAGCCCTCGGTATCATTCTTCTATCACGCGGATATCTTGGAGAAAGCGCTCACCCTGTTTTTACCTGGGGAGAAACGCCAGGTCTAGGCGTTTCTTTTTTACCTGCAACGTTGCACCGGGTTTATGCGTCCATTTTTTTCAAGAGGAATAACGTTCAATTTTCAAAAGGAGTAAAATTCACTTGTACAGAGTGCGGCAGAAATACCTCCCACATTTTAAACTTTCACCTATGTGTTTGTTGCTAATGAACTTATGCAAGTGACAATGATGTTTTCATTAGAAAGAGAATGTAAAACAACATAATGATTTTAAATTTCATTATAATCTGCCGAATAGTTATGATGTCATTAGCTAAATGAAAACATCATTGGCACTTGCATATGTTCATTAGCAACACATCGGTGAAAATTTAAAATGTGGGAGGTATTTCTGCCGCACCCGTACCTATTTAGAACCATGAAATGACCATATGAACATGGGATATATGGTTATTCACCAAGGAAATTTCGAACCTGCTATCAGATTTGGCGCTGGTTGACAACATCTAGTGGCAGAATACTATTTTTTTGCAAAGGGAGTAAAGTTCAATTTTACCCATTTAGAACCATGAAATGACGCATATGACCATGGGACATTTGTTTATTCACCCTAAAGATTTTGAATCTGCCATCAGATTTGGTGCACGGTGGCGCAACCTAATAGCAGAAGCCTCATTTATCCAATCAAAAGCACTTGTAAGTGATTTGAACCATGGTAAACCATCAATGCAATAATATTTATCATCTTATCACAAAAAGCCGCAAGTTACCAAGGAGTTTCCCTCTTGTTCACTGAAGTCTCCACAATTCTCAGGAAAATAGTCCAGGTGGGACCGAAGGAAGTTCATTTTTAATGACATGAGAGCAACAATTTTGCGGAAGTTCTCCATTAATTCATCAACTGCCTTGTCATACTGAGGACTGCTCTGATTGCCAAGGGAGTTTTTCGATAACTTACTTTAGGGACAACCAGGCAGAGTGTTCAGCAGGATTCAATGCTTCATCAAAACTCGTGTCCTTGATAATCTCCCTTATTTGAGGACAATCAAATACACCTACCTTCAGTTTTTTTATGCCGGCTCATAGAAACTTCTAACGGCGGAAAAGCAAGTCATCTACCTTACTTATCTGTTGCCCCTACAAAGTTCTTCATCAAATAAAATTTGATGTACAGGGGTGGAAGTAAAATCTTGCTGGGTTCAACACGAGGGTTGGACAGAACGTTGTGTGCATTAAGTTCTAATTCTTGTCTTGACGACTGGTCTTGTCTGACATAATGCTGGTTGTAAGCCCGACTAACTCACAAGCACATAGAGCATTGATGCTTTGAGTACCCACTCTGAAGGCCAGTGATGAGTCCGGGTAGTTGAGAGCAGACAACAAAGGGTCCATGCTGTTGCAGATTTCTTTCATTGGAGCTGAGTGTCCAACAGGAATTGATGAAAAATTATTACCGTTATTAAGAAGAGCTTCCTTGAGACTTCTGTTAGATGAGTCAATGAAAAGTCTTCATTCCATATCATCATACTTCATGCTCATTAGGTTGAGCAGGTGAGCAATGTTGTTACATGTAGACCAGTAAATAGGCTTCATTAAAGGTGAACAATTTCCTAAATTCTTTCTCGAGGTCCTGATACCAATAAAATGTTGTCCCTGGTGCCAGCATACATTCCTATCGAAAATGTAAACCCAATAGCTCGGCGGATTGTTTGGAATGATTCAGGTTTCGCCTCAGGTTGTTGAGTTTTGCTTGACTAGATTGATGCCTTTCAAAATTTTCATCCAGAAGTGAGAGTTGCTTAGGTGACCTTTGCTTTCCCTTATAAGCATTGTGATACAGCAGATATGGGGAGCAAATGCCTTATCCTGGTTTCCTAGTTTCACTCCAAAGTAAGCATGATATGCCTTTTTTACAAAATCCGTAATATTTGCTTGGCGCTCTGGAAGAGAGACATGTGCACAGATGTAACAAAACCTATTCGATGATTCTTACACATACAATCTATTGTAATGCAAATCTAGACCTGAAAAGATGAATAAAATATGGTTACTCGTCATTAAATTCACTAGATGCAATAAAATAGAATTAATAAACGGTTAGATGATAGCGCTATTTTGGAATTTACGTTCTAATATAAATTGAGCATATCTTAGAAACCAGAGCTGACCAAAGAAAACTAATTATATTCTTAAATTCAGCATACAAAAATGATTCTAAGTCAGTTATAAAACCTATGACTTTTGAAAAAAAAGTTTTGAAACGCAGGCCATTGTAATTCACAAAGGATCGTTGGAAAAGAAAGTAATACGATAGCATCATTTACTACCACGTGCCACCTCTCCCAGTACCAGGATGAGTGGGGTCACTGCAGATTGCACGAACTCTTCCCTTTTACTCAGGACGAGTTCGTGCCACTTCACATTCTCCCTTGTACTTAGGACGAGTTCGTGCCACTTCACATTCTCCCTTGTACTTAGGACGAGTTCGTGCAAACCTGACTGTGGCATGATCAAATGTTTGGAAGAGTCTTGTATATAGGTTTTGGGTGTCGGTTTCATACACGGGCTTCGGATGGAGGCGAGCCTCCATACGATGCCGTATTATTACTTTGGAGGTGTTTTTTGTATGTTTTTTTTGTAGCTTAGATGTTTTTGTTGTATTTCTGGTCCGTAAGTTTTGCTTCTTTATTCCCGTACATTTTATTAATATAACCTACATAATAGGCTAAGTATATTTTTAGGCGACTGTACTCTCGGTGGATGTCACCAGAATGACGCTTATGAGGTAAAAAAAAAATCCACATCATTCTTTATCTGTTGAGGAAAAGAATTTTAAACATTTGGTCTAAAACACGTAAACGCCTAGAAGTTAGCTTCACCTAAACTTTGGTTGGGAAACTGAGAATTCGGCGACGTTCAACACAATTTAAACTGAGAATTCATATTGTTGTGTCATCTTTAATTTCCAACGTAAAACAATTATTTTTTACAATTATAACAACTTGTTTCAGACCCATACTCTTCCTCTCCAACAAGCCCAGCTCTCTCTCTTTCTCCCTCCCTGGCACAGGAAGTCTTCATATACTTTCCCCCATGGAAGTTATCTATTTTACAAAAGTTTTGAAAGCCATCAAAAATCCCACATGAAATAATTACAAGTGAATATTAGTTATTTTTCTCCCTGCCCTTCATTCTTCCACCTTACCCATATCAAGTTGTAATCATACTTCATTTCATCAATTTTTACTTCATACTCAGGAAATAAATTGAAACCCTTCCAAACTCTTTCGCGATCTTGTGTTATAAATTGAGTCACATAAACTTGGCCACCACTACCGAGAATCAGAGCAGCAAAATAAAAATAGTTTGGAGTGGGAGAATAAAAAAAAATGTGACAGGAGCTATATTTCTTAGTAGTATTAATGGAGAAACCTCCGTTTAATGGCCTTACAAGGCGCCGAGTAGACTCCGATCTAAATTCCGATTCTTTTTATTCTTCTCATCTCGATAAGAAGCTGACGGCCAGGCGAATTTAAGCTCCGAATTTAGCAATTTTAAACTATGCAAATGAGATCACTGGTAACGTTCAAAGAGGCTTTAGAGTGAAGTCGTTAACATATCTTTAAATTAGCACAAACAGTAAGAGAGTGCTACTTTATCGCATTTCGTGAAAGGTTTTACAGCTAATCTCATGCACCTCGCCTAGGATTACACTGAATAGAGAATAAAGCAGACTTAGGACCATTCGATTTTTCCTCTTACTCTGTAATTTGGCTTAACTGATTATTAATTTCTTGTAAAATAAACTTTTATTGTGGCTATATATAGTTAGTTAAGTCTCAATACAATAGGTCAATTGGAATAGTCGTGTTATACAACTGCTGACAATTATTTAACTATAGGCATTAGATGGATTTGCTTTTGGACCCCTCTTTAAGTAGTTTTGTTTGCTTTTACATGAAATTATCGAAAGCTACGAGGAAATATCCACTTTCGAACACTGTGATATCTAAATATGTACACCCCTCGGAGGTAAAGATTTTCGAATAGAGTCACTTTTATTTCTATTTTATTCACTCTAGGTGAAAACGAGAGGTTAGTAAACACCATAATGACACAATATGGCCAATCTTATGAGGAAAAAACACATATCCAGTAGAATTTTGGTGTTACAAATTCGCTTGAGGTCGTAAAACTTACCTAAATAAGGAAATCATTTGTTTTAAGAGGCCTTCAAAAGATCATAAACGAGTTACTACCCTATTTCGCTACACGCAAATATCCAGCGGTTTATTGATGCCAAGAATCATTTCTCATTTAAAACTTAATCTCACAGCAATAGAGACACTTCGTCGGGTTTATTTCTTAACCATTGATTAGATTATTCATAAATTGCACAACATAAGAAAGTATATTTTGTTCTAGAACTGAAGACAACTACAATGATCAAAACTAATTCAATTAGAAAGAAAATACTATGAAAATTTAGCGTCTAAAGAATATAAAGATTTAATTACAAAATATACAACAGATCTCTTAATTACATTAACCCTCTTTCACTGAACAAGAAAATCGACAAAGCGATTGGAGGGAAAACGAACAAAAGATAGAAATTTGAGAAAATATTAGAGAGAGAGAGAGAGAGAGTAATTCACACAATAGCATGTCAGACTCGGCTAGTATCCGATCTAAGAGTATTTAACCAAATCAAGAAGGGTTTTGCAAAAGAGCGTAATACAATCTTAGCATCTTTTATTCGACGACTGGGTTCTAACCATTTCATTCGCTTTCCATGGCCGCATACGCCACCATGGTGCTCTAGTCCTCCTTCCCAGAAAAGCCTGCCACTTGATAGTTACAAAATGAAATATACTGAACGCAAGTACTCACCATCTTTTTTGTAGTAAAGAATCTCTACGTTACGCTCTTCACAAATAGTGAGTGCTTCTCGGAGTTGCTGGATGGACATCTGCGAGGTCAGAGGACCATGAAGGAATTCGCAGGTGCATGGTCTTTGCATCACATCCGCTCTAGAGTAGCCAGTCATGCGACAGAACCCTTCATTCACGAATACGACGCTGCAGTCATCGGTCGCGTTGGCAACCATGAAGCTGCGATCTGAAAACGAATAAAACGACGACTCGTTATTCACACTTGACCAAAATGATTCAACTAAATTAATGAAACCTTGGATTAAATTTCTACATATATGTAAGATAATACAACTAAAGGCACACTTATAAGTATTATTATTTGTGTTATTGCTATTATCGTTATTAGTGTCTATTAAAATTAACAAGCAAAACTCAACGTGCGCATTGGAACTATAAAATTAAGAAGGAGGAAGTAAATTGGTGCTGAAAAGTGTTGCTAGAGATTTAATCTGAGAAATCCTTATATTAGGTTAAATATTTGAGGATATGAGTTAAATCGCATTAGTTTTTTATTCATGCAAGAATATATGTAGACTAAATTTTGAAAATAGACTATACATTGTAATGCCAACTGAATTATATTACATATTATCTTAATAATATATTATATACTGAGCAAACAAGAATACTGCAACGTAATTGTAATAACTATGGCAGATTAATGAAACCAAAACTTTAGTAAGCTCACAAGTCATCATTATTATGGTCTCATTTTCCCTTTCCTAATTTCATTTCTCCATCAACTGTCTTGCCTAATGCAACCGTTCACCGTGAATTTCCGCCACGGCCCAAAGATTCGGTCAGAAGAATTCCAGATGTAAATGCAAATGGTGCAGCTTAAGTGATATTTTTTATCTCCTAATTCTGTAGCTTTCAATTAGTTCTTCAATAAGAGCATTGCCTAAAAAAACAGTGATAGTATTATTGGACGCATTCCAAGCTGTTGTCTAGAGGACTACTATTCTTTTCATCCCTAGATGTTCTGATGCAAGCATCTGCTTGACTTTCGGAAGCTCTTTCCTGAATTTTGGCATAGGTTTTATCATTGCTATCTTATGAAAGGAAAAATTGTTTTATGAGGCCCATTTCAATATGGAGTGGAGGTAGTAGATTTTATTCTACGAGACTAGACCATTCATTTTTTCAATATAGGTACCTAACTGCAGGGATGATCTTAATTACCATTCTTGCTTCACTTAATGGTTTGTTATACATATCTATGCTATACCATAAGCACAAAAAAGTTGTTCTTTGTGTATCCTCCTGCAATCGGAGTTGGAATCCCACCAACATCTTGAAATCGCCGAAGAGATGCTATTTGTATTCATAAAATTTGAACTTTGAGCACGAGATTTCAAATTTCCACAATGATCTTTGAAGGGTACGAAGTAACCAACATGGATACTGGTGGTAGTTATGAAGCAGCACTGCATTTGGAATTCTCATAAGCCTTCTAATGAACAGAGGCAAAAGATTGCGAAGCTATCATAAACCAATTGCTCTAAAGAAGCATTGCGACGCAGTCAATGAGTTGAATTGGATATTAGATCTTGGCCTTGTTCCATATCTCCAAATTATCTCGTTTGCATCAAGTAGGTTACATTCTTCCAATGTGGATTCAAGAAGCTTTACAATAGATTTGGTGAGATTCAAGTGCTTGCTTGGCAGGTGTGGTTCTTCACGAGGGCATCCTGCTACTCCGTCTTCCCAATCTTTATCATGGACAAGTTGGTATCGATTGTTGTTTGTAATGTGACACTGGTGCAATTTAAAATTTGACTTATTTTGGATAGTCCTGTTTCTATCTATTATGTGATATTTTATATGTATATATGTCCACTATACAAAATAAATGTCAGTTCTCGCCCGATTATCAAAATGCCAAATAGCATGAATTTCCTATTAACACTTCTCCATCCTTCTATGGTAAATTTACAGCTACCATAGATTACATGAGAACCCCATGGCTTGTCTTTCTCTCCAATGGAAGTGCCAAAGTAGTTTTTATATGCGAAATAATAGTTCGACCTACACTTGCTAACATATTTTACTTGTTTTGGGTATATATAAGGTGCAAACATAGAGTAAAAGCAGTCAGTTGAGATTATACATTATTAAGTACCCAACAATCGACTATTTGAAACAATAAACCGAGAAAATTAATACAATATAGTCATGGGAAACAATGCGAGCAGAGGGTGTCTTTTTTTAACATTGAGACATAAGACGTCTGAGGCAGGGGCGTGGTGCGCCACGAGCAAATCCTTAGCCTCACAAAACGAGAGACGATCCGTAGCCTGAACAGACAGGATTTCTTTCTTCAGAAGGTAATCACCACGTTGTTTCGAAGAAGCTGGGTGTGGCTTTCTACAATTGATACACTTGGCCATACGCGATTTGGACTTATCGTGTGTGGCCTCGGAGAAACTTACACATTTTTAGGGTGACTCCGATTCTTATGTTCCAAGCAGTGACGGTAAAAAATCCTCCACGGTAGTGGCACGAATGACTTGACGCGTTAGCGAGACCAACCGGCATGTACCGACTCAGGGAGCCCTTCACGTCTTACATGGGGAAGAGTGTAGGGATGGGTCTCGAGGCCCTTCCCTGTTTTCTCATCACACGTTCGACCTTGAGAAATTCTTAGTAGGTCAGCTCTATGAAATAGTCCAAGTGCTCCATCGGATAAACCACTCCTTTCACGAAGTTCATAGTAGAGTGTAGCGTCTCACATATCGGCGTGATATCAAGTGTCTTTTGGGCTCTAATGTAACTTAACTCAGAGGAACCCAACGCATTTGTAAAAAGGCCCACATCCGAGAAACTGACCACCTTCGGTTCTCTATCAATCAGGCTAGATAGTGCTCTCCTCTGATGGAACATGTTGCCCTTGGCCAACATTACTCCCATCAGTGGAGAGAGAAAACAGAAAGCATTTGAAGTCAGCGGGCTGGGAAGTGCCAGGTAGTCTCTCAATGAGGGGTCTCGACATAATTGAGGTTCCGTCTGCACTTGCGAATTTGATCTAGGTATGAGACCTCTAACCCGGGCGAGCATCTGGCCCAGACGTGCCGATCTTGCCTTGGTCGCTTGTCGAAACAGCAACCAACGCCTCTGATCCCGGAGCCCTCGCGAAAGGAGTAAAAACATTTGGCTTCTTAGTCTTTTTCTTTTTAGGAGAGAAGGGTGGGAACTAAACTCGCTTCTCTGCACTGCCGGAAGGAGCACTTAGGCCGTATGCCCTGCCCGTATGCCCGGCTACATCAAGATACTTCTCTAAAATGGCATTCTTGTCTGTCAAAGGGGCACCAGTGGGAGGAAGTGGTCTGTCGTGGAATAGCAATTGTATATATATATATATATATATATATATATATATATATGAGGGGCAGTCAATAAGTTTTACAATTCGGATATAAGGAAACGAGATATGAGGAAAGGTGTTTTATTTTTTTTCAATATAACTAGCCTCGACTTCAATGCACTTGCGCCACTTGTCCCTGAGGCTTCGAATTCCCGACAACCACAAATCTCCCGACTGCTGTTCAATCCAGTCCTGGATGGCGAGCTACACATCTCCATCGTCCCCAAGCCGGCGTCCACGCAGTGCAGCCTTGAGCTGGCGGAATAAAATGTAGTCACTAGGGGCCAGATCTGGACTGCAGGGGGAGTGGTTGAGCTCCTCGAATCCGCATTCGTGCAGGGCAGCTTGTGCAACTCTAGCCTTGTGGACTTTGACGATGTCAAAGCCGATCATAGCGCGTGAGGTTTCTAGGGACCCAACGGGCAGAGACCTTGGTCATGGCCAAATTGTCGTGGATGATGTTGATAACACTTCCATGTGATGTTTCAAGTTCTCGCTCGATTTCTTCGACCTTCACCCGTCAATTTTCGAGGATGATCCTCTCCACATAGGCCACAGTGTCCTCGTTGTTCACATCTGACGGGCGTCCTGGGTGGGGGTCATCTTCAAAGGATTCACGACCATGGCGGAACTCCCTATTCCAGCGAGCAATGGTTGCATAGGAAGGGGCAGTGTCGGTGTACATTGCAACTATGCGTTCATGGATCTTTTTGGCATTCTTGCCTTCCTTGATCAAAAATTTGATTACTGCGCGGTGCTCAACCTTCTCCATTGTTGAAAAATTTGTGACTGACGATCTGCGATCAGCTACTGCTTCTTAAATAGACGAGGCAGGAGCGTGCGGCTCGTATTGACCGCCCCTCGTATTCCCACTAGTTATACAGATGTCCACCGCCTTAAGAATATTTTTATTGCTCATAGCTCAGTTTACATAGAACTTGAGCTCAAATCCCATGCTAATTTATCTCACTTCCCATTCGGTAGCTCATTTACTACATTGCAATCCATTTCTAAAACCTTTTCTGTGGAATTTGAACATATTTGTATGAACCCATTGGATATGCCTCATTTTATAGAACATCCTATAGCGCCTAAAAAATGCAGCGGCAAAAATCACCCCTCATTTCATGTTTCACCGTAAAATAACACACTAAACACTCTCTCCATCAAACAACGGTTCCAATTTTCTACTAACAAAAAGAAGATTTGAATTACTGATGGAAACTGAAAATCTTTAGTTGCGTGCGAGTTTATATCTCACTATGTCGGTCAGTCGGTCCCAGTTTTGCGTTTTTTTTATGTTTTGGTAATAAAATTGTACTATTTAGCCGCTTCTAACAAAATTTCAAACCATCATGTTATTTTACCATTCTATTTCTAATGATATAAGTGCCAAGCTCCTCCTAAGGTTAGCCTGGGAATTATTTTGTTTCGGCAATAACATTATATTCTACAGCCGATTCTAACGAAATTTGAAACCCTTATGTTGCTTTACACTTTACTTTGAATAATATAATTACAAAGGTCCTCCCAAGTATTGAAAGTTCAAAGGTCGTAAGGTTATAAATCAGAATAAGTGAGAGCACGCGACTTTGGTCAGCAGACCTTGGTTTCTTTGAGTGCTTAAGCTTTTAGCGGATGCCATAAAGGGAATTTTAAAGACATCTTACGCACTCAATACAATCTATTATTAAACATTTTATATGAATGCTCACTAAGTAAATTATCAAATTGAGATTGGTTTGAAAAGATATAGGATAAGATTTCTTTTAACACAATTACGAAATTTTAATTATCAAATATATAAACGTTTTTACTTATTAGAATTATACCCAGCAATGTCATTTTTAAATTCTTTCTGCGTCATTTGCCCTATTCCCTTTAAGTTTTGCCCTGACTAGTTAGCGAAGAACAGGTTTTGTCATATCTGCAAGCGATCGGCACATGCGTCTTTTGGCGATTAACCAATTGCATTCTCTGTTATATTATCGTATATTTCGGACGATTGGAGGACGTCCGTGTTTTCAGTTCATATGGTATAATAGCGTGCGGTTGTTTTGCTAGGTCGCAATAGATTGATACTGATTGTCAGGCATTAGAAATAGGTATGGCTCTCAGTGTAACCCCACGAGATATTACATGCCCAACATGCCGTAGTATTTGTAGATTTAGATCAGATCAGAATCTATTTTAATGTATTAAAATTGCAATGGATTCGAATGGGCGTAAAACCCCATGCAGATTTTACGTAAGTGCGTTTAAATGCACGTGGCTTCCTAATGTCCGCATTTGACCAAGTATCGGTATGAATTTCAAGACAAATGAGGTGAGTTATTTACCAAATTGCTGTCGAATTTATTAGGTTAGGTTTGGTTCTTGATCTTTTAAATTATTTTGAAAATGCGTTTTTCTTATGCAGTTTTGTGTGTACTTTTCAGATCGGAAATTTGATTTTGCTGGAAATACATAATTTTCCTATTATGGATCTTCTATCGATGATCGGAAAAGTATGAATTTCCGGGTAAAACGAGTGTCAGATCTGAGAAGTACACATTAAACTGCATAATAGAAACACTTTTTTAAATTCATTTTAAAATATGTTAAAACGAATCTTTACCAAGATATATGTTAACTACAGAATTTTACGAGAGAGGCATGCTTGAATATAAAACAACAAACGTCAAGAGATAAACGAAATAAAATATGGCGGGAGGATAAATTTCTCGACTTCAGTTAAAATTCCAAACGAAAAAAACTGCCTTGAAAGCATATTACTCTATCCATCCAGAACTAACATATTTATCTTCATTTTCACTTCCTCACTATTACCCACCATTTTCTTTCTTTGCCTTTTCGCTCAGCTTAGAGACTCGCTTTTCTTTACATCATAAAAAGCTATATTCACAATAAAATGTCTCACAAATTCCAAAAGTTCACTCCTAAATTTAGGCCAAAAGCACGAAAAGACTTAGGAATGACTTTTATAACTGTGTATGTTAGTGTTAGGAAACTATTTGCGTTATTCAATTATGGACAAAAATGGATTTCAGTCAAGTTAATTGACCTACTTAATAATATAATAACCGTCATTATTTGACACTGGAGGGAGATTTTCTGGAATTTGTTTAAAAATTAGCGTTTATTTCAGAAAAAAATCCGTTTCATAGGCAATTTTAATCTTTGTTTCTAAATTGAAATACAATAATCACCGAAATAAGTAATAATACTTAGTTGATAAATCTGGTAAGTATGGTAAATGTGGAAAAACTTCCTATCCTAACAAACTAACTTTTACCATATTTATTTTGCAGACTGATAATTTTTAAAGGCATTGCCGGAAAATAACACCTTTCATATATGTTGTGGAATGGCTTGACTCTCTCTCTCTTTATAAATATACGTAGCTATTTTGGGGTTTTGGGCGGAAGTTCGTAGAAGACCGTTAGGTGATGGGGAAATTGTTGAGTCGGTGGGGATGGTTTATTATTAACTTGGCGGAGTCCTTTTTAAAACAAATATTTCCGAGTGCAAGTGGGTCAAAGATTAACAGGTAGCTGGTACCATTACTAACAACAAAATGATATTTAAATTTACACAAATATTGGATTTAATGGGAATGGTCGTACATACGGGCATAGATGTCTAGGCGGGACATGGGTGGGTTAATTAGGGGATTAATCAGGTCAGATTCAGGTTGGTGATTTAAAGGGGGGTTTTAAACCAGGGCGTTCACACAAATAATGGATCAATGGGGTAATCCAGATTCTAGATCAATCTGCAGGCGGCAACGTTTACAATTTATTACGTGCTCGTTGCAGAAAAGAAACCAGTTGGAGTACGATGAATGCGACGGAAGAAGTCGGGTTACCTCTTGCTTCAGATGAGGGAGCACTTGTAGAGCCTTCGGAGGTGGGAATCCTTGTCAGATACTTGCCGATTGACTCGGGCAGAGTTCACGGATGTCAATACTTGCCGAATGACTATGGCAGAGCTCACAGATGTCGATACTTACTGATTGACTATAGCAGACTTCATGGATCGATTTAACCTTCGACTCGAATCAAAATCGACGCTGGGAGTGGAAGAAAGCGAGGCAAGCATCCTCAGCTCGTTCGCCGGAGTAGGTAAAAAGTCTAACACGTGCTGCTTAGTAAACTGAGTCCAGGAATTATATAGACGCATGGTGAGGTGGCTGTGGCGCTCCTCCAGAGGCGTGTGCGATTTGGGGGAAAAGTCGGCGACTCCTTCGGGCGAAGGGGGAATTGTCATAACGTTGACTTGAAATGTCCAAAGGACTTCGATCATTCTGACGGAAGGCAAAAATGTTTGCTGAAAGGTAGCAGTGGGAGACGATGAAATCGATCCCTAGGCAAATACAGCTGGGGCGTGTGATAACGGCGTAGGTTACATCCTTACCCTGGTTCAGCCATGCTTTCGGAACTGCATGCAGTGATCTCAGGACCATGTAGGTACAGAGGGGCACGTGGTTTTCCTTTGACCTTATTCTCCTACACCTATTTACCAAAACTTGCCACTCACAATGAAATGCTTCGTTTATACTTTCAAGTTGATGACAATTAATGTTTGCATTGATGAACGCCCATTGTTTAAGTACTTTAAAAGGTAAAACATCCTTTATATTCCACCAGTGCTAGCAGTTTACCACCCCGGCCACATAATCTACATTTTCGTCTGAGGCTATATATTTTCCACACATTTTCACTTTCTCTATCTTCACATCTTTCTCAACAGATCTTTCCATGCAAACTTTCTGCGTAATACGACCTCATTGCTTTTGCGCTTTATATTCGCTAAAAAGATCGCGCAGGGCTTAAGCAAGGAAATCTCGGTATCCATTCTCCAGAAACATGGGAAGGTACTCTGTGACCAGATGGCACTTGGTAGATATAGAGCATAGAAAAAGAGTTCCAAATAGACGGGAGAATTACCATACGCATAGAATTAGGAAGACTAGGAAGGGAAGTTTAACTTTTAACTTGAGAAAATGCCTAGTTAGGCAGAATGGAAAGGATGAGAAAGAAAACAGCAATAAATGTCAGGGTATAATCCAAAATAATAGATAGTGACCTCCTTTCTCTATGCTAAGTCCACACCAAAGGTGAAATCACAGAATAGGTTCACACCCAATTTCAAATCGACAACAGACGCAAGAAAAACCCTCCATTTGGACCCAAGGAAAAAAGATAGGATTAAATGGAATTGAGGAATTGTTCTCACAACCACACCCTTTACCACACGTTTCATAGATTTCCTCTTCTGTCTTTGACTCAGATGTTCTATTGTGATGGTAAACTCCTTGTTCGGATCTACGCTACCGAGCAAAATAAGGAAAACAGTTTCCAATAGCAAAATATTTTCAAATTATGATGAATAAATAAATAAGATTTCAGTTATACTAAAAGCAGACATTTAATATATTTTATAATAAATTTCAGATGATACAATCGTATATTCAATAAATTATACTAAACAAATTAACAAAATAAAATATTGACTCGTACAAAATAAGAGAACGATCATTCGCAGAATTTCTTTGCAAGCAAATACGAGGGGGAGTCAAAAAGTTCTCAGATAAATGGCATAAAATTTTTATTTGTAATAATACTGTAATCATTTTTCTACATAAGCTCCATTAACATCTATACACTTTCTTAATCTATGAATCCAACGGTAAAGACCATCTTTGTAGAATTCACGGGGTTGTCTCTGGCACCAAGTAATGACCTGCTTTTTTGCTTCATCTAATGATTGAAACCGGGTTCCTTTTAGGTGTCCCTTTAAATTTGGAAACAGAAAAAAGTCAGAGGGTGCTAAATCAGGGCTATAAGGGGGATGAGCAAGAGTTTCCCATCGAAATTCCCGTAGCTGAGATCTCACAGCTTTGGACGAATGTGCAGGGGCATTGTCACGGTGGAACAAGATTTGCTTGTGGAGCTTTCCTCGTCGTTTTTTGGCTATTGAAGTTTTCAGCTTCCTTAAAACTCCTTCGTAATAGCTGGATGTAACAGTTTTTTGTCCTTCTAAGAAGTCTATCAAAATAATTCCCTCCGAATCCCCAAAAACTGTAGCCATTATCTTCTTAACGGACCTCTCTGTCTTGAACTTGATAGGCCCTGCTGCCCCCCTTGGGTGCCACTCTTTTGATTGATTTTTACTTTCAGGATCAAACTGATACACCCAAGTTTCATCTCCCGTTACGAGGCGCTCAAAAAAACTATCCTCGTTTGCTTCAATCTTGGTCAAAATAGCCAAAGAAAGGTTGGCCCTATGATTCAGCTGGTCTTCTCGCAACGCTTTTGGGACCCAACGTGCTGAAAGCTTGCTCAGGCCAAGATTTTCAGTTAGAATTCCAAATGCTGAGCCATGAGAGATTTCACATGCATTGGCAACTTCATCAATAGTAATACGGCGATCTTTATCCACTAGATTCCTCACAAGCTCGACATTTTCTGGGTTAATGGAGGTGGAGGGTCTCCCTTCACGTGGATCATCTTCAACTTCTTCTCTGCCCCCCTTGAAGCGCTTAATCCAGTCGTAAACTACCGCTCTATATGGCGAAGAGTCACCATAAACCTGTTGTAGAGCGTCAATAATCTTAACAGGCTTCCAATCAAGTTTAGTCAGGAATTTAATGTTCGCTCTTATCTCAAAATTTGCCATTTTATGGGTTCAAAAAAGTAACCTTTTTGAAGCACATCTAATACAAAGAGTCTCGACAAATAGAATGACGAATTTTGTAGGAATTGTTCAGAAAACATGAAAGTCGTGTTTGACCCTGTATTTACTTGTACAAAATCGAACATTTCAATAATCTGGCATTTGTCTGAGAACTTTTTGACTCACCTACGTACACTAGAAACAAAGCAAGATTTGATAAAGATGAAAATAAAACACTTAATATGAGGTTTTGAAGCCTTTATTTTTATTATTTAAGCGCAAAGAAGGCCAGACGAACTCAAGACATTCTTGAAAAAAACTGGTGTTATTTTGTGCCATTCTTGCTTAAGATTCGTCCACTCAATTGTGTTAATTGTGTTAATGTCCTAGCGCTGAAAAGACCTTAAATTCGATATTTATTGTTCAACATACTATTTTACTCGCTCGACAGCACGACATGGCGCGTTGTTCTGCATAAATATTGCTGGCTAGTGCAGAGATGCTGGGGTTTTTTTTTGGGGGGGGGGGGTTAGGAGCCTATCTGGCGTCTGCCCACTTGGGCATAAGTCGCCGGAATCAAGACAGCCTAGCACTAGGCTACTTAAAAATAAGAGTATGGAAACAATGATGAAAAAGGAAGATCCCAACAATTAGGAAGCAATCTCTAGCGTCGGGGGGAGGTCCCCCTCCCACCGGCGCAGGAGCGTGAGACCTACAAAGAAAACAAAAAAAACAGAAAAATAAAAAACAAAACAAAAACAAAAAAACTAGTTAAATAAAAGGGAGAAGGCCAGCCTCCCCCCAAAAGTCTACAAGTCCACCAGGCAATGTGCAAGCACTCGTCCCGAGTACAAGGACAGGCGGTGGCAACCCGGCCCATCCCAGTACCGGGACAGATATCGTGCACGAAGATCACCCAGACTTGGACATTCAACAAGAATGTGGCGAACAGTATGCGGGACGACGCAGTCGTTACAATAGGGCGCAGGCGAGCGATCCATCAAATGGCGATGCGTCAAACGAGTGTGCAGGATTTGGAAAAGACAGAAAGCGACCTGAAGCCGTCGCGGCAATGGGGGATAGGTCCAGGGGAACAGTGGCGGCGCAATGGGACGCAACTTTAAGTTCTTTTCGACCGTTTCCCATCTTCTTTGCCAGGCAGCACAAAAAGCTGCACTTATTTCTGCCAAGTAGTCAGTGTGAGGAAGAGAGGAACGCTGGTCCGGTCGCAGAGTCCTCGCGGACTCTTTGGCGCCCTCATCGGCGCGCTCATTCCCTGCAATTCAAACATGTCCAGGAACCCAGCAAAAAGATAATCTCGATATCCACCCGGCTCGCGAAAAACGTGGCGTCACGGATATCGTGAACGAGTGGATGCAGAGATTCCAATGCCACGAGAGCACTTAGGGCGATTTGTAAGTCGCTATAGATTACAATCAGGTCTCGGAACCGGGCACGTCGCGTAATCTCCCACACCAACTGATGTATTGCCACCAGCTTGGCCGTAAAGTCAGACGCAGCGCCTGGCAGACCCCCGCTGACTTCAAACAGAGGGGATACGGCGTTGATGCCCACCCCCTCTTCGGAACTGGAGCCATCCATATACACTAGCACAGTTCCAGCGTGCCACGAAGTATGCTCCAAAAAGTTCGAACGCAATACTCCCGGCGCTGTAGGAGCTTTGTAAGCAGAAGCGTGGCGACAAATAGCCAAATATGGTACCATCCATGGTGGCGTCCTTTGAATAAACAGGGGCACCACCAGCTCGAGAGCTATACTGAGCTTTAGAAGAAGTATCCTAGCCCTAAATTCAAAGGACTTAGTCTAAGAATAGCGTCTCTTGGCGGCATAGGCATCGTCAAGATCAGCTACGGATGCAGTGAGAGCCGTTAGCGACTGAGGGAGGCGCCGGGCTGCGCGTACAGGCGATTGATGCAGTGTAAGCGGCTTAGAGCGAGTGTCATCTCACCAGCATCGATTAGAGGGCTCTCAATGGGAGAAGTGTGGAAGACACCGGTCGCAAGGCGAAGGCCGGTGTGGTGGATCGAGTCCACCTTTCACAATAAATGCTCGGTTGGGATGCATAAAACTCGCATCCGTAGTCCAGGTTCGAACGAACAAAGGATCGATAAAAAGTAAAGCAGTAGCCCTAAAAGCGCCCCAAGCGCTGAACTTCACGGAGCGGAGAATATCCATGGTGCGGGTACAAGAGTCCCAAAGGATGTGAATATGAGCCTCCCAGGTGAGGCATCGGTCAAATACAAGACCAAAGAAACGGTGCGATTTAACCATTTCCAGGCGCATCCCATTAAGAAACAAATCTGGTTCGGGGTGGAGCTGTGAATAACAGCAGAAGTGCACCAGAGTTGGCATCTGGGCCGCGACAAAAGAGATCGAAAGGTCGTCCGTGTAGAGCGTAGCAAGAACATCTTCCGAGGCAGCACTGAGATGATGTCGTTGATGCTAAGGGCAAAGAGTGTGACACTTAGGACACTTCGCTGCGAGAGACACTCTTCCTTCCCCATTGAGCAGGAGAGCCCCCCCCCCCCACCCGTACACGGTATCGACGATCTGGCAAAAATTCAGATATAAACATTGGGGGGTGTCCTTTCGCCCCCATCGTGTGGAGAGTATCCATGATACCCTATTGCCATGCGGTATCATAGGCCATTTCCAGATCGAAAAACACCGTATCGTAGTGCTGTCTACGAAGGAAGTCCTCGCAAATGGCATTTTCTATTCGGAGCAGAGCACACAACATGGAGTGGAACTTGCGGAAGCCGCACTGTGCAGAAGAAAGATGGCCTCCATTGACTAGAAAAAAAGGCTAATCTAACATTTAACAATTTCTCCATCAACTTGAACCTGCAAGAGGTTAGAGATATTGGGCGGAAACCGGCCGGAGTCGAGTGATCTGTGCCCGGTTTGCGAAAGGCGAGCATAGTAGCGATTCGCCAGGAATCTGGGAGGAGACCCTCAACATAGATCCTGTTGAACAAATCTAACAGAAATCCCATGACTCGCTCACCCAGGTATCGAAGCATGTCATACGTGACATCGCCCGGACCAGGGGTGGCGTCCGCGCACTAAGTGAGAGCGGAACGCAACTCACTCACAGTAAACTTGTCGTTGAAGGGTTCTCCGCCTCTGGAGGTAAATTCCAGCCGGTGGCCTTCCGTGACATCACGACGTGCATTGAATGCTGGCGGAGCAGCATCACGGCTAGAGAATGCGGAAAAAGCGGTTGCTAAGGATTCCGCCACGGACGCGGGGTCTGAGATTGCGGTCCCATTCTCCTGGAAAACGGGAGGGGGGTCCTGCAAAAACTTGCCCCGAATCCTTTTGACTCGCTTCCGCACCTCAGCTGAAGGGGTCTTTCCAGTTAAGTGAAGACACGTATGCCCGCCAAGAAGAGCGGTGGGCGTGCTTTGAAATATAGAGGAACCTAGCCCTAGCCCGACGAAATTCAGCGACAGTGAAATCGTTCGGGCGGCGCTTATAGCGCATGTAGGCATAACGCTTCTGTTTGACGGCCGTCTCACACTCTGCCGACCACCACGGGAGTGGTCGGCGTGCAAAACGGCCAGACGTTCTGAGATTAGTATTTAGGCCCGCGGCGATGAGGTTACCGAAGAAGAACTCAACGGCATCATCTATCGACCTAAACTCCTTGACTGAGATAGAGAATTCAGTCATTTCCTGAAATGCAGGCTACCGCGCCCGCGCTAAGCACCACCGAGGTGGGCTGTCAGGCGGCAGTTGCCCTGAAAATAATATTTGAATGGGAAAGTGATCACTACCGTGGAGGTAATCGACCAGCTCCTAATCAAAATCAGGCTGTGCATCGGAAGAGCACAAAGATAGATCAAGGCAAGAAAATGAAGCGGTTCTCTGGCAGTGATGCGTAAACTAATCCATATTTAGGACACCTATCTCAAGCTCTTCGATCGGATCGGCAAGGACTTATCCCCTGGGATTTATTGACTAATCTCCCCAGAGAGGATACCTGCCATTCAGATCTCCAAGCAAGAGAAAAGGCCTTGGCAATCGTGCCACGAAGAAGCGGAAGTACCTCGCGTCGAAGTCAGCTGACGGTGGAATGTACGCAGAAATAATAGTATACCTCCTATCCAGGTGAAGCTGCACAGCCACTGCCTGAAAGGAGGTATCTAACGTGAAAAGAAGAACGGAGACATCATGCCAGGTGTAAAACGTGCATTCCCCAGCACGGTCTCCATCTCGTGGTAATGGGGTCGCAAAACCCTTATACCCCGGGAGGGCGGGCAGGGGGCACGCGCCTAGCATGGTTTCTTGCAGAAAAATAGCTAGCGGTGAACGGGACGAGACGAGCTTCCGCAGCTCCTCCCAGTTCGCCCGGAGTCCACGGCAAATCCATTGAAGGAATATGCCCTCCAGGCCTAGCTCAGAGGCCTGGAACAGACGACCCTCACGGTAATGGCTGTACGATTCCCGGTGGCACAACCCCAAGCGCTGTTGGCCGGACAAAGCGCTAAAGGTGCTGTCGCCTCAGAGGACTTATTGGGGGAGGTTTGGCTCGCCATGCGATTCTATTCCTCCCTCTCCCTTGGAACCTTAGGTGGGCGATGCGGCTTCGAAGGCGTGGGGCTCTCCTTTCTAGGATCTACCGACTCCGGACCATTTAGCCTACCACTAGGCCTGGACGAAGGAGCCGAAGTTCCTTTGTTGCTCTTCTCCTTTTGGGGGACAGCTTTAGAAATCCCTAAAGATGGCCTGGCAAACAACTTAAGGGGTGTTGCCTTTTATAAATCTAAAGACTCGGTGGAGGCGCGTGGCCGTTTCGCCTTACGGGAAACGGTCACGCTGGGGGAAGGGGAGGAATCCCTGGATTTTGCCGGGGCTGGTTGTGAACCCTTTTTGCCGCCAGCTTTACCAGGGTAGCGCCTGGGTTGAGCAGAACCAACAGAAGAGCTCTGAATGGGCGCGGAAACAATCATGCTCTTTTGCCTGGATGGGCCAAGAGCAGAGGGTGCCTTTCTAACTATTGAAGCATAAGACGTCCAAGCCTAAAGCCGGGCGTGCCCGGATCAAGTCCTTAGCATCGCGGAATGAAAGTCGATCATGGGCCTGAACGGCCAGGATTTCTTTCTCAAGGAGATATGCACTACATTTCTTCTAAGAAGCGGGGTGCGGCTCTCCGAAATTGACACACTTGGTCACACACGACTTGGACCTATTGTGTGCGACCTTAGAGCAATTTACACATACTTCGAGTGAGCCCGACTTTGCACGTCTACATGAACGATTCGTATGGCCGAAGCGGTGTAAGAGTAATAACACCTCCGCAGCAGTGGCACGAATGCCTTTACGCGCTATTGGTACCAACCAGCACGCACCGACTCAGAAAACCTGTCACAGTCGAACGTGACGAAGAGTGTAAGAGTGGGTCTCGAGGCCCCTCCCCTTTTTATCATCACACGTTTGAACTTGACTGTCCCATGGTCAGCCAGCTCTAAGGTGATGTCCTCTATGGAGTATTCAACGAGATCCCTCGCATAAACTACTTCTTTAACAAAGTTCATGGTAAAATGCGGCGTCATACTCACTGGGTTGGCATCAAGTGTCCGAAGAGCACTTATCTTGGCCGCCTCGGAGGAAGCCGCCACAATCGCCAAAAGGGTCCCGTCCGAGAAACGGATCGCCTTCGGCTATCTACCAATTACACTAGCTAATTCTCTTCTCTGATGGATCATGTTGCCCTTGGCCAACATGCTGCCACCAGTGGAGAGAATAACGAGGAAGCGTTTGAAGTAAGCTGGCTCGAAAACGCCATGCAACTTCTGAATAAGAGTCCCCGATGTTATCGAGACTCCGCACTATGCTCATTTCGTCTTAATCTGGGACTCTGCATCTAGAAGGGGGGGGGGGTAAAGGGGCCGCATGTGCTGATCTTGGCTTTGTCGCGTACCGAAGTGGCAGCAGAACTATCCTTCCCCGCAGCCTCCGCGGATGGAGAGGAGCCCCGAGTCTTTTTAGTCTAGTTTCTATTTTTTACTTTTTAGGAGAGGAGGGTGGGGAATGAACCCGCTTCTCCCCTCCACCGGCAGGAGCCCCCAGGCCAGATGGACCGGCCTCAGCCAGGTCCTTCTCTAAGATGGAAAAGCTCCTGACAGTGGCAAGGGCACCGGTTGGAGGAGATCCCTCCCCTCCTTATACTGCTTTGGAAGCCCGGGGCGTTTGAGGAGGACCTTGTATATGGGCGGATTCGGGCTCGGTGCTTAGCACCGAACCAGGATTTTCTCTCATGGAAGGCCCTACCGTCTGAGGGTAGGTTGCTTCAAGGACCATCTCTATCTATGGAAGGGCCTCCAGTTGGCTATCCCCCACCCCCAGGTCTTCGCAGGTCCCGTTGGCAGCGTCACAATTCACGTTTGCGGAGGCACAGGCATTGACCCAGGCGTGGTTCAGTATTCTTGCCAGCAGCTCTTTTGAGGGAAGCGACCGAAGGGGCCTGGCTTCCCTCTCCTCCCTGAGGGGATTGCCCTCCCGAGCCGCTTTAATCGGCAGCGGTCGGCTATGGGCTGACTGCTGGTTTTCTTGGCAGTATCCTTGAAAAGAAAAGGGGGCCTGCGGCTGGTAAAAGCGAGGTGCTAGAAAGCCCATCCATAGAAGGGGATGAGGGGAAATATCCTACACCCGTAGGCGTATGTGAGGAGTAAGCGTACTCTCCGGTTAGAAAAATTTGGAGGGTTCCCTGCGCAAGCACATCGGGGGACCTTCATTTTTCTTGTGGAGCTGCCCGAGGGTGGCCTTGACGATGGAACTGGGGAAATTAAGGAGAGTTTTTTATTTCTTCATCATTGGGCATGGTGACCCTCCTTTAATTACGGGATGCAATAGCTCATCACCCCTCGCAGTAGCCCGCCATGCGAGGGGTGCGTACAGGCCTGGCAGAGCTAGGTGCCGCCATTCAGGACTACCTACTCGCCTGGTGTCCTGGTCACGGCGTAAAAAACAAAGATAGATGGTGAAGTGAGAAAGAAAAGGGATGTGAGGAGGGTATGGTTGGGGATGAAGCAGGTTGTTAAAAACCAACTACCCCACACCGGAGCTCAGGAGTTAGGAAACATTGTCCCCTCCTTCCTTCAGCCCTGATCCAGAACGGTTGACTGAGAAGAAGTTCAGCATTTACCCTGTGAAATTAGAGGCTGACTAGAGAAAGTTGTGGAAGAGGTTGTAGGGAAAGTGAGAAAGTAGGAGAAAAATACAGGCTATCTGAAGGAAGGATGAGAGGATAAGCTGGGACCGGTGGACCGCTGGATCCCGTCAGTCACGGCAGCCAGGATGGCAAATCGCCGCGTCCCTTTCGGGGTCAGAGATGCTAGGAGTAAAAAGATAACATGTTGTAAGAGGTTTAGGCACACTTTCGAATTTACCGTCCCAATTTTTTGCACTCGTTGAGCAACTCCTTCAGATAAAAAAAAACTCTATAACATGACGCTGCCTCTTCCATGCTTGGCAGACTTTTAACAGATTTAGTGTTGCTTGTCACCTGCAGCGCATCTAACAAAGCGCCTGGCATCAGATCCAACTAAATTCACTTACTTTCCAAGATGGAATGAATTATCTTCTAATCTTCATCCCTCCAAACAGCACAAGCTATTCGGTTTAATTCTTCGAGAAATACCTGCTGCAATCTCGAAGGAATCTTTCATTGAGAAGCAAGCGACTGATAGTTCTGTCTTGTCTGACAGTGTGTATGCGGTGTCAACCTACTTTTGCAGTAGATTTTTAGGGGTTTCTTTTCCTTGTTTAACTTCAGAACGCGGGAAATTACATTCTAGGATCTCCTTACCTCGTTTGAAATCGCAGTAAGAGTCCTCACCGAAGTTTCCAAGTGATCATTTCTCTGACTGAGCTCAGAAGTCCCTTTCTCATGTGGTTGCTTCTCTGAAGAGAAAGTACGACAACAATGGCTTTGTACATTTCTTACCTAGTGAGCAAAATATTGCCAGATGATTTCAAGAACGCAACAGTGCGCAAGTGCAGGTCAAAAGTCAACTTGGCATAAAAAATATTACCATGCAATTGCAGTGAAGAACAATTAAGAACCACAATGCAGTTGACAATGATGCCAGGGTGATGCTGTGGTAAGGTCGTGGATCGCCCAATAACAAGGCTATAGGATTTACATGGATTAAGTTTTTTACCCGAGAAAAATCACACAGGATGAAATTCTCTTGAATCAGAATAAGTAATTCAGCGACTCTTTGTCTGTCCAAAGGAGAAGGAATTGGAGTAGATATACAAGGTTGTATCATCAACATAAGCAGCCATATTCAATTCAATACCACAAAACATGTCTAAAGTATAAATAATGAATAGAAGTTGGCCCAGGATACTATCCTATGGAACGCCAGAGTTAAAACAGCTGTAGGAGTTAAAACTACCATCAACCGACGCATGCTGCTTCCTCTTAGTCAAAACCTCGACTAGTATGCCGAGAAAATGACTACGAATACCAAGGGCTCTAATTTTAAATACGATTAACACGATCAAAGGCTGAGCTAAAATTAAGAGATACAAGACCAGATTCATAACCAGCAGTGAGAGAACTTTGAAGGTCATTGATGATAAAAGGAAGAGCATCATAAGTAATAAAGCCCTTTCGATAGACAAACTGTTTTTCTGGCAGCAATTTTCTATTCAGAAAATAAATCATGTGTTTGGCCAGCAAACGCTCAAATATTTGAGACAGAACCGGTGTAATGGAAATGGGTCTATATTCTTCCGAATGAATTGATGGTTAAGAGCCTTTGGGGATCGGAGTGAAATTTGCAGAACACCAGCATTGAGGAAAAAACTCCAACGAATAAGTAATCTAAAAATAACAAAGTTCACTAAAATCATGTGCCATGTATCTCATAACTTTTTCTTGGGCCCTCTTGACTTTATTTTGATCAACTATAAGTTTCTTGTCCTCTTCAATGATCAACGCATCATCTATAAAGGCAGAAATGGTGATGGCAGATTTGGCAAGGGGTACAACACCATATATGATACTATGCATAACAACATTAGGTATTTCTAATTTATTGTATAGTGGATTTTTAATGAAGGTTGATGATGTGTTTGTATTTTTAATGTCACCTGATAGGGCACTGAAACATTTGGCCCGCTAACTTGTCTGCTTATATTCAGCAACTCTTTTTCTTTAACCTTTTGCAGCTTCTGCCTTTTGACTTGGCTGTTTTGCTCAGGTTGATCTGGCAAGCCATTCTGATCTGGTCCAATAGAACTAAACAATTGTCTCTGACTTGTAATCAAAGCAAGTTCTTTCACATGGATCTTCATATCCCTAGGGCATGTACAATTAATTTGAGATTTG
Organism: Ceratothoa steindachneri; assembly: GCA_963969495.1. Taxonomy (NCBI): domain Eukaryota; kingdom Metazoa; phylum Arthropoda; class Malacostraca; order Isopoda; family Cymothoidae; genus Ceratothoa; species Ceratothoa steindachneri. The sequence goes on from OZ018324.1 coordinate 24,010,552, forward strand.
TTTTTGAAAACAGGGCAGCCGAAATCACAGGAAAGAACAATTTTACACTTGCAACTGAGGAACTCAAAAAGCTTGTCATGTTTTGCAATGAAAGCCTCTGGGATGTATCTGTACTCTTCCAAGAAATATACTCTTGCTCTGCTTCCAGTACTGTTGAATCTTGTATAACATTGCGACTCGTGAATTTAAAACGAGATGTTCCCTCCATTCCACTTTTAAAACACTTTATGGTAAATGTTTTTTGCAAGAGTGGCTTTTGGGTAGTTCTCATATCCTCACTACTTTGTTCTCTGAGTAATAGTCCATCTTTCAGAACGTCTCGCAGAGTTGGAAGTTCAGATGGAAACAACTCTACCATTTCCAATTGAGTTGTTCATATGTTTGAATGTCCCCAAGTCTATTCTTAATTTTAAAAGCCATTATACCTCAATTCCAACTAGTTAGGATGTTAGCACTGACGGCCAAGTAATCTTTAGCACACTGATTAATATGTTTCAACCTGTAAAGTAAGAAAAAAAGCAGTGAATTAGATATATATAAGTATAAATATAATAATTACATTTAATTCCCCCAAACAGTAAAGAAAATCACAACTTTCAAGTAGCTTAAAAACCAAGAAGAAATAAATTACATTAAAAAAACAATAATATCTTAGTGAGTCTGCAACTTTTTAGCACCTCACATTTATGGAATTTAAAGGTTGAAAAAATTCTAAAGGAAATGCTTTAATTTTTGAGCCAATAAAAATCATAAAACATAGTATACAGTAATTTTTTTCTCTTTCTACTTAATTTGAATAAAATAATAAAAAAGATGTATCCATACTTCAAGCCCAGCCTCTAGGCTCCTAGAGATCAAAACAACGCTAATGGCTCGCTGGGATACGAAATTCCACAATGCACATGATTAAATTTAAGACACACTAGGTCTAGCTATTCAATGTATGCGAAAATAATTTGAATATATTTTTTGGAATTTGTTCTAAAGACACCTTTTCTGCTACATTCGTTAAATTTTAGGTGCATACTGATAAATTAATCAATGTCAAATGGAAAACCTGATAGCAACTTCAAAAAGAGTTATTTATTTTGAAGTTGAAAACGAGAAAAATTAAATTCCCAAAGTTTCTTTCCAATAGCGAGACCAAAATAGATAGGCAACAAGTTCCAAAAATAATTTTACAAGAAATTTTCTATCAAAACTATGGTTGAAAAATATGCATTTGTATATAAATATATGTCTGATGATTTGTATTTAACAACGGGCGTCTGTCGATTGACTACAAGAGCATAAGCTGCCTAATTAAAATTCCAGAATAGCAAACAACAACAAACAACAAAGAAAAATTTAGAACGGAACAGAGAGAAGAAAAAGAAGGAAGCAGAATTCGGCATTTGGGGAAGGCACGCCTCCCCCCAAAAGTAAGACAATCAAGGGTATGTATGCAAAAACAGGTCCCACGAAGGATAAGCGGTAGCGACCCTGCTCCTCCAGGTACCGAGACAAAGTAACGTGCACATAAATCGCACTTACTGCGACAATCAACAATAATGTACCGAACACTACGGGGGAAAAAGTAGTCATGGTACCAATGTGCAAGAGAGCGTTCCATCAAATAGCGGTGGCTTCTACGAGTGTGTCCAATTTCAAGACGACACAAAGCGACCTAAAGCCGTCGCGGCAATGGGGAGTAGGTCCATGAAAACGGTCTCAGCGCACTGCCAAGCACTATAGGTTCCCCTCAAATGTTTACCATTTTGTTTGCCAGGAAACCCTGAATCCTGTGATGTAGTCATTGTGAGTAAGAGCGAAACGCTGGTCCGGTCGCCTAGTCACCTTAGACTCTTCAGTGCCCTCATCGGCGAGCTCATTCCCAGCAATTCTCACATTACCAGGAACCCAGTAGAAGATAATCTCGACATCCGCTCGGCTCACATAAACCAAGCCATCACGTTGAGCTGGAGCAAATGTGAGGGTGTTTGTAGGGCCATTCTCCCCCTGCCTTTCTAGCGAACCTCTCCCTTCCTCTGTAAGAATGAATATATGTGTGAGTGGGGAGATGTTTATATATATATATATATATATATATATATATATATATATATATATATATATATAATATATATATATATATATATATATATATATATATATATATATATATAGATAGATAGACAGATAGACAATTATTATTGCCTTTTGTAAAGAGTGGCCGGGATCGAATTGAATCTATTGTAAGTCCTGTTAGAACGGAAAGGGCTTTTATATAGCCTCAATATTGCGACCGGATCGCAATATATGTAATAAGTACTGAGCTCGGAATCATCAGGCCTTTAAAACCAAAAACGCGCACATCGAATTTTGGTCACAAGAGTGACTGCCGGCAAGATTTTCCCCCGAGGGCTACAAAAATCGTAAACCGTGGTAACACGTAAGCTCAAAGCCTCTTTTTGATCCTTATTTGTCTTTTTTGGTTGCTCGTTTGTTTAGTTATATTTCTAAATATTTTGTTTGGTGACAGGATTGATTGTTTTTTTGTATATATTTAATAAAGACATTGCATAGTAAATTAATCTCAGATATATTTAGCCAATTTTTCTAAATAAAGTCTGTATATGCAATCCTTTTCATTTCTTCCTTAATTTCTTACGTCTGAATTAGTATAGAAAGCGGGTTAGATAGATTTGGGCTAGAGCGCTGATTCCTGGCCTGCTACAACGTACGCTGCAAAACAATGGGCGCGGTCATGGCAATGCTTCGAGAGCACTCAGGGTGCTTTGTGGTTCGCGAACTATCACAATTCGTTCTCCGAAACGACATCGACGAATTATTTCCCGTACTGATTGGGTATATTGCAACCAGATCAGCCATGAATACCGATAAATCACCTAGTCCAACCCCACTGAATCAAAACAGAATACGCGGAAGCCGACTCCCTCCTAGGACTTGCAGCAACCAGTCTATGCTGGCACGGACCTAGAGTAAGTCGAATTGTGCTCCAAAAAGGCCGTGACAGGAAGCCTCTAATCTGGTGTCCTGTGAAAGATAAATCAATCATTTCCTGAAATTCTGACAAAAGCGCTCGTTTCAGCACCATTGGTTCAGTTTTTCAGGCGGCCGTGATCGAGAAGGTGATAGTTGAATCCGAAAAGCATAAGGCTCGATCAAAGCTGGGAAAAGTGCAGTTCTAGGAGTGAGATGATTAAACTCATCCACATTCAGGACCCTTCTTTTTTTCGCCGATCACTTTGACACGAAGCTGACCTCTGTGATTACCTGTGTAGTTAAACCAGAGGATATGTCTACCTTTTAAATCCCTGAGCAGAGGCAAGGGCATCGACACCGTGCTAGAACTCGGCAGTAATCTCCAGAGTGGATGCCAGCTGACATTAAGAATGAAGGTAGTAATTACAGTATATCCTCTATCCCGGGATAGCTGCATTGCGACTGCCAAAAAGGAGGTATTTATAGCAAATAGAAGAACGGAAACATTATGCCAGGGGTACTTTGCGAATCTTCCTATCTGGCCCTCATCCAATGGTGGTGTGGTTGCAAAACTCTTTTTCTCAGGAGGGGGGGTGAGCAAAGGGCACGCTCCTACCATGGTCTCCGGTCTAGAAAAACTAAAGGGGAACCGGAGGAGACAAGCCTCCTAAATTCCTCCAAGTTGGTCTGGAGACCGGGGAACCTCCGTGGACTTATTGGCGTAGGTTGTGTTTGCTATGCGAGTCTTTTCCTCCCTCCAGGGGGCTTTAGAGGATAAGATCACTCATTTGAAGGCTTCAATGTTTCAGAACAATCTAGTCCAGCCTTGGTTTTGGGCTTAGTAGCCGAAACTCATTTGGTCTTGTTCTCCTTTCAGATGCAGCTTTTTTAAACCCGTGAGATGGCATCAGGACCACCTTCAGGGGTGTTGACTCCTATGGATCTAACGACTCGCTCGAGGAGAACAGCCATCTGCCCTTACGTGAGCTGGTTTTTGGCTAGGGAGAGTGTGAGCTCATTCTGCTGTCAGCTGTACTACGAGAGTGCCCTGGCGAATGGTTCCGAATAGGCCCCCAATTAGAGTGCTTATAATCATGGATGGGCCAAGAGATGAGGAAGCCTTTTTATACTAAATATACGACGTTCCAGGTAGCGTCAAACGCGCTAGGAACTGGTCTTTAGCCTCACAAAATGAGAGAGGATCCGCAGTTTGAACGGCTATGATTTCCTACTCTAGGAGCAACACATCACATTGTTTTGAAAAAGATGTGTGTGTAACTTTTCACATTTAACACACTTGGCCATATACGATAAAGACTTATCGTTTACTGTCTTGGACCATTTTACGCAGACTTTGTGTAAACCCGACTTTGCACGACCATAGGAGCTATTCTTATTGTCAAAGCAGTGGCATTACTAGCATTCTTTCTTCAGTGGCATAAATGCCTTCACGCAGTACTGATAATAACTGGGACACACTACAAGAGACAAGCGGTAGCGGACAGATAACGTACACGAAGATCACCCAGAATGTGATATTCAATAGGAATGTGCCGAACAGTCTTGGGGACAACACAGTCTTTTACAAGAAGGTTCTGGCGTGTGCTCTATCAAATGGTGGTATGTCTCGCGAGTGGGTCTACTTTAGAGATGAAAGAAAGCAACCTAAAGCCGTCGCGGCATTGCGGGTTAGGTCCATGGGAAGAGTCGCAGCGCAATGGCAGGCAAATTTAAGTTCTCCTTGACTGTCTTCTAACTTCTTTGCAAGCAGCGAAAAATCCTGCCCGTATCCCGCCATGTAATCGGTGTAAGGAAGAGCAAAACGCTGGTTTGATCGCCTAGCCCTCCCGGACTCTTTGGCGCCCTCATCAGCCCCCTCATTCCCCGCCATTTCTACATGCCTAACAACCCACCAGAAGGTAATCTCGACATCCGCCTGGCTCGCCAAAACCGAAGCGTCACGGATATCGCGAACCAGGCGATGCAGAGCTTTCAATGCCATGATAGTACTCAGAGCGTTTTATGAATCACTATAGACCACACTCCGCTCTCTGAACCGGGCACATCGCGTTATCTCCCGAACAAGTGGTGGAAAGGGTGCATAAATAACCGGAGGCAAGCACCAGCTTCCTCTACATCTGAACCAAGAGTGGAGGTTACTTATTGTGTTTCGCTCGACCCTTGCGGGTAGAAAAACGGTTGCGGAGCTTCATTATTTAGTACTCAGCTAGGAGGACATGCAGTTATTTAATATAAAAAGTATAACATACTACACAAGGTACTACGGCCTTAGGAGGTAGATGAAACAAAGTCTATCTGCCATTTTTTTATATTTTCTTGGAAATGGAAATAATACATTTTACATAGCTTAAACTTGCAAACTGGGACACTAAATCCATATCCCTAACTCGACTACATAAACTACTATGTCACATATGTAGTTAAATAAGTGTATTTATCGAAATCTACACATGAAATTATCTCCCAAATTGCTGTTCTCATCATTTTTTGTTATTGTTTTACAGTAAAATTAGCTAGTCAATACTATGAGAAGATTTATTTTATTAAAATATATAAAATATAGGAAAAATGGTAGACGGAGAATAATGGGCAAAGACAAAAGGTAAGGCGATTATTCAAAATCCCTTTCATTTAGCTGCAAAAAATGTGAAAGGGTGGAGTTTTATTTTCTAGAAGTAATAAGGAAAAAAATAATATCAGCTAGAAAAGTGAATAGAAAAAGATAGTAAAACTGGCAAAACTTAAATAGTTTATATGTTCATAATTTATTTTTATAAAATATATTTAAATATATGGTAAGTGGGAAGAAGAAAATGATTTATTCTTTCAATATTTCTGAAGTGAGGAGGATTATGTGCATGATGCACACCTCGCAATTACTATATGTTTGCTTAATTATGGCTTCATAATGTGATTCCTAATGGGCGCCTGTAAGGAGTGCATTAATGTATCGAGGTGACATTTTGTCAATGAGCAAATGTTCTTAATTGAAAAAAGATTTCAAATGTTTATTTACGAACACGAGCTTAAAATTCCTGAAGTTTAAACATTTTATGTTGCATGTTGGTGTAAAAACAGAAGTAACTTATTAACTCAGCCAGAAATTAGGTTAGTTTGTAAAAATCCATGATACGTGGGCTGGTTCAACTGTAACTCTATTTTGTTTCCTTCACGCTAAAGCTTTCTTTTAATTCTTCTTTTGGAATATCTTCAAATTCCCAAAGTGCATTATCTTATCCTCCTGACCTAAGTGCATGGGTTAAAGGAGCAACTTTCCCATTTAATTAGGAACTAAAGTTCCTATAAATTGATTACTGCAAATCTTTTACTATAATACTGTTCTACAAAAAGTGAATTTAAGTCTCTTTATCGATGGATAACTAGATAAATGGTTAACCAATTTCATCCTGCATCTTATATGATAACCATACCGTTACTGAGATTAGAAAAAGGTTAGAAGGCAATTACCTCACCTATATAACTTGACCTGCTATCCAACAATAGGAAACGCAGCTTTATTGATCTTTTCCTAAGTTATGCTATTGAGCCGGAAATGATGTAAAATAAGTCAAAGAACTAGGTGGGGAGTAAAGGAAACACATAAATATGGGAATCTATGCAAAAAAATACTGCATATTTGCTATGAAATGTTATTACAACTTTAACGAAAGTAAGAAAATTTCAAGAAATTAAATTTAAATTTAAACAATTTGTTGACCTTCCTTTAGTTGTCACTGCGGCAACTGTCTCAGCATAGAAATACAGAACTCTGAGCAGTAACTTTAGGTATTTCAAACGTTTTTGACATATAACTGCGATCCACCATTTTTGAATGTTGCTTCTAAACCGCTTTAGGGCCCTCCTTACTCTGATTGAACTTGTAGATTATCATGGTAAGTCCTTTGCCTAACTCAGATTTTATGTGCTAATCAAGTTCTTATTTCTTTTACGAGCAGCCGTAAGTTTGAGATTGCTTCTTAGAATCAGATCATTGAATAAATGAATTTGAGAGTATCCATCAACAGGAATTATGCAATTATGAGGTAGAAAGTGACCAATTCAATTAAAGTCAAAATTTGGGGAAAAGCGAAATTGATATATGACGGGGAATCTGGTATAAAATTACTCTTTTTAATAGAAACAAACAATTTTCTATCCAAAAATGGGGTATGATTTCGAGACTATAATTTCCAATTACTTCCTTGCTATGAAAAGAGAATATTTTTGACTGATATATTATCTTTAAAATTAAACGAATAGAACCAAATATAGTATTTTCAAAGAACAAAATAGAGAGTACTAAATTGGTGAAGAAATTGGAAGTGAAATTATGTAAAGGATACTGTATCAGAATTGCCAAAGAGAGGATTAATTGGATATAATACCAAGAATCGATGTGCTTTTCCTTATTTTTCTCTCGTTTTTAAACAATGGCGACTTGTGACGGGAGTGTCTTAAAATACATAGATATTTTTATCTAAGGTTAGAATTGTGTGACTCAATTTTTAAAGGGGTCATTCTCTCCTTTTTCACATCGGAGATCATTTTCTCGTGAAACAATGACCTCTTTTGAAAGCATCCCGATGTCTGATTTCACTTTTTCAATTATGTAGGAAATGACCGTGGAAGGATTCGTTTTGTTTCTTAGAAATAATTATCGTTTCGTCTTGCAATTAGTGTTCCTACTCTGGTTTACAACGAGTCACTTTAAATACTTAACAGATACAATACTTTCTGTGACACATTTGTTCAGGTCGAGGGAAAACGCGTTTTCTCGGAGCAATCCTGTTCACGTACTTTCTAAAACAGGATGGCTAAATATTAATAACTAGGGCATTTCGTCAAGATGACCCACATTTTATATGCACTTTTGGAGCCTATAAATAAAGTGTTGCATTACAGTTTTTGATAATTTCTTAAGTTCCGTAATGTTTATAGGATTATTAAAAAACACGGTCTTTTAGAAAACCAAGTAAATAAAAATGCAGGGGGCTTAAGTTGGGACTGCTTGGTGACGACTTGGTTTCAGTCTTGTGACTATTAATCTGTTCCCTGAAGTATCTGAAGTGCAGTTATTTACTCGCATTGAGCGATGTTTCTTCAACTGCACCACGTTTTTGGAATCATAATTTATCTACAAGAGATAGACAAATTGATTTTATCTTCTTTCAAAATGTTTCAAGTACATCATCGTACAATTTTTATAATTATGGTAGTATTTTTCCCTGCTCCTTAAAGAAATTACTACCTAAAAGTTGAATTTTTATAAATGTAAAGTCTTTATGCAACCTCTTTTGAAGTTCGTGAACCTCTAAACAACCTCATTTTAAATGATTCAAATCAAATTAATGAAATTTGGTTTGTTTACAATCCTGGTAAGGAATCATCTAGCTACGAATTTTCTTTAAGTTCATATGCTAGAAGGATAATTGTTAAAGTATTGGCAAGAATCATCCATTCGATAGATTTCTTTTCCTAACGCAAAAATTTTTAACTTAATAATAAAGATTCCCTTATCTTTTCAATAATATCATTTGTTTGCATTTGTTTACTTCAAAATTGGTTTCGATGATCATCTGATTTTTCTGAGGTCTAAAATCGTTTAAGATTTCTTAAGTTTGGTCAACTACTTTTGTGCACGGTTCCTTAAGAGAGAATGGTCAGTTATAACTTAACACAAAAAAGCTTATTCAATGTCGTGAACCATCCTTTTTTAATGTAATTTTTTGACACATAAATCACGTTTAATTTCACTTTTTGCCCTTGACTTACTCTTGATATATCTCTTTATCAAAATAAAGAACAAAGTCTAAACAAAATTATAAGAGAAATTAAGTTATAGATTTATAGTGCTGCCTTTTTTTTAAGTCATCCGGATATACATAACAAACAGGCTACCAGTGCCTTTATAAGTTTCAAAATTTGAAACCCAGTTAAAACAATGGATATTTCGAAAGTGCAATTCTTTTTGTTATTTCAAAATATTTAGACAAAATATCCCACACATATCCGACCTCCTTAGGAATGAGAATGCAACTACTATTAAATGCACAGACATAAGGAAAAGTGATTATTTTAGAATTCCATACAAAATTATACTTACTTTCCACACAATGAGGTAAATGGTATAGCAGAGGCAATAACCCTGCTAAAACTTAAACCTGGAGAAGACTTGCACACTACCCACCCCAGTGCCACAATTGAAACTATTCTTCTCTCACGGATGATCTGTTTTATTTCTTTTAAATTTCCTAAAATCTTTTTCGCGCCTATATAGACTTCTAAAACGGGAGAAAGAGAAAGTTAAGCGTTTTTAACTAAACTTGCTTCTGACATTCTTTTCAATACGTTGAAAAGGTTCGCTAAAATGAACAAGTGATCCTTAAAATTTTCCATAATTTATAAAAGTAGCCCACCCCTGACCCCTCAAAGAAAAAGACTTTTAGCGAATATTCAACCCTCCGGAAGCATGAAAGGTTTTCATACAGCTTACCAGAGAAAAACCACTAAAACAATTTAGATAACTTTATTACTTCCTGTAGAATGCTTCATGCATGAGCGAGCGACCTTGAATGAATATAAGAGTATATAGATACAGTTCAATACACAAAATGAGGATTTTTCTCTATATATCTGATATACTTTATAATTTAGTTTTAGTCAATTAATACTAAACACTTTTATTTCTTCTCAGGATTCCCTTGGCGTCGTAAGACTTCAATAAATCTTAAATTTGGATAGCATCATTTAATTTCCTTTTTGCTCGGTAGTTTTGCTAAAATAGAGCAATTCAGGAGGGGGAAGTTGTTAAGAAGACCATAAATTAAATATCACAATCATATTTTTCTTCTTAAAAAGGATAACTAAAGGAGGTTGAAATTGTTAAGAAGACCATAATTATATATAATCACAAATCATATTTTTCTTCGTAAATAGGACAATTCAGGGAAGTTCTTTTGTTAAGATCATTCAATCAAATATTATCACATCATATTTTACTACTTGCTTAATAAGTGAGTCTTGAGCCCATTTAGCTACTATGAATAAAACATCAATTTGTTACTCCTCGTTATGTCCACTGGATTTTATTTCCTATTGAAATAATATAATCCCCTGTCCCATAATGTTCTTTGTAGGCTGACCCCATAAATTTAACTTGAGTTAAACCATAAATTGGTAAGTGGTATATTGCCGTATCCGACGAAAACCCTGCTCTCTACCCTTTTTATGTAAATGTGAAGTGTGCATAATGTGGAAACGAACTTGTTTATAAGAGTAGAGACTCTACTCTCCAAATCGTTTCCCAATTCAAATTTTAGCTACTCCAGATATAATCCTCGAACTTTCAAAAAATACCCAACTATAACCCACCCCCGTTAGTTTTAATCTTTTATCTTAAAAAATAATATATATATATATATATATATATATATATATATATATATATATATATATATATAAACTTATTAAGTTTCTTAACAAAATATTTCTCATAATCTATAAACTCGATGGATAAAAAAATAAATATATTTCTTCCTCAATTATTTTCGTGAGGAAATTGTATACATTGGTGTCTTATGATCCTTCATTATTCAGCCATCATTCGGCAATCTATGCCTTTTGTCCATTTACTCCTTTTCTGCTAATAGCGGGCATTGGATCAGGAGAGCTCGCAACCCTCGAGATGTCAGCTGCAGCATGGTTTCCTTGTTAGACCGGCGACTCGTTCGCGAATGATAATCAAAAAAAAAAGTTGCGCCTTCAAATAGAAGAAGGTTGGGAAGAAATAGGTTCAGGGGTCACTAGAGACTAGTAACGGATGGAACTCGCAATGTTACCGGTTTATGGTTTTAGGAGGGGCAGGAATGAACGAACGCGTGACCAGGTGAGATAGAAGTTAATGGGGAGTAAGGTTAAGTTCTGAAATGAATTTGTTTGCGGTAAACACCTTCTTTCAGCACAAGGATTTGTATAAATACACACGGGTTGGTAATAAAGTGGGGTGGGGGGTATTTGCGACTATGATTGAACTGTACATAGTAGACAAGAATATTGTGTGGAATCTTGAACATGCAAAAGGTGTACGGAAATCCCAAGGTTAAAAATAATTAGCATTTAGATGAAAAAACATGGAAAATGTGGGGAAGAAGGTTGGGAAGATTTTATCGCCGGGAGGGTACACAAGCTTCCACACCATTCCTTTGTAGGATAAGGGAAGTGAAGGGGAGCGGAGCTAGATAAAGAAAAGGATGGCAAGAATGAGGACATATTAAAACCCATCACTTAATCAGAGATGAATGGACGAAAGCTGATTAGCGACTAGCCTAAGATATCACCCGCCAACCGATCAATTAAGTGAGCAGAGGAACGTAAAGAGCTTGGCATAAGACGAAAGTAAAATTGATATATATATATAAAAGGAATAAAGCCCAGCTAGTTTCAATCTAGTTTGAGACTTCTCTACTATTCGGGCAAGGAAGGCGTGCCGTTTCTCGAAGTGCCCAGACCAAACTGGGCATCTCTTTGCGGGGTCACTGAGTTTGAGAGAGATCATCCTAAGGTAAAAAGAACAAGTTCATACAAAAGAACTTGGAATCTATCAAGAGTTTCTTTTTATTGTTTAATCTCTGGGCAATAATATAATAAATTGACATCATCATAAATGTTTATTTCGTTATTCGCAAATGGTGATACAAAATATATATATAAAATGAAACATAATTATTATTATGATCAGGTATTTGTGACAGAAAAATGAGTGCACAAACCTCTTTTGTTTAATCTTACGTTAACCTAAATCGAGCAACGCTTCATTAAGCCTATTTTTGTCATAGCGAAAATATATCATAGTCTAGCCCAACCGAACTAAACCCAAAGGTGAAATTTATTATAAAATTAAAAAAATAGACGAGCTAACTACCACACATCTTTTTTTTTATCTTTAAGGTCATCGAAACGACACTAACATAATTATCTTAGCCAAAAGAAAAGACAAGATCAATTTATTTCTATATATCCTAACGCGCCAGCTTTTGTGCCAAGTGCGGACAGACCGAAGTACCTATGCAGATTTAGTTTATATATATATTCTTGATTTTCGTCTAAGATGACATAGAAAGGTGTGAGCTTAGGGACCAACAAATTTGATTCTGCTACATTATTTTTAGGAATGTAGTCGTCGCAATACCATTATGCTTAGAATTTTTGCCTTGTAATAGTTATAGATTGAAAATAAGGGTTGTATTTGCAGACAAAAGGAGAGAAAATGAAGCTTCCATAATAAATATTGGGAAGAACAATATTATTTATGTTAGAACTTACATTTTTTTTTACAAGTAGTAGATTCTTGCAGACATTCAGAGGAGTGGATACATCAAAAGACGGATGCCGGGTATTGGTGGAAATAAATAAATCTATTCTGTACATGTAAAGGTTATACAATAGGGAACTTATGCATTTATAAAAGGAACCATTAAAATTCCATTTCTTTTAAGGAAATTACACCAAAGAAGTTAGTGATCAAACAAATAAAATAGGCCAAAGACCTAATTGCTGCTCAAAAGAAGCAATAAAGGCTTTGCTCATTAATGAGAGCAAGAAAACCTCAAATTAGGGAACGTTTAATTATTAATGGAATCCAAAGTTTTATTTTGGTAAAAAGAAGAAATTGCAGAATGAAGGCCAACATTTTCCTAGTCATAAAATATTGAATAAAGAAAGAAAAAAGGAGAATAAGTATACAGACAAGGATAAATAAGAAACAACAATGCTTACAAGTTCTGGAATAGTAACCCTTGGTTAACTTCTAATGTTTGGCCTGCAGAGAGAGATAGATGCAATGCCTAAAGAACCCCCAAAACTAACAGGGTAAAATTGATCAGAAAATCAAGTGATTATTAATAAAAGTAGTAAGGTAAGAACGATTAAAAAGTGTATGGAGATCATTAGGGTATGGGGAAATTCAATGTATTTTTTTAAAGGACAGTAAAATCATTTTTTATATACAAAAAATACATTTATTCAGCAAAGAAGATTTCCCCATTATTCTCAAAGGCTTTTCCATCTTTTAACGAGGCAGTGGATCCATTCCTTGAAGAATTCCTTCGGTTTCCCCTTATTTAACATCAGGGTAAACTTTGCAATTTTTGTGATGTTATATTGACTTAAATAAATGGTAATCACATGGCCCAATCTCAATAATATTTCTTGGGTTAAACATGCCACATGTCTGCGTGCATATAACTTGAAATTGAACCACTTTCACCCTTGTCCAGTTAAGAATGTTTTTGTTCAATGGCTTCATTTAAACATTGGATTTGTTAAAAAAAACTGTATGTACAATAATTAATTTATTCAGCCTGTTTCCATCATTAATGATAAGCCTCTCCCATGGTTCAATTAAGTAGTGGATTCCATTCTTAAAGAATTCATTTAGTTTGCATGAAATACTTAATATGATTTGTTACTATATTGATGCGTTGTAAACTTTGTCGTACAGACAGTTTATGTGGCAAGCAAACACGATTTTATATTTAACAAAGTACCACGGCATCACTATTGCAGTTAGTTTCGAACAGTTTAATTAACTCTAAGTAGAAATTTTATGTCTTCTAAAATCGGCATTAATATATTGACGGCCTAATACATCACCAAAATATCCCAAAAAGGAATACTGGTAGTAGATATATAGATCAATAACCCTCCACTCACTCAGACGATTGCTAAAATATGATACGATTTTGTTTTTTTAAGTTTCCTACAGTGGTGGGTAAGAGAGAGGGTTGCTCAAGGTTAAAGAGTATGAGCTTTACATCCAAAGTTGTACCGTGCTTTTAATATATTTTTTATTTCATAATATTTTATTATTTCTCTTTTTATCTTCTTCAGACCTCATAAGTTTAATAACCATAAGCGCGTGATAGACAAAAGATAAAATTCTCTAACAGTTCGTGACTTCTGCTTAAATAGCACAAATCTTCCATCAAATGGAAGAGTAATGACACTTTTTCCAAAATTTCACAACCAAAATGTATTCATCTGCTATAATTTTCCCGTCCAGGTTTAATTTATATTGATTAAATTATGACACAGTTTCCAAGTCACAAGAATAGTTACTTTTTATAATTTGGACTCGTCTGAAATTGTCTAGAACGTTCTAACAACCCTCCATTTAGCATAGCAAACTCGTCACTCATATTCTAAAACCATTCTTCATGATAAAAAGTAGTGAAATGACTTCTAACATTAAATCGAGTATAATTTCTAAATTTTTATCTAAGATGAGCTACAAGAAGATTTTTGAATAAATAAATGTCCATAAATATACAAAGCAGCCAATAATATGAAAGTCTAAGGAAGGGGAGAACTGAAAAGAAGGTTTTGGCTTTCCTTCCAATACCACTGATCCCACAATGAAGTGAATCTATTATGTTATGCAATAATTTATGAAAATCAAGCGTTGGTTCACTTCATTGAATCAACCAAACGATGAATATAGACTATTACAGAAAGATCCTTGAAGATTAACTAAGGAAGGATGCTCATAAGATCAGCATAGGAAGAAAATGTTTGTTTAAAACAAAACGATCCCAAACACATTAATTCTGGTTTCTTTTTGAGTGAAGAAAGCAAAACCAAGCGTTTCGGAATGGCCATCAGTCACTAAACTGTAAGGTTTATATTTTGCAAAATATAAACTGAGAAAAATGCAGGAGATATAGATTTATATTATTACTACTATATTTTCCGAGGAATATACACATGTACCATTAAAAAAGAAGAAGTTTTCTTCCTATTTAAAAAAAAATATAAAATATCGATTTAATCGGGATAAGATATTGAACAACAAACTTTCTTCATCTGCATATAAATTAATAAATTTAAACTTTAGCAAGTAATAAATTGGGCATAAAATGGATAATTTCCTGCCTAAATCTGCTTCAAAATATCTTTTTCTTTGAAAAGAATTATTTTCTGTTTTACTTAAATGTAAATAAACTCGTATCAAACCATTAGTCCTTTTTAATTATGCACAAAAATTAACGACAAAAAAGGTTTTGTAGTAAAGTACAAAGCAATAAAAGTAAAAGAAGTATCATGTTCAAACATTAGCAGGAGGAAAAGAAGTATCATATTCAAACATTATCAACAGAGAAAGAAGTATCAGTTTCAAATATTAGCAGGAGATCAAGAAGTATCATTGTCAAACATTAGCAGGAAAGAAAGAAGTATTATGTTCAAACATTGGCAGAAGAAAAAGAAGTATCATGTTCAAACATTAGCAGGTGGGAAAGAAATATCATGTATAAACATAGGCAGAAGAGAAAGAAGTATAATGATCAAACATCAGCTTGAGAGAAAGAAGTATCATGTTCAAACATAAGCAAGAGAGAAATAAGTATCATGTTTAAATAGTAGCAGGAGATAAAAAGTATCATTTCCAAATATTAGAATGAGAGCAAGAAGTATTAATATCAAACATTGGCAGAAGAGCAAGAAGTAACATGTTGAAATATTAACAGGATAGAAAGAAGTATCATGTTCAAACATAAGCAAGAAAAAAAGAAGTATCATGTTTAAACATTACTGGGAGAGGAAGAAGTCTCATGTTCAAATATTAACAGGAGATAAAAAGTATCATTTTCAAATATTAGCAGGAGAGAAAGAAGCATCATTGTCAAGCATTAGCAGGAGAGCAAGAAGTAACATGTTCCAACATTAGCGGGAGAGAAAGAAGTAACATGTTAAAACATTACCATGAGAGAAAGAAGTATTAAACATTACTGGGAGAGAAAGAAGTTTCATGTTCAAATATTAGCAGGAGATAAAAAGTATCATTTTCAAATATTAGCAAGAGAGAAAGAAGCATCATTGTCAAGCATTGGCAGGAGAGCAAGAAGTAACATGTTCAAACATTAGCGGAAGAGAAAGAAGTAACATGTTAAAACATTACCGTGAGAGAAAGAAGTATTATGTTCAAATATTAGCAGGAGATAAAAAAAGTATCAGTTTCAAAATATTAGCAGGAGAGCAAGAAGTATTATCGTCAAATATTGGCAGGAGAGCAAGAAGTAACATGCTAAAATATTAGCAGGAAAGAAATAAATATCATGTTTAAACATTAGCAGGAGAGAAAGAAGTATCATGTTCAAACATTAGCAAGAGAGAAAGAAGTATCATGTTCATACATTAGCAGAGTTGAAAGAAGTATGATGTTCAAATATTAGCAGAGGAGAAAGAATTATCATTTTCAAACATTAGCAGGAAAGCAAGAAGTATCATGTTTAAATATTAGCAGGAGATAAAAAATATCATTTTTGAATATTAGCATGAGAGAAAGATGCATCATTGTCAAGCATTAGCAGGAGAGCAATAAGTAACATATTCAAACACTAGCGGGAGAGAAAAAGTATCATTTTTAAATATTAGAAGACAGTAAGAAGCATCATGTTAAAACATTATGAGGAGAGAAAGATGTATCATGTTCAATCATTAGAAGGAGAGAAAGAAGTATCCTGTCAAAGATTAACAGGAGAGATAAAAGTATCATTTTCAAACATTAGCAGGAAAGCAAGAAGTATTATGTTCAAACATTAGCATAAGAGAAAGAAGTAGCATGTTCAAACAACAGCAGGAGAGAAATAAGTATCATGTTTAAACATTAGCGGAGATAAGAAAGTATCATTTTCATATATTAGCGGGAGAGGAAGAAATATTCTTGTTAAACATTAGTGGGAGAGCAAGAAGGAACATGTTGAAATATTAACTGGAGAGAAAGAAGTATCATGTTCAAACATTAGCAAGAAAGAAAGAGGTAACATGTTTGAACGTTAGCGGGAGAGAAAGAAGTCTCATGTTCAAATATTAGCAGGAGATAAAAAGTATCATTTTCAAACACTAACAGGAGAGAAAGAAGTATCATGTTCAAACACTAGCAAGAGAGAAAGAAGTATCATGTTCAAAGATTAGCAAGAGAGAAAGAAGTATCATGTATAAACACTAGCAGGAGAGAAAAAATTGTCAGGTTCAAAGATTGGCAAGAGAGAAAGAAGAATCATGTTCAAACAGTAGCAAGAGAAAAAGAAGTATCATGTTAAAAAAATAGCAAGCGAGAAAGAAGTATCATGTTTAAACATTAGCAGGAGAGAAAGAAGTCTCATGTTCAAATATTAGCAGGAGAGAAACAAGTATCATTTTCAAACATTAGCAGGAGAGCAAGAAGTACATATTATATTCAAACATTAGCACAAGAAAAAGAACTACCATGTTAAAAATTAGCAGAAGAGAAAGAAGTAACATGTTAAAACATTCTTGTGAGAAAAAGAAGTATTATGTTCAAATATTAGAAGGAGATAAAAAGTATCACTTTCAAATATTAGCAGGAGAGCAAGAAGTATTATCGCCAAACATTAGTAGGAGAGCAAGAATTAACATGTTCAAATAGTAGCAGAAGAGTAAGGAATATCATGTTCAAACATTAGCAGGTGAGCAAGAATTATCATTTTCAAATATTAGCAAGAGAGAAAGAAATATCATGTTCAAATATTAGCAGGGTTGAAAGAAGTATCATGTTCAAATATTAGCAGGGAAGCAAGAAGTATTATTTTTAAATATTAGCAGGAGATCAAAAGTATCACTTTCAAATATTAGCAGGAGAGCAAGAAGTATTATCGCCAAACCTTAGAAGGAGAGCGAGAAGTAACATATTCAAATATTAGCAGGAGAGAAAGGAATATCATGTTCAAACATTAGCAGGTGAGAAAGAATTATCATGTTCAAATATTAGCAAGAGAGAAAGAAATATCATGTTTTTACATTAGCAGAGATTGCACAAATATCATTGGATGATTTTTTTTTTAGGAGGCTATCTGGGGACCGCCCTTTTGGGCAATAAGTCTCCGCAATCACAAATCCTGGCTCTCGGCTACTTTAAAATAAGAATATTAAAACAAAACAACGATAAAAAGGGAAGATTAAAACAATTGGGAGGCAAGCTCTTGCATTGTGGGGAGGTCCCCCTCCCCCCAGCGCAGGAGCGTGCGACATACAAAGAAAACTACAATAACAAAAACAAAAAAAACAAAAAAAAGCCTAGTTAAATAAAAGGGAGTAGGCTGGCCTCCCCCCAAAAGTCTACCAGTCCACCAACAATGTGCACGCACTCGTCCTATCATTGGATGAGGAAAATGCACAAACTCGGGAAAAATGCGGAAATTAAATAGCTTTCCTAAATTCGTGGCTAGCAACCATAAAACCCCTTCCACATTTACAATGTATCCCTGTTTTTCTGACATTTAAAACATAGTTACAATCACATATAGCTGCCATTTTCTGACGCGTATCTCCTAACCTGGTCCTCAATTTCTTACGCTCCCAGACTCAATGAAATGACAACTCATAAAATGTTATCAAATGATTACATTAGAGCTATTATTGCAACTTACGGCCGTATGCTAAGAAAAATGTGAAATGCACTTTTATCAGATTTAGTGTAGCTTCACAATTATTGAGAAATTTATTATATGCAAAAGGCTAAAATGTAAAATACATTAAAAAAATAGGCTTTTTGCTCAAATGTGCATTTCTCATTTGTTTTAGCATACAGTCTAAAATCTCAGAATTTAGCTGAAATCAAGAATTATTTATATTTATTGTTGGTAAATATAATCATTACTCCCTCATTCCTTCATTTAGTTGGCCAGGCAAATTATTTACAATAAAAGCAAGTCCAGGAAGTGAACAAATAAACAAATCTAAATAAATATACAAAACTACATAAATTTTGTAAAATATATCCTATATAAACATACACACAAAGAAGAGGAACTCAAACAAATGAAGAAGCAGCATATAAATTACATTTTACTCAAGAATCCGACCCGTCAGATCCCTAAAGGAATAAAAAAATAAAAGAAATATGGGAAGAGGATAACTTTTTGATAGGCAAAAGGCAAAAGCTAATTAATTCAGTAAAAAAGAGGAAAAAATTTTCCTTTCGAAAAATGGGGATTTCGGAGTAACAAAGAAAATTATTTTAAGAATAAAGGAAAGTACTCAAAACAAGGAAAAAGTATGAATGGAAGGAAATAAATAAAAAAATCAGATAATGAGATGACTGTAGGAATGAGGAAGAATAATAATCAACAAAGCTAACAAAAGGTCTATTAGCAACCCCTTTTCCCCCTTGAATAATGTGGTGTTAAGAGGCATCCGAAGCTTCCAAAAAATTTAATGAAAAATAATTGTGACATTTTTATCAGACAATTTTAATACTATTTTTAAATAAAAAATGTTGAATTTGTCGGAGCAAAAAACGCGTGGAAACAATCAATCGACTAACCAAAAGAGAAGCCTCTTAGAAGGTGTCTTCAGAGAAAGGAGTAAACACTCCTCAACCTGTATCCATTTCGCATTGAGGAAAGATTCCATTGCGGTGGTCTCACGGAAGAAATTCACTTTAAGTACACCGGAAGTTAAAAATAGTAATGCAAGGCCAAGATTCATTACACTCAGAATAAACAAAACTCACTGATTAAAAAAGACCGATTAATAAAATAACAATAAAGCTAACCTATACCACTCAAGATACAAAATAAAAAATTCTTAAAATTTCCCCATTCGTAATTTGGCAACCACGCGGCTCCAGGAGAAATAACAAAATATGGCTACAAATTTCTAGACAAAAACCAAACCTCATTAGTCAACGACGCAATTTGCACTAGAGGGGATGCCAATAATTAAAAAATTCTGTTCCATTGTCGTTCGATTATTAATATCTTTGGGGTCTTCATGAAATTTACCATAGATTGTGCTAAAATATATGACCGTGTGAATCTATTACACCCTTTTAGGGTTCGAAGATATGTTGAGTATTATTTAATACTATTTGTCTAGTACAAAAGAGATTTACTTGGGAATTCTTCTTCCTTATATTTTTTTTATATTGCCTTTTCTTTTCATTACAATTACTGACGTTCCCAGTTACCTATTACTTCTCCATCTGATTAATAACTACCGTCTTGTGACCTTTTTTCTATCAAATTGGATAAATGGATAAATATGAGCTAAAATGTAAAAACTAAAACTACACATGAATGTGATTGGGGGTATTGACACTATATCCACTGCTCTTAAAAGGGAGAATAGAGTCTGTAAAGGAAATCTTAAAGATTTGAAAAACAAAGATTTGGTCAAGTATTCACCAGCGAAAATTTAATTTTCATTCGAAAAAACATTTTTCTACTTTTAAAGTAAGAAACCTTTGAAATAACAACCTGTGAACCTTGTTTCAGCTACGCCCGAGAATGTTTAAAATGGCTGAACACATTAAAATATCCCATCATCTTGGCGGTCTTGTAAACTTATGATTTTACACAGGCACACAGCTTAATTTATCACTTAAAAAATACAAGCAAAGATACCCGGCGTTGTCCGGGCCTAAAGAAACTATCCTGAACAAATTAAATTCTCTCCTTTATTGAAATTACGTAATTAATAGTTGTTATGTATAAAATATAAAGTTTATTTTAATTTTGAGTAATGGAGTAGTGTGTCATGGTAGAATAACGAGAACCATTTTCACATTACAGTAGTGCAGCAGGGTGAGCAAGTGTGTGGGCGGGCTGGCAAACGTGAGTACGTAGGTGGCAGACACAGACTTTAAAGGGTGCCGCAAGCAGATGGGCGTGAGTTTTAACTAAATATCTAAGTTATTCGTGTCTTGGGCATGCTGATAATAGGTATTATCGCGTTTATTTAACATTTTTGTTGCATAATTGGTTTGGAAACCTTAATATCTCCACGGACAATGTTGATATTTTAATTGCAACTTATAGCCAGAATTACTTGTCCCCCCCAAACTAGAGAAAGTAAATATTTGAACCTAGCCTAACAAACAGTGGCGCCACTTTTGCCACTCTTTAGCCTATGTTAATCCCCTGCTCAGTTTATCTCCAATGGTGACCTTTGTTGGCCTTCAAGGTCGTTCTAAGAGGACTTCTATAGCGATCATATATATACATACAAACTGACTTTTAAAAATATATATTAGATTGATGAAGCTAAGAAGTATATGAGATAATGTGACAACTCCTGAAAATAAATTATGCTGCTTTATAAAATAAGAATCAAGTAAAGTAAATCCATCCCTAAAACTATCAATAAAATGCAATCCCCCCAAAAAAACAGTGAAGAAAAACAATTTCTACTAAATCCTCCTCAAACGACCAATCACAAAATCCTTCCACACAAAGACCAAGTAAATGCAACTCAACGAAAAATGCCTCCCTAAATATGACCAAGTAAAGGAATCCCTCCTCAAAACGGTTAAGAAACAAAAATTACTTCTAAAACTTCCTCAAATGACCAAGTAAAGGCAATCAATCACAAACTCCCTCCCTAAAAATACCGAGTAGAGGCAATCCCTCGCAAACCCCCTCCCTAAAAGGACCAAGTAAATGGAATTCCTCTCCAAAACGGTCAAGATAACACAATTCTTCCTATATCCTCCTCAAACGACTAAGTAAAGGCAATTGTTTCTAAAATCCCACCACAAAAAGACGCAACTCCTCACAAAATTACTTCCTAAAAATGATCAACCAAAAGCAATCCCTCCACAATAAGACCACGCAAAGGCAACCCCTCACAAAGTCCCTCCCTAAAAATGACCTAGTAAACGAAATCCTCCTCAAAATAGCCAAGTAAAATAAAGTTTCGGCGCAATATAAGGCCACTAAATCTACCTGCCCCACCCCCACCGCCTTTATGCCTTATTAAGTACAAGCCTAAAAGTAAAACGAATCGCAATTTAAAGTATATATTTGGAAATTCAATGTAATTCAGAAATATATCCAATATCTAAAATTAAATTTATTTTCTAAATTAAAATTAACGGTAATGGCTAACAATTTTTTGTCATAATCACTTGGCAACAGTATGTTTGCTTTTCACACTACCTCAATTCTTGTAGGGGTTTAGAAATTCTTTCTTACATACAACTCTCAGTTTAATTCTTAGCTTAGCTTAGCTTAGATGAACTAACGGAATCACATAGCTCATACTGGTCACTAGAAAATGCAATCCATACGATGACGGACCAACTAAACACAATCCATCCGAGGACGGACCAACAAAAACGATTCCTCTTCTTTCAGTTGGGATGAACTGTCACTCTTTTGAAGGTCAGGTCACTTTTTGTAGTCTTCAAATCGAGAAAACCCACATGAAGCACTGCTATTTGATGGAGAAATCCCGTGCATCTTATGAGAAGACTGCCTGGTCCACCAAACTGTCCGGCACATTTTTTTTTGTACCACAGTCTTCGGGATCTACACGCACGTTACCAGTTTCGGTACCAGAACGCGCGAGGTCGTTACCGCTCGTTTTTTTGCACTCGGGTTGAGTACGTGCACTGCCAATTGTAGCTTAACTAATGGGCTTTTAGAGGAGGCTGGCCTACTTCATTTTATTTCACTTTTGTGGTGTTCCGTGCCTGCTTAGTCGCTAAAGGAAGTCGGACCTCCTTCACCCGACTCCTGAGCATGATATTTTGACTTTTTGTGTCTTTAGTCGTTTTTTTTTGCTGTTTGTTTTGTATATCGTGTTTTGCTTAGTCTTTTTTTTAATATAATCTTAAGGAATAGGCTGCTCGATTTCTGTGTCCCTGCCCTTGGTAGCAGGCGCCAAATGACCAACCTCTTAAAAAATATACATATCTCTCTTTTGCAGTTGTACATATGAAATTACACATAGGTAATGTATGAATGATCATTCTATAAATGATCTCTTCTATCTTTACTGTTTTTTCACATTGATTAGTTTTGGGTAGAATTAGTCTAGTTTTGTTATGTAGTTATGACCTTTTTCGTCCATGTCTATGAGTGTCTTTGTGTCTTTTTCTCTTTTATATTTCTTTCTTTCTTCTAGGTGATTTAAACTAAAAAACATTTACAATCGATCATTCCGTGACATTTATAATTCAGTTTATCCTCATTTATGGTTGAATAAATGCAAAGCTTCCCTCCCCCTCCCTCTCCTCGTAGTTAAATATTTACCTATCTAAATTGAAAAGAGAACGGGGATTTTCTACAACCATAACCCTGCTATTAATAGAGAGCAAATGAATTTGCCTGCTTTTAAATCCTCATCGGTCCCCCCTGCCGATTGTATTGATTCTGCCCAAGTAACATTGGAATATGGCCATTGGACGATACGAATTGGGTTAATTATCCTGGCACAGGTCCAATTTGAGTCAATAGCAAGGAAAATCTTCGATCAATCTTATCATGATCAAATAAAAGTAAAAACAGTTAATGGCAAAGGCAAATTTTAAGCTAAGACGTTTTCTCTACGTCTAAAAAGTGAAGACCATTAGAAGAGTTTGAGCCTTAAAGATTTTAAAAGCAGGAAGTAAAGTAGTGGAGGAAAAATAAAATCTAGTTAAGATACATAATTACCCTACCAAAGAATATTTGGAACTTTATGGAAAAGAAATCAAATAGCGAGAACATTACAGTGTCCAAATAGTCCCTGGACAAAGGAGTAGCTGGCACGATTGCATCATTGGAAGTTGGCAAGGCTGCAAAACGATTTGACACAATGCCAAGGAGAGTCCTAACATGTTAAAAACTATTCTCTCGCTAAAGATTTTTAAAATTTTTTTAGGGATACTTTGCTCGTTTGCTTCATAATGCCTTAAGGTAAGTTAAGTAAATTTTGTAGGGCCTCGGCGCTTTCCTTAGCTCGTACCGTTGATCAAACATATTTCTTAACGATAAAACGTAATAACTTTTCATACGCTCATACACTTTCACATATTAAAATAGTAATATTTAAGAGTGGATTGTCTTATAAAAATTCTTTATGGCTTGTAGATTTAGTTATTTATATCTTTGACTGTAAAGCCTAAAAAATATAAGGAAAGCTCAGTAGAAATTTAAATTTAAGAAAATTCCGCAACATATTTATATATTCTTACTCCCTTGCTCATTAACTCTACTGGCCATTAATTTTTGTATTGGTCAAAAGTTATCCTATAACTTTTGTTGACAAATATATAAATTGTGCTCTTTTGCTATCCGTAGAGTGCACTTATTATTTATCCATGATTCTTGATAAAGATAAGTTAACGAATATAAACTGATGTCATTAAACAACATAAAATTGCTGTGAAGTTATTTGCATTCTACCACTGCTTTTGTTCTGTTATCCTCGTTCAATAGAGAAAAAGATTTCACTTCATATTTGTTTTCTTTATTAGGTTGTACCGAGTGAGAGCCAAAAATGTTCTCTTTATTATAATGCTGTTATATGTTAGCCATTAAAGATTAAACGTAGCAATAAGTATCATTACAAAGAACAATATTTAAAATTTTATTCGCTAGCGATTTACATTCGAAATGAGCCCCACTGGACTCAATGCACTTATCAATACGATTAACAAAATTTCTTATGGCATTCTGCAAAATATTGACGTTGATCAATGCTATGATTTCACGAAAATTATTCTTCAGTTTTGCGAGATTACATGGTGCAGCTCGAAAGAGTCTTTCTTTTACAAAACTCCATAGAAAGTAGTCTAAAGCGTGACAAGTCAGGTGACCTGGCCGGCCAAGGGTAATTTGTCCTATGCTACATTAGTTGTTGAGGCACATGTACCATGGGCTGTAGCGCCATCTTGCTGAAACCAATCGTTAGGATATGTGCTATTGGTAAAAATGCTTTTAAGCAAGTATGTCAAGATATCTGGTAACGTTAATAGAGTAAGCTTGTTCTTTTTCATGGTCATCAAAGAAATAGGGCACAAAAATCTTATTTCTACTTAGTCCACACCATATTGTCATCTTTGGGGACTGCAAAGGTTTTTGAAAGTGATAGTTTGACTTGTTTAGTGACCGCTTTCAATGATTCTATTTATTTGGCATGCCATTCAGGTAAGCGTAACATTTATCACTGAAAAGTATGTTATTGAATACTAATTGTTTATCATGGCACATTTCTTTAACCCTGAGGCAAAATGATAACCTTCTTTGCTTATCCTCCTGTGTTGAGATTTCTTGATGACATTGAATTTAGTCTGGCTTTAAATTAAGATCTATTTTTGAGAATAGTTCGCAAAGCTTCTCTATTTAAATTTGTCTCAGCAGCCAGTTTTCTCACTGACCTTGTTTCATCAGCATCAATTAAAGTCCTTACCCTTGTGTCGAGATATGCCTGTAAACACCCGCCCTGAGCAAGGGCGCATATACAGCACGGCCAGATAGCCGACTCAAGACAGTCCGCAATATGCTCTAGAGCAATTAAAGGAGTGGGAGGCCGCCTCCTTGATTTTTATAGAGTCCGTTCACGATTAACTGGGATTTATCTAATGGCTTGCCAAGTTGCAGTTCAAAGGATATATAAAGATCAAGACTTCCAAATATAATTTTAATATATATAATAAACTGAGCAATATACAGTATATATATACAAAAAGGAGAACAAATTGCTCAATAAGGATACTTACTTGGATTGTGACAGTTTACAATAGGCCAGAGCTAAGCGAGAAGTGCAAAATTATTGTTTATTCGAACAATAGTTATTATTTAAGTTTGAGCAAGAAGCCAATTACAAAGGGAATGCAGGTAACGATTGACAGGGGGCGTAATCAGGGGATTACAACGCAAAATCACTTTACCTCAAAGCTTAGTGGTGTTCGGAGGGAGAAGACCAATGACACAGGTCTTCGAGGAGATACTTCTGTGAGTCAAAACCAGGAGGGATCGTAGATGGGGGTTTGAGTACTTCCTGTTGAAAAATGATATTTTCTCTGCTCCAGAGAGATGGAATCCCAAACAGCAGACGGTTCTTCAGGTCAGGCGGGAGTCTCAGACACGAGGAACGGGAGACTTGGTGAGGGGTGCGGCACAGTTCTCTGGGAAGAAGGTGGCTCGATAGCTTTCCTCTCAACAGGGGCCAAAGCTTCAGGAAGGGCGATCTGCTGGTAAGATCTTAACGACGAGGTACGACTCGAACAGTGATTGCGAGACTTCGCCTGGGAACAAACAAAACGCTCTGAACGGAGGGACTGGCAGACTCTCAATCTCCTCGAGGAATGGCGGATGGAGGGTTAAATAGACAGGTGGCTGGTTCGTTAGATAGCCCCAAGGCATAGCCATCCACAGAGGATTCTCGACGTCAGTCTATGCAAATTTACTTCGAGATAATGAGTTGGATCGGACAGCGAAGTTTGCCGCAAGGAATGGGGTTGGGTCAGTACGTTCGCGCTCGCGGCGGACAGACATGCCTGTGAGGCATGGGGCGAGAATTCAGCATTATCGCGTGGGAGGGAGAGCGGAAGGGGTCCCGAATAAGCAAATACAGCTGGATCAAATCACTCAGCGCGGGACTGCTTCCTTCTCGATGATTCTAAAACTCGCACACAAAGGAGCACGTGGTTTGGAGCGAAGGGGATGAAGGGGGTATTCTGCGGGGCTTCCTCTCACGCTGGTCCTTAGAGGGGCATTCCCTTACACCTTGTTATTATTCTTTTATGTCCTCACACTGTTTTTACAACATGAATTTCCTTTATTTAAATTATGATTTGTACTGTGTGCATTCCATTTTAGTCCGGCAGATCCGTGACAAATTAGGCTGAATCGTGCACTTTGTGGTAAAAGCATGAAACTGAGTATGACTGTTCTTTATACTGTTCTTAACTATTTCTGATATGGAGTCATATTTGAAAACATATTTTGGCCAGCACTTTCAAGATAGATGCTAAGTATGCCAGTTACACGCATTTTTCAGATGATAGCCCAGTGAATCGACTTATGAAAACCAGCCTTTTTAACATTTGGCCTCTCTTTTCATGCTTGTGAAATAACCTCTGGCATTGCTGTAGATCCTTTTTCGTACATTTAAATGCAGTTCGGCAAATAGGGACTAAAATAATTTTAATAGGAGCCTGTACCTAAAGTCGATTCTGAAGTAGTATAAGAAGTGTGAATTTTCATAAACAGCACGATGAATACACGCCAGGACATAATGTAGGGGTAAAATCTGACCATTATGTCTAATAACGCATATAGGCATTTGGTGCATATTCAACTTAATTGGATGCTGCAAAAATAAACCTTGAGTCCCATGAAATGACATGATGAATTATTTTAACATGTCATCATGTAATACAAATGAATTTATACAGGCATTGGTTCTTTCAGATGTTCATTGGTTTGTACTTCAATACAACTATGTGCATGCATCACTTGCATAATTCTAATATGATTTTTCTATTTTCAGATTCCATAAGCTGCATGCATTTTGGGATCATTTTGCACAATAGTCAGTATACAGTAGTTTAGATAATAGCTTTGGTGATGGCTTTTAACAAAGACTGAGAAACAGTATATGCTTGTCTGCAAAGACTTTGTACGAGAATCATCGCCATGTCCAACTGATTTGGACAAGTGAATCCTCTACCAGGAGGACAAGCCTAAGTTTTGGCAGTGTCCCAGTACCACTAGAAGACACGACTATCTTACTAGGCTTGGTGAAAGTAATGTAGTTGTGGTCACAATAACAAAACATTGTGCAAACTGGCATAAATCATGTATATTGAAGTACAACACAACATAACTTAAAAGAGCAGATAAAATAAAATCATCTGTATCAGATTCCATTGAAACTAGTGATTCTAAAAAGGTTAACACAACATTGAAATGTACCATCATGTTTGATATAGGAAGTATGTTTTATTTGTAAAGAGGAAGCGAGCAAAATCAAAGCACTACATGATATCACCACAAAAAGGTTTGGTAACCGTATCTCAGAATGTGCACAGATGCTCCAGGATTAGAACTTACTGGCTCTGCTCATCGGTGGTAATCACATAGCCCAGAAAGCCAAATTCTATGCTGGTTGCCTTGTCAACTTGTACAACAAAGCAGACAGTTACCGGGATAAGACAAATGATGAAGATCCTGATAATATGTTGCATGGTATTGATATGGCTGAATTAGTTAACTACATCTAAGATATAAAAATGAATTCGAGTGATTCCCCGGTATTTAAACTAAGTGATTTGACAAAGTTATATACCCAAAAACTTGAGTCCATAGGATTGAAGTCTGATACAAGGTTACACACAGCACGGCTTAAGAAAAAATATGTAACCAATTACCTGATCTTATTCACCACAAGGTTAGGAGAGGGATTCTCCTAGTCTTTGACTAAGATGTTGGGAGAACTGTCCATAAAGTGTGTAAGGAGCATCCTGATGATGAAGGAAGACACCTTACCACAGCTACCGAAATTGTAAGGCGTGTAATGCATAAGATAAATGCGTCCTTCAATGGGTCATTTGAACAAAGCGGCCCTTTTGCCAACATGCCAAAAGGGACGCCTTACAGGCTGGACACATCTGGAAACAATCAGTTGTCAAATAACCTGAAGTTCCGAGGTTTCTGACTGGGAGTAGACAAAAGAAAGTGACTCTGGACCTTCGTAGCCCCTGTAGACCACACTACCAGAAGCCACGAAAGCTTGAAGAGAACTCATTCAGTGCCAGTGTCAAAACAAATGCAGGAAGAGCCATGGATGTGGCTGTGCCAAAGGTGCTTTAAAATGCACAGCATAATGCCAATGCAGTGGTAAATATACATAGAGAAATTCATGATTATCAAAATTACTATATGTCATGTTGATATCATGAAAAGGCCACTCACTACATTATTAAATAGGCTTTGACTATCATATTATCATCTGTGGTAACAAGACACATGCACATATTAGATGAATGGTTATATCAGTTATAATGCTATATTTGAATATAAAACTGAGTTTTAATTTTTCACTATTTTGATATATGTTATATCTGTTTAGAAGATTGGTGTATAAACAATGATCAAACATATAGGAACTCATATAAATAACTTTAGAGTAGTTTTCTGTAATGTATTAATCCTTCTGCTGTTGAACATAATCAGTATTATAATTTTAAAACTTTTTAAGCTTTTTGTTATTACCTTAAACAAAAGTTTCTATGAAAAAGATAATTTTCCGAATGGAACGTTTTCATCACATGACATCATTTGAATATTTCACATCATAACCTAAGCATATCTTTTGGAATTTGTCAAAAAAACAAAATATAAGTTGGAACATTAAACTAAAAATTGATGTTTTATTTGCTAGAATCGGATAATTTCAGCCCGAATGTCTCTAGTTTAAAGTTATACATACCTAGTATATGTTGAACCTGTTAAACCTACTTTGCATTATTAAGCATATATATTCACCCAAGCTTGCCAAAACAAGAAAAAATAATTAGCAAAGAGGAAATTACATGAAAAAGAAATCTTGGTATAAATTAAGGATGATGAGCGATGTCTCTGTAGGAGGACAACCTCGAAGGATCACCTTGAACCACCTCCTTTTTTCAAGCAGAGACCGCGTGGTCTCAAACAAAAGCCTAAGGAAGGACAATGACGAAGATTCTCACGTGGAAGCCAGTGAGACACCGAACCTACATTTGCCAAAATCAGCCGATTCCCCGCCCCCATGACCCCCTGGCAAATTAATCCCCCACCAGACAGGAGCCTTTAATCAACCTCATGCTTCGAGGCCAGAATTGGCGCCAGACGATAATCTTTTCAAACCATTATCTGAAACAGAGCTAATCCGTAAGGTGCCAGGATTTCCTTTGAGACAGAAGCCGTGCCCGGAAGCTTTTTAGCGACTTAGCAGGTTGAATATATATTCAGAGATTTCCGTTACTCGAGCGAGAGAAAGAGAGAGTACAACTCACGTTCCTCGAAGATACATGCCCCTTTCGTCTCGAGTCGAGCCTCTGAAGTTTGAAGGTCTCGTTGGCTAGATCGCCACCGTGAACTTTTGACCATCCTCTATAGGCAAGTTTGTGATGCGGTTTCTTCGAAGAGTTCGTGCGACATACTCTTCTCATCCAGTTCGCAAAAGTACATCGCCCCGTCTGAGTGCACTCCTCCAAGCCTCAGTGTATCTCGTTACTCCACCCAGGAGTAATTCATCTTGCTCCAACCTCACCTCGCTCTTCCTTGAGGTAATTGAGTCCCATTGCAAGATATCATCGCCGCGCTGCAAGATTTTCTTCTCCCAGGCAATCCGAGTCTTGGTTCCGTTACAACCTCCCTCTCCTCCGATAAGCTAGTTCGCAAGGTAAAGGTCATTCCGCCCATTTGTTTAAATCACCCCCTATAGGTTATTCCCCGCTGTCGATAATTTGTTAATTACCGAGTCTCATTGCAATTGCATAATACCTCAATCTTGACCCATGTATATATTTTTGTGATTAACTTTTCTTTTGTAATTAAATCATTTATTTTAAGTTGTCTCTTTAAATAACCTTGAATGAATCCTGGCATTTTACGAACCCTTTAAGGCCAACCTCACGCACTCGCTTACGCTCCCTTTTGTTAGAGCCTCCCATTGAACTAGAGCGAGGCCTACCTCCCCACTATTCATTCACGCGGGGCCTCACAGCTTTATTCCTATTTATGCGTGTACTGACCCAGAGACGAGGTTGTACACCGATAATTCCTCGACAGTCTCCATCCACATTAATCCTCTGTGATGGATGTCGATAGTTTCTACACCTTTTATTCTAATTATCTTTTAAGCTGGTCAATACTCAATGTTTTTAATCCTTTTCATTATTTTTCTTTCTTTTTGTTGCTATTCATTCGTTTTATTCCTTTATTTATAATATATTCAGAATGTCGGTGAGCGGAAGAAAAATTATTTATCACCATCCGGTTTAATCCAGTCGGAAGATAAAACTGTTTTGAATCCAGATACAGTCAAACATCCATAATTCCGTTTGTGAAAACTGCGCTATTTAAAATGAAATCCACATCGCATAATCCCTAGATTCATTTCCTTTTTAATTTATATCGTCGAAAAAGAAAATTTATTACTCCGCCATTCTCCCCTATCCCTTCCCCTGGAAACGATTATCATTTTGAAAAGAAGTTAATACCCTAAAATTGGAAGGAGTTGAAAAGGTCAAAACCAAGCGAGGCAAAATCAACAAAAAAGACAACCAAACAGACAAAATAAAGCAAGAAAGGGAAATTTAAAAAATAAGTTGACACTGATTTAGGTCAAGATTACAACTAATTTGGAAAAATTGTTGTGACAAGAATTATAAGTTCAGGAGAGTTGTGTGGCCACTTTACAGCTTAAATGAGCATATCGTACAATTCATTTCTTCCCTCCTCCCAAACTCCAATGGCTGTAGGAAGAGCTTTAGCTATATATTTTTCACATATTTTCAGTTACCCCGACTTCAGCACTTGATTTACAGAACTCTCATAACAAGCTCTCTGTCGAAGATACCCTCGTTGGTATTTTATTTGAAAAAAAGTTGTTTTTATGAACACTATGTATCTTAATAAATCCTGTCATTGGTAAATATTTGCTTATAGCTCCCGGGAGCAGAGGAAATCTCTGTTGCCTCCGAACCGCTTGAGAGATTAAGTGAGCTTTAATTATAGAGCCTGTGTTTTAGGAAGCGCCAATTTACCACAATTAAGTGGCACCGCGCTTTAAGTGGGACTGTTCTAAGGTTATGGTGGCTTGTCAGCTGTTTATAGGGGCAAGTTTTAGGTTACGAGTTTATGGTGGTATGCCACTTGGTTACTTATTTACGGAAGGTGAGTACCATCTGTATATGACGATGGGTTACCAGAGTGTGGGGGTCGGGCGAAGGCGGCTAAGGTTTTACCATAGAGTTTGGTCTGACTCGAAATCTTTTTAAAACGGATAATCCGCTCGTAATCTGGGTTCTAAAGGTAACTGGTTTACTGCTTGGTAGAAGGAGGGACTCGGAAGAAAATGGCGGCTTTGGTAGACTTTAATCTCGGCTAAGGACTACCTTAGTTCGAGCAAGCGAAATTGTCGAGTCTTTAAGTTATCAGTGTTAAGTTTCGGTGTTTCGTGTAAGTCTCCTTCCGCGTCAGATTGTTGGGGCTATAGACGGATAGATTAATGAGCAACGAACTCGTGACACGAATAATAATAATCTACTAATGTACAACTCAGAAACGAGAATTGAGCATCAAGAATTATTAATCATGACATGATTTTTTTTGTCCGTCTATTTATACTACCGTCTTTAAGGGGGTGTAACTTCCCTTCTCATAATCTGAAACGGGGTGGAGCTTATCGAGTTAACGTGTTATTTTGTTCTTTTTCTGACTGCTTGGCGAAGTCAAAGGATCTGTGCGTTTTTAGTGTCAACGCGTGTGTATAGGATTGCATTTGTATTTATCCGCCTTTGGGCTTTATCAGGCTGACATTCATACAATGACTGATTCCGCCATTTGGCTGGTCAGATCAGATATCGCCCTAAGTTTGCCAAGCTGCCTTCGCCCTCTGACTTTCAGAGCTTTCAGCTCACATCCTTTTACTCATGTGTGTATTCTTGTACATCTGTATGGGAACTCAGGTGATTTCGCTTGCATCCTTCTAATATTCTCTGGGGTGTTTTCTTAATACATATTAAATTGCGGTTTAACATAATTTACAAGTATTTTGCTTTGTTCGACATAGTTTATTTTTACAACATGGCATATTATTTCTGTGTTCAATACATGTGTCCAAATTAAAAATTTCATAGGGGCAACATGGTGCTCATTTGTGAGGGTCCTCGTTGGGCTTACTACATCTTGCACTTTGGGCGCAACAAGAGAAAAAGATAGAGTGGGGAGGGTGTTGCATTCTGTGGGTATTTTATATTAACTCCCTGGTTAATACAGAAGCTGGGAAGCGGAAGTTCTATTGCAACTTAACCTCACGTGGAATACATTCAAGTGGGGTGTTCCCACTCTAGGATTGCATCCAGGCGGGGTCATATCAACTTAAGAATAAATGATCACTCTGCACCTCTTTTCTCATGCCCTTCAGGGTAGCTAGAAAGACAGCTTGCCTACTGGGCTGCTTTGTAAATAGAAATACGATAAACTTTGGTTGTACTAATGTCATTTATATTAAATAATAATGTAGAATAACAAAGAAACCAACATGTCATATAACCTTGTTCTATTAGGGATTATTAGCATTAATTAAAAATATGGAACAACAACTAACATTAGCATTCCCTCCAGGAAATTAGTAAGTTCTTTAATTTGTGAGTAATTTGGGGGTAGTATATAACTCGAGAAAATGAACGCTAGGGATCACGAAGACGACGAAATTAAGGATTATTTCTCGAAATTACCGACCAAATCATTGCCACTCGCGCAAAGCCATACCAGAGAAGGGATGTCGAAAATAATCATGTTTCAGAGGCGTAGCTTCTCTCATTCAATATAACGAGACGGCGAGACTGACAAACCAACCGTCCTTCTTTTACGAGAACTAAGGATTCCATTCTGTGCGTACCTCGTATGATCGCCAAAAAGAGGATAAAGATGAGAAACGATAAAATTAAAGAGAAAAGTATTGGAAGAGTTAAAAAATAGGCATCTCCCAAATATCATTCCCCTTAAAAGTGTGTGCGGAAAATTCAAGGTCCACAAATGCCTATCTTCATCGTTCTTTGGGGAAGAGGAATAAATGAGAAAGGATATTGCGTCGTTGCCCAAACGATTTTCGGTCTACGAAAGCAAACTCCCGAAATCCTTGAAAAGAAAAATCAACCTTATTTCCTTTAAGTGCGCTTATTGTCCTATAATAATGACGCCGTTTCCAGGACTGATTGGTTAAGTGGTCAGACGAGAGGAGACTCCCCCCTCAGATTATAACTCTAGATTTCAGGATTGTCTCAGCAGGAAGTGATTCCATCTAGGTATATATGTAAAACCTTGACAGTAATATTTTAATTCATTATACACACCATAATATTTGGGGAGAAATAAGATGAAAAGGAGAGAGAAGTGGGTAAGATTAAAAATGGGAATGAGGGAAGCAAATAAGATACATTAGAAAAAGAACCAAAAGAGTTCGGATTGGTGTCTTTGTCGTAGAATTGCTCCAATTCCGGTCCAATAATTATTCTAGTTCTTGATCTGGACACACCGCTTTTGTTTAAATCGATGGTATTGAGATCCTATGACTCAATCTAGGTTGATTATATATATATATATATATATATATATATATATATATATATATATATATATCGAGAGAGAGAGAGAGAGAGAGAGAGAGGCTTTAATTCCTACTGAACGTGCGAAGGCTGGTTAGAGGTGGGTTGTGCCACGGCCAGGATTCTCACTATAAAAGTCCCACTTGTTACTGAGGGAAGGTTTGTGATTGTTAAATTCTAAGAGTGCATAATACAGATTGAATAAATTAGCCGAAGGGATTCTTAATTAAAGTCTTGCCAAGGATACGTCAAAAAGAAGGAGCCACCAAATAAACACACGAACAAAAATAAACTTTACTTTACAACAAAATAATAATTAGTAGCAATAGTTAAACGGGCATTTAGGTAAATAAGGATTAAATATTAAACACAGATTAGTCTGGATTGACAGCAATTATAAATAATAATATCAGGGAATGACTCACTTGAATCTCCTTAAAAAAAGGGAAGGATAACACTGACGTTAAGCGTCTAGATTTATAATGACTCAATGGGAGTATCAATCACTGTTAATTAAATAGGTAATTTAAGAATAGAGGGACACTGAGTTTACAGATTACCATTGATTGTGATTGATTGAAGAGATGACTGCTCAGGTCCAGACGGGGTGGTTTGGGTGGCGTTAACACGAGTTCTCGGTGAGAGGAGGGATAAGACGACGG
The DNA here is from genome assembly GCA_963969495.1 of Ceratothoa steindachneri. NCBI lineage: Eukaryota > Metazoa > Arthropoda > Malacostraca > Isopoda > Cymothoidae > Ceratothoa > Ceratothoa steindachneri. Next base: position 24,045,322 of record OZ018324.1, read on the forward strand.
GTTCGGGGCTGCTGACTGCAGTTCCGGTTAGCTCACTTCTAACTGGATGTGACACTAACAAATAGTAACTTCCAGTAACTATTTGGATGTTCCTTTTTCTTTCTCAAGTTACGTTGAGCAACAAAGCGTATTATTCTAGTCACAGACTCTGCAGGGCGAGATTTGCCTCAGGAACTCTTTGAGACAGCGACCAGGTTGGTCGATACGTTTGTGCAACGACTCTCGCTCAACGTGAGGATTACGCGAGTAGGTCCGGAACACTTCTGCTGAGGGATTAACGGCGTTGCCATTTATACTGCGGACTGTGTGAAATTGAGAGAGAGATTCCCTGTATGATAATTCGCTTATCGCGACGCCTTTTGGACAATCTCCTGGGTATTATAAAGAAGGCAAATAGAATTTAGGCTTCTCTGTGAGATAGGCCTTCTTGCGTCAGACTTCCTGTTGCCTATTGGGAGGGGGGGCGCGGATAACGACTTAGTTCAGGGGGAAAGCGGAGGAGAGCGGTAGAATGTCGGGGGATGGGGGCGAGACGAAGGTCAACTCAGACGACAAATCTCTTTCGTTCCCACGATCGCCTGGCGGCATGTGAGTGTGTACGTTCCATATTCTCACACTCTTCAAAAGCATGCCACTTGACACATGACACAGGAAAAAAATTTCCGATGCGAACTTTAAATTTCATTTACTCCGATTTATTTTATTTGAGGTAAAATATAATGTGAAGTTAAGGATAATACAATGCCAAAAACGAACACAAATAGTCAAGAGAAGAAGCGACTTGGGGGATAGTGACCTATAGAGCACAAGATTTTCTTAAACTTAGCTGATTTTAGAACCAAAGTGTGCCAAATAACGGGATCATGGTAAATGTAATTATATTATACTGCCAATGGAAAGGCATAACTATAGAAACGGCGACTCACTAGGAAACATAATTTCCGTAAGAATATGAACAAAATTATGCACATTTTATTTACTCATCATTTTTATTTCTTTAGAAATTTTAGGAGTCCATTGGCGACTGAATACTTGGGGATAAGTCGCCGTACTGACGACAGCCTAGTACTAACTACTTTAAAATAAGAATATACAAAACAAAACAATAACAATAAAAAAAGGAAAAAAGAAAAGGGCAAGAAGCAGGAAACAAGATCCGGCGTTGAGAGTAGGCTCGCCTCCCCCCAGCGCAGGAACGTGCGACCTACAAAGAAAACAATAAGAAAAAACCTAGTTAAATAAAGGGGAGAAGGTTGGCCCCATTCAAAAAGTCATAAAGTCCGCAAGTCACTGTGCATGAAACCGTTCCGAGTACAAGGGATAAGCGGTGGCGACCCCGCTAGGCCCAGTACCGGGACAAGGAATGTGCGCGAAGATCACCCAGACTAGAACATTCAAAAAGAATGTGCCTAACAATCTAAGGCGGGAGGGAGGCAATGCAGTCGTCGCCTAGACTGGGACATTCTACAAAAATGTGCTGAATGGTCTGGGGAACAAGGCAGTCTTCAGATTAGGAAACAGGCAAGCGCTTCCTCAAATGGCAGTGAGTTCTGCGAGTGTGGCCAATTCGAAGACGACAGAAAGCAACTTGAAGACGTCGTGGCATTGGGGGTTTGTCCATGGGAACAGTCACGGCACATGGGCAGGGAACTTTAAGTTCCCCTCGACCCTCTCTCGTCTTTATTGCCAACCAGCCCAGAGAGCTGACGAATTCATGCCATGTAATCGGTGTGAGGAAGAGCAAAACGATGGTCTGGTCACCCATTTCTCGCGGAAACTTTGGCATGTTCATCGGCGCGCTCATTCCCCGCAATTTCTACATGTCCAGGAACCCAGCAGAAGATAATCTCGACATCCGCCCGGCTCGCCAAAACAGTGGCGTCATGGATATCGCGAACCAGGGAATGCGGAGATTCTAATGCCGCGAGAGCACTCGGAGCGCTTTGTGGGTAGCTATAAATCACAATCCGGTCTCCAAACCGAGCAGGTCGCGTAATTTCCCATACAGAGTGGTGTATTGCCACCAGCTCAGCCGTGAATACAGACGCAGCGCCTGGCAGAGCCACGCTGACTTCAAACAGAGGAGATACGGCTTGGAAGCCGACCCCTCCTTGGGACTTGCGAGACATCTGTATACACTAGCACGGTCCCAACATTACACGAGATGTGCTCCAAAAAAGCCAAACGCGTGGCACCAAATGGTCAAAGGTGGTACCATCCAGGATGGAGTTTTGTAGCCCTAAAGCCAAAGGGTTTAGTGTATAACTGGCGTCTCTTAGCGGCATAGGCACCGTCGAGTTTTGGTGCGAATGGAATGAGAGCTGTCAGCAACTGAGGGAGTCGCTGAACTCTTGCGTACAGGTGAATAATGCACTGTGAACGACGTAGAGGAAGCGACATCTACTTGGCACCTACAGGTATGCGCTTAATGATGGAAGTGCGGAAGGCACCGGTAGCCAGGCGAAGGCCGGTGTGGTGGATCGAGTTAAACTACCGCAATACACGCTCGAGCTTGGAACGAACAAAGCATCGATAAAAAGTAAGACAGAAACCCCATCAGCGCCTCATGCGATGAGCGTCACGAAACGAAGAATATCTAAGGCGCGGGTACAAGCGACCCTAAGGTTGCGAATAGGAGACACTCAGGTGAGGCGTAGTTCAAATACAAGACCCAGGAAACGGTGGAGCCGTGGATGGTTGCATAAGTGCACCAGCTTAGTCTTTGCCAAGGAAAACTGAAGCTTGTTCATTTCAAAATAGCGAGAGACGCGGTTCAATGCCTGTTTGAATCGTCGCTCGAGAGTTGGCATCTGGGTCGCGCCAAAAGAGATCAGAAGGTTTTCCACGTAGAGCGTAGCGACGACATCTGGCAGCACTGAGTTGATGCCGTTGATGCTCAGGGCAAAGAGTGTGACACTTACCTGCGGGAGACCCTCTTGCTGCTCGATTGGGCCGAAAAAGGATCCCTTTACCCCTACGCGGAATTGACGATCTTTCACAAATTCAGATATAAAGATTGAGAGGCGTCCCCTCGCCCCCATCCTGTGGAGAGTCTCCATGAAACCGTATGGCCATGTGGTATCATAGGCATTCTCCAAATCAAAAAACACCGTGGCGTAGTGCTGTCTACGAAGGAAGGCTTCACAGAAAACATTTTCCAGTCGGAGAAAAGCATCCGAAGTAAAGTAGGGCTTGCGGAAGCCGCACAGTGTAGAAGACAGATGTCCTCCGCTGCCTAGAAAAAAAGGCTAATCTAACATTTACCAATTTCTCCACCAGCTTGCACAAGGGTAACCTGCCAGGAATCTGGCAGGTTACCCTTGTGAGGGGATCTTATCGAAAGACCAACGTGAGTGGAAGCCCACTCGGAAATACACCTCTCTTCTTTCAAGACCACGTGAGCCTAGCCAGAAGCATTTTAGAAAGATCGAGAGAGAATAAGTCCCTCGCTGAATCACCCGTCGCAGGTTTGTTTCTTTCAGAGGTCACTCGTCGCCCCCCTCCCCCTTATAACACTGTGCGCGCAGCCCTCCTCTTTCTACTCCATGCTTCCCCGGCATGTCTATTCCCCAGCGATGGTAGGGACATTAAACCTAACTCCATAACACAAGGCAAGTTTTATCATCCTGACCAAATCGTTATCATGAATGTGTTTGCATATACTGGCGCCAATAATTCCTTAGAAACAGCAGCCCTTGAGGCGTCTATTGGACCAGTCATCGGCTATATAACTCGAAGGTCCCATTTCTTGACGAGATTGAAAGCCCGCCATTCACTCGCCAGTAGATCTAACTTCGTTAAGCTTTGGCCCCTGTTCAGAGGAAAGCTATCGAGCCCCCTTCTTCCCGGAGAGTTGTGCAGACATCTCATCTTAACCACTCTTTCAAGATTCCCGTTCTTTCGAGACTGAGACTCCCTGGCGATCTGCCTAATCGTCTCGAGTTGAGGTTAAGTTTCTCTGGAGCAAAGAAAATCTCATTCTTCATCACGAGGTAATCCAACCCCATCTTCGAGTCCTCCTCGTCAGGACTCCCAGAACTATCATCTTAAAGACCTGCGCTGTTGTCTTCCACCCCCTTCCAATTCACCCACGCTTGAAGGTAAAGCGATCTTGTATGGTCATCCTCAGATTACCTCGGTAATCTTCACATAATTCACTTAACTACCTGTATTAAGTAATTCGTTGACCACTTTTGTATATATATATATATATATATATATATATATATATATTCATATGCATATATATAGGTTGCCCCCTTTCTTATATATAATAAAATTATATTTAGGGGTAATGTTCTTTATATATCTTTTGAACTTCAACTTGGCAAGCCATTAGTCAAAACCCGGTCAACCGTAAATCGCACTTTCCCTAATCGCCCCAGAACATATCTCAAGTGAGCTTTGGTCAGGTGTCTACCTGTACTTTTGTACGACTTTGTGGGTTGAGGTAGTCTAAACACGCATACCTCGACAACTCTCTACCCAAATCCTGTTCAACAAATCCAACAGAGAGGCCGTGCCTCGCTCACCCAGTTGTCAAAGCATGGCGTAGAGGACATCGACCGGACCATGGGCGGTGTCCGCGCACGAAGCGAGAGTGGAAAGCAACTTGATCAGAGTAAACCTGTTATTAAAGGGTTCTCCGCCTCTGGATGTAAAGTCAGATTGGCTGCCTTCCGCGACATAAAGACGTGTATTGAATGCTGGCGGAGCAGCATCCCGGCGAGAGAATACGATGAAAGCGGTTGCGAAAGATTCCGCCATGGACGCGGCGTCCAAGATTGCGGTCCAATATTCCTGAAGAACGGGAGGGGGTCTTGCGAGAACTTCCCCCTAATGCTTTTGACTCGCTTCCACACCTTTGCTAACACGAAAAAATTCATCGATAGTGAAAACGTTCAGTCGGCGCTTATAGCGCATGTAAGCATAACACTTTGATTTTAAGGCCGTCTAACACTTACTGACCACCAACATGGTCTCCTGCAAACAAGATAGCTAACGGGAAATGGGAGGAGACAAGCCTCCTCATCTCCTCTTATTTCGCCTGGAGTCGCGGCAATTCCATTGGATGAATATGCCTTCCAGGCCTAACTCGAAGGAGATGCGGGGGCCCTCTTCAAAGAGAAAACCTTCACGGTAATGGCCGTACTCTTCCCAGAGGCAGAACTCCTGGCGCTATTGGCCGGAGAATGCACTGAAGGTGCTGTCACCTTCAATAACTTATTGAGGGAGGTTGGCCTCGCATGTTATATCCTGGGCTGGGTGTGGACCCTTTGTGCCGCTAGATATAGCATGGGAGCATTGATGTGGGTAGAACTCGCAGCAGGGTTCCGAATGGGCAGGAAAACGACCGTGCTTGGAAGCCTGGAGGGGGCCAAGAGCAGAGGGTGTCTTTTTTATTATTGAGGCATAGGATCTATCAAGCAGCGCCGGGCGTGCAAAAACAAAGTCCTTATCTTCTCGAAAGGAGAGACAATCCTGTGCCTGAACAGCAAGGATTTATTTCTCAAGGAGATATGCACCACATTGCTTCGAGGAAGCAAGTTGTATCTTTCCACAATTGACAAACTTAGACACACACGAATTGGGCTTATTGTCTGCGGCTTTTGAGCAACTTAAACAGATTTCTGGTAACCCTGAATTTACACCTTAACAGAAGCAATTAGTATGGCCAAAGCGGTGACAGTAATAGCACGTCCACGAAGGTGGCACTAGTGCCTTCACGTGATAGCGGTACCAACGAGCACGCACCGAGTCAGGGAGCTTGTCACAGTAGAACGTGTGACGAGCAGTGTAGGGTTGGGTCTCGAGGCCCCTCCCTATTTTCTGATCATACGTTTGACCTTGGCCACCCGTTGATCAGCCAGCTCTAGGGTGATGTCATCTATGGAGTAGTCCACGAGTTCCCTCACATAAACTACTCTTTTAACAAAGTACATGGTAGAGTGCGGCGTGACACTCACATGGGTGCTATCAAGTGCACGAAGATCACTTATCTTAACCGACTCGGAGGTATCCGATGCATTTGCCTGAAGGCTCTCCCGGACGGGAGAGCCTTCAGCTAAAGCTCTCCTCTGATGGATCCTGTTGCCCTTAGCCAACATGCTGCCATCAGTAAAGCGAATAACAAGTAAGTGTTTGAAGCCAGGGGGCTCAAAAACTTCGGGTAATCTCTGAATGAGGGTCCCCGACGTAATCGAGGCCTCGCTCTGCGCATTTTCACTTTTAGTCTTTGTCAGCAACTCCGCACTGGGGGGTCGGGCAGTGGGGCCGGACGTGCCGATCTTAGTTGGGTCACTTACTGAAGTGGCAGTAGTCTCATCTGTCCCTGCAGCCCCCGCGGATGGAGAGGAGTCCCGAGTCTTTTTCCTCTTTTTCCTGTTTTTTTTTTTATTTTTTGGATATGAGGGCTGGGAATGAGCCCGCTTCTCCAACTCCGCCGGCAGGAGCCCCCAGGCAAATGAACCGGCTTCAGAAAGGTCTTTCTCCGAGATGGAAAAGGTTTTGGCGGTCGCAGTGGCACTAGTCGGAGGAGGAGATCCCTCCCCTCCTTGTAAAGTTTTTGAGACCAGACCTGTCTGATGAGGACCTTGCATAGGAGCGAGGAGCGGACTCGGGTTCGGTGCTTGTCGCCGAGCCTGGATTCACCCCCAAGGAAGGTCCTACCGTCTGGGATGGCTCAAGGACCATATCTATCTCGGCCTGATGCTCCATGTGGCCTCACAGGTCTCATTGGCAGCGGCGTATCTAGTCGGGTTAGTTGGAAAGTGGCACGTGCCTAAACCCCCGCTAACTTCAATATCCGAGCCAGAGGTCTTTCGAAGGAATAGACCCATCGGCCCTGTCTTCCCTCTCCCCCCTAAGGGAGTTTGCTCTACCGAGTTGCTTCAACGGGGAACAGTGCGTTATCGGCTGCCTGCTGGCTATCTTGGCCTTCTCCTTGGAAAGTAAAGTGGATACTGCCGCTGGTAAGATGGAGTCACCCAATGGTGATTCCAAAGAAGGGGGTGAAGAGGAGTCCCCTGTACCCGTAGGCAATGGATTAAGCCTCCTCTCTGGTAAAAAGGTTTTGGAGGGTCACCTGTGAGAGTACGGGATGGGGGAACCTCATTCTTTTAGTATAGGTGCCCAAAAGCGCTCCAACGATGGTAGAGGGGAAAAGAAGGGGAACATATTTTTTACTCATCATTGGGCATGGTGGCTATTTTTTCACGGGAAGCACACGCTAATCGCCCCTCGGAGTAGCCCGCTCGGCAACAGGTGGGTACAAGGCTGGCAAAGCCAGCTGCCGTCATTCTAGGCCACCCCTCCTGCCTATTAACCCTTCACCCCTTTGGCATGGTGGCTGCACCTTAGGCACAGATTAAAAAGATAGAGAATGAAGTGAGAAGGAAAGGAGATGTGAGGATAGTATGGGTGAGGATGAAGCAGGTTGTTAAAAATATACCATCCCAAACCGGAGCTTAGAGGTTAGGGAACACTGCCCCCTCCCCTCAGCTCCGAACCAGGATCGGTGGTTGAGAAGAAGGTGGCCAGCATCTACCCTGCTAAAATAGAGACCGACAAGAGAACGTTGTGGGAGAGGTTTTAAGGGAAGTGAGGAAGTAGGAAAGAAACACAGGCTGTCTGAAAGAAGGAGAAGAGGTTAAGCTGGGGCCTTTTGATCTTACAAACAAAGCATTGTTCATCTTCAGCCGCATTCTCATTACATAGATCACTGACAAAGAACACCTCTACTCGAAACGCCAATAAAAGTATTTTTCCAAGAATTTAAAGTGCAAACGCAAAGAGGGGTATGGCACCAAGATTTTTTATAAAGAAATCTGTAAAGAAAATGATGAAGGTAGAGAGCGAAAATGTGGCAAGATACACTTATTCCAGGAAGTCTTTTTACCTCTACCGAATGCCACAATTTTTCTTCATAATTTATGAAGGCTGTAGTGCAGGATTCTGAAATTTTAAAGCATCGAGACGAATGTTGTTTTAGACAGATCTACGAAGTTTCACCAAGTTTGTGGAAATTCAAACAAACTTCTGATAGAATTTTGTCCCACTGATCTTTGTAAAACTTCTACATTTCCTTATTTTTTTTGTGTCCTGCATGAACGCTGACCTTCATTTCATGGATATTTAAAACGTTTATTTTAATTATTCTTAATCCAGGAGGAAACCAATTTCGAGATGCCTTTGAGGTTGTTATCGTGTTGAAAGATCCAGTATCTTCCGAGGCCAAGTTTGCGAGTATTACTCTTTAGAAAATTTATAGCATCTTTTTCTTGTATTCTTTGATCATCGTTCCGTTTAGTCGATCAAATGTACTAGCATTTGTTGCCTGAAACTGCTCTATAACATAATAGATCTACATTTTTGCTTTACTGTGGAAGATGATGTTACGACATATATGCCTTACATCATTTTAACCAAACAATTCAATCTTCGTTTTATCTGACATAACACATGGCTCGCAAAATGAAAATCCTTTTTAAATGAAAGTTGGCGAACTTCAGACGTGATTTCCAATATTTTTATCTCAATAAAGGTCACTTTCTCGTACATCGTTCATGCATGTCAGCTTTGTGCAAGAAATTTGACAGTGTGTAAACTAACATCTACGTCTTCCTCTGTTAATTGATCGTTTATGTTCATTCTAGTTGTCTTTTGGTTATTTCTAACAATCGAAGAATTCCCTGACCTGTATGGAATATAATTTTTAGAGGACTTCCCAAACGAGGGACTTTTACAGTTGTCCCCATTTCCTTAGCACTGTAGATTTAGGCACATTAAGTCCTTCAGAAATCTTCTTGTAGCTAATCTTAGATTTAAATTTTGAAAGTATTATCAATATAATGTCGGAAGACAATTCAATATCTCTCTCTCTCCATGATGATTGCTTTTAGAAAATATTACTAATGACCTTGCGATGCCGAAAAAATGGTGTGATAACTTTCTCGACTATAATCCAATTTATAAAAAGCCACAAAACTATTAATGTGACTTTGATCCTTCCATAATGTAAACCATATATAATAAATTGAAAATATGTATGTCAAAATGATATCGTATGAATACTTTCGGCTTGAGAGTCTGTGTATAAAGGTGTCATTATCTCTTTATTTTTTTATATAACTTGTTGATCTTTGTCGATCAATCCATTCCTCTCTTTCTCACATAATTTTCTTACGCTACAATAAATGGTTGATGAACGTGGGAGAAAAGATGGGATAATAGGCAAGTGTATGAATTTTTTCTAGAAAAAGTGTATATCGTCGCAGATCTTTCTCTACGCATTGAGAGCGGCAGCTTACATCCTAAAGATGTCAGCTGCAGCAAGGTTTCTTATGCTACGCCCAAGATGTTGTTGTAGATGCATAAATTTAATTATTGACTCTCAAACACATTCCCAAGCAGCCAACATTCGGTCTCGAAGATGAATCACATTTTTTTCCTTTTCTGACAACACTCGAATTTTTCTAATTCTAAATAACCACACGACAAAGTTAGTGTGATTGAGATTAGGACTGGTAGATTTCAAGTCTCTCATAATCGATTGCGATAAGAGTATAAAATTTGAAGTTTCTTACAGCTTTCTGGACAGAGTCATTTGTTTTTTCCCTTATTCAGGTAACATTTGATATAAGTTGTATCACACTAGTATTTTGCTTAAATTTTCAGGCTAAGATTGACAAAACTTGGTGGATTGATTCATAGATAAAGCAGAAAACAAGACCACCATTACAAAGTCAAACAATTGAGTTCTCTTTCACAAGAGCCAAGCTGGCTCGATGTCTATTCTTAGAGATCTTGAACTCAAAAACTACCATTTTTACTTTCTAAGTGTTGCATCAGTAGTTTTTTTTATCAAAAAGCCAAATACGATGGGCGGTCAATAAGTTTTGCAATTCGGATATAAGGAAACTAGATATAAGGAAAAGTGTTTTATTATTTTTCAATATAACTACCCTCGACTTCAATGCACTTGCGCCACTTGTCCCTGAGGCTTCGAATTCCCGACAACCAGAAATCTCACGACTGCTGTTCAATCTACTCCTGGACGGCGAGCTGGACATCTTCATCGTCCCCAAACCGGCGTCCACGCAGTGCAGCCTTGAGCTGGCGGAATAAAAAGTAGTCGCTAGGGATCCCAGGGATGGAACCACGTTTCATCATCTGCCACTATGCTTGACTCGAATCCCGACGGGTCTTGGTTATACAGGAGCAGCAGCTCCTCCGAACTTTGACCACGTTAAAGTCGATCATAGGGCGTGAGGTTTCTAGGGACCCAACGGGCAGAGACCTTGGTCATGGCCAAATTGTCGTGGATGATGTTGATAACACTTCCATGTGATATTCCAAGTTCTCGCTTGGTTTCTTCGACCTTCACCCGTCGATTTTCGAGGATCATCCTCTCCACACGGGCCACATTGCCCTCGTTGGTCACGTCTAATGGGTGTCTTGGACGGGGGTCAACTTTAAGGGACTCACGACCATGGCGGAACTTCCTATTCCAGCGAGCAATGGTTGCATATGAAAAGGCGGTGTCGGTGTCGGTGTCGGTGTACACTGCAACCCTGCCTTCAGGGATCTCTTTTGCATTCTTGCCTTTCTTGGTTAAAATTTGATCACTGCGCGGTGCTCAACATTCTCCATTATTGAAAAATTTGGGACTGACGATCTGCGATCAGCTACTACTGCTTCCTCAATAGACCAGGTAGGTCCTGACTTGTTATAACTTGTCATAACACCCCCATAAACAACCATCCCCCTTCCTCTGATTTGCCCTATCGATTCGCAAAACTTATTGACCGCCCCTCGTATTTTCTGTGTTATTTGAGTGAAATTTCCTCAAAAGTGTTTTACACCTGCCCACTCATTCCTCGTAACTAAGTCGGATGAAGCAGTATTGTTCACTAAATTTTAAACTGCAGGTTGTTTTTGATTATTCTTTTCACCGAAAAGGGAAAATACTAGCTATCTTTTTAAGTTTACGCTTCCTTTTAGTTGTAATTTCTTTATTTTCCTGACTTAGAAAAAGTTCCATGGTATTCTCAATGTTTTTCGCGCCTATGGTCAACTACTTGCCTGTTGACGTTCGATAATAATTTGTGTTTCCCCGAGATTTTCTAAAACAAGGTATGCTGACCAAAGTCGCGTGCATTCACTTATTCTGATTTATGACCTTACAACCCTCAAAACTTGAATAATTCCCGAAATAACCTTGCGAGGACCTTATCAATTATATTATTCGAAATGGAATGTAAAACAACATAAGGGTTTCAAATTTCGTTAGAATCGGCCGAAAAGTTACAATGTTATTACCAAATCATTCCTCGTCTATCTTTGGGAGGACTTTGGCAATTATATCATTTGAAAGAAAATGTAAAACAACCTGAAAAATATTTACAATGTTATGACCCCCCCAAAAAAAGAAAGCAAAACGATTGTTGCTTTTCTTGTAATGCTTGATAATGTCGTCCAAATCTGAAAAAAGAAAATCACTAAAATTTGTTGACATAAACAAACATATTTCTTTAGTTATTTTTTTCTAAATTAATTTAGCATTTATAGAATCGACTTAAGTCACTCATCCTTTAATTATGTAGATTTAAAAGAAACCTATTAAACTATATTTTAATTTAGTATTTACTTCAAGATTGTAGCAGTAGAACATCTAAAATATTTAAATTAAAAAATTAGTACCGTTCTTTTTGGATTACCTTACACACACATATATATGTATAAATCTTTCATGAGCGCGAAAGAATGATGAAATGAATACAGCAAATCGCAAGAAACAGAAAAACAGGATAATTTTTCTTTGGAAATGTTATTTCCTAATTCGCCAAAATTCCGTACAGAGGTGGGATTCGAACCGGGCACACTGAGGCAGCGAGCGTCCGCTTTAATGTCAATTAAACCACTCGGCTACGCGGTCTAAGGGACCGTTTAATTGACATCAAAGCGTTTGATCGCTGCCTGAGTGTGCACGGTTTGAATCCCACCCCTGTACGGAATTTTTGCGAATTAAGAAAATAACATTTCCGAAAAAAATTATCCTATTTTTCTGTTTCTTGCGGTTTGCTGGATTCACCCACACGCACCCACACACACACACACACACATATATATTAATATATATATATATATATATATATATATATATATATATATATATATATATATATATATATATATATATATATATATATATATATATATATACAGGGTGTCGATAAAAAGAAACCGACATTTAAATCAATATATTTCTAAAAGTATTAAAGCTAGATAGTTTCTAAAAACTTGATTTTGTTTGTTTATCTGTGCATCGATGTTGAAAATTTTATAAACTTACATCTATAATTGTTAATTCTGCAATGAAGTAGATGAAAGAAATAAAAAGTGTACTTGCGCAAGCAGGTAAAATACAGAATCAAACTTCAAATAGACATATTCCAAAACCATTTCGTAGAAGGGAGCAGAACAAATACAATTGTCTAAAGCCTAGGCTTAGCCTAACCTCAGCCTACTAGGCTTACCAAAATTATTAGCCTAGTTCCTGCTAAGACGTTGTTGGAGAATCACCACCATTCAATATAAGCAACTTACAAGTGAACAACGAGCTTTTGTGGCCACGAATTATTTAAGGACTGGAAGCTTTAAACAAGTTCAACAACTTTTTGAACAACGCTTTCCGAATAAAGTTTCTTTAACAAAAAAAACATCTGGATAAATGTTAATAAGTACAAGACTGAATGAACAAGTTTAAATTTAAACAAAAATTGAACGGGTCGCAGGAGAACAGAACGGACGCAAGAAAACATTGATCTTGTTCAAGAAAAGCTTATTCAGGATCAAAGAATATCACTCAGAAAGAATGGTTTGAACATCAGTAAGGATACGTTTCGCCGAATCATTAAACTTGATTTCAAAGGGTATCCTTACAAAGTGCATGTAAGGCAAGAACTCTTTGAACAAGATTTACCTCCCCGCCTAAATTTTGCCAACTGGTTTCTGCAAAGAAATGTTCGCTTCTTGGAAAACATTGAAATCGGCGATGAAGCTGCATTTCATATGAATGGAAGAGTCAACAATCATAACATTTGCCAGTCTACGCTACAAAGCAATCCTCCAAATTTAACTTTAACGTAGGCATATCCAGGGAAAATGTTTCTGTTAAGGGTTGGAATGTGTGGAAACGGAAGTTTTGTGGGCCCTTTTTTCTATGACAATAACTTGACTAGAGATCGATACCTGAACCGAATTACAGAAAGGATAGTTCCTGAACTGCGTCAAATTTATGGAAACAGATTTAATCGGCTGTGGTGGATTCAAAATGGCGCTCCAGCACATAGAACTCGTGCTGTGCGGGAATTGCTGAGGGGCATTTTTAATACCCGCATTATTGCATTGAACCATCCAATTGAGTGGCCACCCAGATCTGCGGACTTAACATCTTGCGATTTTTTTTTGTGGCTCCATCTCAAGAGTAATGTGCAATTTTCTCCGCCAGAAAACACAGACGATTTGAAGCAAAGTTTTAGAAATGAACTTGATTTACTAAAAGAAAATCAAGATTTAGTAAAAGGAATTATAGCAGAAATGCCAGGAAGGATGCAAGTATGTGTAGAAAGAAATGGAGGCCATAGCGAAGGAAACGGATATTAGGCTCTTACATTATAAATAATAATTAACTATGTTTTTTAATTAATATTAGAAATTAAATTAAAATGTATTATTTTCTGCCCCTTCTATACTAAATGGTTTTGAAATATGTCTATTTGAAGTTTGATTCTGTATTTTATCTGCTTGCGCAAGCACTCTTTTTATGTCTTTCATCTACTTCATTGCAGAATTTACAATTATAGATGTAAGTTTATAAAACTTTCAACATAGATGCACAGAAAATAGTCAAACAAAATTAAGTTTTAAGAAACTATCTAGCTTTAATACTTTTAGAAATATATTGATTTAAATGTCGGTTTCCTTTTTTGCGACACCCTGTATATATATATATATATATATATATATATATATATATATATATATATATATATATATATATATATATATATATGTGTGTGTGTGTGTGTGTGTGCGTGTGGGTGAATCCAGCAAACCGCAAGAAACAGAAAAATAGGATAATTTTTTTCGGAAATTTATTTCCTAATTCGCAAAAATGTCGTACAGGGGTAGGATTCAAACCGTGCACACTCAGGCAGCGAGCACCCGCTTTGATGTTAATTAAACCGTCCCTTAAACCACGTAGCCGAGTGGCTAATTAACATTAAAGCGGTTGCTCGCTGCCTCAGTGTGCCTGGTTTGAATCCCGGTTCAACATCGATGCACAAAAGCTAGACAAACAAAATTAAGTTTTTAGAAGCTATCTAGCTCTAATACTTTTAGAGATATATTGATTTAAATGTCAGTTTCCTTTTTTGCGACCCCCGGTATATATATATATATATATATATATATATATATATATATATATATATATATATATATATATATATATATATATATGCACAACTTCATTCCCTTATTTTCGAAAATACCTCTAACGCAAATTTGATCCTTATCAACTACTGCTGCCACATTTTTACATCACTATGATGTAGACTCAAACAACTTTTGCCATTTCTTTACCCAATAGTTATGGACAAAACCAGTGAATAAGAAACTTTTCTTTCTTATAAACATTTGACGTGTGTAATTTAAAAATATGGCAGAAATCAGTTGTAATTTTCACATTCATGAAAACTATATAGCTTTCGACTGGCTTTTAGTAGGAGATTTTTGAATTTCATGGCCCTTGTCGGTATCCGATTTTAAAAGTTTTTACATCAAAAAGGCTAAAGGTATCCTACAATTTGCAGATTTATTTACAGCTGACAGGTTATTTGGGTGAATCTAATCCTCCTTTTGTTTTTGTATACTCCTTATTTTTCAGCTCGTGTTAAACCATTTGTTATATTAGAGATAAAAAGTGACCAATGACGAATCAAAATTTAGAACCATAAATAATACCGAAGAAGTGCACAGCGAACAACAATAATGATATCTACTCGTGTCTTCAGACACTTTCCGCGAGGCAAAATGATTGTGTCGATAGGTCGAACACCATAAACATGTTTTCATAGAAATTGGATGATTAAAAGGAGATAAAAGAT
Organism: Ceratothoa steindachneri; assembly: GCA_963969495.1. NCBI lineage: Eukaryota > Metazoa > Arthropoda > Malacostraca > Isopoda > Cymothoidae > Ceratothoa > Ceratothoa steindachneri. The sequence goes on from OZ018324.1 coordinate 24,060,492, forward strand.
AGGATCGACTTATAGAATGTTTACCAGAATTGCTAAAGGGAAATAGGAAGTTGGGTTGGAGTATGATAGAAAAAGAAAAGTAATAAATCAAGAAGAAAAAAAATCCACTAAAGAGTTGTAGATTCCTGGATGGTTATCGCTTAGGAATGAGAGTAATAGTTTTATTTTCCTAAACTGAAGGTTGGACCAAAATATCGATCTTGAGCAAATAAAACGGATTTAGATTTACCAAATTTCAATATATATATGTATACTCATCTTTAGCCATTTCATTCTACTGCAAGACAAACTCCACCAAATTTTCCACTCATCAAATTTCAACGTTCGAGTCCGCCAACTTACTCCTATTATTGAGCAATTTTCACCACCCCAACTTTTACAAAATCTTCTCCTAGATCTCTTTAGGTACAAAAGTTTTAGCTTAGGATGTTTGTCTTCCATGTTGTCGGTTTTACGATACAACTTTTTTCAATTTCCATTACAATATTTTATTACTTTTACGATATATCTCAGTCATGTTTGAGTTTTAATCCATGTATTTATTTTGGGACCCGTGAAAATTATTTTTGAGAAACATCGTTCCATATTTCTCCGAATGGCCTTCAGTTTATGCGTCCTCTTCTGTGGTCAGTGGCAAAGAATTTCATAAATTAAAACTGGTAAGATGCAATGGTTATATACCTTAGGTTTCACGGACTGAGGAAGGTCACCTTTTAAAATCTAGCTACGATTTTCTATTGCCAATTTTATTCGGACATTGGAAATTTAAAGATTCGAAGAAATAGTTAAAGTTAAAGGGGAGAAGAAAAGACAAAGATAGAAATAAAAGAAAGGGGGTATATAAAGATTAACTGAATATCCTTGGTGAAAGGGTATTGCAGTTACTTTGTCCTCTTGGTGTTCTTGTGTTTTTTGCATCTTGCATTTGTTGTCGAGAGGATTCATGTTTCTGCTGTTCAAGTTTACTGTAATTAGGATTTACATTTGATAGATTTCAGTTTCCCTTATAATTATCGCTTTTTTACTTCTTTATTGATTGTTTTTTTATACACTTCAATATTCCCGGTAGTTTGGTTTCCTTTTCGTTGTGCTCTTGTTTAAATTTAGATATATTTTGAACCTTCTTATCCCTCATGTCTGTCTTTGTCCTCAGGTGATTTGCGTCTTCTTTCTTTCTTTCATCTATCTTGAAAAGTCTCTTTTTGTAGGTCTTCGGATGTCATGTTCCTTGCGACTTTCTCACAGATATGTATGGTTCTTTTTTATAGCTGAGAATTTATTGTTGACAATTTCATCTCTTGGCCCAACTCTTTTTGTCTCCCCCTATGTCTTGATCTCTGTTCCTAATTAGATGGGTTTTTTTATTTTAAAGACCTATCTGGTGACTGCCAATTCGGGCAAAGTCGCCGTAATTAGCAGAAAGCTTAATACTAGGCTTTTTTAAAAAACGAGAAAAAAACAAGGATGAAAAGGAACAAAGGCTATACACAAACTAAAAACAAAAAAATACAAGGAAAAAATTAAGAGTCCATCCAGCGAATGCCTCCTTGGGCATAAGTCGCCGTACTCACCACAGCCTACGACTACGCAATATAAAAAAAAACAAATAACAAATAAGAATAAAAGATCATAGGACAAAAAAAACAAAAAAAAACAAAGAAAATATGTAACAAAAGAGAAACGAGCTCCAGCGGACGAAAAGGGCGCCTCCCCACCTGGCAAGAGCATGCAATCCAACCCACAACAAATATCAAATAATTTGAAGGAGACCTGCATCCTCCATAAAGTCGTATAGTCCGTAAGTCGCTGTGCATGGACCACTCCCGAGTACAAGGGACAAGCGGTAGCGACTCTGCTCAGGTAACGTGCTTGAAGATCACCCAGACTAGGACATTTCACGTAAACTGGAGTTTAGTGTACATCTTTCGCTAAAGTTAACCCCGGCACCTAGGCGTTAGAAGTCCATCACTTCTACCATGGCTTAAGTGTTCATAAAGGTATTCTACCTAAACAATTTTTAGTATTGATTAGGGTCCCTGCCAGCATATTTCCTAACACCTCTCACCATTGATTTTTAAAGGCTAAACTTAACCGGTGTTTCTTCGACACAAATATTTCGAAAATAGTTGAAGAAAAAAATGGTAAAGTAATCTGAAGTAAAAATGTGTAGTAGGTTTATTGCAGGTTTACGCTAACACTTAGTGGAGACGTCAGTGAGCATGGGGACAGGCAACTCTTCCCCACTTGCATTCTTGCAACAAAGTAAGCCGAACGCCCTGCAAATTGAGGTCATGGAAGTTTATCCTCCACTCTGGAGCCCTGAATCTCCGAGAGGATCCTGACTGACAAAGTCCGTGTCAAATGACTGATAGAAAACTGATGATAAAGAGCTTCCCAACACTTGGGCAGGGAGTATTCCCCTCCCTCTCCTTCTATCAATACATTTAACAAGAAGCCATATAAGAGTTAAAAGTGCATGAATTTGTTCATCCAACCAGATAAAATAGACCGTATTTGGTGTGCTACTTAACACCCCATTTTCAAGTTTGGTAAAGCCATTTCCTATCTAGTGTCGATCCCGACCCTCAGAAAGATGAAACAGAATAAAAAGAGTAGTAAAAAAAATGTACTGATCATTAATATGAAAACTGCAGTAGAAAATTTCACCAAGTTTCGAATGTTGTGAAATGGAGGGCGAATTGGAAGCCAACTTTAAAAGTGTTAAATATAACGCACCTGAAAAAAAACATAGACTTCAGTCTTACTGTTTCAGTATCTCGATGAGTTTCTATCAATCTAAATGAGTAGAAAGATAGATAAACTCAAATGCAAAAACATAAAGTTCAAACTAGAGATTTATTCTTCGTGTGAGTGCAAAAATACAAGAGAATTATTTGAATTGCAACCAGGTAATTTTTTTTGCTTAAAGCACTACTAATGCTAGCTCCAGACAGTCTCTCTCTCACACACATATGCCAATACACACTTGTACACTCATACCTAATATAAGAGAAGATTATTAAAGGACGACAAACTTAAAATAGAGAATAAAATTCTTATTCGATCATAAATATTCACTGGAAAATAATACACCTTATAAGACAAAAATATCCCTCAGGGTTTTCACAGTCTCTAATCTGCGGTGTTTCGAAGATAGAAAGTAAGCAGATGCATAATAAAGCACCATCGCCGTTCGCCAATCTCCAAAGAATATTCTAAAGATGGAAATGAGACCTAGAGAAGTAGTTTAATCACCACCTGGTGACGAAAATAAAGCATTTTCTTTCAAAAAATTATAAATATTTTCCTTTTCTAAAGCTCCAAGCGAAAATAATATGGGTTTAATTTTTTTCTCTCTCAGAAAACATAAACCCTCAAATGTACGCTATTGGAAAATGTGAAAATGTAGATCATTTTGAGGCGAAAAGTTCGAAAAATAGAAAAGAAAATTGAGGGCAAATGAAGCGAGTTCTATAGTTTTATACAGTAATGTGCAAAATTTCATTAGATAGTCTTATGTAAAGCTAATGATGAGCAGCACCATCGTGCGGTAGTCTTAAAAATTCCCAGACCTACATCAGTTGTGATCTGACATTTGGTGGCTGGGTGTGAACATCGGACAGGCTGTTTTATTGCAAGGCGACATGCATTAGGTGAGTTTGAATGGGGCATTTTACTAAGTGCCAGTCGAATGGCACCCTCCGAAACTGCGTGGGCATTTAACATCCCTCGATCTATGGTGCCACCTGTACCACACATACCTCACGCTAGGTATTACCGCCCACCGTGGCTGACTAAAGTTGCTTAGTGATGATGACCAGCAGCAGCTGTCTAGTATAGTCTATGATACCAGATAAGAAATACGCTCAGATCGCCTCTACACTCAATGCACAGGTAGCAGAGGTTTATTCGGTTGGTTACGGAATCGCTGTTTACTTTCCATAGGAAGCGGGAGCACAAGACCCACTAAGGTACCCCTTTTAACGCGACAAGCTCAAGCTCAAGCTCAGCGCCGCACCTGGGCACGTAACGTCGCTAATTGGGAACTTGGAATTGGCGCCATGTGGCCTGGTTTAATAAATCATGGTTCTAGTTATTTCTGCGGATGGTAGGGTCCAGGTGGGGAGCACAGTCATGGGGCCATGGACCACCGTTGTCGCCATGCACCGTGCCGTCTGGTAGTATTTTTTTAATTTGCCCATCTGGGGACTGTCTACAAGGGCTCAAGGCGCCATAATTATCTAACAGCCTAATGTTAGGCTAGATTAACAAACAAACCCAAAACGAAGGAAAAAAACAACAAACAAAAAAATACAAAACAAGACGCACAATATCAAGAAGAAGGTGTAAGCCCACTCTAGTGTCATGGGGGAAGTGGTCCTCCCGAGGGGCGGGGCCCAGGATAATGCGACCAACACCAAAGAGAGTCAAATTAACTGAAGCTTAGCCTCTTCCAAAAATTCGACTCGTCTACAAGTCTCTACCAACGAATCAATTCCTATTTGAGATTACGGTGGTTGCCATCTGTCAAAGTGTCCGTCCATCAATAAGTCGTACGTCAAACTATAGATGGCCAAAGAACTAGGCATCAGACTGTATGTGTTGGTGCAAAAGAACGGCCCAAAAAACAAAACAACAAAAATATAATGGCTGAAACTTCCCACGACGTCTCATTTCTTACTTTCGAGAACTTTGTATGAATTTACTCTAGAAGGATTGTAGTATGTACTCGAATCACATAACAGCTGCTCGGGTTCCAGTTGGCTATAGTGCTCCTTGTTAGCTGTTACTCAACTACCCATGTTCCCTATTATTCTATTTTGTTAACTTTGCACTGTCCTCCTTTCTTCTTTACCTTACGGAGTTGACATTCCCTCTTTGGGTTATTCTACCTCTTATCGGAAGTTATAAAGTTCTTCAATAGCAGCGTAACTGAGAGTAGGCGTTGGGTACTATTCGCCGCCAACGTTTCGTCGGTTACAGTCTGAGACAGTTTGCCAGCCAGAAAGATTTTATTTTTTAACTTATACATAAGAAGAAAAGGGAAAAAATAGATATAAAACAATGATTATTTTCCAAACATTAGTAAAAGCTCGAAAAGTAAAATTTTATAAAAGGTTATTTTAAAAACTATGGGCCGAGGTTTGTAAATGTTTTAGGCAGTGTCTCGCTGCATATTCAAGTAGTATTTTTTATCTTCAGAGAATTGTCTCTTTATTTCTTTATTTTGCCTGATGACTTTGTGACCAGCAGTAATCATTTCCATGTAGATATCGCGACCCTTTTGAATTTGGAAGAGATTTAATGAACTACCCAACCGTGGGTTGATGGCTTACATGTGCCAAGCGAGCATGCTTTCTGTGCACAGCTTTTACCTGGTTGTTATTTCTATCTTGATCGTTCAAATTAGGGTCGTACACGCTCTACATCTAGCAGAGTAACGGGGTTCTTTCGACTTCCATAGTGACAATCTAAATAATTGCATCGAAACCAATTTAAAATTAGCACTTACTTTTCCAGAAATATTTATTCTAAAGCTTCAATATGTGAGTCAATATCTTTAGTGTTTGATTTTTTAAAGTTAGCTTAACTGGCGCTAGCCTAGTTAGGCATAAGTCGCCGTACTCAAACCTGCCTACTACTAGGCTATATTTCAAACCAAATAATAAGTACATAAAAATTAACGACCATAAAAAATGAAAAAGGCAAGAAGGAAGCGCACTCTGGCATCGAGAGTAAACCCACCTTTCGGCTGCGAAGGAAACATGCGACCCACAAAACGTTTAAATAAAGTGGAGGAGACTGGCCTCCTCTAAAATGTCGTAAACTCCACAAGTCCGTGTGCACGAACTAGTTTAGAGTACAAGCGATAAGTGGTAGCAACCCTGCTCGTCCCGCTACCGCGACAGGTAACGTGCGCGAAGAGATCACCCAGACTGGGACATTCAACATGAATGTGACGAACAGTCTGGGGGACAACGTAGTCGTCGCAATAAGGTGCAGGCGAGCACTCCATCAAATGGCGGTGCGTAACGCAAGTATGTCCAATACGGAGAGGACAGAATGCAACATGAACCCTTCGCGGCGCAATGGCACGCAACTTTATGTTACCTTCGACCGTCTCCCATCTTCTTTGCCAAGTAACCCGGAGGGCAGCCACTATTCGTTCCATGTAATCGGTGTGAGAAAGAGCGAAACGTTAGTCTGGTTGCCCTGTCTTCGCGGAATCCTTGGTGCCCTCAACGGCACGCTCATTCTCCGCAATTCATACATGTCCAGGAACCCAGCATAATATAATCTCGACATCCGCCTGGCCGGCCAAAACCGTGGCGTCACGAATATCACAAACCAGTGGATGAAGAAATTCCAATGCCCCGAGAGCACTCATGGCGCTTTGTGAGTGGTTCCAAATAACAATCCGGTCTCCGAACCGGGCACGTTGTGTTATCTCTCGTACCAAACGGTGTATTGCAACCAGCGTCTCCGTGAAGGCAGTCACAGCACCTGACAGAGCACCGTTGACTTCAAAATGAGGGGATACGGCGTAGAAAACGACCCCTCTTGGGACTTGGAGCCATCCGTATACACTGGCACAGTTCCGGCGTCGCACAAAGTGTGCTCCAAAAAGGCCGAACGCACTACTCCTGGCCTGTAGAAGCTTTGGGAGCAGAGGCGTGGTGACAAATAGTTAAAGGTAGTATGGCAGCGGAGTTTGAGGGTGCTATACATTTTATTACACTGCATTCGGATAATATTTTCATGTTTCACGACCTAAGAAATGATGGCATTATAAATTGAAATATATTAAAAACGCACTGATTAATCGTTACACTCGAAGATCCATTGTTTTATACTCTTCTCCTAAAAGCTGGTTTTGTTTCCGCGATTTTGACATATACAGATGAAACAATTATTGTGAGCATTTACTTAACTTAAACTGTCATTTTAGGAGCATTTTTCATTTGCAAAGAACTTTTCACTCACAGCGTCAAAATTTCACTTTTTCATTGTCTTTAAATTGCATATCAAATATATAAAGCAATCTGCTGTTGAAAAACTTATCGCTTCCACTCTTACTTGCTGTAACACTTGCAAACACTTTATAAGACAAAGTAAGGCTATTTATTTAGAACAATCCCAAAATAACCTTAGCTACCGCAAATAATCATGTTTATTTAAATTCAGGCAAATTTCTTTGTTTGTTCAATGTATTTACTTTTTCATTCGCTTCTTCTTACAAAGACTTTTTTTTAATTTATGTACTATTACATTTTTTTAGCGTATGCGAATAGACCCCGGTGGCGAACAGTCCTCATTGACAATAGTCCCGTTAAAGGCGAGAAGGTGACGGATATTGTTCCCAACGTCAGGCGAAAATCCCTGTGTCGTAGAATTGCTCATAGCCTGGTCCAATAATTATTCTAGTCCTTGATCTGGACACATCGCTTTTGTTTAAGTCGATGGTTTTGACCCTATTACTCAATCTACGATCATATATATATATATATATATATATATATATATATATATATATATATATATATATATATATAGGTAGGTTTTAATTCCTACTGAACGTGCGAAAGCTAGTTAGAGGCGGGTTGTGCCGTAGCCAGGATTCTCACTATAAAAGTCCCACTTGTTACTGGAGGAAGGTTTGTGAATGTTGAATTCTAAGAGTGCATAATACAGGTTGAATAAATTAGCCGAAGGGATTCTTAATTAAAGTCTTGCCAAGGGGAAGTCAAAAAGGGGGAGCCAGAAATAAACACACGTACAAAAAAATAAACTTTACTGTACACAAATATAATAATTAGCAATAGTTAAACGGGCAAAATTAAGGATTAAATATTAAACACTGACGTTAAACGTCTAGATTTATAATGACTCAATGGGAGTATCAATCACTGTTAATTATATAGGTAATTTAAGAATAGAGGGACACTGGGTTTACAGATTACCATTAATTGCGACAGATTGGAGAGACGACTACTCAGGTCCAGACAAGGTGGTTCGGGTGGCGTTAATACGAGTTCTCGGGGAGAGGGGGGGGAATAAGACGACGGGTTTGGGGCTGCTGACTGCAGTTTCGGTTAGTTCACTCCTAACTGGATGTGACACTAACAAATAGTAACTTACAGTAACTATTTGGTTGTTCCTTTTCTTTCTTAAGTTACGTTGAGCAACAGAGCGTATTATTCTAGTCACAGACTCTGCGGGGCGGGATTTACTTCAGGAACACTTTGAGACAGCGACCAAGTTGACTCGGCAGCGCGTTGGCAGTCGTTACGTTACGGCAACGACTCTCGTTTAATGTGAGGGTTACGCGTTACGCGAGTTGGTTTGGGACACTGCTGTAGAGGAATGAACGGCGATATTATTTATACCGCGGATTGTGGGAAATCGAGAGAGAGATTCCATTTACGAAAATTCGCTTATCGCAGTGCCTTCTGGACAATCTCCATGGTATTATAAAGAAGGCAAATAGACAAAAGGCTTCTCTGTGAGATTGGCCTTCCTTTCGTCAGACTTCCTGTCGCCAGTTGGGGGAAGGGTCGGGTCGGGGGGAAGGGAGACGAACGTCAACTCAAACGACAAATTTCTTTCGTTCCCACGATTGTCTGGCGGCATGCGAGTATGTACGTTCCATAACCTCACACCCTGGGACCTCCCAGATCCGTCGCCTGACAACGAAGGAACCTGCCTAAGAATTACCTTACCCCCTCGTGAACAGACAAGTAATCAGAATACCAACTTTGTTTGAAAGTTGCCTCAGGGACTTCGTGATTAAATAAACTTAATAAGACTATTTCCACAGAGAGATTAAAGAAAAAACCAATCTCCCTCCCCTCCCTCGTCATCCAAAACAGCTCCGGGACAATAGTGATCTAAGTAGTTTAATCAGTCGTTAAGTAAAATTCAGGTATCTTATGGTAGACTCAATGCCAATTAGAGGTTACCCGAAAAGTTCCTCTCGATTAAAAATTGAAAATTAGCTGATTCACAAACTTGGAGGTTTACTCTATGTACTCGTATATAGGAAACGTACCTTTATACTGGGTGAACGCAATTTTCCTGGCCTACTTGTCTATAACGTTCTCAAAATACACAGGATCATAATCAACGTGAATAAAAGAAATATAAGGAGAACGAACCTGTGAACCAAACAGGCAACATAACCGTATTAATTGAAGTAAGAATTAAATTAATTGTAAATACAAATTACAAGCAGAAAGCTTTAAATTTAATAAAAACTCAAAAGGAAGTGAGGCCCCTTAACTAAATTCACTATGCATAGCTTCAAACTCACTTAGGAAAAAGGTCACAATAACGTCTTGCCATTATAGTATCTGAACAGAAAATGTAGCAAACTTTAAGGTGATCGCTATGCGTAAACAAGAGGGTATAAAGTCGAGACTTCTTGGGAGTAGGTCCACGGATAGAGTGACTAAGCGCCGTTAATATCATAATCCAAACAAAACAAGAAAAGGAGACACTTCTGCACAACCATTGGTAATTATGATTTTTTATATGAAAAGATTTGCGATACGAACCTATTTTTAAGATTGCTGGTTTTACACATTTTGGCTAGTTAGTTATGTTAGGGAAGTAAGAATTATGTCAGATACTTTTTATGATTTCTGCTGGGCAATTGCTGCTCAATATCAATTTAATTCATATATTTATAAAAAAAATTACTTTAAATAGTGGTGCTCAATTGTCGTGCTATTCCCTTCTTCGTTATCTGCTACAAAGAGCCATCAATCGGGTAAGTTTATTTTTACCAGTTTATTTTGAGGCTCTGCTAGTTTTGAAAAGTCTAGCTGAGTTCTGCTAATTTGTAAAGGTCTAGACAGGATCTCTAGATCGTTACAACACTAGCCGGCTTCTGCTGATCTTTACAAGACTAGCCGAGACCTCCTGTACTTTAAAATCCTCATCGAGATCTTCTGATCTTTACAAGTCTAGCCGAGATCTCCTGCTTTTACAAGTCTAACAGGGATCCGATGCTCATTATAAAACTACCTGGGGTTTGCTAATATTGAATCTCCCAGTTTGGTAATGATAAGCTAGAAAATCTCGCTTCCATCCTCATAGTAAACCTTCATCAATTACCCATTAGTTTTACCTTGTGTTTTTTTTCAAGCAATCTTCCTCTTCACTGAAATCAGGAATTCTTCATCTTGACACTTAATTCTTTTCAATAAATTCGATTTCTACAATTCTCATCTTTTTTTCGGGCATTCATTTTATCCTAGTCACTGATTAACTATGGCATATGTTTTTCCCTCTAACTTCAATTAAGCTTTCTTATGATTGATGTCGTAGTATTGTTGTTGTTGCTTTATTTTTCTATTTTTGTCAGATAATTTATATGTTCAATGACTTAAGTGCGCCAGTCTGACCCTATTACTTATGAACGACAACCATATTTCTATATTGTCTGAGTGGACTTTAACTCCTGTAATATTGAGAGTGGCACAGCGTTTAATCCGTTTTAAGGAAAGAGACAGTTAAACACGTAAAAGATTCATTGAAACACCAGAATTATCCCAAAATAAATATATATTTTTAAATTTGTCAATTAACTACCCAAATAAAGTATATACAATCAAATAATAAGTCTAACTGGTCTAACTATGCTTGAAACCGAGGCTATTTCAGAAGGTAATCATGCCCAAATTGAAATAGGCTCCAAGTAAACAAACCAAAGGCCGATTAGTTGTTTTATAGTGACACTTTTAGATTAGCACTAAACTCCGATTTAAGTTTCAATCTTCTAATGGTAAATAGGACGGGGTTCACTAAAAATTGTCTTTACTTAAGTTAATTTGAGTACCGTATTGAACTCCTACTAAATCAATACAAATAAATATAAATGGTCATTCTGGCTTACACGAACGAACGGATTAGGGGTTGCCCGATGTCCCTATATTGCTTTTATCCCGCTTCGTTGGGTTGCAGCGGCCGATGGTAGTTTTTCCACGAGATGGGAGGGGGGGTACGGGACCCGATGTCAAATTCATTGGTTCTACGTTAAAAAGCGGAAGGAGAAGTTGTACTCTTTGGCTCAAGGAGTGCTCTTCTTGGTTCTCTTGAAGCTGTTTTGTATCCTAGTCTTCTTCAAGGCGTTGCCCAACTGGATTTTTGGGTATACGAGGTGATTTTTAATGTACTTGAAAAATAGAACTTCTTTGGGGATGAGTTTTTCTCCTCTCGCTCTTACGGAGATTGCGCTGTGAGAGTCACTCGAGGGCGAGCGGGTTTTCTTTTCTCCAGTCAGACTTCTTCTAAGTCTGTAAAGGATACTTCGGACTGGCACTGATACAATCGAGACGTTTCTAAGTTGTAGACGAATGATTTCGAAACTGGGTGAAGGATCGATCTTCTCGATTTGGTCCTCTATCGTCTCTCACCGAATTCCTAATTTTTCTTTCCTTACGAGCTTATTGATAGGATGGCGACCACCCCATATATGGGGTAGGGACGCGGCCGCAGAGCGGAGAGCGAGGGGTGAGGGGAGGATGGCACCGCGGTGTCCCGGTCGGTCTCTTAATAATTAGAGGCACCGACGACCGTCACCATCCTTGGTGTTCTTTTTGACTGGCACCGCTTTTTGTGGCGATTTAACCGCGGGCCTTCCGACCTCGTAGGTAATCGGATCCTTTGAGCGCTGCGTGAAGGCCTTTAGTGGCCACTTTGGCACAGCGTCTCGCTCCCGACTACCTATGCGGCGGGGAGATCAAAAGGGTAAGCCGTTTGACTGTTAGTCAGCCGGCTAACGTTCCCACAACTCTCCTTATATGGCTCGATTCTCTCGCTTTTTTCTAAGGGGGACTTTAACATATTTTCCGCTTGGCCCTCCCTGTGGCTAGGTTATAATTACTCTGCAATTGATAAAGCAGCTAAGACTTCTCTACCCAATCTCTCCCTCACAGACGCGTTTCTTCATTCCACTTCGAGTCAGCGACTTGTCATGCATCTTGACTCCTTTCACGTATCGCCTCTTTTTTTATTTAGCGCCTCCTATTTTAAACTTAGGAACACGCAACGATATCCTGAATAAGGTAAGCGATGAAAGCAATGTATGTATACAAGCAAACAAGGTTAAAAATGAAAACAAATGTAGAAAAGACACTCGTCCCAACATTTTAATCGATATAATCATTTGATAGTTTAAAGTTTTATTTGCCATTTTCTCTTCAATTTTCAGCCCGTGATTTCTTTCAAACCTTTTTATCCTCTAAAAACAATAAAGAATTTTTTTAAGTTCTTGTTTCCACAAATAAGCATAGAAACATTACAATAACAATGCGAAAAAAGTACATCTGAACTTTCAAACTAACAAGACAAAGATAAGTTTCTAGTGGGATAATTTACAAACAACTTTGTCCGCGACCAATCAAATGTGGCAAAGCTGAGAGGAGAGTGAAACGTAAGTAAAAAATCTAGTAAACAAAGAAAACTTCTTTAAAAATGTAACGATCCAATACCCTCAATAAGTGCTGTAGAAGTTTGCTACTTCGATGATGTCTCCTGTTATTTTTCTTTCTATTCCTTCTTTCACAAATAGTATTTCAGACCCACATATTTTCCTCCCCTCCAAGTAAGCGAAATTCCATCGATCCCATCATCATTTTCCCTCCCTTCCTAGATTTGGAACAAAGATTAAAAACTCCAAAAAAGAGACTTCATTTGGAAAAGAAAGAACAGCAAAAATACACCCTAATGTTTATTTCAAATATCTCACGAAGTTATTGCCCCTTACGGCTGTCAATAGTGTTGGAATAATCGGGCAAATTTTCCCGTGCCGCGACTTGAAGATGCGTTCGAAGAATATTCCAATGTAAAGATCGGCGAATGCGTGGATTTGGCAATATACCTTTAAGAAAGGTACTTGAATTCGTGCATACAATTTTGGGTACATAACCAGGGAAAGGTTTAAGAAAATGCCCTTTTTGCCTTTTTACCATTGTGAGTAAGAAGAGAGGATATTACGCAATATGGATGTTAAAGAGACCACGTGACCAAGAAGAACTTGTTGCCCACTCTTTGTCCATACACGCACAGATATATGCATATGTTGGTATACTTTTCCTTTGCAGGACTTTTAGCTTTTTTATAACGAAACAAGCTGAATATGTTGATGATGATAGATATAGGTTGATTACTCCAAGTAAAAGTAAAAGAAAGTGATCCCAAAGATTTTCCTCATAGTTGGCAAAGGCCTCATTCAAGAAATGGTCATTAAATTGAAACAATCTCATACATAATGGATCCACGGGAAAAATAGAAAATGATAAATAGAATATAAATTTCATATTATTTTATTTTATGTAGTTAAAACAAAGCGAAAAGGCCGAATAATCTAGTGTTAAAATTAAGTTTCTGACAGGCAAAAAAACACATTGGAAAAAGTTCCTATAAACAGTTACTCGAGGGCATTTTTGAAAAAAGGTTTTTGAGCCCCACTTGGCGATTGCCTACTTGGGTCATGATTTGCCTTACTCACCAAAGCCTACTCCTAAACAATAATAAAAAAAATAATATATAAATAGGAACGTTAAAAAAACAACCCAAAAAATGAAAAATGAAAAGGCAACAAGGAAGCGGACTCCGGCGTCGGGGGCAGGCCCGCCTTCCCCCGGCGCAAGAACATGTAACCTAGAACAGAGAGTCAAATAGAGTGGAAGAGGACAGCCTCCTCCAAGAGTCGTATAGTCCTCAGGTCAGTGAGCAGGAAACCGTCCCGAGGACAAGGGACAAGCAGTAGTGATCCCGCTCGTCCTGGTACAGGGAGTGGTAACGTGCACGAAGATCACCCAGACTGGAACGTTCAACAAGAATGTGCCAAACAGTTTGGGCAACAACGCAGTCGTCCAAATATGGCGCAGCCAAGCGCCTCATCAAGGACGGGAGGCTGCCTCCTGCGAGTGTTTGCAATTCGGAGACGACAGAAAGCAACCTGAAACCGTCGCAGCATTAGGGGGTGGGCCATGGGAATCGTCGCGCGCAATGGCATGCAAGTTTAAGTACCCCACATGTCCAGGAACACAGCAGAATATCATCGCGAAATACGCCTGGCTCGCTAAAACTGTTGCGTTATGTATATAGCAAACCAATGCCCCGAGAGCACTCAGGGCTCTTGGTGAGTCGCTAATAATCACAATCCGGTCTCTGAATGGGCGGGTCGCTTTATATGCCATACCGAGCGTGTATTGCAATCAGCTCGGCCGTGAAGACAGACGCAGCACCTTGCAGAACTCCGCTGACTTCAAACAGAGAGGATACAGCGTGGAAAACGACCGAATCTTTCGACTTGCAACTATTCGTATACAGTAGCACGGTTCCATCGTTACACGAAGTGTGGTGCAAAAAGGCCGAACGCATTAATCCCTGCGCTGTAGAAGCTTTGAGAGCAGAGGTTTGGGGAAAAATAGTCAAAGGGGTTTCCCTCCGGGGTGCCACCCTGGGTAGAACCAGGGGTGGTACCACCTGCCCAAGAGCTATACCTTTTTATCGAAGGAGTTTCCTAGCCCTCAACCCAAAGGTCATAGGGTATGACTGGCGTCTCGCCGCGGCATAGTCACCGTAGAAATCAGCTGCAGGTGCAATTAGAGCATTTAGCGACTGAGTGAGACGCTTGGCTAGCGCATATAAGCAAATATTGCATCGAGGTGTATTCTTTCAATGAGGAAAGTTCGGAAGGCACCAGTAACAGGCAACGTCCGGTGTGGTGGATCGGGTCTATCTTTTGAAATACTTGCTTGCCTGCGAATACATAAAACTCGTAACCGTAGTCGCGCTTCGAACGAACAAATGATCGATAAAAAAGTAAGGCCGTAGCCTTATCAGCACTTAAGGAGCTGGACGCCAGGAAAATAAGAATATCCATGGCGCTGGTACAAGAGCCCCTAAAGCATCGGTCAAATATGAGACCAAGGAAACGGTGCAAGTCCAACACTTTCAGGCGTACCTTATATAGAAACATGTCTGCGTCAGGATGGAGCCGTGAATGGCGGAAAAAGTGCATCACCTTAGTCGCGGTAAAGGAAACCTGAAGCCAGTGCGCTTCGGGAGCGAGAAACGCGGTACAATGCCTGTAGGATTAGACGCTCTAGAGTTGTAATCTGGGCCGTGACAAAAGAGAGCGAAAGATCATTCACGTAAAGCTTAGCGAGTATATCTTCCAGCAGCAGCTAGATGATGGTGTTAATGCTCAGGGTAAAGAGTGTGAAAATTAGGACCCTACCCTACAGGACATCATCTTCCTGCCTCATTGGGCCGGAGAGGGCTACTCCCACCCTTACACGGAATCAACGATCCCGCAAAAATTAAGATATAAGGATTGGGAGGCGTCCCCTCGCCCCTATCTTTGGTAGAGTCTCCATGATACCGGATCGCATGCTGTATTATAGGCTTTATCTACATCTAAAAACAACGTGGCCTAGTGCTATCTACGAATGAAGGGCTCGCAGACGGCTTTTTTCAGTCGGAGCAGAGCATACGACGTGGAGAGGAACTTGCGTAAGCCACCCTGTGCAGAAAACAATTGGCCTCTGCTGTCTAGAAAAAAAGTTAATCTAAAATTTACATATTTCTTCATCAACTTGCATACGCAGGAGGATAGAGAGATTGGGCGGAAACCTGCCCGGGTGGAGTGATCTTTCCCGAGTTTGCGTAAAGCCTAGCACAAAAGAGATTCATCAGAAGCTGGGGGGATACCATCTATCCACAACCTGTTTAACAAATCTAAGAGAAAAGCTATGCCTAGCTCAGCCAGGTGTGAAAGCATGGCATACGGACATCGTCCGGACCAGGAGCAGTGTCCGCATACGACTTGAGAGCGGGACACAACTCACTTAAAGTAAACCTGTAGTTGAAAAGTTCTTCGCCACTGGAGGTAAAGTCCAGTTGGCGTCCTTCCGCGACATTACGACACGCATTGAATGCTGGCGAAGCAGCATCCCACCTAGAGAATGCGGAGAAAGTAGTCGCGAAGGATTCCACCAGGGACGCGTGGTAGGAGATTGCGGTTCCATTCTCCTGGATAACGGGAGGGAAGTCCTGCGAAAACTTGCCCCGAATCCTATTGACTCGCTCCTACACCTTTGCTACAGGAGTCTTCCCGTTAAGTAAAGACACGTATGCCAGCCAAGAAGAGAGGCAGGAGTGCTTCAAAACATGCCAAAACCTAGCCTTAGCTTGATGAAATAAACCGACAGTGAAATGGTTCGGGGGGCGTTTATAGCGTAATGTACGCATAACGCTTGTGATTGAGGGCCGCCTCTCACTCGGCTGACCACCACGGTAAAGGCGTCTTAAAAAAACGGCCAGACGTTCTAGGAATGGTAGTTCAGCCCACAGCAATTAGGTTGCCGGAGAAGAAAATAACAGCCTCATCGATCGAGGTAAACTCCTCGACTGAGAAAGAGAAATCAGTCATTTCCTGAATTGCAGATTATCGGGCGCGCGACAAGCACAGCCAGCTCGGGTTCTCATGTCGCATTGGCCAAGAAATTAATATTTGATTGGGAAAGTGATCACAATCGTGGATATAATCGACTACCATCTAACTAAAATCATGTTGTCTATCTGGAGATCACAGAAATACATCAAGACAGGAAAATAAAGAAGTTTTCGGGAATTGATGAGTAAACTTATCCACATTTAGGACAACTATCTCCAGCTTCTTGACCAGGTAAGTAAGGATATGACCCCTAACAATGATTTAGTAGCCTCGCCAGAGAGGCTTTCTACCATTCCAATTCCCTAGCAATATAAAGGGCCTCGACAACCGTTCCGTGAAGCGACGAAATTCCCTTGCGTCGATGTCGGCTGACTGCACAGCTACTACCTGAAAGGAGATATCAGAAACAAAGAAAAGAACGGAGACATCATGCTGGGTGTAAATGTAGCATCCTCCTACATGGCCCTTATCCCCTTGTGGTGGGGTCGCACTCCCCTTATACCCCAGGAGGTTGGGCAGGGAGCACGCACCCAGCATGGTATCCTGCAAAAGACAGCTAAGGGACAACAGGAGGAGACGAGCCTCCGCATATCCTCCCAGCTGGCCTGGAGTCTGCGGCCATTCTATTGAAAAAATATGCCCTCCCCGCTTAGCTCGCAGGGTATGTGGGGGCTTTCTTCGAAGAGAAGACCGTCACGAAAATGTCCGTAGGCTTCTCGGATGAAGAACTCCTGCCGCTTTTGGCCAAACATTGCGATGAAAGTGCTGTCGACTTCGAGGACTTATCGAGGGAGGTTAGGCTCTTCATCCGAGTATTTTTCTTCCTCCGCCTTGAAACCCTAGGAAGGCGTAGAGGCTTCGCTGGCAGGGGTCATTCCTTTGGAGGATCCACCAACTGAGAGTCACCCAGAATAACACTGGGTGTGGGAGTAGGAGCCGCAGCTCTTGTAGCACTGTCCTCTTTTAGGAACCAGCCTAAAGAACCCCTGAAGACGGCCTCGTGACCAACTTCAAAACTGTTGCCACCGGCAAGTCGAACAACTCGGTGGAGACGCATTGGCTTTTGCCTTACAGGTCACTCTCTTGGAGGGTGGAGA
The DNA here is from genome assembly GCA_963969495.1 of Ceratothoa steindachneri. Taxonomy (NCBI): domain Eukaryota; kingdom Metazoa; phylum Arthropoda; class Malacostraca; order Isopoda; family Cymothoidae; genus Ceratothoa; species Ceratothoa steindachneri. Next base: position 24,078,060 of record OZ018324.1, read on the forward strand.
GCCCTGGTTTAGGCCTGGCCTTAACGTGAACCCTTTGTGCCCCAAGCTCGACCAGGGCAGCATCCGAGGTGGATAGAACCCGCAGAAGGTTTCCGAATGGCGCGGAGACGACCCTTCTCGTAAGCCTGGTGTGGCCACGAGTAGAGGGTGTCTTTTTAAATATTAGGGCATAAGACGTCCCTCACGAAATGAGAAAGTATTTATAGCCTGAACGGCCAGGATTTTCTTTTTAACAACTTACACACCACAATTGGCCAAACACGATTTGGACTTATCTTGTGTGAACTTGAAGCAAATTACAGAGACCTCGGGTAATCCCGACTTTACAAGTCTACATGAGCGATTCAGATGACCGAAGTGGTGGAGGTAGTAGAAACTCTGTGGCAGTGGCACGAATGCCTATAGGTATTAGCGATACAAACCGACACGCAACGATTCGGGGAGCTTTTCAAAGTTAAACGTGATGAAGTGTGGAGGGGAGAGTCTCGAGGCTCTACCCTGTTTTCTTATTACACGTACGACCTTGACTGCTCCCTCGTCGGCCAATTCTAAGGTGATGACATTTATGTAGTATTCCACGAGTTTCCTAGCATAAACGACTCCCTTCACGGCGTTCAAGGTATAGTGAGGTATCACACTTACCCGCGTGCCGTCAATTGTCCGAAGGGCACTAGTGATGGCCACCTCGGAGGGATCCGACACATTCAGCAGGAGGCTCCGGTCCAGGAAACGGGCCACCTTCTTCTCTCTACTAATCAGGCTGGCTAGTGCTCTTCTCTATTGGATAATTTTACCCTTGGTCAACATTCTGCTATCAGTGGAGCGTATAACGAGAAAGTGTGTCAAGCCCGCGGGCTGGAAAATGCCATGAAGTCTTTGAATGAGGCGCCTCGACGTCATCGATACTTCATTCTGCAAGGTTGCGCCTTTGGTCTTTGTCTGGGACTCCCTACCTTGGGGCGCACCGGGGCTGGACTAGCTGATCTCTGCTTGGTCGCTTACCGAAACGGCAGCAGACCCCTTCTTACCGGTGCACCCGTGGAAGGAGAGGAGGCCTGAGTCATTTTTGTTTCTTTTCTTTTTAGGAGAGTAGGATGTGGAATAAAACCGTTCTCTCCTTTGCCGGAATGAGCTCTTAGGCCAGATGGATAGGTCTCAGCAAGATCCCTCTCTGAAATGGAGGAGGTCTTGGCAGTCAAATCGGCACCAGCCGGGAAAATAGATTCGCCCTCTCCTTGTGAGTTCTTAGGAGACCGAGCCTTCTGTGGAGAAATTTGCACAGTGATGGATTCCGTTTTGGTGCTTAAAACCGAGCAGAGGTTCGACTGCCTGCAAGATCCTGCCATCTGAGGCTGGTTCGCCTTCGGAACCATGACCATCTTTTGGGGTCTTCCATGTGGCCATCCCTCCAAGTAATACAGATGTTATGCGAGGTACTTTTCTCTAGGCGGCGAACTGGCGTCCCTCGGGTAGGAGAGGTGGCTGATACTATGGCCCTTTGGCCCCATGCAGAGAGTTCGCGTCAACCTACCAACAGGGGTTCCTTAATTCGCACTCAGTGCGGAAGGATGTGCAGCTTTTCCGAGTACCATATCTAAGAATTGCCTTCCAAATATTCCTAGATTAAACTAAAAATCTCAAGACTTCAAAAATTAACAAAGGGCAAAGAAAATAAAGTACATACAGTAAAAATTAGCAAGGGAGCATTTTTCCATATCTACGAAGTTTTACAATTTACATTGGTTAAACTAGTTTAATTTTTTCGAACGCAGATCAAAATTAAGGGTTCCCTATATCTTAGAAAAACTCGTTAGGATGGCAAAACTGGGTCATGCATTCAGTGCATAGTATATATGTATACGTTTAAAGCAACGTATGTAAATGCAGGTAGTTACTAGATATTGCACCTCTTAAAGTAGCCTCCCTTCTCCGTTTTCTGTATTGTAGCTTTACAGAAACTGGGTTAGATTTCGCTCAGAATGACCAGCCACTATAAAGACCAAATTAGGCTATCTAAATGAGGTCACACTTCCCCGAATCCATTGTAATGAACGAATAACACCGATGGAAGAAAAACACAACTCTAAACATGGCCTACACATTAAATAAATACCCTAATTTGTAACACAATAATGAAAACAAAAACATGAATTGAGATAAAAAATTACACTAACTATAATGCACAAGAAAGAGCAAGTAAAAAATTAAAAAATACAATAGATACATCGGTTCAAACATCATCTAAAATAATCCTACACAATCGAATGGAAAGCAAAGTCTTCGATTCACCTGATCTCTAGGCATTTTGTTACTCTATGCTTACTTTCTTTCTTGTTTCTCACTTCCCCACTATAAGGTTTTATTTACTACACTATCTCCCCTTTATCTTTATTCAGCTTTCTATCAAAGCTGCTACTGCTTGGATTTTCAACCACTATCTTGGGTTCTTTGCACCTCAGCTAAATAAATTCTTCAACTTAACCCCGGAACAGCATACGAGATTAATCAAATTTTTTGATAATGCATTAGCATAAGATGATTTAAAGTTGATTGCTTCAAATCCTAAGTGAAAATATTTATCTAATTAAGGATGTTCTCTTTCAATGAAAATAGAATTACAGGTAAACTAAACGTATTAGTCCCAAAGGTAGCAGCCGAAATTAGCTTTGCTCGATACATTCTATAACTGTTAATCTCCCTTCCCTTTTGCTAGAAAGCTAACTAAATTATCTTTATTATCATTAGGACAGTTATCGCTAATTAGAAACAGAAAATATATGAATTCTTATGGAAAATATATCAGAGTATTTGTACAAGTTAAAATACATAAGATAAGACTTTATACTCTAAAACACAAGCTGATATCTACTTTCATGCCTGACAAATTTCACTATCTTACCACATTGGTCAGCTTGTGTTGAGAGAATATTTTTACAAATAAATTATGTTAAAACAAACAACAAATTCTTTAACGTATAAAACGTAAAAAGATTATTTGCACAGCTCTTTGTTACCAGAAAAGATATGGAATGCAAAAGATAGCATGAAAAAATTACAAAACAATATCAATATTTAACCGTTTCAAATGGATTTAAGAAAAATAGGACTCATTATTGCAATCTACTAATAAAAGTAAGAAAATTACACTTCTATTGCTATTTCAACTCGGTTGTAGGATGTTTTTTTATAGAATCGATCCTAAGTTTTCTTTAAAATCTCACTGACAGCTTTGAATCATTGTTATTCTGAAGCATCTCTTGTTAAGCGAAAAAAAAACAATCAAAAAGAACATTTACCTAGTTCACGTTTTTCTTTTACCCTCCTCTCTCCTGCCTAGGCCAAACATTTTCAGCATTATTTGTTCCACAAAATGTCTATAAATATTCTTATTAGGTGTACGAAAAAAAAATTAGGAGTGAAAGGGATACAAATTGGTGGTTATTGAGGTAACTTATGAGTGGTTAGAAACATTTTTTTAAGAAGCGTGTTTTTGCAGCGACACAATTTGTACCTAAATTATCTGCTGAAAATTTTCAAGTGTGATTAAGGCGTTTTTCAATGTAATTGGTTTGACTGTATAGTATGGAATATATGCAGTTGAGTGATAGTATGCTGGTACTATCTATAGTATATGGCATTAAAACTAGTATGGAAGCAGAAGGTAGCTCAAATGTGAGAACAATGCAAAAGAACATTTTGAGCATGTTATGTGTGAAAATGTTGAATAGAGTAAAATTGGATAAAAGTAAATAAGGTGTGACTAATATGAGTAAAGATATGAATGAGTCGCAGTACTAAATTATTCAAAGGTGGTAATATACAATATAAGTATGTTAGCAGCTGTGAAAAATTAGTGGGAAAAGTTTGATTGACAGTAAGACAAGTGGATAATATTGTCTTTTCTATTTTGTTCGTTCAAGGAGATAATATTTGGATGGGGCGGGTAATTTGAAAGGTATTGATGCCCCAAGTTTTGAATCTCTGGAAAAATGGTTTAATTAAAGAGCAATAACAAAGAGGAAATATCACGCAGAAATTTGATAAGTTAATGATTATAAAGAGAGGATTTAAGGTCGAAAAAGTGAGAAGTGTGGAAAGATATACAGCTACGGTGAATAGTTTTGGGGACATGGAATCTTTCTTCCTCTTTGCGTGTGTCGACGCATATGTTGAATTTATGTTGGTATGCATTTGCCCATTAGATCTGAAAAGTAAAATAAAAAGTACCAGCTTCCTTATAATATTTCATAAAATATCTAAAATATCGGAGCGATTGAAATATATGAAATCTTATATCAGTATGCAGTATGTTACAGTCAAAATGTCTTCATATAACACATCATATTTGTTAATATGCTAATCCATGTCAATAGGATCGGATAAAAATATGATAAGGCCAAAGAATGATAAATATACCCGATAGGAAAGAATTCAAATATGCATTCTGCACGCGGAGGGTCTCATCTGTTTATAAATCACCCGGAGAGTCGGTGGATTACCTTGCGGGGTTTGCAGAAATGTTTAAGAAGAACCAGAAACTGAGAAGATCCAAGACCCATCTCATTAAAAAAGACAGGGGGTCATTAAGCAACGCAACAACAGGTCTAATCGTAGCATAAATATTCGGAATTATAAGAAAATCACAGTCCAGTTGCAACATGAATGGAGAGAGAGCGTCCAGGTTGGTTCAGTCAGTCGCTGACTGCTTTCACAAGGCGTAAGGTTTTGTAAATCCCGCCAGAAGCTGACAATCAAACTTCAGCAGATGTGACGTCGACTGACTTGGAAATTTTCTCACCACAAATATACCATTTGTATGAAAGAACGTGTCTCGTGGTCCTACTACTCCACTTTCCTGTTGTTCTAGAGCCAAGGCAACGTTAGATTCCGGTGGAGACCAGTAAAACAGTGGAATCAAGAGTGAACAGAGCGGCTACCTATGGTGGCCGCTCTGTAATGATATGTGGCTGGATGCCAAGTTTAGGGATGGAGCATCTCACCGTTTATGATGAGACTCTAAATTCAGAGAAGTATCAAGCGGCTCTGAAAGAATATATGCCTCCCTTTGTCTGAGATCTCTGCAGAAATGCCTCGAATGTGATTTCCTAGCAGGAGAATGACTCATGTCTCACGTCGGCGTTCACCATACCGTGGTTTCGGGACAAAAATATCACGATGATGGACTTGCCACCTCCGTCTCTGGATATGAATTCACTTGAAAAACATAGGCAGAATGAAGAGGAAGAACAAACAAAGAGAATATCAACGTGATCCCAATTGTAATGGCCCTAATATTAGATATAAGGATGGGCAATAGATGCTTTCCCTACACTCGGGGCACTGCGGCTGTCAGAACTCTATATACATTCCGAAATCTTATAAAGAGCGACAAAAAGAAAATCTACACGGCTTCAGCAAGAGCCGTTCTCTTATAACCCGCCTTCCTGCTCTTCTGTCTCAAAGAAAATCAAGAAAAAATTAGAGTGCAGAACAAATGTGTATATCCAATTACACACACACAGGATAGAAAGAAATAGTTAATGAGACCTTCATAGGATGGCAAGGTTAAAACTAATAAAAAAGTCCTAAAAGAACAGCGAAAGCATATAGAAAAAATATTTGAGGAAAAGAGTGAAGAAATCACGGAAATGATCAACGACTACAGTAGAGGAAGATGCCAATGCAAGATTCCCGGGTTCTGCAAATCTTAGGGAGAACGGAAAAGACGTATCATTTTATACATGAAAAAGTGTGAAAAAATACCGAATGCAAATCCGATCGTCAGAAATAAACTTGATAACGACAAATAAATCTCCCGATTACGCCAACCGAACAAGGAAAAAATAAGCAACACGAAATGACACAAACCTACAATAAACATAAAGAAACCCTGCATAACTAAATAAATAGAAAATATCACAAACAATAAAAACTTCAAATATAACACTCAAGGGAAGTCAAAATAACATTTAGGCTTGAACGCCATCAACCGACCAATAACCCTGCCCCAAAAAATCCTAAGAGTCAAAACCCTGATCACCAGGTTGTGCCTTGCATCCCTTTGCATATCTTCTATTATTTTTCTCTTTCATCCCTATTTCCTTTCTATCTAACACACACATGATTTATGCCCCCCATCCCCAACGGATACTCACTTACAACTATTAAATTCAACTACTCCACGAAGACCCGAGAGGTAGCATCCTACCTCAAACCAGGAATTAATGAGAGAAAGATGGTCCGCGACTACCCTAAGAAAATAGCGGTTAGGCAAAAGAAAGGTGAAAATAGACTTGTAAAGTAAGTGGCGAAAAAATGAAAACTGTAATTATATATAAGGCATAAATCCTAGGGAGACTTAATCTAGTTTGAGACTGGTGAGGGCATTGCTCCCGGCAAGGCATGCAGCTCCATCAGATATAAATAAGCTGTATATTCTACACAGGGCTGCTGAAGTTTGTGATAACAAAGGCGTAGCCAACTTAAGCATGCTTATGATTCCCAGGCGCTCACAGAGCCGCAGTGGGCCCCAGAGGTACGGGATGCAGGCTCAGCGGTGTGTGGACACCCGCTGGCGCTTACCAATCACTGCCCCTCCCCTCCCCACTGCCTTCTGGGTTCTGCCTTTTTAGGCAAAGGCTAGAGGAAGGATAACTCGATCACAAGCCAGTATCGGGAGTGCCTATAGGCGAACACCAACAGACCGCTGTCTCGGCAGCTCCCTGTCGCCTAGGATGAATGAAGCCTGGTCGTCTCGAGTCTCTCCTGCCACCAAGTTCCTTCTCCCCTCGGTCAAAATACGGGTCTGAAGACTGCACACAAGTTTGATGCCCTCAACAATCCGACCCTAAACAAGTCCCGCAGCGATAGTTGTCTGGTTTATAGAGGGCATCCGTCATCATCGACCTCGATGGACTTCCCTAAATCTTAAAAAAATATAAAAACAACCACCAATCTCTAAGTGATTTTGGTATATGATATATGGTTAAAAAATGATATGGGAAAGATCACCATTGTTAATTGGAGGAGGCGCCGACAAAAATTTCCTCCGCATGTGTCTTAGCAAATACAAAAGACTACTTAAACCATTATTCTTACTCCCAAAATCATTGTTTATTCCTTGAGGCAATGCCCAAAGCCGAAAATATGAATCAGTAAATGTTTGGGCATAATTTTACCTTTGATATTTCGGTAAAGGTGCCGAAACCTGGCAGGGGAGCGTTTTATGTGCCTTTTTGCGATTTTGTCATGTTTATTTACAAAAGAATGTGTACACTTTCCTACTCAAGTATTTTGCATAGGTGTTTAAGAATGTTTTTTTTCGTAGTATTTATAACTGCCAGATAGTAGCCCCCAAAAGTTTTATAGGGAATGAAACTTTGTAATTAAAGACATAATTTTTAATACGAGTATATACACCCTGAACCACGCTATTATGATTGGTAAGGAAAGTTAGGATTTCTCGGTTTTCTGTGAATCATATTTGATGAAACTTTTCCTAGCTGATCTGCACAATATGACAACACTAATGTTGTTTTCATTATATTGTGTTATGTCCTTCAATTATATTTCAGATTCGTCGTTTTAGGGGTGAAACACAATAATAGCTTTTCAATGAAATTAACCCATCAAGACATATTTAGGAGAAAACGGAGAATAATAATACACATTAAGCATACCTTGCGTATATATTTAACTGAAAACCATAATTATAATACAAACACGATTGATGGACATAATGAATTATTTGCTAACATAAGCACTATTTTTACAGATGACTTCAAAAGCCTTATCATCCATGGAATTTGTCAATTTCTTAATAGTAGCAGGTAGAACTGGCTCTGTTGCAGCTTGCATGATCGCCCATAAGACTTCTTTAGACGAAGATTGACGTCCATCGGCATAAACATCTTGCTTAATGATAAACCACAAAGTATCGATTTGGTTAAGATTCAGAGGCTTGCGGTCACGCCATCAAGTTGCAACCTTGTATGTCGTAAGAGCCTAGGACTGCTTCGGTGGTTCTGGCAGAGGAAGATGGAGCCTTTTCATGCATTAAAAATAGAGTCCTTAGAATTGATAATGGTATGTAATCTAGCCAAGGATACAAAACCTGATTTATGAGATTGCAGTAGAGGGCTACGGTCACTTTAACCCCATAAGGCACCATGACTGGTCCAACAAGTCTGTTCCAATTATAACTGCCCACAAAATTGATTTCCCCTGCCTACTGTTGACGCCGCAAACGTTGGAGACACTCATCTCCGAAAAAGACCCAACCTTCTGGTCAGTAAAGGGTACAAGGGTAGCCCTAGTCTTCCCGTAAATATAATACAAAAATAGCAAACGTTATGTACTTCCAAGCCCAGTGAATTAGAGTCAGTTATCTAATAATGCAAATATATTAACGGTAAATGAAACTAGCATAAAGGGGGTTCTTAAGCATAAGTCCCCGCAATCACAAATCCTGGCTCTAGGCTACTTTAAAATGAGAATATTAAAACAAAACAACGATAAAAAGGGAAGATGACAACAATTGGGAAGCAAGCTCCGGCGTCGGCAAGAGTTCCCCCTCCCCACGGCCGAAGAGCGTGCGACCTACAAAGAAAACAACAATAACCAAAAAAACACAAGAAAACCTAGTTAAATAAAAGGAAGAACGACGGCCTCCCCCCAAAAGTCTACAAGTCCACCAGTTAATGAGCACGCACTCGTCCCGAAAACAAGGAACAGGCGGTAGCGACCCCGACCATCCTGGTACCGAAACAGGTAACGTGCGCGGAGATCAACAAGATATTCAACAAGAATGTGCCGAACAGTCTGGGGGGAAAAACAGTCTTCACAGCAGGGCGCTGGCGAGCGCTCCATCAAATGGCGGTGCGTCTCGAGAGTGTGCCCAATTCGTAGATGACAGAAAGCAACCTAAAGCCTTCGCGGAATTGGAGGGGGGGGGGTGTTAGGTCCATGGGAACAGTTGCGACGCAATGGCACGCAACTTTAAGTTCCTTTCGACCGTTTCCCATCTTTTTTGCCAAGCAGCCCGAAGAGCTGCCCGTATTCCTGCCATGTAGTCAGTGTGAGGAAGAGCAAAACGCTGGTCCAGTCGCAGAGTCCTCGCAAAGTCTTTGGCGCCCAACTCGGCGCGCTCATTCTCCGAAATTCCTACATGTCCAGGAACCCAGCAGAAGATAATCTCGACATCCGCCCGGCTCGCCAAAACCGTGACGTAACGGATATCCCGAACTAGGAGATGTGGAGATTCCAATGCCCCGAGAGCACTCAGGGCGCTTTCTGACTCGCTATAGATAACAATCCGGTCTCCGAACCGGGCACTTTCGCGTCATCTCCCGTACCGAGTGATGTATTGCCACTAGCTCGGCTGTAAATACAGACGCAGCGCCTGGAAGAGCCCCCCTTATTTAAACAGAGGGGATACGGCATGGAAACCGACCCGCTCTTCGGACTTGGAGCCACATGTATACACTGGCACGGTTCCAGCGTGACACGATGTGTGCTCTAAAGAGGTCTAACGCAATACTCCCGGCGCCGTACAAGCTTTGGGAGCAGAGGCGTGGCGACAAATAGAAAAATGTGGTACCCTCCAGGGTGGCGTCCTGGGCAAAACCAGGGGCGCCACCGGCCCGAGAGCGATATCTACCTCTCGAAGGAGTTTCCTGGCCCTAAACCTAAAAGGCTTAGGGTATGACTGGCGTCTCTCGACGGCATAGGCACCATCGAGATCAGCTTCGGATGCAGTGAGAGCTGTTGGCGACTGAGGGAGGCGCCGGGCTCGCGCGTACAGTCGAGTGATACACTGCACGCGGCGCAGAGCGAGTGGCATCTCCCCAGCATCGACCAACGGGCTCTCAATGGGGAAAGTGCGGAAGGCACCGGTCGCAAGGCGAAGGCCGGTGTGGTGGATCGAATCCACCTTCCGCAATAAACGCTCGGCTGCGGATGCATAAAACTCGCATCCGTAGTCGAGCTTCGAACGAACAAAGGATCGATAAAAAAGTAAGGCAGTAGCCCTATCAGCGCCCCAAGCGCTGAACGTCACGGAACGGAGAATATCCAAGGTGCGGGTATAAGAGACCATAAGGCTGTGAATATGAGCCTCCCAGGTGAGGCGTCGGTCAAATAAAAGACCCAGGAAAAGGTGCGATTCAACCACTTCCAGGCGTACCCCATTAAGAAACAAGTTTGGCTCTGGGTCAAGCCGTGGTTGTCAGCAGAAGTGTACCACCTTAGTCTTGGCCAAGAAAAACCGAAACCTGTGCGCTTCGGCATAGCGAGAGACGCGGTTCAATGCCTGTTTGAGTCATTGCTCCAGAGTTGGCATCTGGGCCGCGCCAAAAGACATCAAAGGAGGTCCACTAAGAGCGTACCGAGAAGACCTTCTGGCAGCACCGAAGTGATGCCGTTGATGCTCAGAGCAAAGAGTGTGACAATGAGGAAACTTCCCTTCCGGACACCCTCTTCCTCCTTCATTAGGCCGAAGAGGGCTAACCCCACCCGTACGTTGAATCGACGATCTCACATAAATTAGGATATAAACATTAAGAGGCGTCCCCTTGCCTCCATTGTGTGGAGAGTCTCCATGATATCGTATCGTCATGCGGTATCATAGGCCTTCTCCAGATCGAAAAACACCGTGGCGTAGTGGTGTCTACGAAAGAAGGCCTCGCATACGGTATTTTCAAGTAGGACCAGAGCAGACAACGTGGAGTATAACTTGCGGAAGTCGCACTGTTCAGAAGACAGTAACGTGCACACGCCAGAGGTTAGAGAGATTGGGAGGAAACCCGCTAGGGTAGAGTGATCTCTCCCCAGTTTGCGAAAGGCGAGCACAGTAGCGATTCTCCAGGAATCTGGGAGGAGACTCTTTACTCAGATCCTATTAAACAAATCTAAGAGGAAAGCCGTGCCTCGATCACCCAGGGGTTGAAGTATGGTGTACCGGACATCGTCCGGACCATGGGCGGTGTCCGCGAACGAAGTAAGAGTGAAACGCAACTCACTCACAGTAAACCTGTCGTTGAAGGGTTCATCGCCTCTGGATGTAAAGTCAGATTGGCTGCCTTCCGCGACATAAAGACGTGTATTGAATCCTGGCGGAACAGCATCCCGGCGAGAGAATGAGGAATAAGCGCTCGCGAAGGATTTCACTACGGACGCGGAGTCCGAGATTGTGGTCTAATTCTCCTGGAAAACGGGAGGGGATCCCTGCGAGAACTTGCCCCGAATTCTTTTGACTCGCTTCCACACATCTGCCAGAAGGGTCTTCTAGTTAAGTGAAGACACGTATGCCCGCCATGATAAGTGGCGGGCGTGCTTAGAAATATACCAGAACCTAGCCCTAGCCCGACGAAATTCACCCACAGTAAAATCGTTCGGGCAGCGTTTATAGCGTATGTAGGCATAACGCTTCTGTTTGAGGGCCGTCTCACATTCGGCCGACCACCACGGGAGTGGTCGGCGTGCAAAAGTCCATACATTCTGGGAATAGTAGTAAGGCCCGCGGCGATGAGATTGCCAGATAAGAACTCAACGGCCTCATCTACCGACTGAAACTCCTCAACTGAGATAGAGAATTCAGTCATTTCCTGAAATGCAGGCCACCACGTCCGCGCCAAGCACCACCGAGGTGGGCTCTCAGGCAGCAGTTGCCCTGAAAATGATATTTGAATGGGAAAGTGATCACTACCATGGAGGTCATCGACCACCCACCAATCAAAATCAGGCTGTGCATTCGAATAGCACAAAGATAGATCAAGGCAAGAAAATGAAGCGGTTCTCGAGCAGTGATGTGTAAACTCATCCACATTTAAGACACCTATCTCAAGCTATACGATCAGATCGGAAAGGACTTATACCCTGGGATTTATTTACTAATCTCCCCCAAAAAGATGCCTGCCGTTTAGATCTCCAAGAAGGGGAAAGCGTGCCACCGTGCCACAACGCGACGGAAGTTCCCCGCGTCCAAGTCAGATGACGGTGAAATGTACGCAGAAATAATAGTATAACTCCTATTCAGGTAAAGCTACATAGCCACTGCCTGAAAGGAGGTATCTAAAGTGTAAAGAAGAACGGAGACATCATGCCAGGTGTAAACCGCGCTTCCCCCAGCCCGGCCCCAATCTCGTGGTGGTGGGGTCGCAAAACCCTTATACCCCGAAAGGATGGGCAGGGGGCACGCGCCTAGCATGGTCTCCTGCAGAAAAATAGCTAACTGAGAACAGGACGAGACGAGCGACCGCAGATCCTCCCAGTTGACGCAGATTCCACGGCAATTTTATGGAAGGAATTTGCCCTCCAGGTCTAGCTCCGAGGAGACGTGGGGCCCGTTTTCGAACAGGAAACCCTGACGGGAATAACCGTACGCTTCCCGGAGGCAGAACCCCAGGCGCTGTCGCCTTCGAGTAGTTATTGGGGAAGGTTGGGCTCGCTATGCGAGTCTTTTCCTCCCTCCGCCTCGAAACCTTAGGCGGTGGTTGCGGCTTCGGAGGCGGGGTGGCCCTCTTTTCGAGGCTCCACCGCCTCTGAGCCACTCAGCCCACCACTAGGCGTATGCGAAGGAAAGGAAGCTCCTTTCTTGCTGTCATCCTTTTGAGGAACAGCTTTAGGAACCCCGGAAGATGGCCTGGCGACCAACTTCAGGGGGGCTACCGCCTGTGAGTCTAACGACTCGGTGCAGGTGCATAGCCTTTTCGCCCTACGGGAAACGGTGACGCTGGGGGAAGGGATGGGGAGCCCTGGTTTTAGCCGGGGCTGGCTCTGAACCCTTTCTGCCCCTAGCTTTACCAGGGGAGCGCACGGGTTGAGTAGAGCCCGCAGAAGGGCTCCGAATGGGCGCCGAAACAACCATGCTCGTTGGCCTGGATGGGCCAGAAGCAGAGGGTGTCTTTTTCAACATTGAGGCATAAGACGTTCCTGGCAGAGCCGGCGCGCCAAGACCAAGTCTTTAGCCTCGCGGAATGAGAGTCGATCCTGTGCCTGAACGGCCAGGATTTCTTTTCCAAGGAGATATGCACCACATTGCCTTAAAGAAGCGGGGTGCGGCTCTCCGCAATTGACACACTTGGCCATACACCATTTTGACTTATGGTGTGCGGCCTTGGAGCAATTTACACATAATTCGGGTAACCCGGAATTTTCATGTCTACATGAGCGATGCGTACGGCCTAAGCGGTGAGAGCAATAGCACCTACCCGGCAGTGGCACAAAGGCCTTTACGCGGTAGCGGTACCAACCAGCACGCACCGACTCAGGGAGCTTGTCACAGTAGAACGCAATGAACAGTGTAGGGCTGGGTCTCGAGGCTCCTTCCTTGACCGCCCCATGGTCGGCGATCTCTAAGGTGATGTCATCTATTGAGTAGTCAACGAGTTTCCTCGCATAAACTACTCCTTTCACAATGTTCATGGTAGAGTACGGCATCATACTCACCGAGGGACCCGCCGCATTCACCAGAAGGCTCGCGTACGAGAAACGGGTCACCTTCGGCTCTTCACCAATTACATTAGCTAATGCTCTCCTCTGATGGATCATGTTGCACTTGTCTGACATGTTGCCATCAGTGGAACGAATAATGAGGAAGCGTTTGAAGCCAGCAAGCTCGAAAACGCCAGGTAAGTTCTGAATGAGTGGCACCGATGTTATCGAGACTCCGCCCTGCGCACTTTTGGTCTTAGTCATAGTAAGGGGGCTTCGCACCTGGGGGGGCAGAGGGGCCGGATGTGCCGATCTTGGCTTGGTCGCTTACCGAAGTGGCAGCAGACCCATCCGTCCCCGCAGCCCCCGCCGATGGAGAGGAGCTCGAGTTTTCTTAGGCTTTTTCCTATTTTTTTTCTTTTTAGGAGATGAGGGCGGGGAATGAACCCGCTTCTCCCTTCCGCCTCAGCCAGATCCTTTTCCGAGATGGTGAAGGTCCTGGCAGTCGCAAGAGCACGGTAGGAGGAGATCCCCCACCCCTTGTACTGCCTTAGGAAACCCAGGCCGTTTGAGGAGGACCTTGCATAGGAGCGGATTCGGGTTTGTTGCTTGGCGCCGAGCCAGGATTCGCTCCCATGGAAAGCCCTACCATCTGAGGCTGGGTTGCCTCAAGGACCATGTCTATCTCAAGGAAGGCCTTCAGTTGGCCATCCCCCACCCCCAGGTCATCGCAGGTGCCTTTGGCAGCGTTGTCACCATTCACGTTTGCGGAGGCACAGGCCTTGACCCAGGCAAGGTTCAATATTCTTGCCAGCAGGTCTTTTGAGGAGAGCGACAGAACGAGGCCTAGTTTCCCTTTCCCCCATTAGGGGGTTTGTCCTATCGAGCCGCTTCAATGGGGAGCAGTCGTCTATGGGCTCCCTGCTGGCTTTCTTGGCAGTCTCCTTGGAAAGAAAAATGGGGGGGCACAGCTGAGAAAAGGCAGGTGCCCGCCTACACCCGTAGTCGAAGGAGAAGAATAAGCCTCCTCTCCGGTTAGAGGAATTTTGAGGCTCCCCTGGGCAAGTCCAGGGGGAGGGGGCCTCTATTTTATCTGTGGAGCTGCCCGAAGGCGGCTTCAACGATGGAACAGGGGGAAATTTAAGGGAGATTTTTTATTTCTTGATCATTAGGCATGGTGACCATAAATTTTTCACGTGATGCATACGCTCATCACCCCCTTCGCAATAGCCCGCCCTGCAAGGGGTGCATGCAAGCCTGGCAGAGCCAGGTGCCGGTATTCAGGACCACCCCTCCCGCCTGGTGACCTGGCAGTCCCTCGGCATGGCGGCTTCACCTTGGACACGGCGCAAAATAATAGATGGTGAAGTGAGAAGGAAAGGGCATGTGAGGAAGGTATGGGTTGGAATGATAAGGTTGTTAAAACCCACCCCCTCAGAACGGAGCTCATTGGTTAGGGAACATTGTCCCCTACCTCCTCACCCCCACTCTCGGAGGGTTGGATGAGAAGGTCAGCATCTACTTTGGAAAATTAGAGGCTGACCAAAGAAAGTTGTAGAAGAGGTTGTATGGGAAGTGAGGAAGTAGGGTAGAAATACAGGCTGTCTGAAAGTAGGAGAAGAGGCTAATCTGGGGTCGGACGGGGTGCTGAGTCCCGTAAGCACGGCGGCCAGTATGACATATCGTAGCGCCCCTCACAGAGGGGGAGGGCTTTGAAATGTGCTCTTTTCTGGCTCATTAGAAGGGCTTCTTTCGTGCTATCTTTCAGTTCGAAGACTAGGATGTCACGCTGGACCTGAAGTAGAGTCAGTTGTCTAATAATGCAAATACATTAACCGTACCAATTTGTCTTCGAATTTTTTCCATATATATATAGACGCCACCATGTCCGCTAATTAATTATCGAAACTTAGTCCTTAAATGACTTTAATATTATAGTATAACAATTAATATAATGTTTTTTTATTTCTGTTAAAAGTAATATATCTTTAATTAAAAACAACCCAGAAACAATAAGCAAAACTCTAAAAACTTCTATTTGAATCTATTAAACGCTCTAAGTACAAACACATTTTATTGAAGAAATATTAAAGAAAACTAGAAAAATATTACATTAATTACCTATGTATAATTAAAAAATAAATGTAAGATTGTATAATAATGTAAAACATTGTAAAATAAACTGAGGTAATTGGAATATACAAATTAAGTGTTATTTGAACCTCAAATTCAATGTACACAAGTTATAAAGGTGTATCTGTTTTTTAGTAGCACCGTGTATGCGGACCGTTTACATAATAGGATAATTAGAAAGTACTTTAGGATGAAGAGAAAAATACAGGAAGAGAGAGCTATGTACATCTGGAGACTACAAATTCGTACCTAATAAACAATACCGAATCCAGAAAGGAAGATTTCTTCACCTCCAATGAAATCGATCAGCTTTACCCAACTCAATCACTTGGAATCAGTACCTCACGTAAAAGGGACTCCTTAAATAATTAAACCAGTAGCCACCAACCTAAACTCAAAAACTTGTTTGGCTACCCGTGAGTGGCACCAAAATTAGTTCACAAATCACCCTTGACAACCAAACAATTCACAGCAGGGCTACAACACCTATACCGTAACCTACAACTTTGATCTCTTGCTGTTTTTCTTAAAAAAGTATTCAGAATAAATAAACAAAGAATTTTTTAAAACTCCTCTTTTTCTGTTAAAAACATCGAGAGAACAATGTTGTATGTTACGGTTTCGAATGGATTTTCTAGATCCACTAGAAACGGGTGACTAAATTTGATCTTCCCTGGTGGTGACTAGGGTGTCTCCCAGGGTGCTATATGAAGCGGGCGACGTCACTTATTGTTGGTTTTCACTAACCACATCATGTATATACGAGTATATATATATATATATATATATATATATATATATATATATATATATACATACAAAGAAAGCAACTACAGGATCTCCGGGTGATAATACAACCACCACAGGGCTATGCCATTTTTATTTTCTGTCTTTCAAATAAAATTTGAAGACAGAAATAAAGATGCAGGAACCTGGTGTAGCTGACTATAAATACATATAGTACAAGAGAAAATAAGAATTGGACGCAAATGAGCAAATATATATATATATATATATATATATATATATATATATAACCGATATGAGGTTGATGGAGTTACTGTTTTTGAACCTTGAGCTGAATTTGTATAGTTTTTATAAGAGAAACATCCTTTTCCCTTTTCTCTTCTTTTGTCCCAAGTGCTTCACAGCTTATCTGCAACAAAATAAATCGATCTTCCTTTTTCCACCAGGTCGAGAGAATTTTAATCTTTGCAAAAATCTTAAATGACAGCTATAAATATGACCACTTTGTAAATAATTTATCAGTACCGACCTGATGAACCAACAATTTATGGATGTTAAATACCAATCAAGGTACAATAATGATAAAACCTGAGTGAAGCTTGTTCTTAGGGCGTGAATGGAGAATTTAGGGGTGGTCAGGCGATTCATAAATACTGAGTCTGCGTGTGCATATTTGGACACTGTAAGGATGAACACAGAGTCACATCCAGGATTGTTCCAAAGAGCTTTCCTCAATTGGCTTAATTTTGCAAGCGTAGCAAGTAAGCAATAAATTATTCATGTGTTACTCCTAATTGATTTCTTATGTGCCTAGGCCTAGTAAACTATTATCCACTTGTCCGGACGAGTGGTCACCCTTTGCCTTATCTAGCTCTCGTGTCATTTTTAATTTACATCCTAGCTTCCTCCAACTAGAAATAATGCTGTAGCAATATTCTTACCTTACATGTTAAATTTTCTTCAATTATAACATAATTATCACAGGTCTCAAAGTTAAGCTGGAAAAGAAAAATTCAAGGACGAAAATAATGGTCAATAGTTTTTCAGCAAATTCAACAGTTTGAAGGCAGGGAAGGCATTGCCCGAAAAGGTGGTGCGATTTGTAGTCTATTACACTTTGAAATTGAAATAGTGAAACGCTATTTCGGCCATAGTGCCGCCGGTAATCGCAAACTTTAGGGAGCCAAACGACTCTATATTTCCTCTAGGCATTTACTTTTCCTTTTCCATTTTTATTGCTCCTTCCGCACAAGCCCCATCCTTCACTAATTTTCTGGCGGACGACAAATTTTTCAGGCTCGACGACACCACTATGGCCTATATTTTGGGTTTAAGGCTACCCATATCGTGTTAAGGCCCATGTAATATAAGACGACTAAATCCGGATAAGGTGTGGGTCGGGCTGACTTGAGAAGCCACCGAAACAAAGCTTTCCGCGGTTTTGATTAAGGCCATCCTAACGTTGTGGGATAGTGGTTTAGGATGATGATGATAGTGAATTGAACAGCAAAGCCTAAAACAGGTCGAACTATACGTATACATATGAGAAATTGTATTCTTGAGGGAAGCATGTTGAAGGGAATTAGTAGAAAAGTAAACTTACGCTTAAAAGCTTATCTACATTTTCAGAAGGTATATGACTATACTTAAAATTATGTATTATTTGATCAATTCATCTAAAATTATCTGTATCCAGGAAGAAAACTCACTCAAATGCATATACACATTATTTTTCATGCCATGATAATACTGCTAAAAAATCTGTAATATCTACCCCGTTTATTAGAGCATATAGAATATGTCATCCTTCTTATTTAGACGAAGAAATTGTTAAAATCAGGAGTATTTTTTCAGAACTATATTACTCAGATTGGTTTATAACATCAGCTCATCTTGCAGCTAGGAAAACTTACTATTGTAATAAGCCTGCACGTTCTAATGACTTAAGCAAATGTATAACATTGTCATTTAATGACAAACTAAATAAGTTAAAGCATTTATTTCACGAAACAGGAATTAAAATAGCTTTTAAATATAATGATTCTATAAACCAAATGATGATTTCCAGGAATCCTAAAGATCAACAGGATAAAAGGGTATATGTAATTCCATGTAAAGATTGTGAAAATGTTTATGTAGGTGAAACGGGAAGAAATTTAGATAAGAGATTATATGAACATAAAAGGGAAATCAGAGTTGCCAATGAAAGTAGTGGAGTATTTTGTCATGTCAAAGATTTTAATCATTCCATCAAATTTCAAAAGAAGAATTGTAAATAGAATCAAGTTGGTTCACATCCAATCCTAATTTCAATTTTCCGAAGGTCAATTTTCTTTTAATAGTCTGATATGTGAGCAGATAAACAAAATTGTAAAACTACCCAGCACTTTTTATTTAGTAAATTATTTCCCCCTGGCGATTAGCCAGAGTAGGGAAGTGGATCAGGTAACATGATCTTTGTCTATCAGGTAATAGGTGTATATGGAGTTGTTCTCTATAATTTTCTACTCAGTTGCGAGTTGACAAGGGTGTGTGATACATCGAAACCGTTCTAGAATAAATATGTCTTCAGGAAATGTGGTTTAATTCCTTATCAACCTTGCGATAGTGCATCAACCTTCATCATATACATATATATATATATATATATATATATATATATATATATATATATATATATATATATATATATATAACGCTATCGAAGGAAAATTAGAGCGACCGTAAAGGCCAACAAAGGTCACCGTTGGTGGTAATTTGACGCGGGAAGTAATGGATAGGGCAGGTAGGATTAGGGGGGAGGAGAAGAGGGAGATTTCAGGATAGGAGAGCGAAGAAGTATAGTAAGAGACAACAAAGTAGATTTAGGTAGTGATGGGACCTACGGCTTAATCAAAAATCCGAACCACGATGTGTAGTACATATGTTAAGTATTCTACTTAATTGCTATTTCGTTACCTTGTCCACCGTGTATGCTGAGTTCCATGTTTAGGTATGAGAGGCCAGAATAAAAATGCAGAAGTTTGATTGAAAGTAGAGATTTAAAGAGAAATTAATCTGTGTTTGTTTATGACAGGAATCTTATCCCGGGCAACGACTAGTACCTATGCTAGTATATATAAAAAATCAATAACTCACAAAGTAGCACGTGAGGCTAGCAATGAATGCAATGTCGTGCAGGACGTTGCTTTATATATATATATGTCGTAGAATGGACTCCCGACGATATACCATATATAACTATTCGTTGAGGGAACTTCTTTAATTATCTTTAGAGTGCGTTAATGTGTGGCGGGCCGATATTATGTATCTTCGATATGCTTAAGAAGTGGAACTGAGATCAAGGATAATAATATTGCTATCATTAATAAAATAGAGTTTTATTAATAGTAACTATCAACAAACACAAGACGGAAAATATTGACATAAACAGAGACTGGAAAGGGTCGTGGACGCTCGGGCTAATCCGAGGATTAAAGGATTTAAAAAGGTAAAACAAATATAGAGTTAAAGAGATGGGATGGTTCGCTAAACCATTTAAAGCACAGGATAGAATTGACAAAAGGGTTAAGTACTCAAAGGTGACGTTTGGCTTACGTAGCTTTATACTAGTGGTGCAGTGGAAGGCGACGTGAAGGAATTTTCGGTCCGCTGGCGAGTTCCAGCCGAAAGGGGGGAATAAGATGATCCTGACGTGGCTTCTAGGGAATGAGAACCGTTTCTCGACAAGCGGCTTGAAGAACAATGGCTGTTCTACGTTGTTCCCTTCTAAACAATAGGGGGGGTGAGAACCGTCTCTTGTCTACGGGCTCAAGAACAATCGCTGTTGTAATGTTGTTCTCCTCTAAACAACGGGGAAAGGGTGAGAACCGTTTCTTGGCGAAGGGCTCAAAAGAACAATCGCTGTTCTAACGTTGTTTTCTTCCTAAACAACGAGGGAAGGGGTAAGAACCGTCTCTTGTTTACGGGCTCAAGAACAATGGCTGTTCTAATGTTGTTCTCCTTTGAAAAACAAGGGGGAAGGGTGAAAACCGTTTCTTGGCGAAGGGATCAAAAGAACAATGGCTGTTCTACGTTGTTCTCTTCCTGAACAACGAGGGGGAAGCCTTAAGGACTTGGCGTCACGAAAGGCTCGAACCTTTGGCACTCAAGGGATATTGTCCTCCTTCTGGACAAGTGATGGTGAATCTCGAGGTCGAGGTCCCTCAGCGCACAAAGTGAGAGAGGGTCGTGGTGATGTTTCGCGACGAAAATCTGGATCTCCAATCTCATCTTAGTGGTAAAGTTTCCATCTAAATAATCGAGACACTCCCTTGGCGTGGGGGACAATGGAGTGGGAACTTCGAGGGAATGCACAGCCGAGGCTGGGAACAATGCCTTATCTGCCCATAAGCCTAACTCAATCTGGCGAGGTCGGCGTATGAGGGCGAACGGGGGGACGATAACCTCCTTGTTTAAACATTGACATCCGGTGGCTCCGATAAGGCGCCAAGCTTCGAAGCGAAGATGCACGTGGGAGCATCGTGGTTTTAAATAATATGTGATAGGAGTTGAAATTAACGCAGCTTCAACCCGTTCTATCACACCACTCCATTCCGGGGGAAGTTGTCACTTCGAAAAAAAAAGAGAAGGACCAACGATAGAGCTCCGTTTCGGGAACTCGTTTTCTTGTACCAACCGTACCTTCCTGCACCTAACTCGTATTACCTCAATACATATGATTATTTTGATCTTTTGATTATAAGGGAAAATAACCTTTAATACAAACTTAATAAAAAGAAAAAGGCATGGAAAAATAAAATGATATAAATATAGTACATATGGGACAAAATAATTTATACGTAAATTGATGGGTACAAATATATATACATACAAAAAATTAGACATTGAGCGTTACAAAAGTCAGACATATACCTTAATTAATTATATTACAAGAGAATCTTAATTTACGTCGTACAAGACGGTATATACCTACATGGGGATACTAATTCTATGAATACAATTACTCTACGCTATTCGGTAACGCATTCCTACTAAGTGCGTCAGCGACCTGGTTATCGGAACCTTTTATATAATTTATTTTAAATTGATACTCTTGCAAGAGTAAACTCCAGCGCATGATTTGGCCGTTAGAGTGTCGCACATTCCTAATATAGGCTAACGGACGGTGGTCGGTTCCTTTCTGAAATTCTCTTCCTATCAAGTACATCTTGAATTTGTCTATGACCCAGATAATTGATAGAGCTTTCTTTTCTATAGTGGCATATCTCTTTTCGCGTGGTAATAATTGACGACTAGCATATGCAACTGGATGACTCGTGCCGTCATCCTCGTATTGAAGGAGTACACCTCCAATGCCCTCTTTGCTCACGTCGGTCTTAATCCCAAAGGATTTTTCCAGGTTGGGCAACTTTAAAATGGGGGCAGAAATGAGCTTACTCTTGAGCTGATTAAAATGGGAAATAGCGACATCATTCCAACGTAGACGATCGGGGAAATTCTTTTTTTGAAGGGGGCTGAGGGGGGCCGAAATTGCAGCAAAATTGGGAACAAATCGCTGATAGTGAGAAGCTGATCCTAGGAACGATCTTAATTGCTTCTTTGTAATCGAGAGAGGCATGTCGGCGATTGCCTCAATCTTGTTCTCTTGGGGACCTTACTTGCTTTGTCTTATTTTGAAACCCAAATATTTGATGGTTTTGTGGGCAAAATGGCATTTGCTAGGGCCAATGGTGAGGCCATTTTCGCGCAGTCACTCGAAAAGAGCTAATAGGGTGTTTAAATGGTGACTCCATTTAAATAGTTCTTGTATCTGACTCTTTTGATGTGGTGTCAGCTGCGCGTCACTATCCAGGTCAGAGGGTTCCAAAGACTCGCCTGGTAGGGAAGGAGAAGGGTAATTGGCATCAGGTTGGGTGCACACTATTTGTATTACCTTAAGGGACTCCGCGGGGTAATCTTCTTCAAGCGGCGATGTTTCGTCCAGTTCTACAAAGGTATCTTCATGGGCGCGTTGGGGGTTCTTTTTTTCTTGGGGTCCACGTACAGTCTCCGTGTCCTTGTCTTGGGCCTTATCACCTAAGGGTGTTAGTGATTCACACTCCTTTTGTGCCGTCCTCAAGTCCTGGTTAAGGGTTTCCGAGAAATCGGACGGTATCGGGGTTCTAATGGCGACGGGCTCCTTGGCTTCTTTCTTATCTCGGCCTCGAGGAAGGGCGGGCTGAGACACAGGGTCGAAACTTACTTGGGGGCTCTGTCCTATAAGTACGGAACAGAATTGTATGGGTGCTGAAATGACTTCAGCCCAGCCATCATAATATTGACACTGCAGGTAACATCTAACGACGGGAAATTGGTTCGCCCGCCCAAGGTAGTCATGTACCACCGCAAATTTTTCGTGGTTAGGGTCCACTGGGGGGAGGAGTTCGTCGGACACGATGAAACACGTACATCCTGTGTCCCTGACGAGAGTCGATACTCGACAGCCGTTCACGCTGCCCTCCTCAAATTTCAAAGTTCCCGATGAACTTTTATCAAAAACAAAATTTACCTGGTGGCCTGACGGAGGGGGAGAAGTTTCTGCTTGGGTCTGCACCACCGGGAGAGCCGTGGTTGCATTAATCTGGTGAACTTGGTGGGCTGGTCCGCTTTTAAGCATAGAATTTTGGGGGCAATTCCAGCTTATGTGGTTTTCTACACCACAGGTGAAGCATATGATTGATCGCTTCGGGAAGAGAGATGGAGGAGAAATCTTAATGGGAGGTTTTGAGTCCCGTTGTTGGTTTTGGGCAAAGAAGTTTTGAGGTTTTACGGGGCTCGGAAACTTCGTCGGCTTTCCTGTGAAGGGGCGCGAATCCTTCCTTCTTTCCTTGTAGGGGAATTGGTGAGAAGTTCGATTCTCCTTTGGGTATAAATTATGGCTTGCGGCATAGACATCCGCTTCTTCGGTACATTCTTTGAAGGTCTGGCACCGACGATCCTTGACAAACGCGCGGATCTCCGTCGGAAGAGACGCCAAAAATTGATCTCGCAACACAAAGTCTGTTAAGGACTCGTTGTTCGGATCAACCTTTGAGGATTCTAACCAAAATTTAAAATTCCTCTGAAGAATGTATCCGAATTGACGGAACGTCTGTCCGGGTTTAATACGACCTCCTCGAAATTCTTGGCGGTATAAATCGGGAGTCATATTATGAGCGGCCAATAACTCAGCTCTTAAGGTGCTGTAGTTAATTGTACACTCAGATGGTAAATATATAAAAATTTCGTGCAATTTGCAATTTAACAGGGGAAGTAATCTGGCTACACCTTCAGCCTCCAGATCCATGTTATTAATTTCAAGGATCTTTTCGAAGTGGGCTGAAAATGCTCCGAAATTCTCTCCATCCTTGAAATTGGGGAGCTTTAGTGAGAGATTGGGAGGGGGCTTCGGAACGGGAACTGGTGGACTGTATCTCTGATTCAACACGAGCAAATTCAATCTGATGGTGAAGCTCAGCTTGTCTTATCCGTTCCTTTCTTTCTCTTTCTTTTTGTAGGATTTCTCTTTCTTCTCGTTGGATTTCTTTTTTCCTTTCTCTTTCTTCTCTTTGGATTTCTCTTTCTCGTTCTTCTTGTTGTATTTCTCTCTCTCGTTCTTCTCGTTGTATTTCTCTTTCTCTTTCTGTTCTTTGCTCCTCTTGAACGTACTCAATTAGTTCTTTTCCGGAGAGTCCCAATGATTCTCCTTGCGCTTTAAAGATTTCGAACTGAGACATCTTTGCACTTGGGGGCGCACTAGTCAACCAACTAAAATTCCTTGCAACAAGAATTATGCCTTCTATAGAATGAGCCTACCTAAATATGGGCACAGACCTATTCATATTTGGTTTCTCAATCTAAATAACCACTGACTAAAATCACAAAAAACACACAAACAAATTATTATAACAGTTCCTTGAGCTACTCCAGCTCCTTAAGTTTCAAAAAAAGGGGATAGCAATCGTTATAAACAAAAAGGAACTACTAATACTCTATTCTTATAACGAATAACACTATGCTTTACTCGACTGAGACCAGTGTTTGCAAAGATATAGCGTTAAACCTTACACACCTGATACCAAATTTAAATAGTATATATATATATATATATATATATGTCGTAGAATGGACTCCCGACGATATACCATATATAACTATTCGTTGAGGGAACTTCTTTAATTATCTTTAGAGTGCGTTAATGTGTGGCGGGCCGATATTATGTATCTTCGATATGCTTAAGAAGTGGAACTGAGCTCAAGGATAATAATATTGCTATCATTAATAAAATAAAGTTTTATTAATAATAACTATCAACAAACACAAGACGGAAAATATTGACATAAACAGAGAATGGAAAGGGTCGTGGGGGCTCGGGCTAATCCGAGGATTAAAGGATTTAAAAATGTAAAACAAATATAGAGTTAAAGAGATGGGATGGTTCGCTAAACCATTTAAAGCACAGGATAGAATTGACAAAAGGGTTAAGTACTCAAAGGTGACGTTTGGCTTACGTAGCTTTATACTAGTGGTGCAGTGGAAGGCGACGTGAAGGAATTTTCGGTCCGCTGGCGAGTTCCAGCCGAAAGGGGGGAATAAGATGATCCTGACGTGGTGTCTAGGGAATGAGAACCGTTTCTCGACGAACGGCTTGAAGAACAATGACTGTTCTACGTTGTTCTCTTCTGAACAATAGGGGGGGGGGTGAGAACCGTCTCTTGTTTACGGGCTCAAGAACAATGGCTATTCTAATGTTGTTCTTCTCTAAACAACGGGGGAAGGGTGAGAACCGTTTCTTGGTGAAGAGCTCAAAAGAAAAATCGCTGTTCTAACGTTGTTCTCTTCCTGAACAACGAGGGAAGGGGTGAGAACCGTCTCTTGTTTACGGGCTCAAGAACAATAGCTGTTCTAATGTTGTTCTCCTCTGAATAACAAGGGGGAAGGGTGAAAACCGTTTCTTGGCGAAGGGATCAAAAGAACAATGGCTGTTCTACGTTGTTCTCTTCCTGAACAACGAGGGGGAAGCCTTAAGGACTTGGCGTCACGAAAGGCTCGAACCTTTGGCACTCAAGGGATATTGTCCTCCTTCTGGACAAGTGATGGTGAATCTCGAGGTCGAGGTCCCTTGGCGCACAAAGTAAGAGAGGGTCGTGGTGATGTTTCGCGACGAAAATCTGGATCTCCAATCTGATCTTAGTGGTAAAGTTTCCATCTTCTAGAGTTATACTGATGAACATAATGAAATCAAACTATATAAAATTAAGTTTGAAATTAGACTGAGAAATCAACAAAATTTTTAGCATAATTTATTTTTGATTTCTCATTTAAATTTCATATTTAATTTTTCAATTTTCTATTTTGAATGTTCCTTCACTTGAATAGAGCTGTTCTACGCATATCAAGAGAATGTACTAAGTCCTACTCATTTAAGTTCCGCCTTTCAAGATTAGAAGGTGCCAAGGAATATCTTCTACGCATGGAGGCCGCTGACGGTTGACGTCACTAGGTTCATTAGAAGAATCGCGCGCGTGCGCGCCGGTGTGTGGATCCTACGCCAAAGTCAGAAGCTCCACCTCAAAGTCTCCTCTTCCCCAATCACAGCAGCACATGTCGCATTTGAATAACTTCTTTGCCAGTGAAAACCTTTTGGAGGCAGAGCAAATACAATACCCATAGCGGAACGTCATGGACGACTCGTGGAGAGCAGAGTATCCCGCTCTGGGTTAAAGAGCGTTGTCCCAAGCCACCGAGGGAGAAAGTCTTTGAAGTAATTTTCTCTACTCTGGAGGTTGCATTTTGTCGACTGGTAGACCAGTCTTATGGCTACTTAGCGATATTAAACAGCAACCAGGATGTGGATAAGTTACTAAGCGCAAAGTTGCCTGCAAAATTTGAAAGAATTAACCTACTACCTAAGGTACCACCACACGTCTCCTTCCAAAGATCAGTAATATGTCGACGTTTAGACCACTGGGTCGGCTCTCATAGTGCAGATGAAATAAAGAAAGCAATAGAGGCAAAAAAAGCTGGAATAAGGTAGATTATCCCTCTAGAATACAGTTTGGGGCTTCGATCTAATTTAACTTAGGTTACCAGTTGCCTTCTGTTTGAAGGAATGTCAGGCAACTCCTAGGGAGAGATGGTTTATGAACTAATAATTCCATACGGGGTTCTGAGAGTTAGAAGGGACAAAGTTAGGTTTTATTTACTTTTCATCCATCGGTAGTTGACAGTTCGAATACAGGTGGGTATCATTTTTTGAAAAAAATGATAAACTCATTCAAAATAAATATTATAGAAAGATGAATCTGGGCGATATGTGGCAAACGACGAAGGAGGATTATCTCTAACCAAATTTTAAATAAGTTTCAGATAGACATTTCCTGTGTTTGATTTGAAAACGGAAAAAAAACCTATCGAGAGCAACTTACCAGGAAAGATTTTGCAAAGCATTTTGTTAAGAATTCACAAGACGTGGAAATATGAGGGAGAGATACACGTTCCAAGAGGAGTATACTTGGGAAAAATTAGAAGGATACGCAACTCGACTCAACCTGTGTTACAGTGAGAGAACAAACTCTTGTATGCGCTTAGAAGGTAAAATTTAACGTATTTAATTTTAATTGTTATTTAAATTGGTCGTCACATTTCTATCCAACGGAAACCAGAAGTCAAAATAAATGTTCATTCATGAAACAGGCGATAAAGTTCGTTGATTCCAAGTCTTCCCATTTCATTGCATTTTCTGCCAATCGATCAACCTTGTGCGTGGCTGTTCCAACTTTACATCCGCCATTAATGTTTTCGCTTCGTTGGCTTTGATCGACTTTCTCTAACTTCTCCAAATGGCTTTGACTCCTTCTCTTAACCTTCATTTCAACAGTACAAATTCCCGCTATTCGAGTCTCCAATTTCACCTTGTCTTGAACCGAGAATCATGGCTGATAACATTTTCTTGGAAACTATCCAAGCTCATTTTGTCTCGCTTGGACATAAAAGAGGATGGGAAAGAGGAGAGGAGGCATCTGTTTCTCCTAATGGTCCCTAGCGACGTGATCGTTAAAAGGGTAGCATCCGGTTCAAAGTTTTACCTTCCTTAAAGAAAAGGTTTGCCTCGGTGAATAATGGATGAGGACTTAAACGACTTTTTGTCATTCTCCATAAGAGTTATGATGTTCTCTTTATTCAGTCTTATCAGAAAGAGTCTAGACCGATAGGAGGATGAAGTTAACTAAAGTTTCTTCAATGAAAATTAGCAATTACTTTAACACCCTATAGCTCAGATATCCTTATGTTTTGAATCTACCCCTTTGTTGCATATATGCCATAGTCGATTGATGCATTTAAGTGACGGAGACTTTGTAATTTGAGCCCCTTAAACGTGGAATAAATTGTCGGTAAATACACTTTATTCTCTCTTTCCTCGTTACCTCAAGATCATTCTTCCGCCAAGTCTTTACTAAGTGCAAGACAGGCCGTCTTAGAGGGTGCATAGCTACAAAGAGAGAGAGCTATAATGTTGAAGTATGGCCAAGTGTATGGGAATGTATGCACACGGGGTCGAAGGTTGGGTAAGTGAGGCAAAAAGGTTATTGTTCTAAGAGAGCGATTTGAATACTGAAGGGGTAGCTGCGTGACCAAGGAATATTCCAAACACAACGATAAAATAGTTTTTAATATACACTCGATAGAAGGTACACAATAAATATATATATATATATATTTATATATATATATATATATATATATATATATATATATATATATATATATATATATATATATATTATATAAATATATACACGAATAAGACGGAATTAGGTTAGGTTCCGAATACTGATTAGATAACTAGGTTATTAAATGATTATAATGGGACATTTGGGGTGGGGAGAGATTCAGTTACTTTGAACCTCGAGAGTAAAGCAAGGCGAACTTGGGAGGATGGGGGAAGGCTTGGTAACCTTGATTACTCACGGGTGTAGACAGGAACCCGAAGACGGTGATGCTACGTTCTCCAAACTCTGATTTAGTGAGATGCGGACCTTTTGTCTTTAACAGGTCACCGGACGAACATCGGAGGGAAGGGGGGGGGGCTTCTCCAAACTTTGATTGAGCGAACTATTGGGCCTCTTGTCACCAATAGGTCACCAGAAGAACTTCGGAGTGGGGGGGGGGGGCGTGACTTCTTCAAACACGGACTGAGCGAGCTATTGGGCCTCTTGTCCTCTCAAGATGTCACCAGAAGAACTTCAGAGGACGGTTTCTCCAATCCTTGATCCGAAGTCGGTTGAGAAAGGCTGATGTTCCTTGAAGAGACTTTCCCCCTAGAGCTATAAAAGTTCTCTCGAGGCAAACCTACAAATAGTAGAGTAATCTCCCGACTTGAGAGGAGGGAAGATTAAGATGGTGGGGAAATAGCCTTCCGTCACAGCGTCATGCCTCGGTGTGAATTTTCAGTGACCGGGCGGAAAGTCCAAAAAGGGTGAAGTCGGAGAGGGGGAGAGTAACGGGTCGCTTTCTCTACCGAACTAATATCTTAGGGGGGAGCAAATATTACTATTTTAGTGGGTCCCTTTACATATAATATATTATTATTTTTATAGGGCCCATGGGCACAAACCTCCACAATTACTTTTCAGCCTACATTAAAAAAAAACACAAAATAGATCAATAAAGATTTAAACCGAACAGGAGTGGTCGATTATGGGCAGCATGTTTTTTGCTGGGTGAGAACTGATCCAAAGTTTGCAAAGGGGAAGCCTCTCTGCACCAAATCCAACACCAAGATTGAGCGAGATATTACTTTTATGGTACTTAGACTAACCAATTTTATTTTTAGAAAATATTGCAAACACACAAAAAAATAAGCTTGCTATTAATTCAAAGATGTGGGCTAGATCCCGCGTCTGACACTCCCACCTATCGCTTCTGGGGGATTCGTATTTTTCAGGGACCCACTCTGAGTGCGTTAATGTTGGTGTTTGAACCTGTTCAACCACGCACACCGAGCTTAAGGTAGCCAGTGGACCGAGCGATCTCCAAATGCCGAAGTTCCCAATTGATCAGACAGAAAAGCGAGGCAACATGGCAAATCTATTTAATACATCTTAATAAACCTTGAAAAGATGGCCTGAGTTCTCAAGATTTGTTGTAGCGGACTCAGAGACGTAAGCCGAGATTTTTAGTCTGCTTGGCTGCCGACAAGGCAGTAGAGCTTGCCCGCCATAAGCATTACAGCCTTATGTACTTGAATGTGCAAAGAAGGGTGGTTGGCCCATTACACAGAGGGACTAAGATATTTAGGTAATGCGAGTAGGCTCTAATTAAAGATGAGAGAAAGCGACATGAAACCTTCGCAGCATTGGGGGAGAGGTCCATGGGAAAAGGTCAGGACGCAATAGCACGCAACTTTAAGTTCCCCTCCTTGCCAAGCAGCCCGATCTGATTCCTACCATTCAATTAGTGTGAAGAAGGGCGAAACACTGGTCTGATCGCCCACTCCTCGTGGGATTTGGTGTACTAATGAGCGCACTCATTCCCTGTATTTCCTACATGTCAACGAACACAGCAAAGATTTAAATATCAGTTAAGATATGAAAAATAAGTTAAAATCATCAAGACAGGAATTAGAAACGAAACCATAAAGAAAAACAAGGAGTTAAATAGTTGTTAATCTACGAATATATGATTGTAAAGGAACGACCCTTAAGGTAAACATTGAGGCCCCTCCCCCACTTCAAGCAGAAACCAAGTAGGCCTAAGCTAGATCTCTAAACGCAAGGAGAGAGAACTATTCTCGCGTGGAAAAACTTCAAAGCGGCTCGTAACACCTGTGTTTGAACAGTCGGTCTATACCACGCTGAGACTCATTTTTCCTTCCCTCCCCTGCCTGGAGGCCAGGGTCGACCCAAGAAGAAGTTTCCTCAGTCGTCTTATCTTGTTTGAGCCTGAAGCGACTAGTGCCAAAAGTTACTCCCAAGAGACTGCCATGCCTGGAGGCTCTCTAGCGAGGAATCCAACAGAGTATTTAACCTAAAGTGAACTGTTACTCGTCAGAGAGTACTGCCCGCCCTTCCGCGAAGATACAGCCTCTCGTCTCGAGTCGAACCTCGGAGATAGGTCTCGTCGGCTAGATAGATTGTCGTGAGTTTTGCCACAGTCAATAGGCAATTTCGTGAAACGACTTTTTATTTGGAGAATTGTGCGAACCACTCTTCTCATCCCGTCAAAGGAAACCTCGCCCCCCTCGTCTGTGGTTACACATTCCAATTCGAGAGTGTCTCACCCAGCCTGGAAATTAGTTTACTCGTGTCCCAGGTAATTCCCAAGCCTCCATCAAAAGCTACAACGCCCCTCGAGCCGCAAGACTCGCTCGTCTCGTAAGAATCGCTCCTCTAACCAAGATTCTAGCCGTCAAGGTAAAACTCTTTTACCCATTTCGAGGATAATCCCCCCTTTTGTCCTCGCCACCTGATATCCTCCTCCAGACCCTGTAATTGAACTCCCCAATGTTTACCAACAGTTTTCCTGACTGACCAAGTCCCATATTTTGATCTCCGTTAAACTGATTAGTATTTGATTTATTATTTCATTAATTAGCCTTTGTCGACATTTTCATAATTAGCATTATTAGTGTAATTAAAGTTGTCTTTTTTTAATCTTTTAATAACCTTGAATGAAACTTGGTATTTAAATCTTCCCTTTGGCCAACCATTAATCTCCTCTTATTAGCCCTGGGCAGCTAGTTTATCCATCTGGCCGCCTGCAACGTAAGTAAACTGGATTCTCTGCAGCGAAAGTATCCGCTCACCAATACCACGATAATGGTAATGAAAAATTTTAAGTAAAAAATCAGGAGAATACAAGTGATAAAGCGATAGATAAATACGAGTTTGACCAAGAAGCGGAAATTTAAAACTTAATTATAAATACGATAGCTTACAGTTTTCTGCTCTGTATTCAGTTTTAAAGATTTTAAAATCATATCCAGCCTTCCTAAAGATCGTTCTATTATGATATGCAAAGCGGATAAAGGTAAAGGTAGAGATAAAGAAATCAGACGAATTGAATTTCTAAAATGCAAACTATTCTTTCGGACACTTCTAAATTATATAAACTGGATACAGATCCTTTTAAATATATCTTGAATAGTGAAAACAAAATAAGCAATTTTTTACGTTCTTTAAAAAAGAGAAAAATTCTCTGTGACTTTTACAACCAATTGTTTGCCTTTGGTACATATTTTGTATGTATTATCTATGGTTTACCAAAAATTCACACGGTAAGAATACCTCTCCGTGCAATTTCAGCCGCTATCAATACCCTCAACTTTAACCTGGCTAAGTTTTTAGTCATTATCATTGACTTACTCACCCACAACGATTTCACCTTGCGAGATTCATAGGAATTTGTAAAGTTCGTTTCGCAATTGGATATAAAAAAGACGTTTTTGCCTTTTATTGATGTGGAGTCATTGTTTACAAATGGTTCTGTCCTGGAAACTTTTAGGTTTTAGGTTAAACCAAGTTTCTTGTTTGCACTCTCTTAAAGTTAACTGTAGAAAACACAGTGTTTCTTTTTAATGATATTCTGTATTTTCAACACGATGGGATGGCCGCGAGCTCCCCATAAGGTCCCAGTTTTGCAAACGCTATTTCTTGTTACAATGAAAAACCTGGTTAAGGAAACAACCGTTAGTGATTAAAAGATATATCGATGACTGCTTCCCTTATTTTTAAAACAAAAGTTACGCCCCTTTATTTTTAAGTTACTTAAATCAACAAGACCCTAATATTAAATTTTCAATGGAAACAGAAACAAGCAATAAAATCTCTTTTCTTGACGTCATTGTTACAAATATTGGCTTTAAATTTAGTACCTCAGGTTACAGAAAACCTACTACATGTACCACCAAACATGGCACCGATTTCTTCAGTTCCACTCTATCGAGGTATACCTGTATAGACTAGCTCGGCGATCAGAATTTTACACAAGTACGGGCTTACAGCTGACCACAGGCCGCTGGAGAAAGGTCTGACGATTAATCAAGATTAGGAATTAATGTTGACCGGTTTTAGATTAATGGCTTGCCAAGTTGCAATTGAAAGGATATATAAAGACAATACCTAAAAATATAATTTTAATATATATTAAAAAAAGGGGCAAATATATATATATATATATATATATATATATATATATATATATATATATATATTTATATATATGTATATATATATATATATATATATATATATATATATATATATATATATATATATATATACACAAAAGGGGAAACAAATTACTTATGGTGGTTAAATAAATTCTGTGAAGATTAACGAGGTAATCTGGGGATGACCATACACGATCGCTTTACCTTCAAGCGCGGGCGATTTGGATGGGAGATGGAAAATAACGGCGCAGGTCTTCGAGAAGATACTTCGGGGAGTCCTGTCTAGGAAAACTCGAAGATGGGGTTGGATTACTTCGTGATGAAGAATGAGATTTTCACTGCTCCAGAGAAACGTAATCTTAACTCGAGATGATTCTGCTGATCGGCAGGGAGCCTCAGTCTCGAAAGACGGGAATCTCGAAGGGGTAATGAAGTCAAGAGGGCCGCACAACTCTCCGGGAAGAAGGGTGCTCGATAGCTTTCCTCTGAACAGGGACCAAAGCTTAACGAAGGTAGATCTGCTGACGAAATCTTCGATGACGTATGACGACGAATTACGGGAGCTCACGGGAAACAGAGGGGATAGCGGGCTTTCAATCTCCTCGAGAGATGGTGAGCTTTTGGTTAAATACCTCGGTGGCTACTCTACTAGACGCCTCAGGGCCTTGCGGTCCCCAAGTGATTATTGGCGCCAGTCTAAGCAAACACAATTCATGATAACGCGTCGTTCCAGACGATCAAACTCGCCTCACGATATGGGAGTAGGGTTAATATGGCCGCCCACGGTAGTCTTCCGACAGCATTCCTTCACACACTCCTCCACATTTTAAATTGCCAGCTTCAACAAACCTAGACATAGAGGATACAAAATCTGTTCAAATTGGCTTTTCTTTAACTCCGAAATAAAATATCACTTTTCTCATTTCAAGTTCTTCCCAGACCATTTATTTGACAGACTAACCTCTTATTTCTTATCCAAACAGCTCTCTCACCAAACTCAACAAATAACAGTCCCTAAACCAAAGATATTACTTCAACTAACATATTTTCAACATGTCACCCCTAAATTCAATAAAATTTTACTCTCGATTCTTAATAATACTTTCCTCAATGTCAGTTCTTTCCTATTAATTCTAATTATCATTCTATAATTCTTTCTTTTGATTCTACAACAAGAATCACTCCCATTATGCTTGCGATCCTCTATTATTTATAAATTTACAAGTGCGACCTGCCCAACTCGCTATGTAAGAAAAACCAGCCTACAATTTAAATATAGGATTGCTAAGCATATGAGAGTGTCATATAAAACTTACATCCTATCTCTAAGCCTGAACACTCCTCTAAAAGACTCAAAAACTTAACCATCCGCTTGACGCGATTCTTTCAAATCATTAACTTCAGCTTCCTCTTCTATAGAATTAAAAATTCTGGAATCTCTTTTGCTAAAAACAAATAAACCCAGAACTTAATGATTATTCATCCTCCCTCGAATTATTCACTATATAGGGAAGTAGAGAAACATAAAACCAACTAAATCCACCCTACATATTTTTACTTTTGGCTAGTTCCGACCATAGTAATCGGTTGATATTATCAGCTTCAACGAAATAAGGTTAGTTTCTTTCTAATTTTTTCAGTTTTATTTTTATTCTTTGTGTTTATTTAAAAAAGAATTGGCCTCCTTTGAATACAACTTGATTTTATATACATTATGTGCCATTAGTTTCATGTTTATTATATTTATTTGCTAATTCATTATTATTTAAATAAGTTTTAAATTTTTGTTTCTTGGTTAACACGTATTTATTGATCGCTTTGAATCATTGCTCTTTACATCAACAATTACTAACCTATACATGGAATTCTTCGAATCTAGAATACTTCCCCAAATTAATGAAGCCCCTATAGCTTGGATGCGATATGTTGATGACATCCTTTCCTTTGGCCTAATAATTTAAATATCAATACAATTCTTACTAAAATTAACACCTTAGTGCCCTCAATTAAATTTCCTTCAGAAGTTGAAGAAGATCGTACACTCCCTTTCCTAGATATTCTAATTCATCGGTCAAACCATTGTTTCAAATATGAAATATATAGAAAACCGACAGCCATAGACTCTTATATACATTTTTATTCTAACCACCATAATAACATCAAACAAAGTGTTTTCTCCTCTATGTTATCGCGTGCCTTTAGAATTGCCTCACCAGAATACCTAGACAAAAAAGTCGATAGAATATATAAAATAAGGATAAATTTGTGCTACTCTCTGTTCTTTCTCGACAATTGTTATAAGTCCGCCAAGCCTTCCTATTATCAAGCTAATGTTAGTATCCATAAGTTTCATGCCCAAAACTTATTAGTTTTACCCTATAACCATATTTTCCTTAAATTACCTCGTTTACTTAGGCCTCTGAACATAAATGTTATTTTTAAATACGAGAGTACAATTAATCGCATCCTTGTCAAAAAATCACCTCCCCCGACCTGCAACAACTGCCAAAAATGTTATTATGGACAAACCGGGAAAGAACTAGATGTCCGGAATAAGCAACATCAATCCAATGCACGTAATCAGAGTGAACAATCTGCGCTTTTTCTACATATGTACAATCTTAACCATAGCATTAACTGGAACAGTGCCAAACCAATCATAAAATGCAGTAAGTATATTTCGAGAAATATATTAGAATGTATCTCCATTAACGCGTTCCCAAATTTCAATCTAAGCCCTGGTTTGTTCACGCTAGACCCCATTATCACTACATACATAAAATCTCAAATAAAGTTGTTTCAAGATTTTGTACCCCCTAATTAAGGTTCAGAGGTGGGTGGTCTAATCCCCCCTTTCACTATTTAAAGCAATGTATGTCCAAGCTCCTGTTCTTTCCTTGAAAAGGTCTTTAAGAATAAAGACGAAAGCGCTCGGAATCGTTTTTCATTTTTCCTCTATGGGTGTATCTGCATATATATATATATATATATATATATATATATATATATAGTGCAAGAAATAATAAACCACAATATTTGAATCTAATTTATATACAAACAGAACTAGTTTCTGCTTTAGCCATTATAAGCTGTATAATGAAATGTAAGCCATACGACTTCAGTATATAAAGAAAAATAATAAGACAAAACAAAATGGAAACAAAGGAAATAAAATGAAATATATAAATATATATATGGTTCCGGAGGCAACTTTTAATACCAGCGAACGACCGATTCTAGCGCTCTATAAATGGATTTGGCAAAAGAAAAAAAGGTGTCATGGAGCGTCTGGGACTGGGTCACCTCAGTGACCATTTCCATCTCAGGTGCGGGCGTCATGTGCCCCTTCCCCTTAAGACATCATAGATCCAATTCGAACAACCTTTCATCTCGTCCTCGGCCGGCGAACCGGGGAAGAAAGGGTGGCCCTTACAGTGACCTCCTGTAAACTCAGAACGCACGAGTGCAGGACGTTAGGGGGCATGGACCGAAGAGCCTTGCCCTCCTTTGCCCTATTAATGGGGTTGACCCTATCAATCCTCTCCTAGCGGGAGCGGTCAATATTGGGTGGCCTGGGCGTTTTCTTAGCAGTGCCCTGTGAAAGAAAAGGAGCGACTGCTGTTAGAAAGAAGACTCGCCCCAGGGCGACTCCAGAGAAGGGGGTGAGGGAAAGCCCCTGCATCCTTAGGCCTAGGAAAGCAGTAAGCCTTTTTTCTGGTCAAAGAGGTTTAGATGGTCCCCTGCAAAAGCACAGGGGGGAGGGCTACTTTTCTGCCATGAAGCTGGCCGAGAGTGGCTCCGACGGTGGTAAAGGGAAAGTGGAGAAGTTTTTTTTTAAGGTTTCCATCATTGGGCATGGTAACCTTATTTGTATCACGGGACCAAACGCTAGTTCCCCCACGCAATAGTCCCTGGTATGAGTGGTAAATACAGGACCAGCAAAGCCAGCTGCCGCCATTTAAGACCACTCGTCCCGCCCAGTGACCGGTAGCCCTTCGGTATGGCGGCTCCACATTGGGTTGGGCATAAAATTGATACACCGTGAAAAGAGAGAGAAAAGGTTTGCAAGGAAGGTTTGGTTGGGGGTGAGGCAGGTTGTTAAGAACCCACCACCCCAAACCAGAAAAGAGGTGTTTGGGGGTCTTGTCTTCTACCCCCTCATCCCTGATCGGGGATAGTTGGGTGAGAAGAAGCTGGTCGCTCTCTACCGTATGAAAGCACAGGCCGACCAGAGAAAGTTGTAGGGAAAGTGATGAAGCGGGTTAAGAAGACACGTTGTCATAAAGAAGGAGAAGAGGCTACGCTGGGGACGGAAGAGGCGCTGAGTCTCGTCAGCAAATCGGCCAGGAAAGTAAATCGCCGTGCCCTTTACAGGTTAGAAGAGAAGAATCATTGCGGCTAAATGGTTCGTAGTAGCGCTATATTTCCCTTCCAAGTAGCTGATCCTCGTTTTCTTCTTCTTCTCCTCTCATAAAGATCCAGCCTCCAATGCAAAAAGTATTGCGCAGGAATTATTCCAGCTGCGGGAGCTCAAATCCGCCGATGGGAGTCGAGCCAAAGTTGAGGCGGGAGTTTATTCATTTAGTTATTCATTTTGAATAATTAAATAACGATGTAATTAAGCAGACAAATTCAATAATATCCAATTACAAGTAGCTAACGACTAAAAATGGGGAAGGTATCTATTAAACAGATTGATGTAATTAAGCTGACAGTCATCGGGGGACAAATTTAGTTTGCCTTATTGCATTAAGGCTAAAAATAGATATGCGAGAATGCGCTCTAAATTTCGGCCTTTAAATCTAATTAAATTTTTCAATGACTTCTCATCAATAGAATAAGCAATTATCCACATAGGAATTCCTTCCCTCAATGTGGCCCATTATATGTTATATGATATGTAAATGATATGTTATAATGAATTCAGTAAGGCATAATAGCGCGACTAAGCAAATGATGAAAAATCATCAGCTTTCACCGGGATTCGAATCACCGATCTCACTAGTTCAAATGACGAGCCATAATACTCATTCCCGATTGACAAAACAAAGACAATAACACTCAGCTAAGAGCTACAGGGAAAGACATACGATTGGCCTGAGATCTTTTCCAAGGTTCCCATTTCAGACTCGGGTAGTAGGTAACAATTTTTGATTCTAAAGTATCCAATATGGCTCTCATATGAAAATAATAATAAACAAGGTCTGCTGAAAAGTAGTCAAGTGCCCTAAATTATTCGGGTTTATAAACTGACAAACTTCATTAATTTAAATAAATCACTGACTAACGTTGGGAGGACCTTGGCAATTATATCATTCGAAGGGGAATATATAAAAACATAAGGGTTTAAAACTTCGTTAGAATAGGCCGAATAGTTATGAAATTATTGCCAAATAGTTCCCAAGCTAACCTTTGGAGGACTTTGTAAATTATATCATTCAAAATAGAATGTAAAACTACATAAGGATATTTTAATTTCGTTAGAATCCGCTAAATATTTAGAATGTTATTACCAAAAGAACAAAAACAAAACGAGGACTAACCGACGGACCGACTGAAATAGTGAGATGTAGAGTCGCCCTCGCCTAGAAATTGCCTGTCCCACAAATGATGAAAACTGTAACCGGACTGACAAAGGAGTAATTTTCTTTCCTACAAGGGCGAAGAGGAATATAATCGAATAACAACAAAGAAAATGTTTGTGAGATGATGTAATGAGAAAAACAGGTTAGCATGTTTTATAAAGAATACAAACCGGGCAAGCATTCAGATATTCATTTATTTATTTTGGGAGCCCATCTGGCGACTGCCTACTTGGGCATAAGTCACGTGCTATATTAAAAAAAACAAACAAATAACAGAAACAAATAAAAATATGTAAATAACAAATAACAATGATAAAAAAGAGAGGGGGTAAAAAAAACAAGAAAACAAAGCAAAAAGGCAAAAAGTAAGCGGGCTCCGGCGTCGGAGAGTGGCTCACCTACCCCAGGTGCAGTAGCATGCGACCAAAATAAAACTCAAACCAGTGAAATAAAGTGGAAGAGGCCATCCTCCTCCACAAGGTTGTATAGTCCACAAGTCGGTGTGCACGATCTCGTCCGGAGTATAAGGGGCAAGTGGTAGCGCCCCCGCTCCTTCTGATACCGAGACAGGTAACGTGCACGAACATCACCCAGACTGAGACATTCAACAAGAATGTGCCGAACAGTCTGGAGGACATCGCAGTCATCGCAATAAGGCGCGAGCGAGCGCTCCATCAAATGGCCGTGCGTCTCGCGATGGGTCCAATTCGTAGACTAAAGAAAGCAACCTGAAGCCATTGCAGGCATTGATGGGTCAGTCATGGGAACAGTCGCGACGCAATGGCACGTAACTTTAAGTTCCCGTTGACCGTCTTCCATCTTCTTGGACAAGCAGCTCAGTGGGCAGCCCGTATTCCTGCCATGTAATCGTTGTGAGTAAGACCGAATTGCTGGGCTGGTCGCCCAGTCCTCGCTGACTCTTTGGCGCCCTCATCGGCGTGCTCATTCCCCGCAATTCCTACATGTCCAGGAACCCAGCAGAAAATAATCTAGACATCAACCCAGCTCGCCAAAACGACGGCGTCACGGATATCGCAAACCAGCGGAAACGGAGATACAATGTCCCGAGAGCACTCAGGGCGCTTTCTGAGTCGCTACAAATCACAATCTTGTCTCCGAACCTGGCTCGTCCGTTCCCGTGGTTTTCGCGGAGGGAGACGAGCCCCGAATCTTTTCGGTCTTTTTACTGTTTCGTTTCTTTTTAGAAGAAGACGGCGGGGAATCAACCCGCTTCTCCCATCCACCGACAGAAGCCCCTCCGCCAGATGGGCTGTACTCAGCAAGATCCTTATCTGAAATAGAGAATGTCTTGGATGCCACAGGGGCACCCGTGCCGTCTGAGAGAATCTTTCACAGGGGCGTACTCGGTTCTGTGCTTAACACCGATCCCGTGTTCGACCCCATGAAAGATCTTACCGTCTGGGCCTGGGTCACCTCAGGGACAATGTCCATCTCAGGAAGGGGGGGGGGGGCTCTATGTGGTCATTCCCACTTAAGACCTGACGGGTACCCTTCAAGGTACCTTTTATTTTATTCTAGGCAAGGAAGACGGCATCCGTCGGGAAGGAGAGGGGGGCACATAGAGTGTCC
The DNA here is from genome assembly GCA_963969495.1 of Ceratothoa steindachneri. Taxonomy (NCBI): domain Eukaryota; kingdom Metazoa; phylum Arthropoda; class Malacostraca; order Isopoda; family Cymothoidae; genus Ceratothoa; species Ceratothoa steindachneri. Next base: position 24,117,738 of record OZ018324.1, read on the forward strand.
CCCGTAGACTTGCTATTTGCGCCAGCATGACTGTACATGACACGAGACGACGGGCCCTCTAATTCCTTACCCCCCTAAGTGGGTTGGCCTTATCGACCCGTTTCCACCGGAGGCGGTCAATTATGGGCCTCTGGCGTAATTTCTTGACAGTCCCTTGGGAAAATAAAGGGAGGATGGCCGCTACTAAGAGAGGATATGAGGGTGAGTCCCCTGCACCCGTAGGCATAGGAGATTAGTAAGCCTCCTCTCCGGTCTAAGAGTTTTGGAGAGCCCCCTGCGAAAGCACGGGAGGGGGAGGGGAGACTTCCATTTCTTCAGTGGAGCTGCCCGAAGCCCATTCCGGCAAAGGTCGAGCAGAAGATAGAAGGGGAGTATGTTTATTTTCGCCTTATTATTGAGCATGGTGACCTTATTTATGTTACGGAATGCTTTCGCTAATCACTCCACGCAGTAGCTCGCTCTGCTAGGGGTGAATAATACGGGGCCGGCAGAAGCAGCTGTCACCATTTGAGGCCACTTCTCCCGCCTAGTGACTTTGCAGCCTATCGGCCTGGTGGCTCCACCTTAGGCACGGCGTAAAATTGATAGACAACGAAAGTAGAAAGAAATAGTATGTGAGGAAAGGTATCGTTGGGGATGAAGCAATTTGTCAAAAATCCACCACCTCAGACCGGAACTCAGTGGTGAGGCGGCGTTGTTCCTTCTTTCTTCAGCCCCGATCCAGCATGATTGGATAAGAGAAAGCTGGTCGGCATCTACACGCTGAAATTAGAGGCCGGCAAGAGAAAGTTTTTTGAGAGGTTGTAGGGAAAGTGAGAACGCAGGGTAAGGAGACAGTGTGTCAGAAAGAAGGAGAAGAGGCTAAGCTGAAACATGGTGGTGGTTGTGTGATAGTTCAAAAGTCTTTTTTTGGCGGTTACTTGGGAGATCGTTATAAAATATCATTAAATTAAACCAGTAGGCTCTCATTTTATTCTCTAGCGACAAACTATCCCATCTGGAATCTCTCATATTTTGCAACAGGACACTGATCTTAATCACACGCCCAGACTCTCTTAATTATTTGGAGCAAAAAAAAAAGGACAGGTTGCAATCAAGAGGGCTAGTCACGTATCTCCTAATTGCAATCTGATCGAATTCTTGTGTGATTATCTGGACAGACGAGTGAGAGAGAAGCAATTAACTAATATACATATGTTAAACAACTCTGAACTTGAATGTTGGAAGTAAATTTCCCCAAAATATTCATTTACTATGGTAAATAAAATGCCAAGAATATATTTTGCAGTTATGAAAGCAAAAAGAGGAAATTTTGTTGTGTCCAAAATTAGACCTTATTTTCGCCTTTGATAGCAATCTCTGGCCCCATTAATTTTGCATTGGGCGTGCTGGCGGAAATATTTATCCACATCAAACAAATGGAAAAAAGACTCAATTTATTTATTTTAACGTTGACTTATGCCGAATTCGTGTCTGTGATACCAAAAGAGCAAATTCTGGCCATATTTATTCTTGTCTAACGTCGGTTCTCTCCATTGTGATTAAATCAATACCATGGCAAACTCATTCCTCCCAATATTTAGAATTTTTTTAAATTTAGGAGCCCATCTGGCTGCTACCTACTTGGGCATAAGTCACCTAATCATCATCATCACTAAACCTATAATTTAAGAAGGAGAATTTTTTGAGTATTTGAATAATAATTTCATCTTAGTTTGGTTATGACTTATGTAAAAATATTTTAAATTTTTATCAATGGAATTTCTAGGAATTTCTTTAGAGTTTGAAAATACAAAATGGTTAAGTTCAGAAAAAAATATGATTATCCAATGCTTTACTATGTTTTAAAAGAAAATGAATTACAATTGAAGTTCAGGAAATTTATTAAAATTTAAGCAAGGCTGCCTTTTTATTTAATCTTCTATAACGTGATTTTTTTGAAAAGGATGGAATTTAGTTTAGAGTTACCTTTAACGGCGTTGACGTAGAAGTGGCACTGACCTGGTGTATCTGGTGAGAAGGAGGGATGCTTCTAAACTGAAGGCAGTCGGACCTCACGTGGCCTGGAACTCCACAGGAATAACACAGGATGGTCCTCTTGAGCAACGACAAAGTAGGGGGGTTGAGAGAAAAGGGCTTAACATCACGGTGGTCCGACTAGAAGAGATGTTTGAGTTTGGCAGGCCCAGTCACCTTCACGAATTTATTCCCATTATTATGAAAAAAAAATTTATTGCTGATTTTGGTTTTAGGAGATATGAGGTATGGATTTCTTTCCTTACTTTGGATGGCAGTTGTTGCTAGCCACGTAGACGTCTGCCTCCTCGATGCATTCCTTGAGAGTATTGCACGTCCGGTCATTCACGACGGAACTGATTTTTTAAGGCAGCTACGCAAGAAATTGGTCTTCGAGCACGAAATTGACTGGGGCGTCGTATTCATGATGGACCTTGGACGCGTCAATCCAAAAATTAAAATGACACTGTAAGGAGTATACCAAACTGTTGGGAGGTCTGCTTTGGTTGAATGCGACAGTGCCTAAATTTAGCTCGGTAGAAATCCAGGGTCGTGTTGTAAGAGCCGAGCAACTCGGCTTTTAACGCTGAGTAACCAATTATTGCTACTGATGGGAGGAAAATAAAAATATCCTTTAGGCTGGATCTCAACAGGGGCAATAATTGTGCTAAGCCGTCTGTCTAAATATCTCCCTGTTCACCTCGAAGATCTTTTCGAAGTGGGCGAGATAAGACCCTAAGTCTTCGCCTTCTTTAAAGCCTGGAGTTTTATGGTCGCGAGCTGCGGTGCATCTAGTCTAGAGCTTGAAGAGTTTATGAAGAGCGTCTCGTTCCTCACTCTGCTCATTTCCAATTTGTAAGAGCGAATTCTTTCTCTTTTTTCTCGTTCCTTTTCTGTTTCTTCGCTATCTCTTCTTTCTTCTTCCTGGATGTAGGCCATCAGATCTTTGCCAATGAGTCTGAGTGACTCACCTTGAGTCTTTAAAATTTCAAACGAACTAATGCTAGTTTTACGCGATGGGCACAACGACAAGAATTAAATTAACGCAGGACAATGATTATGACTGAAGTTTTTATTCCTTTGCGGATGAGCGGGAGTGCAAATGGTTTTTCTAAACAAACGAAAACACGAACAACAAAAAATGAGGATCGAAACACGTGCGAGAGAACTTTTGTGGTCGAGAGTTCACTGTGATTGAGACAAGAGTTACAGCACTCCTAGCTCAGCAATACGAAGAATAATACTATATTTATATAACTTAAACTAACGGCACGATATGAGGTATTGAAGGACAACAATTCAATTATGTGGGGGAATAAAATTAACAGTTAAACACTGTCACTCTACAATCAATTCACAACAAAATAAATGGGAACGGGAATAAATACACTGCGCAAATAGGTATGCAATTGTTATTTCTCACCTGTTAAACTCTAGAACCGGAACCAAGATTAGCAAACAATTAACAATTTAATCAAGGTTAACCATTAGATTGATCAAATTTCAATCAATTGATTAACCAAGATTAACCCAACACCTGAAACTAGTTTAATAAATCAAGTTAATCCTTTCTGCGTTTTTCAGCCGAGATCGAACGGATATGTGCGTGGGAGGTTTATAATAAAAGCAGAGTGCGAATTAACTAAAGGAAGGTTGGCCACACAGTTGACTATCTTGGAGGTTCCGGAACAAAAGAAAAACAGGTACAAAAATAACTTTACTAATATGAAAATGAATATTTTTTTACAAGATTATAAGGAGTTTTAAAACAAGCTACATGCACATTAGATATACAGGAGTCTCAGCAGCTAAAAAGAGGGGGGAGACTTGGTGGCGATGATCGCGGTACAAACAAACGAACAATATTGACTGAAGGTCGCTCGACTGAACTTGAGCGTATAGAAAGTCGACGATGGAAGCTTAAACGGGAAGGGAGGGGGTAGTAGAGAGAGCACTTGCACCGGAGAGTTGCGCGTTGCTGTTACCTCAGAGATTTTGTCCGAGGGGGAAATCGTTTCCTGGGCGCAAAGTTCAAATAATAGTCTGTTAACAATGACTATTAACAGGATGAACTTAGATCTTGCTTTCGAGTAGAACACGAATCGAGCCTGTGCCCATTGCGTTCGAGGAGCGGGTAGAACGGGTACGGGGTAGACTGAAGTGAATTAATCGCGAATACCCGGAGTTTGAGGGGCGGGTAGAACGGGTACGGGGTAGATGAAGGGAATTAATCGAGAATACCCGGAGTTTGAGGGGTTCTGCGAGAATTATGCAGAGTACAACGGGTCACGAATAGCGGGTACTGATGGGGCTGGCAGACGGCGGATACTGCCTTCCAAATCTGGCGCCGGAGGATTTATAGTGGGGTCGAATAGGGTTCCTCCCTCCGTCCGAAGGGAAGAGTTCCAGTGTTCGACGCATCAGCAAGCGAGGGTAGTCTTCGCCCTATTAGCACGATGGCGAGAAGCTTTCTAAGCAGGGGAGGTGAAACTTTGTCTGACTCCCACTGGGACCATTTGGGGCTATCAAGCTTGTCGTAGCTTTCTGCGATTGCGGGTTTCAGATCCACACTGCATCTTATGATTTCGCAGTCCTATCAGAGCAGACAAAAAGGGTTGCCCAGGTGTCTGTTGTCTCTCTCTCTCCATCGAAGGTGCGGCAGCAGGCATCTTCCTCTCTCTCTCCCTCTCTGATCTCTGATAAGTCCCCTGCACTCGTAGGCATATGAGAAGAATAAGCCTCTTGTACCATCAAAGAGGATTGGAGGGTCGTCTGCGAAAGCACAGCAGGGATCTCCTTTTCTATTTTGGAGCTACCTGAGGGCGGCTCTAATGGTGGTAAAGGGAAAGGGGAGAGTTTTTTCATCTTCGGGCATGGTGACCCTATTTGTATCACGGTATGCATACGCTAATCACTCCACGCAGTAGCCTGCTCTGCGAGGGGTGAAGACGGAGCCGGACAACCCGACTGCCGCCATTTAGGACAAGACCTCACGCTCAGTATCCAGGCATGCCTTTGGCATTGTGGCTCCACTTTGGGCTGCAATAAACAGTGAAAGTGTAGAGAAAGGGTATTTTAGAAAGGTGAAGCTGGGGGTGAACTAGTTGTTAAAAACTCACCGACCTCGAACTGGAGATGAGGAGTGAGAGGGAGTTGTCCACTGCCCCCTCATCCATGATCCGTGGTTGTTTGGGTTTTGTTCAGAGTATTACTGGATCTGATTTCTAGCTATTTTCTTGAGCTCACTCAACTTATATGTGAGTCAATAAAACGATTTTTCAGAAATAGGGGGCTTCGCCTCTATACGCCCCTTTAATTCTTGTTGAATACACTATGATAATGGTATATATGTACTGACTTTAGCACTATTTCTCAAAAAATGAGGGGCTTCGCCCCCCATACCCCCTTTAACTTTTTTTTAATACACTATGATAATGGTATATATGTATTTACTTTAGTCTGGTGGATAAAGTTTAGCTTCGGCGATCCAGAACTCGTGGAATCGTTGTTTCAGGTTAGGAAACTACCTTATCAAAAGAGGGTTGTCGAGATACCTGTCCATATGTTTCGAAATAATTTAAAAGATCTTCCTGGCAAAAGCTAAACCAATCAACGAGGGTGGTCTGCCTGCGTCTATATGCTCGGTTATTACGCTCATTGGGACCCTGTTCACGATAAACTAAAAGTCCCTTTGCGAGCGCTAGATTTATATTTAAATCTTTCTTGGTTGTCCCCTGCGCCAATAAAAGATTTATTCCATCTAAATACCCCAATTTTTTTTTTTAAATCTACGTTTATAAGTAGGGCACTCGCCTATAGTTTATAAAAGCCTATGGCCTACTAAAAATCCGATAAATCTATTGCTATGGGCTAGAACAACACCTAAATGGTGAAAATTCAAGAAACAAACTTCACACGTAAAAGACATCTCGACTAATGGCGCGAATCAGCGTTGGTTAGAGTTTAAATAAGTCATGCTTATCTGGAAAGGTACAGTCGCTTTGATATATCCGATTCCGAGTATGTGTTTATTTAAAGGCACATTTATCGTAATAAAAACATTATTACTGAGTGTTTTTTGGGGAGAAAAATACAAATGAGATAGATAAGCAACTACATAAAAAAATAGAAAATCCTAGAAAAATTTACTTCTTATGAGTATTAAAAGCATAAAATGCTTGAAAAAATAAACGTTTCTGATTGGTCAGTGGGATAGCAGAAAAACCGTACAAATAGCCCCCAAAATAGGTAGAATCGCATCCGGCCATAGTCTGAATATTACTGGTTAATATGGACGGGTGTCTCGCAACCTCTTTTTATCAAAAAATATCCCTGCCATAAAAGAAAGGTTCCACGCTTTCTGGGTTGCCGCCGCAAAATTAAACACTCCGGCTTGAGGTGAATAATTTATACGTTTTGAAATCTCATGTTTGGCTGTCGAATTAGGAATATTACTATTTTTTAATTGGGGGTAGGTGGGGGCAAGAAACCCACTACAACAAAACGGCGGACTTCTGGTGGGCGAGGCCCCCATTTAGAAATTGCGAAAAAAATGTTAATTTTTATTCTCGACGTAAAAAAACGAAACGAAACTAGAGATCTAAAAAATATAGGCATAACCACATTTAGTATTCGACTTTTGCATTACAATATTTTGCTTTCGAATTAGGAATATTAACAAGTCGAAAGGGCCTTAAAAAAGGGGTTACTCATTATTATCCTCTAGGTAGAACAAAAAAGTAGTTAAGTAGTTAGCATTATGTATATATATATATATATATATATATATATACATATGCCTATATAAAAAAATATAAATTCATCAATGTTGCTAAAGATTTTGATAAAGTATGGATGCCTGGCATAAAAAAAAATAGCATAGTTAAACATGGAATAGAATATGACCAAAAAAACTTTGCAATTGTTTAGATGAAAGGCTGCAATAAACAAACGGTTACAAAGGCAAGCAATTTCGAATTCTTCCCCAATGAGTTTGTAACAGCCACTGCTTCTCCAATGTGTATGTACTCCACGGACCTTCTTCAATCGAAAAATGAAAGCGCGATTAACTCTATCTTGCATATGCTACTCGTATCTCCCAATTAATCACATATGAGAGGAAAGCCGTAGAGATTTAGAACAGAGAACGGCAAGAGAAATAAAAGAAATACAAATTGATGCAAGAAAATAGACAGCATAAAGATGAATAAGATAAAATGAGTTGTTTATGCTGAGAACTATCCCTATAACACGAAAGTAAAGTACTAGAATTCAAACTTAGGAAAAGAAGATACAACTCTCACAAAAAAGTGAAGGTTAGTATCCTATATCTACCTGCACCAGATTCAAAAATATTTCGATAATGATCAGATGAAAAAAAGCTTAACTGAAATGAAACAACAAGAACAAATATAAAATAAAGAAATTAACCCAGAGGGCAAAATGAAAGAGTTATCCATACAACCTGGCACACAAAATTATATTTCTCAATACATTTTCTCTCTCGTCAGATCATTTTTTTCTTCCCACCTCAAGATGCGAGCATCTTTGAGGAGAATGTTTTGCTTAATTCCGAAAGCTATTGAAATAAACATCTCCTATAGTCTTGTAAATTCTTAACCCATGGGAAATATAATGTATAAAAATTATTCTTTCAAGTTTTATCACATTTAAAAAAAAAAATGGTCTCTTGGATGAATGGAACTTTAGAAGGATGAAAAATGCTTTCAGGAGAGAATATGACCAGTTGACCACTTTAATACACCTGCTCCCTGCTATACCTTCGTTAATGAATTACGTGGGCTGCATTCTACATGCCTGCATACCCGTGTACATATGTATATGTTTTGGCATCAGTTCAATTAAAACTTCGGCACTACGTGGTCGGTTGCAAACTCAATTCGTTTCTCTGAAACGAGCCAAAGTTTTGATAGTTCTTTTTTGAATGGGTTACTTATTACGGGGCTTAGCACCTAAAATATCTTTGATTGAAGGTTACGCCGCCAGGCTATGCGTACAAAATCATAAACTCTACTCTTTCTGCTATTGTTAACTTTTCTGCTATGTTAACATTGAGAAATAATAAACAAATCTTTAAATAATACTTAAATAATTTAAAGCTATGATATAAATCGAAAATTAATTTTTATATAGTAAATTAACTTCACAGTTTAGAGATATTTTAGTTCACCCGAATATATTAAACACTGCTTTTATTTTAATGTAGGTAAGAACTTGAGTTTATTGCGATCTCAAGTGACACTTTTTATTACAATAAACTCAAGCGCTAGGGATATCTCTGTATCCACTCTCTCCTGATTTATTTAGGTGCAATATAAATAAATAAAAAAAAAAAATATATATATATATATATATATATATATATCAAATGAATAATTCAGAAAGTAGCACGTGAGGTTCGCAATGAATGCAAAGTCCCACTGGAAAATTAAAAGGTGCTTCCAAGTACTTTCGAACTTTATTCAGTTCATTTTCAAGGATAACTAAACAAAGTTCGAAAGTACTTGGATGCACCTTTTCATTTTTCCTGAGGGACATTGTATTAATATATATATATATTTATATAGATGTATGTCTCGAAAATCCCTGGGGTCTCCCTGATGCCGAATCACCTGCTTCCTCTGTGACAAGAGGAAGAATAAGGTAACCAACCTGGTTCTAAAGTTGATTCGCGGACTTCTTTATTTAATCACTATATGTATATATACTGAATTTCAACCCCAAATAAAAAAAAAACCCGGATCGCATCCTCGTCACACAAGATAACTAGGGAGCTAAACCTTTGCTCCTGCCCCAAAATAAATTAATTCTTACTAAGCATAATTAATTATAGTAGATATATTAAAATAATGCAAATCAAAATCACCAGCTCACCCACTAGTGACGATCGCCTTTTATCACACAGAAATAGTCTTATTTAAGAAGCAATCAAATGAAATGCCAAAAAAATAAATATAAATAAATAAAATAATGTAGGCGATTAATGGTTGGGTGAAATTAAAGATCTACTGGAACTAAGTAGGCTCAATGCCTATCAGAGGTCAGATAAAATCGTATGTCTAAATTAATAATTTATATTAGTTGATTGAGAACATTAGTGCAATTGACTCAGTGTCAAAGGAGAACCACTTTTATACAGGTGGGACGCAATGTCCCGTACCTATTTAGACAATCTTACCGTGCCAAATCTGTATATAAACAGAATTAAATTAGGCAAAAATATAAATTACCAGAAAAAGGCTTTAATTTGGTAAAACATATCAAAAGGGTTGAACCCTCTTAGTTTAAGGCGCTGTCAACGGATCCAAACTTCCTAACTGATAAGGTCACAATAGCGTATTTTCCGAAAAGAATGCAACGGAAAATAAAGCAAATTCTAAATGACCGCCAGCGGTTAGGCAAACATGTAAACGTGAGACTATTTGAGCAAAGCTTCACGAATAAGGGACGAAACGCCGCTCACTGTCCTAATTCAAGAAAAATAGAAAAATATGTCTTTCAAAAGAGATAATTTAGATGAACGGCAGTGGCAATTGAAAAAAAAGTTTCCCTAAGAGTAACACGTTTATGGTAATAAAATAATCTTAAATCTTTACTTAACAGAGGCTAAAAACTAATTATAATTAGTCTTTAGCCTGTGTTGAGGAAAGATTGAAAATGATTTGTAAGGCAGAGATTCAAGTTACCCGACTAAAGGAAGGAGATGCATGCGATTGCCGCGGTGAAATAATGACAAAGAGAGATGGCGAGTAGTCGGAAAAAGTGTGAGCTTTGAAGGTCTTGTCCCAATTATCTTTACATATGCTTATGAATCTTAATTATGTATTAAAGGACTACCGCATATTGCATCATTCGATTGCCAATCGAGGAATACTTATATTTTCTATTTGAATTTTTGTATTTTCTAAGCTTTCTATCGGATCCAATCAAGAGGTTAATGAATAGCGAAAGGGGTAAATGTTTGAGAGAAGAAGATAAGATAGTTAGAAAATATTGTGTATAGTGTATGTTGATGATATATTAGGAGAAGAGGGTGATATATAGGGATGATTCTAGTGGGGATAATGATGGTGATGATTTGTGACAGGTTGCCTGTCAAACGCTTATATTTTTTATTCTATTTTGCTTTTTGGGGTGTAGTTGGTTGTATTTTTAGCATTAGATCCTTTGTTATAAATTTTTTATTTTTTTCTCTTTGTATTTTTTTTTAGCTTTCGAACGGAGATTAATCCATTAGGCGGACTGCTACTCTATTTATAGCAGCTATGCAGCTGGAAATGTAGTAATACCAAAGTGGCCATCTGTTACAATAGAGCTCATGGATCAAGTGAAGCTGGTAGAGGCGGTAAAGAGTTGGGAAGGGAAATGAAAACTTCATTAGCAAAGGAAAGATACAGAAATATCACATTGAAATGGTCATTCATAGAAGCAAATAAAAATTAAATATAATAGTAATGAATCATAAAAAGCAAATACAAAGCATTGCAGTAGTCTAAAATAGGGGAGTATTAGCACGTATGCATCTCAATGAGGCTAATAATGCAGCCTTCACCTGCTGCCCACTCTTCTAAGAACTTTTGTTCTTTTCTTTTGTTAGCTTGAGCCACGGATATTTTTCCTTGTGTCATTTCGTGTCTATATGTGAGAAAAAATTTGCAACTTAACGCGTTTCCTAGCCCTAAAAGTGAAGGGCATAGTGTATGGCACAGTTTAAATAATCCGAATAATCAACAAGAGCTATTGACGATAAAGAAAAATGCGGGACCCGTGCGTACAAGTGCATATATGTATTGTGAACAGCGCAGAGAAGGTCGTATCTCTCCAGGATTGCTGAGGCGGCTTTCAATAGTTGACACGCATAAGTCACCAGTCGCAAAACACAGAATGGTGTGGCGGATAGCTTCCATCTTCTGCATTTCACGGTTGAGTGCGGGCTCGTAAAATTCGAAATGGTATTCAAGATTTGAGCAAACAATGATAAAATAAAACAAAAAAGAGTTTCTCCTATCAGAACCTTAAGGCCCTGAATGTCACAGAACTAAAAATATCCATGGCTCGGGTACCAGAGACCCTGAGGATGCGAATATGAGCCTCCCAGGTTAGGCGTCACACAAAACCAAAGAAAACGTCGAAACCACCACTTCCACAAGTCTAGGTCAGGGAGGCGCCTTGTTTAGTGGAAGAAGTGCACCACTTATTATTGGTAAGGTAAAACAGAAGCAGGTGCACTTCGGCATAGACAGATGCGGTTCAATGACTGTTGGACTCGACACTCCAGTGTTGCCATCTGGGCCACACCAAAAGAGATTAAAAGATCTTCCACATAGAGCGTAATGAGAAAATCTTCCGGGCAGCACGCACATGCTACTGATAATAATCTCTGAATAGTATGTGCCTTATTGGGAGGGAGAGGGCTCACCTCACCCGTACGTGGAATTAAGGATCTCGCCAAAATTCAGAGATAAAGATTGGAAGGCGTCTCCTCGCCCCCATCATGTGGGAGCCTTTTTTAGAATGAAAAAATACTGTGGCATAGTGTTGGCATTTTCCAGTCGGAGCAGCGCATTGGACGTGGAAATAAACTTTTGAAAGCCACACTCTGTGGAAGACAGGTGACCTGGCTGTCCAGATAAAAACTAATCTATGATTTACCAATTTCTCCATCAACGAGCACACCACTCAGGAGGTTAGAGGGATTGGGCGAAAACTTGGCGTGGTAGAGTGATCTTTCCTTGGTTTGCGAAAAAAGAGCACAGTACCGATTCACCACGAATCGGTTACAGAAAGGTCATGCCTGGCTAACTTAGGTGTCAAAGCATGGCGTGCAGGACATCATACTGACCGGCTTACTCACTATAAACCTGTTATGGAAGAGTTCTGCGCTTATGAAGGTAAAGTCCAGTTGGTGGTCATCCGAGAAATCACGACGAGCATTGAATCCAGGCGGAGAGGCATCTCGGCTAGAAAATGAAGAGAAGCGGTTTTTTTTAAGGTAATCCATCTGAAAACTGTCTACTTGGGAATAGTTCGCCGTACACAAACTACTACAAGGGTATATTAAGAAAAAAGTAAAAAAAAATAATAATATGTAAATAAAACGCTAAAACGGAAAAGGGTTACAACGGAAAAGTTAAAACAAGAAGACAAAGCAAAAAAGCAAAAAGGAGGCACGCTCCGGCTCCTTCCAGGCGCAACAACATGCAATCTACAAAAAAATAATAGTCAAATAAAGGGGAAGAGGCCAGCCTCTTTCAAAAAGTCGTAAAGTCCACAATTCAGTGTACACGAACGCGTCGCAAATACAAAGGACATGCGGTAGTAAACTCGCACGTCCCGGTATCGAGACAGGTTACGTGCTCGAAGAACTCCCAGCCTTAGGATATTCAACAAAAATATGTCGAATAGACTGAAGGAAAAGGCAGTCTTTACAGTTGGGCGCAAGCGAGCGCTCCATGAAATGGTTGTGCGTTCCGCGAGTGTGTCTAATTCACAGACGAAAGAAAGCAACCTGAAGCTGTCGCAGCATTGCTGGTTTAGGTCCAGTGGGACAGTCGCCGCGCAATGACACGCAACCTTAAGTTCACCTCGAACGTCTCCTATCTTCTTTGCCAAACAATTCGGAGAGCTGCCCGTATTCCTGCAATGTACTTGGTGTGAGGAAGAGCGAAAGGCTGGTCTGGTAGCCCACTCCTCGCGGACCCTTTGGCACCCTCATCGAAGAAATTATTCTCCGCAATTCCTACATGTCCAAGAACCCAGCAGAAGATAATCTCGACATCTGCCCGTCTCACCAAAACCGTGGCGTCAAGGATATCGCAAACCAGGGAAGCGGACATTTTAATGCCCCGAGAGAACTTAGGGCACTTTCTGAGTCGCTATAAATCACAATCCGGTCTTCAGATCGGGCATGTCGCATTATATCCCGTACCGATGCTGTATTGAAAACAGTCGGCCGCTAAGACAGACGTAGCGCCTGGCACAGCCCCGTTGACTTCAAAAATAGGGGATACGGCGTGGAAACAGACCCCCTTCTTGTGACTTGACCCATCCGTATACACTGGCACGGTTCAAGGGTGACACGAGGTAGGCTCCAAAAAAGTCGAATGTAATACTCCCGGCGCTGTAGAAGCTATAGGAGAAGAGGCGTGGCGACAAATAGTTTATGCTGGTACCCTCCAGGGTGGCATTCTGGGCAGAACTATGGGTGCAATCACACGAGAGTTAGCCGTAAACCATAAGGGCATAGGCTATGACTGGCCTTTCTCGATGGTATAGGCACCGTCAAAATCAGCTTCGGATTCAGTAAGAGCTGTTGGCGGCTGAGGGATGCGCCGGGCTCACGCGTAAAGGCGAATAATGCACTGTGCACGGCGCAGAGAGAGTACCATTTCCCCACCATCGACAAATAGGATCTCAATGGGGGAAGTGCAGAAGGCACTGGTCTACAGGCGAAGCCGTTGGAGTAGATCGTTTCCACCTTCCGCAATGCACGCCTGGCTGCCGCTGCATAAATCTCGCATCTGTATTCGAGCTTGGAACAAACAAAGAATCGATAAAAAGATAAGAGAGTAGCCCTATCAGCGCCTCGAGCGCTAAGCGTCACAGAACGAAGAATATAATAGACGAATGAGTGAGGATCTTGGGCCTGAATGGCCAGGATTTCCTTCTCAAGGAGATACTAATCATATTGCATCGAAGAAGCAGGGTGCAGTTCTTTGTAATCGAAACACTAAGCCACACATGATTAGGATCAATTGTATGCGGCTTTGGAGAAACTTACTCAGACTTTGGGTATACCCGACTTTGCACGTTGCCAAGAGCGATTTATATGGCCAAAGAGGTGGCACATCCCTGACAGTGAAAGATTGACTTCACTTGGTAGCGATACTAAACAGTATTCACCGACTCAGGGAGCCTATCACAGTCGAACGTGACAAAGAGTGTAGGCGTGTGTCTCGAGGTCCTTCTTTCTTTTCTAATCAAGCACTCGACCTTGTCCGCTCCGTAGTGGGCTAACCCTGAGTTGATGTTAAATATGGAGTATTCCTCGAGCTCCCTCGCATTAAATAGTCCTTTCACGTACCTCATGGTAGAATGCGGCATCACACTCACCGGCTTGCCTTCAGGTGTCAGAAGGGCACTAAACATGGCCGCCTAGGAGAGATCTGACGCATTGACAAGAAGCTTCTGTTTGATAAATGGGTTACCTTCGGCTTACTACTAATCAGGTTAGATAGTGCTCTTTCTGATGGAACATCTAGCCCTTGGACAAAACGCTGCCATGAGTACAGCTAAAACCAGGAAGCGTTTGCAACCAGCAGGCTCGAAAACGCAAGGTGGTCTCTGAATGAAAAAGTCCGACGTAATTGAGGCTCCTCTCGTCTCACTTGCGACTTTGGTCTTTGTAATGGGCCCCTAACCCGTTGGAGCACCGAGGCTGGATGTGCTAATCTCGGCTTGGGGGCTTGCCGAAACGGCAGCGAACCCGTTTTACCTGCAGCTTTTGCGGATGGAGAGGAGCACTAATTCTTTTTAATTCTTTCTTTGTTTCTTTTCTTTTTAGCAGAAGAAGATAAGGAATGTACTCGCTTTTTTCTTGTGTCCGAAGAAGCCCTTAATCCAGATAGACTGGCCTCAGAAACATCCTTCTGTGAAATGGAGAAGATTTTGGCTGTCAGAGAGTCACCAGCCAGGGGAAGAGAAGATTCTTGACACCGAGCCAGGGTTTAACCCGGTGCAAAATTATGCCGTCTGGCGCTGGACTACTTCTGAAACCATATCAAACTCTAGGAGCGCCATCATATGGCCATCTCCTTGCAAGAAATTACAGATCCCATTCTTGTTTCCTTCTGTTTTCTCTCATGCCGGCGAAACGGCATCCGTCTGAGAAGAGAGTGGGGAAGATACGGTGACCCCCAGTAAACTGGAGATGCACGCCAGCAGGACCTTAGAGTAAACGTGCCGACGGGCCCTGCCATACATTGCCTCCCCTAAGGGGGTTGGCCCTATCGAGCCACTCCCAGTGCGAGCGGTCAATATTTTGGCCGCCTGCGTGCTTTCTTTTCAGTCTCCTTTGAAATCATAGGGGAGACTGCCGTTGGAACGAGGGAGTTTCGCAATGGTGCCACCAGCGAAAGGAGTGAGGGGGAGTCCACTGGCCCCGTAAACCTAAGAGAGGAGTATGCCTCTTCTTCGGAAGGAGTAAGCAGGGTCCCCTGAGAAAGCACAGGGGTATCTCCTTTTCTGCTGTGGAGCTGCACGAGAGCGGCTCCGACGATGGTAAAGGAGGAATAAATGAGGAGTTTAAATTTCTTCTCTAGTGGGCATGGTGACTCTATTATTTACACAGAACGATAAAGCTAATCAGCTCTCGCAGTAACCCGCTTTGGAAAGGGTGAATACCGGTCCGGCAGAGCCAGCTGTCGTCATTACAGACACTTCTCCCGCCCAATGTCCGAGCAGCCCATCAGCTTGTGGCTTGACTTTGTTGCTTGGCGTAAAATTGATTAGACAGCTAAAGAGGAAAGAAAAGGTGTGAGGAAGGTTTGGGTGGGGATGAAGCAGGTTGTTTAAAATCTATTACCCTAAACTGGAGCTCAGGGGTGAGGGTGCGTTGTCCCATTCTCCCTTCTTCCCGCTCCAGGATGGTTGGGTGAGAGGAAGCTGATTGGTGTTCACCCTGTGAAATTAGAGGCCGAACAGAGAAAGTTATGGGAGAGGTTGTATGGAAAGTGAGGATTCAGCTTAAGCAGACAGGGTTGGAAAGAAGGAGAAGAGGCTAAGCTGAGTCCACAAGTTCGGTTGAATCCCGTCATCACGAAGGCAAGGAAAGCAAATCGCAATGCCCCTTACGGGCAATTTTAGCTATAGAAAATCTCGTCGGTAAAAGTATTATGATTGGGATGGTATATAGAGGACCTCATGACCTAATGACAACAATGAACGCGGACACTCCATAATTAATAATTCTTGTAAAGCGATCTTTTATAAGGTAAATAATTTACTGAAACAATTCCCAAAACTAATCATTGAGTAAGACAAGACGTTCAAATTCTGGAATTGGATTATAGAGACACAAACCTTTTGCCATGAGTTGAGACGAAAATGGTAAACTCACAGTTTGAAATAGTTTTAAAACATTAATTGCAACATAGACAGTATCTAATATACAAGTTGTTCAGTTTACTCCTTTTCAATAGTCGTACACAACTTCCAAGGGAAGGCAAATCACTCGCTCGTCTATTCTTTCATTATCTCCCAAAAATGAACGTTAATATATCACCTGAAAAATGAAGACCAATGGTACAGCTATATTGGAAATATTTTAGCTGGGAGAAGTGAGAATTTGCAGCAGGTATAAAACCAGAGTAGCCAAAAATACAGACACCGTGTAGCGTTAAAAAGTGGAATACAAATTATGTACCCTTGAGGTGTATTAATACGAGCAGTTGACATATTTAAAAAAGGATCACACTAACATAAACAACGGGCATATACTAAGCAGAAACCCTTCTTGAACAGTTAGTTTAATCTTCCAACCCTCTATCTACAAACGCTCAACAGCTGCTGAGAAAAGCCATCACTCATACCATCAAACGAGTAAAAACAACTGACAGAATCCCATGACGAAAACATCCTATAAAATCCTTGCATAAAAATAAAACTGAAAACAGAGATCCAGATAGTTTTCACTATTTGTTTAATATTTTACAAAAGCTTTATTTCTCAAATCCTCGGAGACAGAAAAACAATCATAATTCCTTACCTCGTTTTTATCAATCCTTTACTCGTCGCTTTCGCCAATGCCATTATTTATTGTTAGTACTGGTTTCATTCGCCTTTTATATTTGTTTTGTTGGGGGAGAGGGCGCTTTCTCACCGGGTGGCCTAGTTTAACGTAGAATTTTAACCAGGGAGCGGTGAAGAATATGATAGCATCACCAACACCCCAATCTGCAATCCATAGGGTGACTCACTTCACACACGCGAGGCACAAATTTACTTACCTGAGGAAGAAATGGAGATTATGGTAAAGTTGAGGTTAAACAATGTTATATTAGTTAATAATTATCATAATATTAAAAAAACGAAGATGTGTATATTTCTATGCTTTGTATGTCTCGTTTGTGATAATTATGCTAATATTTTGTTCATTTTTCATTTCACAGAATATTAGCTAAATTAGAGAGTTTTTTTTAGCATATATACCTGCTGTTTTTCTATCTCCAAACTACTTCCATTCATTTAAAGCATTCAAATTGAACAAGTAAATGCAAATTATTTTCTTCTTTCATAAATATTATATAGGCATTAAACAAGTCAGAAAAAAATCTGTCTCTAAACTCCAAATTTAGTTTTTGTCAGGAATTTCATGTCGTGCGAAAAGAGGGATAAAGGATCTTTCTAGCGTACGGTCATTTACCAAACCACTCTCCCATCAGCCTACTCCAACCCCAACAGTTATGATCCATAATCGGAAAGTCATTCAAGTTCAAGGAATAGCATCAGCACACCACACCTAATGCAGAGCCCTAGAGCTCTCGCGTTGGACTTCAGACGTCGAGGCACGGGTTCGATGCCAGCAAGCGCGGACACAAAATTTTCAGCGGCGTCACGAACTAGACCCTCATTGGCGGATAGGCAGAACCTCAGTCCATCTCAGGTATGTAGCTATAAACATACCATCATTCATATTACCAATCAAGCACCGCTATCATTTCATCTCGTCTTCCATCCACACATATACACTCTCTCATCCGCTCCAGTACGCTATCGATGGATGACTAGAATCTCGTATGGGGGCAATCTTAGGAACAACGAAGGGATCTATGACTACTGGTTGAAGTCCAAACACAATACCAGCACAATGAAGATCGGATCCCAGTGCCTTCGTGCTTGCCAGCGATTGTCATTCTGATCGTTATATACATTTAATTAACCAGTCTGGGGATATCGTTCACAATATGAGAAACGGATGAAGTAAATTAATTATTCACTTATCGATAAGGATTCTTCAAAGCCAAAAATTACGTATGATAAAAACACTAACCAACAATACGCTATTATAATTCACAAATTTCAAATTATATCTTGCATATTTCAATACTTAAAATGATCTGATCCCCTTCAAGCTGACCAATTCATCACTTTATCCAACATTATCCTAAAGATATTTAAACTAGCACTATTGAAAATTTCTTCAGAAAAATTAAACTATTCAAATACTACAACAGTTTTGCAAGAATATTTACGTACATCAACCCCAAAAGTATTATTTCCAAACCCTGACCAAGTAGTCATGTTTGAAAGAAAAAAAATATTTCTAATTTATCTACACCAGTTATAATTTGAGAGAGTTCACTCATGACAGTTTTAAAAAAATCTTTGAACAAGATAAAATTTCAGTGCAGAATCATGATCTAAATTTTTGAGGTTATGAAACCATAATGTGGTAATTCTGCAGAGCCATTTCATTATTGCATGACATAAGGCTCTTTAAAATGGCAAGAAACACCTGAATCTACTAATCTAACTCAAATCACCAGAAACCTCTAAACCAGAATTGAAAGTCCTGGTTTTTTTTCCAATTTATTTAGAATTGTACCATGTGTACAATTCGTATTATATGATAGATTTAAATTGTTATTTGATCCTATGTTAAACTTTATAATTTCTTCCAAATTGATTTTCGTACGAAGGTAGGTTTAATTGTGAACTTCAGTGTATCAGAAAGCGACCATGACCATGAAATTTGTGTGCCAGCAAAAAATCGTTTGCGATTAGAATTTGATTTGGAATGAAGACCTTAGGAAGACATCCTGAGAGAGACACTTCCTAAGGGAGACATGTCTTGACGGAGATACTTTACTGCTAGCAATACTGACTGCATCTCAAGACAGAATTGTGCCCCATTTTAATGGTGTTACTTCAGGTTTAGCAAGGACAAATGTCGTACGTCAGGTTAGATCTTCTGACCTCCGTTTGCTTTCCGTGTCTCAGAACGGTTGGTGGATTGCACGCAGGGAAACTCTGCAGTTGAGCCTTGCCTCGAATAATGCAATTAAACTTTGGCTCCAATAAATCTCCAAGAGTGACTAATTATACTTGGCAGAATTAATTCAACTCTCTAGAAAGTTACGTATATCAAACTCGGCGAAACAAAATAAACTTTACTACTGTAAAAAGACAAATAAAATACTGGGCATGAAATATAAATAAAATAATAGACATGAAAGATAAATCAAATTATACACACAGACCGACAACAATTCCGTGTGGATCTACTACCCAATGATTCGGCTGCTCGAGAAGAGCACGAGGGGTGGAGAGGTGCACTAAACTCGAGTACTTTCCAACAGCACGGGTTGGGTTTACACTTAAGGCCGTTTATTACTCGGCCTGTTCGAAGATATGAGGAAAAATACAATCTGTATTCCAGTAATCACAATCAGCCTCAGAAGTAGGGATCGAAGGAGTATTTGCCGGAGAGGAAGTTGAGCTAGAGAAAACTTTTCTCGTTTGTTTCTTTTATTTATTTTCTTGTCTTCAGGGTCTTGGGGTATGGGGGGTCGAGATAAAGAAGCTTATGCGACGTTTCCTCTTAGCAGAATACTAATTTACTCAGGTCTTTGCTTTACTATATATAAAGAGCCCGGGAAGTGCTAGCTACAGAGGCTCCGGAAGTATAATTTTCTTTAATCTATACATATATAGGGACACCGGGAGTGGATTTAAAACTTCACGCCATTATATGATTTGAAAGAGAATGTAAAACAACATAAAGGTTTCAAATTTCGTTAGAATCGGCCAAATAGTTATATTGCCATTGCCGAAACAAAATAACCTGGGGAGGACTGTAGCAATGATATTATTCGAGAGAGAATGTAAAACAATATAGGTGGTTTTAAATTTCTTTAGAATCGGCGAAATAGTAATGATGTTATTGTCAAAACAAATAATTTCATGGCTAACCTTGAGAGGACTCTCGTAGAATAGGGTCAAGTTAACCCTTTGTGCGTTTCTCAGCCGAGATCGATGACAGTTATGTACGTGGGAGATTTATAAGACAATTAGAGTGCAAATTAACTGAATGTAGGTTAGCCAAATAGTCGACTATTTTGGAGGTTCCGGGACAATAAAAAAATGGGTACAAAAATAAATTTACTAATATGAAAATTAATTTTATTTTACAAGGTTCAAATGGGTTTAAAACAAGCTATATACACATTAGACGTACAAGAGTCTCAGCGGCTAAAAGGGGGTGAGACTTGGTGGGGACGATTGCCGTACAAAAAAACGAACAATATTGACCGAGGGTCCCTCGAATGACCTTAAGCGTATACGAAGCCGACGATGGAGGCTTAAACTATGGGGCAGGAGTAGCGAGAGAACTTGTACAGGGGAGTTGCGCGTTGCTGTTAACTCGGAGATTTGGTCCGAGGCAATAATCCTTGCTTTGTCGCAAGGTTCAAATAATAGTCTCTAGACAATGACTATTACGGGATGAACTTAGATCTTGCTTTTCAGTTAGAACACGAATCGAGAATGTGCGTGTTGCGTTTGAGGAGCGGTTAGAATGAGTACGGGGTAGACTGAAGTGGATTAATCGAGAATACCCGGAGCTTGTGCGGTTCTGCGAGTATTGTGCAGAGAAAAACGGGATGCGAATAGCAGCTATTGACGAAAAGTGGGCAGAGGATACTGACGGGCGGGCTGCGGCGAATACTGCTTAGACGGGCAGGCGATAGATACTGACAGGGCGGGCAGACGGCTGATACTGCCTTCCAACTCTGGTGCCGGAGGATTTATAGTGGGGTCAATTGAGGTTTTCCCCCTTCGTCCGAAGGGGAGGGTTCCAGGGTCTGATGCATCGGCAAGCAGACGAGAGTAGTCTTGCCCTATTAGCACAATCGCGACAAGGTTCCTAAGTCGGCAAAACTTGCTCTAACTCCCGATGTAGCCTTTTGGGTTCTCAAACTTGTCGCGGCTTTCTGCGATGGCGGGCTTCCAGGCCACCACGGCGTCTCATGATTTCACACTTCCTTTAACGCAGACGAAAAGGGTCGACCAGGTGTGTGTTGTCTCTCTCTCCATTGAAGGCGTGGCAGCCCGCAGTCTCTCTCTCTCTGATCTCTAACAAGGACTTTGACACCTATATCATTCGAAAGAGAATTTAAAACAACCTAAGGGTTTCGAATTTCGTTAGAATCGGCGAATAGTTATGATATTATTGCCAAAACAAAATAATTCTCAAGCTAAACTTGGAAAGATCTTGTCAATTATATTACTATAGAGAAAATGTAAAACAACATAAGAGTTTCGAATTTCGTTAGAATCGACTGAATAGTTATAATGTCATTGGCAAACAATATAATTCCCGCCTAACCTTGGGAGGACCTTGCCAATTATATCATTAGAAAGAGAATGTAAAATGACATACAGGTTTCAAATTTCATTAGAATCGGCTTAATAATTATGATGTTACTGCCAAACAAATTAATTCCCGGGCTGACCTTGGCAAGACTTTTGCATTTATATCATTCGAAAGAGAATGTAAAACAACATAAGGGTTTCAGATTTTGTTGGAATCAGCTGGATAGTTGTTACAATGTTATCACAAAATAAAGCAAAACGGGAACCGACCGACCGACTGACCTATCGACCCACCAACTTAGCGAGATGTAGAGTCGCCCGTGACTATATTCATACGGGACTAAAAATGTAGAGCCCAAAACAATTTCATTAATATGTACAGTCAATTGTGTTCGCAGTCAATGTTTATAATATTCCCCCTTGTACTTCTGAAACTCTTTAATTCGTTTTGGCATGATGGAGACAAATTTGGGATATGTTAACTGATATTGCTAAATTTATTTTTCAAAAAATAGACAAAATAGCTCGAAATTGACTAGCGTGTATTTATGAATCGCCAATTTGATTAACACCCGAAAATTCTCTATTAGATTCAGATATGGTGAATTAGCCTACAATAGTCCAAAAGGTTCGGTTATCAATATCGAAGAACACTTAGGTATTGCTTTTGCTGCCTGACAAGGCGCATAATCATTCAGAAAAATACAGTTATCATCACCAAATTGGTCGCTAACTATTAGAAAAAGGTGCTAATGAAGCAAAGTTTGGTGCAATTTGGAGTTAGTGCTCCAGTTCTCTAATATGCGAAACAGCCGCAAAAATAGAGAGTGACCGAATGCTTCAACGTGGGCAGGATATAGGTCTTGTAAAAGCGCTTCCTTTTTATCCTCATAACGAAACATATTCTAGAAACTTCAAACAAACGGAAGGGAGATTCATCAGAGAATGTTATGTGCCACATTATTGTACAGTCCGTTGTTTATATTTGCTACAAAAGTGGATCATATCCGTAAAGTTCCTCTTATTCAGATAAAGCTTATGTAATTTATCGAGAAGTCTCCCTCTCACTGTGTGCTCTGAAATGTTTACACTTGCTTTTTTCCAATCGTGACGAAGTTTGACACTTGAGGCACCCAAATCCTAGAGGATGCCCTTACCAGTAGGCAATATTTGCGTTCATTTGGAACTCTTATTTGTCCAGAAGACGTCTTCAAGGGAGTGTAAACAGCCCTTTTAAGCTCACTCGTGATGCAAAAGTTAGTTCTCCTTCATGCATTTCTTTTACTTCAAGAGCCAATCTGGCGACTGCTTACTTGGAAGAAAGTCGCCGTAATCACACTACAGCATAATATTAGGTTAGATTAACAAACAAATAATAATATGTAAATAACCAATAACAATGATAAAAAAGGAACAAAAGCAAGACATAAGCTAAAAACAAAACAACAAAAACGAATAAAAAATAAAAACAAAAGCAACCAAGCAACAAGAACGAAATGCGGTTCCGGCATCAGGGTTAGGTCCGCCTCCTCCCGGAGAGGGAAGAGGCAACTTAGAACAAAGAGTCAAATAGAGTGGAGGAGGCCATCTTCCTCTAAAACTCGTATAGTCCACAAGTTTGTGTGCACGAACCACTCTCGAGTATACAAGGAACAAGAGGTAGCTATCCTGCTCTTCCTCGTACCGGGACAGGTAACGTGCGCAAAAATCACTCAGACTGGAATATTTAACAAGAATGTGTCGAACAGTCATTAAAATAAGGTGAAGGCGAGCACACCATAAACTGGCGGTGTGTTTCGCAAGTGTGTTCAATTCGAAGACGAGAGAAAGCAACTTTAAGCCACCGCGAGATTAGGGGGTAGGTCCATGGGAACGGTAGCGGCGCAATGGCACGCAACTTTAAGTTCCCCTTGACAGTTTTGCATTTTCTTTTCTAAGCATCTGGGAAAACTGCCCGTACTTCTGCCATGTAATCGGCGTGAAGAAAAGCGAAACGCTGTTCTGGTCGCCTATTCCTCGCTAACACTTTGGCGCCATTATTGGCGCGCTATTACCAGCAATTAATAGATGTCCAGGATTCCAGCGGAAGATAATCTCGACATCCATCCGGCTCACAGAAATCGCGAAGTCACTATACCTCGAAACTGAGAGAGTGGAGATTCCAATGATACGATAGCACTAAGGCCGCTTTGTGAGTCGTTATTGATCACATTGAGCTATCCGAAATGGGCACGTCGCGTTATTTCCCGTATCGAACCATCTATTGCAACCAGCTCGGCCGTGAAGTAGGACTCAGTGCCTGGCAGAGCCACGCTGACTTAAAACAGAGGGCAGAAGACGTAGAAACCGGCCCCTTATTAGTAATTGAAGCCATACATATAAACTGGCAAGGTTCCAGCATGACACTGAGTGTGCTCGAAAAAGGCCGAACACAATACTCCCGGTACTGTAGAAGCTTTGGAAGAAGAGAGATAGAGACAAATATTCAAAGGTAGTAACTTCCAGGGTGGCTTTTTAGGCAGAACCAGAGGCGTCAGCGGCGCGAGAGCTATACCGAGCTCTCGAAGTAGTTTCCTATCACTAAACCTAAAGGGCTTAGGGTATTACCTGCGTTTATCGGCAGCATGGGCACCGTCGATATCAGATACGGATGCAGCGAGAGCTGTTGGCGAAAGAAGAGCCGAGTCGCACATAGAGAGAAATAATGCACTGTGCACGGCGCAGAGGGAGTAGCATCTCCCCAGCATCCACAAGTAGGCTCATAATGGGGGACGTACGGAAGGAACCGGTCACCAATCGAAGGCCGGTAGTGTGTATCGAGTCTAACTACTTCAATACACGCTCGCCTGCGAAAGCATAAAACTCGCATCTGTAGTCGAGCTTTGAACGAACAAATGGCCGATATAAAGTAAGAGAGGAGCCTATCAGTGCCCGATGCACTGAATGTCACGGGGCAAAGAATATCCATCACATCCAGGCAAAACCCATATTAAAAGAAGTCAGGGCAAGGTGCTCCATAAGGCTGGGGAGGGCTCCCCACACCCTGTAGGTGGAATCGAGGATCTAGTAAAATTCCGATATAAAGATAGGGAGGCGTATCACCATGCGGTATCATAGGCCTTATCCAGATCTAACAACACCGTGAGGTAGAGCTGTCTACGAAGAGGCAAAGCATACGACGTGGATTTTAATTTGCAGAAAAAAGCTAAAGTTACATTTACCAATTTCTTCATCAACTTGAAGACGCAGAAAGTTAGAGAGACTGGTCAGAACCAGGCCTCTGTAGCGTGATTTGATCCCAGTTTGCGAAAAACGAGCAGAGTAGCGATTCGCCCCGAGTCTAAGAGGAGACGGAAGGCTACACCCCACTCACCCAGGTGTCGAAGCAGGCGTACGGGACATCGCCCCGACCAGGGACGGTGTCCACGTACTAAGTGATGGCGAAACCTAACTAAATTAAGGTAAATCTGTCGTTGAAGGGTTCCGTGCCTCTGGAAGTAAAGTCTCGTGGACCCCCTTTCGCGACAACATGACGCAGATTGAATGCTGGAAAGAGCAGAATCATGGCTAGAGAATGCCGAGAAAGCGGTGGCGAATGACTCATCAATGGACGCATCGTCTGAGATTGGGGTCCCATTCTCCTGAAGAAAGAGAGTGGGGTCTTGTGAAAACTTACCCCGAATCTTTTTGACTCGCTTACACACACCTCTTAGGGGGATCTTGCAGTTAAGTGAAGACACGTATGCGCGCCATGAAGAGCGCCGAGCGGGCTTCGAAACAAACCAGACCCAAGCTCTAGCTCAAGGGAATTTACCGACTGTGAAATCGTTCGAGCGGTGCTTATACCGCATAGAGGCATAGCGCTTTTGTTTCAGGGGCCACTCACAATCGGCTGACCACCAGATGAATCGTCGGCGTGCAAAACGGCCAACGTTCTAGGAATAGTAGTTAGGCTCACGGCGATGAGGTTTCTAGAAAATTATATTTGAATGGTAAAGTGCTCACTACCATGGAGGCTATCGACTACCCTCCAACCCAAAATCAGGCTGTGCATCCATAGAGCACAAAGATAGATAGAGACAGGAAAATGAAGGTGTTTGTGGTCATTGATGCGTAAACTTATCCACATTTAAGAGAACTATCTCCATCTCATCGATAAGGCCGGCAAAGACTTGACCCGTGGGATTGATCGAGTAGTCTCTCCAAAGGGGGTGTCTACCATTCAAATCCCCGAGCAAGAGAAAGTGCCTCGGCAACCTTGCTATAACGCGACGGAAGTCCCCAGCGTTAATGTCATCTCTAGGTGGAATTAACGCAGAAATAAGAGTATACCTCCTATCCAGGTGCAGCTGGACAGCTAGTGCCTGAAAGGCTCTAGCTTAGGAAAACCTCCCCAGCTATTCCTAGTTGTCCCAGAGTCAGGGGCAATTCCACTGAAGTAATATGCCCTCCAAGCTCCGAAGACTGAAACTCACCTTCCTTATTGAGCAAGCCAAGAGCGCCATTTTGGATTAAGGAAAGGAATGCACTGTTTTTCTTATTATTTTTTAAACTGCTTTATTTTTAATAAACTTTCAATAATTTAAATATTATAATAATTATTCATATCATGTAAATTCTAATAATGAATGTAAAAAATCATATACATATATTAGTCTTAAACCTTTGGGTCATGAGTGTACACCCGTGAACAAAAGTATAAATCACTCTTTTAGAATCATTCATATAATATAATTAGACATCTTTTATATGAATTCAGTATATATTTTATATATTTATTTATTTTTTTCAAATTTTAATACTGAGATGGGCCTTATTTTGCTTTAATTACTGCCATAATTCTTCGTAGCATGAATTTTACGGATTTTTCATAAATTTCTGACGCTATCTTACCCTCTTTCAATTTGTAATTTTTCTTAAGCTTCTGTTTTATTTGTAGTTGTTATACTGCTTATTTCTTTTCCAAGCGCTCACTACTACAAGTGCTGCAAGGAATTTCCCTCTGGGCTCTGTCGTGGCCATATAGTGGTAATCTAGATTTTTACAAACAAATTTAGAGTTGAGAGGTTGATGTAACTTCTGGATAGATGGCTGTAAAACTTGTGAGAAGAGGCTGGTATAAGTTTTTAAATTCATTTTCCGCTGGCGTAAAAATATATCGTCTGGTCCTGATGAAGACATACAGCACCATACCATAATAGAACAACGTACGGTGTGGTGTCATTGGCAGAGAATCGTTACCGTGTTTACTTCCTTTCGAGAGAAGAAAATGGCATCTCAGAACCCGAATATTCTTCTCGGGACGCTAAAGTTTGATTAACTTTGATTTCTGTTGTTTTTAGACATTGTTTTTATTCTTCCCCAAAACTTGAGTAGTCTAAGATGTCGCATATTTTATAGAAAAGTTTCAATTCCGGACAAGTTTGCTTTCGGCAAGAAAAGAAGGTAGAGATACGAGAATCTTATCTGCTAAGCGAAGGGATAGATTTGTTTCGCTCTCTCTCTCTCTCTTTCTATCTCTCTATCTCTCTCTCTCTCCCAAAGAGGCAGGAAGAAGATCGGCCGAAAGTTTCCCTAGTGACAGGCAAATACTCTGTGCGTTGGTTCAAATCTTGTGGGAAACTCGATGGTCGACGTCACCCACAAAGAATAAATAATAAAATAAAACATATAAGGAATTGCTAGTATTGCAAAATATAACGACCCAAGTTTGCTTAGTGTAAACTTGGCTATGAACTCCTAGATTTAAAGATTACTCTTTGAGAATCTTCTTCTACCCTTTGATCCCAAGATATTTTAAGTGACTAGAGATTCCCCGTCATGGTTCCTCCTCTAATTGTAACAGTTGTTGTAAGACAAAGTGGGTCAATAAATATGATATAATTAAAATTCACTAAATGTATTGTCTAATATTTTTCGACATCATAATAATATATCCCAAAACAGGCTCAGGTCCACTACTAAGGGATTCGGCTCGATCTCCATCAATCGCTACTTCCCAACCGTCCGAATTAGTTAGATGTAACAGAGCTGTCAGATTTTCTTTTTCCTCCATTCATCTGATTTTAGTTAATATAAGCTAACTAACCCCAAAATAACTTAACAAAACCGTCCGAATTAGTTAGATGTAACAGAGCTGTCAGATTTTCTTTTTCCTCCATTCATCTGATTTTAGTTAATATAAGCTAACTTACCCCAACCGTCCGAATTAGTTAGATGTAACAGAGCTGTCAGATTTTCTTTTTCCTTCATTCATCTGATTTTAGTTAATATAAGCTAACTTCTGGGTCAATAAATATGATATAATTAAAATTCACTAAATGTATTGTCTAATATTTTTCGACATTATAATAATATATCCCAAAACAGGCTCAGGTCCACTACTAAGGGATTCGGCTCGATCTCCATCAATCGCTACTTCCCAACCGTCCGAATTAGTTAGATGTAACAGAGCTGTCAGATTTTCTTTTTCCTCCATTCATCTGATTTTAGTTAATATAAGCTAACTTACCCCAAAATAACTTAACAAAACCAAATCTCTCTGAGTCGTCCCCAAGACAAACATTCCATCCCCAAAATATACATTAAGACACTTCCGCCCTACTTCATTTTGAGGAGGGGATCCTTTACTTGATCCCAAGTTCTTCCAAAGAGAACGGAGTGGTCTCCAGCGTACCATTTAATAGTTGTAATATTTACAAGTAATTGCGTGGTCAATGCCGTTGAGAAGAGAAACCAATCTAACATAAACTTTGTTATTTTGTTTAATGTGTCTGAATCCATTGGGTAATAGACACCCAACATAAACTTTACAATTTTCATTTCTTAACTTAACTTAAGCCATCAAACTGAAAAATTAAGGAAGTCGAAGAGTAAAGAGAAGTTTAACCTCCCAATATAAGTTAATGGATCCAAAATTGAAGTATATTTAGGTTTCATAAAAATTTAGACACCTAAATATATATTAGAAATAAAAGCTACCTTATATCGAAATACGAGTATACAAGCGAATTTTCTTGAATAGACAATCCCTCTTCCTGTTCTTAGGACCTCTAGTAGTCTCCACTCTCCCAATGTCAGAGAGAGAGAGAGAGAGAGAGAGAGAGAGAGAGAGAGAGAGAGAGAGAGAGAGAGAGAGAGAGAGAGAGAGAGAGAGAGATAGAAGGAGAGAGAGAGAGACAGGTAGGACGGGAAGAACCCCTGATCGGCTTCTTTGGAGGTCACTTCCGTTCGATAACAAGGCCTATAGCGAGCCTAATCGTCACAACGAGAGGTTTCTCGACATGGCGTGAAGCTTAAATTCCCTTATGGCGTCCCTCTATATAGATAAAGCAAAATCCCCCTTCCGGTGGCTCTGTAATTTTCACTTACGGGGATCCGTATAAATAGTAAAGTTTTGCCCTGAGTAAATTAGTATTCTGCTAAGAGGAGACATCGCATAAGGAAATGCAGGTAGGCTCTGATTGCTGACTGAGCGTAGACGGGAATTAAGTTGTAATAATTGTTAATTATTAACTAAAACTTCATTCCCCTCTGAATAATTTTGTACTTAAACAAGACCTGGCCATCATTTTTGTAATACGACCCAGTGCCCTGATCACTTGCATTATACTTAGGAGTGTCTATTTTGTCTCTCTTCAAAACATCTTTCTCTCGGCCTCCCATACCCCAAGAGCCCGAAGACAAGAAAAAAGAAACAAACGAGAAAAATCTCTCAGGCTCAGTTTCCTTTCCGGCAAATACTACCTCGAGCTCTACTTTCGAGGCTGACTGTGGTTACTGGAATACAGGTTGTATTTTCCGTCATAACTTCGAATAAGCCTAGTAATAAACGGCCTTAAGTGCAAACCCAACCCATGCTGTTGGAAAGTACTCGAGTTTAGTGCTCTTCCCTCGTGCTCCTCTTGAGCAGCCAAATCATTGGGTGGTAGATCCACCCGGAATTGTTGTCGGTCGTGTGTGTATAATTTGATTTTTCTTTCATGTCTATTATTTTATTTGGATTTATCTTTTTTGTCCAGTATTTTATTTTCGTTTGTACAGTAGTAAAGTTTATTTTGTTTCGATCAGTTTGATATACAGAACCTTCTAGATAGTTGAATTAATTCTACCAAGTATAATGAGTCACTCTTAGAGATTTATTGGAACCCAAAATTCAATTGCATTATTCGAGGCAAGGCGCAACTGCAGAGTTTCCTTGCGTGCGATCCGCCAACCGTTCCGAGACACGGAAAGCAAACGGAGGTCAGAAGATCTAACTTGACCTTACGACACACATCATCGCCACTTTCTATCACAAATCTCTCCTCACACTATCTACTATAGGTACCCCCATTGGTTCTCGCTTCTCAATTTTACAGAAGTAACAAAAACCATCTTTAAAAATATTTCACGTTTATTTATTATTATTTAAATTAAAGAACAACGAGGATATCATAAGGATTGTGAAGACAAATATGTAAAGAAATTAGTGAAGATAGAGGAAGTGAAAATCCTTGCAAGTTATATAGGCGCAGATCCTCTTGCAGACGTTGGGGCATGGAGGGAAGGAAACAATAGCACCAATCAAGAATCAAAACAAAAACCGCTAATTTTGTTAATTGTGTCACGAATCCATTTTCAATTGTGGACGCGGTTCCCCGACTGATTGAAAATACTTTGTAAGCCCAAAGTAACTAGAGACAGGCCTAATTGTAGTAAAATGGCGTATAAAAAGAAGAATTAATGTAATTTGCCACTAATCTGCTAGTAGACATCCTTTAGTGCTCAAAGGATGGCTGCTTGTTCGCCATCATGTGAATAGAGCTTTTATATGGCACTCTTCCAGACTTTGTAGCCCTCGCACGGGGCCTATCCATCGACTAGAAAAAAGACTTAGTGAAAAGGTAGGTTTTCAGAGACGGGTAAAAAGCGACGGACGAGAAGGATGAGCGTATGCTTAAAAGCAGGGCATTCCATTGCTTAGGGGCAACTACAGAGGAAATGCGATCACCCATGCAGCGGAGACTAGTAGACTCCAAGATAGTAGAGAGATGTGTTCCCTGCGAGAAGAAAGCTGGGATAGAAGAGAAAACAGTATTATAATCCGATATGTTGGAGGTAACCTAGGTGAATGGTGTTGTTTTGTGTTTGTTCTCGCATGTAATCAAACCAGGTACCTATACGTACAAATTTAATGTTTTTCCCACCTGTCCAACGAGATACCAAAAACTACTGAATTTATAAATCAAAGTTAAAATTTAACTATTACCCACAAAAAAAAATTAGCAAAATAGCCAGAATCTCCAAATCCAACTAAAACAAATCCTAGTTACTCAATCAGATATATAAGTGTAGCGGGTATTAAGAGAGATGTAAAATATCAATTTTATCTAAGTGGATTGAAAGAGGCTTCGAAACAACCAACGCATGAACGTTCTACATGAGATTTTGTGAAGTCACACTTTATTCCTCTGAATAAAGGTTGAAGACATCACCCCATTCTTTCGATTAAGTATACATGAGTAATAATCCCCGTGTTTAATTTGGCCTTTATGGGTCCCTAATTTGACTCAAATTCTCATTATCCTTAATCTTGTGCCGTCACAACTGCTTATATGGGTATGAGTCACCTCAAACTATTTAGGCTATATTTTGGCTAGAGCAAAAGTAAAAAATGCAACCACGTAAAAGCAAAAGAAAAAAAACAACCACAACCTCGAAAAAACTACAGTACAACCGAAAACAAAACCAAGAAATTGCAGAGAAATGTATTTTCCAGCGTCGGTACCTGCGCCCAATAACAATAGAGCCAATTAAAGTAGAGGATGACCTCCTACTCAAAGAATTGAAAGAGGCCGCGAGTCTGTGTGCAGGTCCAACGCCGAGTACAAGGAATGAGTGATAGCGACTCCCCAAAATGGAAATATTAATAAGAATGTACAGAACATGTTGTGGAATAACGCTGTCAGTGGTATAAGTTGCACAAGAGCGCTTTATCATATAGCGTCGCGTCCCGCGAGTGTGCCCAATTCAAAGATAGAAATGACCTGAAGCCGCCAAGCCATTGTAGGGTACGTTAATGGGATCAGTCCAGGCACTATGCTACGTAACTTTAGGTTCCAGTGGAACGTCTAACATCACCTTAACCAGGCAGGTCAGAGGGATAAACTAATTCCTTCGATAGAGTCAGTGTGAAGAAGAATAAAAACGCTTGTCTGCTCACCCAATTTGAAAACGACAGAAAGTGACCT
The DNA here is from genome assembly GCA_963969495.1 of Ceratothoa steindachneri. Taxonomy (NCBI): domain Eukaryota; kingdom Metazoa; phylum Arthropoda; class Malacostraca; order Isopoda; family Cymothoidae; genus Ceratothoa; species Ceratothoa steindachneri. Next base: position 24,149,378 of record OZ018324.1, read on the forward strand.
GAAGCCGTCGTGGTATAGGAAGTAGGTTCATTGGGACATTACCGCTCAATGGTACGCTGGCTCAAGGCAATCGAGGCGTCACAGATACCATAAACCAGTAGGTGTGGAGATTCAAATCGCACGAGAGCACTCGAGGCGCTTTTGAGTCACCAAAGATCACAATCCCGTCTCTAATTAGGGCATGGTGCTTTATCTCCCTTACCGAGAGGTGTATTTGAACTAACTCGGCATTGAAGACAGACGCAGTGCCTGGTATACCCCGCTGATTTTCAAAAGATGGCATACGGCATGAAACCGAACGCCTTCTGGGATTTGGAACCATTTGTATACACTGACACGAATCCAGCGTGACAAGTACTGTGCGATAAAATGTCCGAATGCAATACTCATGGCGCTGTAAAAGCTTTGGGATAAGAGGCTTGGCAAACGCCATCGGCTCAAGAGCTACAGCTAGCTCTTGAATGAGTTTCCTAGCCATGAAGTTAAAAGGTTTAAGGTATATTGTAGTTTCTGGGGAGCAGAGGCAAGGTCAAGTTCGGCTGCGGATGCAGTGAGCCGTTGGTAACTGAGAGAGGTGCTGGGCTCGAACATAAACCTCGCAATCCTAGTCAAGCTTCGAACGAACAAAGCTGTGGTAAATGAATAAAGCAGTACTAGCTTTGTCATTACCCTAAGTGGTGAACTTCACGGAATGACGAATGTCCATGGCGCAGGTACAAGAGGCCTTAAGACTGCGATACCAGGTGATACCCTGGTCTTAAAAAAGACCAAGGAAACTATGCGAATACACCACTTCGAGGCGAAGCAGGTTATGAAACAAATCCGGATCTGGTTGGAACCTTGGATGGCGGCAGAAGTAGACCAACTTAGTTTTGGCCAAAGAATACCGAAACCTGTACCCATTAGCATCGCGAGGGATGCAGCCCAATATCTGTTAGTGTTGATGTTACTCTGTTGGCATCTGAGACGGACCAAAGGAGATTGAAAGGTCTCTCAGCTCCGGATAAAACCGTTGATGCTCACGGCAAAGAATGTGATACTGAGGACACTAATATGCAGGACACCCTTTTCCTTCTCATTTTGTCCATAGAGGGCTCCCTTCACACATACGCAAAATTGAAGATCTTGCAGAAATAATGATTGAGAGGCTCCTCTCTCCCCCAACGTGCGGAGAGTGTCTCTAATATCTTTTATCCCCATGCGTTATCTTAGGCCATCTTCAGATCGAAAAACACCGTGGCGTTTTGATCTTTACGAAGGAAAGCCTCGCTGACTGTATTTTCCTGTCAGAACAGATCATCTGACGTAGAACGGAATTTAATTAAGCCCCACTGTAATTTCCTCTCTAGGAAAAGTCTAATCTAACAGTTGTGAATTTCTCAATCAATTTGCACACGCAGGATGTTATTGAGATTGAACAGAAACCAGCCAGGTTAGAGATGCAAAATGCAAGTGCGATAATAGCCATTTGCTAAGAGTCTCACAAGATATACTCTGTCAGATCATGTTTAACAAATCTAGCATAAATTTCATGCTTCACTTACCTAGATGTACGAAATGAGAGCGGACTGAAATTTCCTAATGCAAACGTGTCATTGAGAGGTTCTCCATTTCTGGATGGAAAGTCGGGTCGGTGACCTTCAGCGACAACAAGACGTGCATTAAATGCTGGCGGAGCAACATCCTTCCAGGATAGATTTGAATCGAAAAAGGAGTCGAAGGAGTTGCCTGAGGGCAGCTCCAATCATTTAAAAGAGCGAAAGCCCCTTTGCCGCATGAAATTTATTAGAGGGGAGCTCCTCGACCGGTTGAAGTTGAGCCTTGCTTTATCTCGTCCTCCCTGAAAGTAAATGAGCACAATGGTGCGCTTAGTAATAACGGCCCCGGCCGTTATCACTAGACGAGGTGGTATACGCCTTCTCTGTCACTTTTTGGGACCAATTCCGGACCAATTCCTATATCTGGCGTGGTAGGCAGGACGGGATGACGGATACTGATTAGTGACCGGCTTCGCAGCGGTTAGGGTCACCACGCCTAACATATTGTCATAGAAGTGTTCGGTTTCGTGATCAAAATTAGCGCCGGGTCATGATCAAGGAGATGCATGGCCAGGAGAAGAAGCGGCCGACAAAAGGGGCAGGGAAAAAGTTATTATAAAGGTACGACGGAAGGGCAGGTGCAAAAGGAGGAAGAGTTCGTTCAGGAAAGGGAGATTATGGGTTAGCTAAGAAGGAAAATGAGGCTAAGCTGGGGCCGGACGAGCCTTGCAACATGAGATTAGTTTGAATGCTATGAACAATGATTCATCACCTATTTCCCTTAGATGCGACGGAATGATTGGAGTTATCTATAGTTTGTCAAGCGTGGCATAGCTGTAGTTACTTTCTACTTATCCTCAAGGTTGAGCTTAATTCCCCCCCACATCCTCCTATCCAACCATCGATCTATGATATTGCCTGTCAGGGCCAAGTAACAAGAATAATAAACGGGGAACTTTAAATCGATAACAGGAGTGTTTTCATGAGATTTTTTATGCTTTTTAAAACAGTAAAATTTCGGGAAAAATTACACCGAATGGTTGATTCCTCACTACCTAATATCTCTAACGAGGGTGATCTGCTGACGAATGGACCAGATTATAGAAGGCAACATCCTTAAATAAAAAAAAACGAACTGTAAATAAATCATTCTTGGCATAAGATCCCAGAAGTGATCAAGCTGAGAAATATGAATACACGTTTAAAGTCATGTGCAAGAAACCAAATATGTCTATGAAAGTTTTCTAAGTTGTTTAGGGATATTTAATGAAGATAACCCTGGATCAAATCGCAGTGGAATAATATATTTCCATTTGTTAGGTGATTTAAGTGTTATTTCTTACACAAACATACCTTGAAACACAGAACCAACATGTATATAAAATCTTCTGCATGTAGCAGTACTGACCATATTTGTACAAATTGTAATAGTAAGCAAAAATTCTCTAAATATCAATACTTTTCTTTGCACAACTGCAATGATTTGGCAGGGAAGGAAAGAACTAATAATGAATAAAAAGAAGACTAAAGTAAACCTAAAATAGGACAGCACTCAATAAAACAATCCCCAGCAATGTTCATAGAGAATGGTTCCCACTAAAGAATAACAATCGAGATATTTGCTCATCTCATAAATATGGCAAGATCAGAACCATACGCCTAAACATTAAATGAATTCCTTAGCAAAAATTGAATTTACAGGAATATGTGCTTGACTCTCTACTGTTCGCCGGAAGAAATCATCAAGAGAAACTATTCTGACAACGAACGAATCCCGCAAATCTCAAGAATAAAAGAAGAGAACCAGGAACGAGCAAAATAAGGTCAGAAAGGAGGAGAGTGAAGGAGATAAGGATGAAATAGACTACGATACAGAATAAAATCATAGAAACTGATAGAATCTCAGAAAATAGCTAAAATATATCGGAATATGGAAATAAATACAGAACTGACGACACCAATTTGAACATATGTACCTTAAACATAGCACTATGGATAAAAACACAGTGAAACGGAAATGGAAATGTTGCGCATATATCCAAACATTCCAAATTGGAGCCGGGTTATTAATGGGAGAAATAACAATTTCAGAAGGAAGATGTCACTTCGACAAACTTGAAAATGGAAACAATAATATACCGAAAATTTTAGAGAGGAAAGCTAACATCTTTATATTATCTTAATGAATAACATGACTAATAGGATTAAATAAGGGATATGAATATTTTTTAAAGATAAAATGATTTTATATATAGTACAAGAGAAAGAGAAATTTGACGCGAATGAGCAATGAGGCAAAAAACAGGTGGTTTTTTTTTGTTGTTTTATTTATAAAGGTAAAAGAAAGGGACATTGGAAGAACAAAGAGAGTAAAGGGAGGCACAGTCAGAAATAACGAAAAGAGCAAAAAGTTTGAAATTCCTGGCCGGAACTCGAACCCAGGTCTGCTGATTGCGGGTCAGATGATGTACCGTTAAAGTACCAGGCACATTGACTCACTTCACCCAAAACGTTACACTGTCAAACACAGTATCTCCCTAAGCTAGGAAGCTCCAAGGGATTTTTATGCCATATGTTCTTACCCGCTCACAATTTAAAGGCTCATTATCCATGTCACATACAAAGTAAGAGCAAATACAAAAAACAAAAAAAACAAAAGGAAACTGTTTCAGGCCTCATTGCTCATTCGCGTCAATTTCTCTTTCTCTTGTACTATATATATATAGTCTGCAATAGAAGGTTTCTTTATCTTTCTCTCTTTCTTCAAAATGGTTTTAAAAGGCAAAAAATAAATATAGCGAAAGCCCTGCGGAGGATGTTACCACCCGCAGAACTAATCAAACGAGTAGGTGTCATGGTTGCTGGGCAACAATAATTGTGCTTGATACAGGGTCACCCACGAAAATCGGGCCCCAACTCTTGATAGGCCTCATTTCTTAATTTTCTGCAAGGATTGAATAAAACTTTGGTGATAACTAGTTTATTGTGTTTAAAACATCATATCAAAACATGAGAGTCTTTGGACTTTTCTTCTATATTCTGGAGCAACGATTGCCAACCTGGGGCCATATGGCCCCAAAGGGACCATGGTAAATTTTTAGTGGGCCACAGAAAATTTTGGGGAGTGAGGAGGCCTCAGGTCTAATGAAGGGGGCCACAGAGCTTCATTTTCTTATAAAATTATTATATCAATTCTAAAATTATCTAATTATCGGCCTTTTGACAATATAACATATTTTACTATATTATGTAATTCTCCATAATCTGTTAATCTTGTGACAAGCAACAATTTACAGGTTACTAATCATAAAACATTTATTTTCTTTTTATTCTATATACAACAACATTGTAATGATTTATTAGTTATACGTTTGGCAGTGTCTTATCTATGTTCCACACCCACGGTACCAATACTCGTTGCAGTTGCTAACTCAGTCAGTCAGTATCCATGCTCCAGGTTGTACCATCATTTCTGCTCCGTGACAATCTTGTTTGTATGCAGTATTTTTTTATTTGGGTGAGTATCTTTTCAATCATCATAAAACAACTAATATTATATGATGACTCTAAACATAATATTTATAAAACATATGCTACTAATAAGGATATTTTTACGTGCACTCTTTACTGTGTCGTATTTCTAGTAGATATGACATCTCTAACGATTACTTTATTTCTCTTAATTAATTGCTAACGACAACATCATCGCGCACCTGCATTGCAGCTGCGCGGCGTTGCTTAGACGAAATGTTGATTGTTTCAATAAATATTACATTTATGTTCATTATGTGCTTAAATGGTGTAATAAACATAATGTCAAATGTGAATACCAGCATTCATAAACTATAAAAGTTATTTATTGTTTCTTTAGGGCGAAGTGGAACGCATCCCGCCCTGCAGCTTTGCAATCTAAAATTGAGTGCATCAAATAGCTAAAATTATTATGTAGTGGTTAACCGTTGTAAACTGTTTACCTAGTAAATAAATAATATCATATTTTATATATTCTTGAAAATATATATAGATTTGTATAGTATACCGGGTGTCCCAGAAAAAGTTAACCGTAATTTGAATTAGCATAACTCCAAAACTATTGGAGATTTTTGGATCCTGAAGATAGTGTTTTATTTACCAACTATTTATCTGTCGATTCTGGGAATTTCATTAAATTCCCTTTTATGATATTGATACGCTAATGGGTTTAGTGGAGGCTATCAAAAATATGTTTGCGCAAGGAAGTAAAATAATGAAACGAAGCCTAGAAAGGCTAGGCCACCATGCACTTTCAAGAGAAGCGTAGGGAGCCTAAGTAGCCTAGGTCACTGTGCGATTCTTCAAGCAAAGCCTAGCCATTTTACAGTGTTTTTTTAGCCACGCTCTGCTATAGTCTCTTCATTATTGCTTACTAAGCAAATCAAGGCGTTTCTGTGTAAAAGTTTACTTCCATAGAACCTTTTTAATCATGCAGTTAACAAATGATCAACGCGTATTTGTAGTCACAAACTTTATTCAAGACTGGCAGTATTAAACAAGTACAAGATTCATTTGAACAACGTTTTCTGGGTAGGAACACACCAAGCAAGCCCATAATTTGTAAAAATGTTCGCAAATACCAACATGAAGGAGTATGTTTAAATCTAAATAAAGGTCGTTCGGGTCGTATGAGAACCATAAGAACAACAGGAAATATCGAAAATGTTCAGATGACACTTCTTCAAAATCCACATGTATCAGTCAGAAAGAATGGGTTACAAATGTCAAAGTCATCAATCAACCGCATTATTAAACATGACTTAAAATGGCATCCCGATAAGATGCATGCAAGACACCAGCTTCTTGAAACTGATTTTCCTCGTCGTAGACAATTTGTCGAATGGCTTCTCCATAAACCTGCTCATTTCTTGGAAAACATTTTGATTGGTGACGAGGCAGCCTTTTTCATGAATGGATGGGTAAATAGCCATACCACTCGGCAATATGCGCCGCTGACTCCCTTCCCCCAGCATTCTACTTTGACACACGTATTTGTTAGCAGAAAGTGTCTCTGTGGATGGAATATGCGGGAATGGCCATCTTGTCGGCCCATTGTTTTTCAAGAATAACTTGAATGATGCTGCCTACCTGAGCATGATCAACGAAAGGATCTTTCCGGAACTCCGCCAAATTTACGGCAATCAATCCAATAGACTTTGGTGGATTCAGGATGGCACACCAGCTCATAGACAGCTTGCTGTAAGAACAAAACTAAGAGAAACGTTTGACAACCCCATGCAATTGAATGGCCCCCAAGCTCCCCTAACTAAACACCGTACGATTATTTCATATAGGGATATCTAAAGAATTAAGTGTATTCTACTCCACCACAAAGCATCAACCAGTTAAGAGATAGTATCACACGTGAAGTCAAAAGACCTAAGGAAAATCACAAGTTAATCAAAAAAGTTGTTCAATCAATGCGATCAAAGGCGCAACTGTGCTTGGAAAGAAATGGAGGACATGTGGAAGGAAACGGTGCTCAGAAAATTAAAAAATGAATTTTATTACAAATATGAAGAGGTTGTTTTTGCTAAAAATGGATTTAAATATATTTGTTGATTTTAAACTTCGCAAACATAATTTTGATAGCCTTCACTAAACCCATTAGTGTATCAATAAAGTAAAAGGGAATTTAGTAAAATTTCTAGAATCGACAGATTAATAGTTGATAAATTTGCTTTGTTTTGCAAAACTCAAAAATCTCTAATAGGTTTTGAGTTATACTAATTCAAAATACGGTTAACTTTTTTCTGGGACACCTTGTATACAATTTAGTTCAATATAAATTACATACAAATGTTCAAACATTTGCGGTTCTTATCTTCTCAATAATTATTTTATTTTTAGTTTTCAAGGATATTAGGATTATTTCGTTTTATTTATACTCAATATAGACTATATATATATATATATATATATATATATATATATATATATATATATATATATATATATATTTGTATTCCATAGATTAACTATAGCTGATAAGGTGAAGAAGAAATGTCGACAATATTAAAGCGAGTTTTTAACATACGGTTTTATAGTCTCCAAAAAATATAACAAAGCCAATGTGTCTTATATGTTTGAAAGAGCTTTCTAATGAAAGCATGTGTCCAAGTAAGCTTCTAATACATCTGGAGAATAAGCACGAGGATAAGAAAGACAAACCATTAGATTATTTTAAAAAACTTCATGATGCTTTCCAAGGAAGGAACACCATTGATTCTTTTTTTAGCCAAGGAAAAGTTAAATTAGACAAAGGTTTAATTACATCTTACGAGATTTCTAAGCTAATAGCAAAAACTGGAAAACCCCATACTATTGGTGAAGGTTTGATTTTTTCCGCAGTATCTGTGGTCATTTTTATTGTTATGCAACAGAATTCCAAACAATTTGCTGAGGCTATCCCGTTAAGCAACAATTCAGTATAAAGACGCATTGAGCAAATGGCAAAGGATGTAGAAAATCAATTAGTTGCACCTTTACAAGTAAAGAATTTTGCATTTCAAATTGATGAAGCATCTGTAAGTGATAATCAATTCCTTCTTATGGCTTATGTTAGGTTTTTGGATGATAAGAGTGAACTCAGAGAGGAAATGCTTTTTTCTCGAAATCGTGTGACGGATGCTAAAGGGGAAAAAAATTTCCCAGAAGTATTGGCCTATTTCCAAGAAAAAATATTCTAATGGGTAACATTATGGCTTGCGAAACTGATGGTGCCACTGCTATGGTAGGCAAATACAGGGGCTTCATTGCATATCTAAAACAAACTAGCCTAATGTTTTATGCATACACAGCGTGGCTCATCGTCAACAGTTGATTGCAAAATTCATGGGAGGACGTCTGAAAGATGTTCTTGATAGTGTAATCAAGGCTAACAACCTTATTAAGTCAAATTCCACTTCAAGATAGTCTTTTTCCGACAACTCTGGAAAACAATAAAGAAGAGTTTGAACGTTTACTTTAGCATACAGAGGTGAGATGGCTTTCTAAGGGCAACTGCCTGCGTCGCTTCGTTGAACTCTGTGAGAGTGTTGTACCATTTTCGAACGGTAAAGCACTTGGAGAAGAAACCATAGCTGCCAAGTGTGACATATTCTATCTTTCAGATATATTTGACAAGCTAAACATGCTGAACAAACCACTACAATGTGAAAATAAAAATCTTTTAACTTCCAAAGAGGCAATCAGCTCTTTTCTTGGAAAACTTAATCTGTTTACGATTAATATTGGGCGTAAAAAATTGTTACATTTTCCAACCCTCGCCACTATTGAAGAGGAGTTGCATGAGGAAGATATTTTAGTTTACATTGATCATTTTAAAAAATGCACAATGATATGGAAATTAGGTTCAAAGATCTCTTTGAAATGAACATTCCAAGTTGGGTGGTAGACCCATTTAAGACAAATGCCACTGATGTTGACATAATACTGCAAGAAAGCCTCATTGAGTTGCAGAGTATTCAAACATGGCCTCATTAGCTCATGAAAAAGTAGTGAAATTGCCATCAAATACCACTTGCTTTGGCAGGAAGTAAAATTATATTTCATTGCCTTTCCAACGTCTTACTTAGTTGAGTCAGGTTTTAGCTGAGTTTCTCACCTATTGTCAAAAGCTCGCAACCGCTTAGGAATTGTAACTAGAGGTGATTTTCGTCTTTCTTTAACAACCATGGACCCCGACATTGAAAAACTTGCGCAACTACATCAGCCACAAAGATCTCACTGAAAAAAACACACAAAGAAAGCTAATATGATATATTTGTTTTTATTTTGCTAAAAGATTCTATTTTTGTAAGTGAAAAGATAATCATTTTCTAAAGGTTACTTATTTCATCGGTGTCCATGGAAGTTTTTCTTTTTGCTGCTATATCAGAGAAAGAATGTATGATCTTAAATGATTGTTTTATTGAACCCACAAAATATTTTTTTCTGTTAGTAAAATAGAATAAAAGAGAATATATGTACAATCATTGGACACTGATATTTTTATGGAAGTTATTAAAATCTTGAAGTACTGTTTTTCTGCTAATAAGGCCAAGGGGGCCACAGAAATATAAAAGATCCCAAGGGATCCATTAGCTAAAAAAGGTTGGGAGCCACTGTTCTAGAGCACGTGTTCGAGATGACCTCCATTTAGCTCTGTGCATTTTTTGAGACGCAGCACAAAGTTGTCCATGACGTTCTTATAAATCGACCGACTAATGATCCTTACTGATGGCTTGCTTTAGTTCCGTGATGGCCATTGGTCTCTCTGCGTGCACTCTGTCTTTAAGGTAGCCCCAGAGAAAGAAATCTGGGATGGGGAGGGGGCTAAGATCTGTGCTGTGAGGTGCCCACTTAAATTCAGTCTTGAGACTGATCACACGGCCACCAAGGTTTTCTTGAGCAGATTTCGTGACAGGTTTGAGGTGTGAGAGCTTGCTCCATCTTGCTGGAGTTAGAACCTCCCCATAAGCCACGGTCACAGGGTCTGCAGCTTTCACTTGAAAGTTTTGAGAACCTCAACATACCTCTCCTTGGTGACTGTCACTGTCACGCAAGATTCTGGGAAGAAGAATGGTCCGATGCTGCCTGTGGCTGAGATTGCAGTTTATAACTTGCATTTAACGGAGTGTAGAAGCTTGTTGGCTTCCTCATTTGGTCTGGAGGTTACCCGGAAGACATTTATCTTCGAATTAACTTTTGCTTCGAGATTTAAGTGAGCTTCATCTGAGGTCCAAAGAGGTTAAGGAAAGTTAGGGTCTCTTGAATCTTCTCAAGTATCTTGACTCTCATAGCCTTTCTCTGCCCCTTGTCTGAGGCTATAAGGGTCTGCTTCTTCTGTATTCTGTATGGGTAGGCCTTTTTATCTATTACTAGCACTTTCAGGCAAGTCTCACGAGATATACCTAAGGAGCGTTTTGGACTCTGTTGAACTGACTCGTTTAGACCCTCTACCAGCTCAGCTGTACGACTCCTGGTTCTCTACTGTCCTATAGTTCTCGAAGTGGTTCACCCAGGCTTTAATTCTGTTCGTAGAGGGGATTTTTCACATTCGAACTGATACACGAAAGTATCTTGCACTTTTTGAACGACCCTTACTTATACTAATGTTTGACGCAGCATTTTCTTTGCTGGAGCTCCCATTGAGATCGAGTTGTGTTTACAGGCGTTGCTTTTGTCATGTCTTGCACAGTAAGGGAGATTAGTGAATGAATGAATGAAGGATATATCAAAAAGATTGTGTGCAGGCCCCTTTTTTAGGGGGGGAGGGGGAGTTGACCCTGTATTTGCGCGATTTCGCGTTTGGCTATCGCTGAGAAGTGGAGGATTGTATCTTCCTATCACAAACACTAACTTTGCTGTCTCGACTACAAAGTCAGTAGAGAGATTTGCGGCTATATCTTTTCCCCACCTTTTTACTTCTCCATTCTTCATCACTTTCTTTATATATTTATCAGATCTCTCCTTAAAAATATTCTACGTGATTTGTCCTTATTATCTTGCGCTCTTAATTCGAGAAGAAAAAAATACCCCAATGCCCGCTGGATACCTATTTCAATTGAGGAAGTTGTAAGGTTCGAAGAAATTGCTTCTTTTCTCGCCATGAGCCCCAATTAATGTCATTTCCAGACTACAGATTTTATATACCTTGCCCATTTTATCTTTCCTCGTTACAAAATGCTATGCTCAGATGTCCTCTTTATTTTTCTCCCAAACTTTACAAAACCTCATTTCCTCTCATTATATATAACAATATATAAAACTGCCTTTGTATCTATCCATCTACCATCTAAATATTAAGAGAAAAGGTTTAGTGGAGTATAGTAGGGGTGATAATAAGGAAGAATAGTAATATGCTGTTCTACTAAGAAGAAGGTTGGTTGATCATAAGCCTATTAACTTAGATCGATGGCATTAGGGCCTAGGGAGCGTACGTGCCCAACAAAGTCCACGAATATCCTCAGTCCTTCTAGAGACTGGGCATGGAGATCAAAACAGCTTTATCAGACCTATTCTGAGAGTTGGAACTCCACTCAGCGAATCCACCTTTTCTTGTGGGCACTGAGACCGGCTAGATGAGCTTCTCCTCTAGGTGCTCTTTTCCAAGACCCACATGAGGCAGAGTCAGATGAAGACGATACCATTTGAAAAGATGGTCAAAAGTGACCGGGCAAACGCAACAGCTAAACTAGGCCTGATAAAGAGTTAGAACACGTCGGTGAAAAGGAAATTCTTTGCAGGCCCTGGTACCGGAGGATCGTGCGTGAGATGGTGGTACCATGTATAGCAGCACCTCCTTACCAAGGCTACGAGAAGAACATACAAATGAAATGGTAGAGAAATAGACTTTCTTAGAAAATAGGCTGGTAAATGGACCGGAGTAATGTACTAGATTCAAATTCCTTGCTAAAGAGCAGGAAGTTCATTCAGTAAATAAGCACTTTCTTGCGTGCACTAAGGCTGGGAACACGTTCACCCTCTCCTAGTACCAGCCGTACCAGTTTACACATAGTAGTAAACCCTGCAGTTAGGGGCTTATGCATGAAGAAAAGGTACATTGAAAGGGTTAAAATGGGGAGTATTATTCCAAATGGGCTATAAAGGGACCGGGGGAACGTGCTTGCTTCCCTACGACTGAACAGAATTCTCTAGTTTACTCAATCAACTTAGGTTGCTTGCAATCTTTGGGGCAGGTAAGGCACGAAAGTCATCCAAAATGAATACTGGCACCAACATGCGGCCTGAAAATAGGTGAGAATATTTTAATAAATTATATATCGAAAGATGGGTAAAATTATATTACCGGGAGCACTGCGACGGTAGAATATGCCACACTTACAGGTACACAGGGTAGTCCTCGTCAGGAATGAGAATTGGGAAGAGAATACCTCCTATTTACGTGGAGCTGGACTAATAACGCGTGTTAAGTGGTTTGGAGATCCAGAGGAAATAAAGAGATATCACATTGGGTATGTATAAATTGCGCACCTAAATGCCCGGGCCACATACCCTAAGCCTTCTCTTTCCAGGGACTTGAATCCTTATGCTAACTCAGTACTTTGGGGAGCCAGAGCCTCTCAGAGCCACGACACTCACTCAATCATAACTGTCCACAGGTCTTTCAGCTATAATTAATATCTATAACAATATAGTTTACCAGTTAACATGGTATAACCTGAAGTTTTGCATTTTTTAATATGTTGATAGCCCAACAGGTGAGTACCTACTAGAGCAAAATCGCCGTACTCAGAACACAGCCTACTATTAGGCTATATTAAAAAAATAGGTATCAAAATAAGAAAAAATAAAGGTTACGCACAGGCTTAAAAAATTATTAAAAAAAGCAAAGGCAAAAAGGAAACGAGAAGGGATCGTGCTCTGGCGTCGGGGGGCAGGCGAGCATGAAACTGCCAGAATTCAAATAAAGTGGATGATGCCACCATGCTCCAAAATGTCGTACAGTGCACAAGTACGAGTGCACGAATCAGTCCCGATTTCAAGAACAAACGAAAGCAAAACTTTTGCTCCGTTAGGAGGAATGAGCACTAAGACAGATAAGGTGCGCCAATATCACCCAGACTGGACATTCAACAAGAATGTGCTGAATAGTCTGCGGGACAAAGCAGTCGTCACAAGAAGGCTCAAGCAAGCGCTTTATTAAATGTCAGTGCCTCCCGCGAGATATTCAAACCTGAGACGACAGAAAGCAACTTGAAGCCAGTGCGGCATTGGTGGGTAGGTCCATGGGAAAAGTCAAGGCACAATTGCAGTATGTTTAAGTTCCCCTTGACTGTCTCATATCTGCTCTGCCAAGCCTATCGGAGGGCTGACCTATTCCTGCCATGTAATCAGTGTGAGGAAGAGCAAAACACTGGTCTGATTGCCCAGTCCGGGTGTAATCTTTGGCGCACTCATGGGCACTCTATTTGACCGCAATTCCTTTATGTTCAGGAACTCAACAGAAAATTATCTTGACATCCACCAGGTTCGCCAAAGCCGTGGTGCCACAGATCTTGCGAAACGGAGGACACAGAGATTGCAATGACCCAAGAGAACTCAGGGCGCTTTGTGAGTCGCTATAAATTATAATCCGTTCCCTGAACCGGGGATGTCGCATTATCTCCCGTACTGAGTGGTGTATTGCAACCACCTAGGCCGTGAAGACAGACGAAACTCCTGGAAGAGCCCAGTTGACTTCAAACAGAGGATAAACAGCGTTGAAACCAACCCCCTCTTGCGGCGTGGTGGCATGGATATAAATTGGCATGGTACCAGGTTGACACAGTGTGTGTTCCAAAAAGGACGAAGGCAATACTACATCCACAGTAATAGCTTTATGAGCAGAGGCATTGGGACAAATAGTCAAAGGTGGCACCCTCCAGTGTGGCATCCTGTGCAGAACGAGGGGCGCCAATGGCCCAGGAAACTCTCGAAGGAGTTTCATGGAACTAAGCTGGAAGGGCCTAGAGTAGGGCTGGCATCTCTCGATGGCATAGGCACCGTCGATATCAACTGTGAATGCAGTGAGAGCTATTGGTGACTGAGAGAGGCACCGGAATCGCGCATACAGGCAAATAATTCACTGTGCACGGCACAGAGCAAGTGGCATATCCCCAGCATTGACCGCTGGGGAAAGTGCGGAAGGCACCAGTCGCCAGGCGAAGGCCGTTGTGGTGGATTAAGTCCACCTTCCGAAATACACGCTCCGCTACGGAAACATAAATCTCGCATCCGTTATCAAGCTACAAATGAACAAAGTATCGATAAAATGTAAGGAAGTTGCCCTCTCTGCGCCACAGGCTCTGAACGTCAAGGAGCGAGGAATATGCATTGTGCGTGTACAAGAGACCCTAAGGCTGTAAATATGAGCCTCCCAGGTCAGCTGTCAGTCAAATACAAGATCAAGGAAACCGTGCGATTCAACTACTTTCATGCACACCCCAAAGAGAAACAAATCTGGGTCAGGGTGGAGCCGTGGATGGCGGCAGAAGTGCATCACCTTAGTCTTGGTCAATGAAAACTGAAGCCTATTTCCTTTTGCATAGCGAAATAATTGACCTAATGCCTTTCGGAGTCGACGCTTCAGAGTTGTTATCTGGGCTGCGATAAAAGAGATCGAAAGGTAGTCCGTGTAGGGCGTAGCGAGAACATCTCGCGGCAGCATCGATGTGATGCCGTTAATGCTCAAGCAAAGAGTGTTACACTGAGGACACTTCCCTGCGGGACACCCTCTTCCTGCTCCATTGGGCCGGATAGGGCTCCCACTCCCGTACGCAGAATCGATGATCTCGCACAAATTAGGATATAAACATTGGGAGGCGTCTTCTCGCCCCCATCGTGTGGAGAGTCTCCATGATACCGTATCGCCATGTGGTATTATAGGCCTTCTACAGATCGAAAAACCCCGTGACATAGTTCTGTGTACAAAGGAAGGCCTCGCTGAGGCAATTTTCCAGTCAGAGCAGAGCATCCGACGTCGAGTGGAACTTTCGGGAGCCGCACTGTGCAGAAGACAGATGTCTTCCGCTTTCCAGTAAAAATGCTAATCTAACATTTTCCAATCTCTCCATCACCTCGCACACGCAGGGAATTCGAGAAATTCTGAGGAAACCAGTCGGGATAGTGTCATCTCTCCCCGCTTTGCGAAAAGCGAGCACAGTAGCGACCCGCCAAGAAACTGGAAGGATATCATCTACCCAGATCCTGTTGAACAAATCTAACAGAAAGAAAAAATGCCTTGCTCACACAGGTGTCGAAGCATGGCGTACGGGACATCGTCCGGACCAGGGGCGGTGTCCGCGTACGAAGCTAGACCGGAACACAACTCACTCACAGTAAACCTGTCGACGGCCTTCCACGAAATTACGACGCGCATTGAATGCTGGCGGAACATCATCCCGGCCAGAGAATGGGGAGAAACGGGCGCGAAGGATTTAACCATGAATGTGGGGTCCGACATTACGGTCACTTTCGCCAGAAGATCGGGAGACGGGTCCTTGCAAAGTGCCTCGACTCCTTTTGAATCGCATCCACACCTCTGCTAGAGGTGACGTCCCGTTAAGTAAAGACACGTATGCCCGCCAAGAAGAGCTGCCGCCGTGCTTCGAATTGTACCGGAATCTAGCACTAGCTTGAAGAAATTCCCCGAAGGTGAAGTCTTACGGGGGCGGCTTATAACTCATCTAGGCATAACACTTCTGTTTGATGTCCGTTTCACATTCGGCTGACCACCTCGTGAGCGGTCGGCGTTCAAAAGGGCCAGAAGTTCTACGAATAGTAGTTATGCCCACGGCGAGATAGTTGCCGGCCGCATATACCATCCTAAACTCCTCCATTGAGTCAGAGGAGTCTGTCATTTCCTGAAATGCTGAACACCGCGCCCGCGCCAAGCACCTCCTTTGCGGGTTCTCGAGCTGCAGCGACAGTAGACTACACAATGATATTTGAATAGGAAAGTGATCACTACCATCGAGGTCATTGCAAACTCCACCCTAAGTCACGCCGTGCATCCAGAGAGCACAAAGATAAATCGAGAGAGGAAGATGAAGCGGTTCCCAGGCAGTGATCCGTAAAATCATACAAATTTAGGACACCTATATCCAGCTCTTCTATCAGTTCGGCAAGGACTTGAACCCTGGGATGAATCGAGTAGTCTCTCCAGAGAAAGAGTCCACCATTGAGATCTCCGAGCCAGAGAAAGGGCCTCGGCGACCTTAAAATGTACGGGGAAATAACACTATACATCCTATCCAGGTGCAGCTGCACAGCTAAAGCCGGGTGCGAATCAGGCATCCTCAAAGCCCGAACCCAACATATTGTAGTGAGGTTGAAAAGCTCTTATACCCCGTGAGGGTGTGAAGTGGCACGCGCCTAGCATGATCTCCTGCAAAAAGATAGCTTACGGAGAACGTAACCATACGAGTTTCCCCAGGTCCTCCCATCTGGCCCGGAGTCAGCGGCAATTCATTGAAGTAATATGGCCTCCCTGCCTTGGTCGGAGTTAATGTGGGGGATATCTTCAAAGAGAAGACCATCAAAGGAATGGCCTTACGCTTCCCAGAGGTAGAACTCCAGGCGCCGTTGGTGACAGCGCCTTCAGTGCATGGTCGCCAGGCTGACAGGATTCAGCAGCCCGTCTGGCCCCAGCTTAGCCTCTTCTTCTTTTTTATGTCATCCTGCATTTTTACCCTAATTCGTCACTTTCCCTATCCCACAAATCTCACTGGTTGGTCTCTAATTTCACAGGGTAGACGCCAACCAGCTTCCCCTCACCCATCCATCCCGTATTGAGGCTGACGGAGGGGGGGGGGCAATAAGCTTTCAACCTTGAGCTCTGGTTTGGCGTGGTGAGCTTTTAACAACTTGCTTTAGCCCCACCTACACCTTCATCACATACCACTTTCTCTCTCCTTTCAATTTCTATCGATTTTACGCCCAGCCCAAGGTGGAGCCGGCATGCCGAAGGGTGTCCTGGCCACTGAGCGGAAAGGCGTGGTCCTAAATAGCGGCAGCTGGTCCTACTAGCCCCGTGTTTATCCCTCGCAGAGCGGGCTACTGCGAGTGGAGTAATCACAATTTGCTTCCCGTATAACTAATAGGGTCCCTATTTCTTTCGTCACCGGAAGTCCCTCCCCTCCCCCTTTGTGCGCTCTCAGGAGATCCTCCAATACTAGTTAAACCGAGAGGAGGCTTACTCTTCTCCTTTGCCTACGAGTGTAGGGTTTCCTCTCATCCCCTTCTCTGGAGGTACCCTCAGTTGCCTCCTTTTTTCCACCGGCACTGGCACCTTTAATTTCCAAGGGGCCTGCCAAGAAGGGCAGGCGGACCATAATTGACCGCTCACGGTAGGATCGGCACGATACGGCCAACCCCTTTAGGGTGAGAAAGAAAGACAGGGCCCGTCAGACATTTCCCTCTAAAGAACTGCTGTCACCCTAATTGCCATTCTCTCTTACCCGACCAAAGACCATGGGATCTGTAATGTCCTGGGGGGCGAATGGCCACATGAAAGCCTCCCCTAAGATGGACATAGTCCCTGAAGCAGCTCAGCTCCAGAAGGTAGGACACTCGATGAGGGCAAACCTGGGCCCGGTGCCAGGTTTTCGAACTTAAGTCCGTCCCTGTGCAAGGGCCGCCTGAGATGGCTCGGGTTTCCAATGTTGACAAAGAGGGGAGGGATCTCCTCCTCCGGCTGGGCCCCTGTGAAAGTCAAGACTTTCTCCATCTCGGAGAAGGATCTTGCTGAGGCCGGTTCATCTGGCCTTGGGGCTCCTGTCGGCGGAGGGGAGATAAGGGTTAATTCCCCGCCCTCCTCTCCATCCACGGAGGTTTCGAGGACGAATGGGTGTGCTGTTACTTAGGTAAGCAAACAAGCCAAGATAGGTACGTCCGGCCCCGTTGCTCTCCCGGGTGCGGAGTCCTTGATAAAGACCAACAGTGCAAGTGTGCAGAGCGGAGCTTCGATTACGTCGGGGCCCTCATTCAGAGCCTACATGGCGTTTTAGATCCTGCTGGCTTCAAACGCTTCATTGTTATTCGCTCTACTGATGGTAGTATGCTAGCTAAAAGCAACATCATCCATCAGAGGATGTGGTACCACCTTTGTACATTTGTCGCCATGCCTCTGCTTCCAGAGCTTCTACAGCGACGGTAGTAAGGCTTTCTGCCTTTTTGGAGCACTAAATAAGCATCATTGGGCATGGGGACCGTATTTTACTACGGGATGAAGGCGCCAATCACCCTGCGCAGTAGCTTCTCTGTGAGGGGTGAATACGAAGTCGACAAAGACAGTCCATCAGCATGTCGGTTCCACCTTAGGCTGGAGGTGAACTTCATAGCCTGTGAAAAGAAAGAGCAGGGTTATACGAACAATTTGTGGGTGGGGTTGAGGCTGCTGGTTACCCCCCTTTCCCAAATAAGGAGCTAAGAGGGGAGGGGGTATTATCCGCTCCCTTGCCAGCTTTGATCCGCGATGGCAAGGTGAAAGAAAGCTCGTGGTTTCTACCCTTCGAAATTAGAGGCCACCATATGTAGATTTGAGGGAGGTTGCAGGGAAAGTGAGGAAGCAAAGTAAGAAGAGAGGGTGTCAGAAATAAGGAGAAGAGGTTAAGCTAGGGCTGAACTGGGCTCTGAGGCCCGTCAGCACGGTGACCAAGGAAACATGTCGCCCTGCTCTTTACTGAGATCTTGCCCGCGCTTGGTCGGGCAGCTCTTCCGTGATATTTTCTAAATAATCCACGAGTTCCCTCAGATAAACCACCCATTTCACGAAGTTCATGATTGAGTGTGGCGTCACAATAACGGCGAGTCTTTGAGTGTCCTAAGGACACCAATCAGGCCGCCTCTAAATGGTCGAACGAATTCGGCAGTTGGCTCCCGTCCAAGAAGCAGATAACCTTCGGTGCTCTATATGTAAACCTAGCTAATTCTCTGCGCATATGGATCATGGTGCTTTTCGCCAACATGCTGATATCCTTGGAGCAATTCACCCCAAATCGTTTGAAACCAGCTGACTCAAAAATGCCAGGTAGTGTCTAAATGCTAGGTCACACGTAATCAAAGTTCCTTTCAGTGCACTTACAAATTGTTCTTTGTATGAAGCTCTCCGCAGGAGGAGTCTAAGAGCCGGACTTGCTTATCTTGGCCTGGCTGCTTGGTGAGGTGATAGCGGACCCTTCCTTTCCTGGAACGGCTTAGGAAGCAGAGATTAGGACTTCACGGTATACACTGCCAATCGATTAATTGCTGGTAAGAAAACAAAGGGCGCGGAACAACCAGAACTTCCGTGAATAGAAGAGCCATGTTTAGAAGGCGTTAGGCGGGTATTTTAAAGCAAAGTAGAGATACTCCTGTCTACTAAAGTGTAGTGTGGGCGATGACCCTATTAATATCATACTCCGGTGCTAGGTGATACGAGGATGGCATGCATTCAACTCAGGCACCATGTCTAACTAATCAAACTCCTTCCAGGTTAGAAAAATTGCTCCTGGTACCGAGTGCAGGTAGACAAATGGTTAAAGGAATATTCCATCAGCGAGTTCATGTCAATTCAGTGATAGGGATTCCTTAATTTGCACTCAGGCCTGGAAGGGGTGCAACCCCTCCAGGTACCAAGTGTAACACGCTACACAAGACACGCACCTGCGCCGCTAATTGTTGTCCAGATTACCAAGAACTGGATTGTTTCCTGAAAGCCAAGAAGAGAGTAAAGCCCGCACGACATGCACCTGAGAACGGCCGCAAGGAGAACATCTCATTAGGACTTAAATGAGGTTGTTTATAGAAGGGCTAAGCCTCTCTTCTGACACAATATGGGTAGCTGGTCAACTTCTTAAGCTTACCAAAATGATGAGGGTATAGTCATAGAAAATAAAAAGCATTCTGCGCGGGAGCGAGAAGAAAGAGCAGCAACAAATTCACCAGGCCCAGTTAGGAAGTTCAAGTCAACCTAGTGACGGTGCTTCCCTAATTTGCACTCAGACCGGGTGAATATGCATCTCCTCTAGCTACTAAGTGTAACAGGCTCCCCCGAATACCCCATGCAGAAAACTCTGAAAACTCATCATTGTCAAGTATTTAAAACCCAGCAAGAGAATGTCAGATGAAGCATTGGTAACCATGTTGCATGTTACACTTGAGGGATTGCTGGTCATCTCTTCACCAATGTTGGCCGTTTGATATGCGGTTATCTATTTCCATACATTATTACTTCGCACCCATTATCTTTTCGCACCCATTTTATAGATCTCCCTTAAAACTTCGGTGGCGGAGACGACCTCTGTGGTTTTCGATTTTACCCCCAAAAATTTACACCCCAAAATTTGTAATTGTGAGTCGAGTCTTGGTAACGAAAAAGGACTAATGGCTGATTGTCTTTGTCCAAGGAGGGATCAATTTTCATATATTTCTTTATACATGCTGATTGCTGGGAGAAATTGGATTAATTGTGCCATATTAAGCCACCGTATAGTTACCCTTTGGCAGAGCTGGGCAGTATTTAAATACATATGTATTTAATTAAAATTGTGTATTTATAACTGTATTTATAAATACATTGGTTTCTATGGATTTAAATAGAGTATTAAATGTATTTAAATACTAAACACTAAATAACTGGGAGAAATGTATTTAGATAATAAATACATTTTACGGTTGTATTTAAATACCAAATACTAAATATGTCTATTGTATTTAAATACATTTGTAAATACACTTCAAATACATACACATTTTAACAAATGTGTTGTGATAATCATGATGAACAAAATAAAATGCTTGATAAAGAATAATTTTCGATTATGTAATTCCATTTTTAGTACATGTATTTATAAATTCAGGTTTAAATACACAACTGTATATAAATACATATTTAAATGCATATGCATTTTATTTAAATACTGCCCAGCTCTGCTCTATTTTTAAATCACATACTTCACACCAAAGCTATATTCACCTAACCTCATATAGTTCTCTCGCTCTCTCCTTTTTACATTAGACTTATAATTTCCATATTTTTTTTATATCCTCAAAAGCAACATTAATATTAATAAGAAAATTTACTCGCGTGATTACAAGACGACGACTAACAGGGTATGGTAAGATCAGACCTCGTAAATAGGAAATACCCGATGCATTCCTTAACTACTAAAAATGAGCAAGCTTATTTTGAATAGGTTTTTTCACTATGTGCATTATATATGTATATATATATATATATATATATATATATATATATATATATATATATATATATATATATATATATATATATATTTTGGAAGCTTAAACATGCCGTCAAAAAAAAATGACTGTATTCTCTTGGTGATTCAAAATGAGTTGTCACGACAGGCCAAGGAAACAAGGACATATATTATACCCAATTCAGAAAGCTATCCTGTATTTTTTTCATTTTGGGAGCCCATCTGGCGACTGCCTACTTCGGGTTAAGTCGCTAAACGCAACGCAGCCTACTACCAGGCAATATTAAAAAACAAATAACAAAAAGAAAGAATATCAACATGTAAATAAGAAATAACAACGATATAAAATGGCAAAGGCTAAAAAATAACAACAAGAAAACAAAGCAAATAGGCAAGAAGGTAGCGCGCTCTGACGTCAGGGGTAGGCCCGCCTCACCCGATCGCTGAAACATGCGACCAACAAAACAACAACAACAACAGTCAAATAAAGGGCAGAAGGATAAAAAATCATATAGTCCACAAGTCTGTTGCACGAACTCGTCCCGAGTACAAGGGACAAGCGGTAAGGACCCTACTCGTCCCGGTTTGCGAAAAGCAACCGTGCCACGACGCGGGGGATGTTCCCAGCGTCGAAGTCGGCTAAGGTTGAAATGTAAGCAGAAATAACATGTGTAGCTGCACAGCTACTGCCGGAAAGGAGGTATTTAAAGCGAAGAAACGAATGCAGAAATCATTATGGGAGTAAATCGCGCATCCTCCCTCCAGGCCCCCCATCATGTGGTGGTGGGGTCGCAAAACCATTATACCAATGGGAAATAATGGTCCTCGGCTCTCTCCTCTTTCGTATCTACTTATTCCCGCTTAGCTCCCTCCTACGTAATTTTTGTCTATCCTTCCACCTCTATGCTGATGACGCTCAAATCTTTATTTCCTTTTTCCCCTCGACCATTGCCCACTCAATCTGTGACCTCCTATCTGCCTATTCTTCTATCTCTGACTGGCTATCGGCTAACTTCCTCAAACTTGACCACTCCAAAACTGAGGTTCTTCTGGTAGGTACCCCCGCTCTAGTATACAAAGTTAAATCCCTTTTTCCCTTCCTTCCACTGGGTGGAAACTCTGTCGCTTTCTCTGACTCTGTTAGAAATCTGGGCGTTGTGTTCGATGAGCATCTCTCCTTCAAGCCCCACATCCACAATATTAGTAAATCTTCCTTGTTTCCTTCGTAACTTCTCTCCCATTCGCTCTCACTTCGATCGCCAAAGTCTTTAGACTGCTGTCCACGCCTTCATTACCTCCCGCCTTGATTACTGTAACTCTCTTCTTGTAAATCTACCATCTTCCTCTAAACGTCCCCTTCAGCTAGTCCAGAACTACGCTGTCCGACTACTCCTCCGTCACTGGTTACCTGTGAGATATCGTTCTCATTTCAAGATTCTTCTCTTCACTTACAAGGTCCTTCACTAAAAGGCCCCAACCTACCTTTCCCCTGCTCTTTCCCAACATCTCGCCCCTCGGACCCGTCGGTCATCTTATGCTCCTCTTCTGAATACTCTTCGCTCGTCCCTTTCTTCACTGGGTGACCGCTCCTCCTCAGTCTGTGACTCCAAGCTTTAGAATGCTCTTTCAGCCGTAATTAGACCTGCTACTTTACTTACCCCTTTCAAGCAACTCCTGAAAACGCATCTGTTCAAGATTGCCTACTCACTTACTTGATCTTAGCCCTCAGCCGAACGTGCGCTCTGTGAAGGCCTCCAGCCTTCAAGAGCGCATTATAAGAATTTTTATTATTATTTATTATAATCATGTCCACTACGGAGGTATTAGACGCATTCACCTGAAGGCTACCAGCCGAGAAACAGCTACCCTTCGGTTCTCTACCAATCACGCTAGCTGAAACTCTCCTCTAATAGATCGTTTTGCCCTTATCCCAAATGCTGCCATCATCAGAGCGAATAATAAGGAAGCGTTTGAAACCAACGTGCTCGAATACACTAGTTAACTTCTGAATTAGGGGCTCCGACGTAATCGAGGCTCCGCTCTGCGCACTTTTGGTCTTATCTGGAACTCTCCCCGGGGAGCACCCGGGCCAGACATGTTAATCTTGGCTTGGTTGAATACCGAAACGGAGGTGGCCCAGGCCGTGTCCGTGGGTCCAGTGGATGGAGAGAAGCCTCGACTCTTTTTCTTCTTTTTTCTATTATTTTCTTCTTTTTAGGAGAGGAGGGCGGGGAATGAACTCGCTTCTCCCCTCCGGCGGCAAGAACCTCTAGGTCAGGTGGACTTGCTTTAGCAAGACCCTTCTCTAAAATGTAGAAGGTCTCGGCTGTCACATCAGCACCAGCTGGGGAAGGAGATCCCTCCTCTCCTTGTAAGTCCTCAGGGACCAGAGCTGTTTGAGGAGGAGCTTGCATAGTGGCGGACACGGGTTCTGTGCTTTTCACCGAGCCCGTGTTCGACCCCATGGAAGCTCCTATCCTCTCGGGTGGGCTCATCTCAGGGACCCTGTCCATCTCAGGAAGCCTCATGCGTGCTTTCTTGGCCGTCTCCCTTGGAAATTATCAGGGATAGGGGGGGCTGTCACTGGAGAAAGTGATGATCGAGGGGAAGGTAGAGTGGAGGTAGTTTTTTATAATTTTATCATTAGGCATGGTGACCATATAATATTCACTGGACGCAAACGTTCATCGCTCCACGCGGTAGCCCACTCTGCGAGAGGAGAACACGGGGCCTGCAAATCCAGCTGCTGCCATTTAAGGCTACGCCTCCCTCCTAGTGACTTAGCAGCCCATCTCCATGGCAGCTCCACCTTAGGCTCCGAGTAAAAATCGCTAGGGATTAAAAGGAGAAAGAAGGTGGGTGTGAGGAAGGTGTGGTTGGAGATGGAGCAGGCTGTTAAAATTCCACCACCGCCCCCGGAGCTCAAAGGTGAGGGAAACGTTGTCCCCTTCCTGCTCAGCCCCGATCGGGGATAGTTGGATGAGAGGATGCTGGTCAGCGTCTACCCTGTGGAATTAGAGGTCGATCAGAGAAAGTTGTGGGAGAGGTTGTAGGGAAAATAAGGAAGTAGGGCAAACACGCAGGCTGTCGGAAAGAAGGAGAAGTGGCTAAGCTTCCTAGCACGGCGGATAGGAAGGCAATTCGCTGTGCACCTTATGAAGAAGTTATCCTGTAAGCTGGACAGGCCCAACCGGGATTCGAACCCAAGACTGTTGGATCAATAGTCGGCTACGATTGACCAGTTAAATACCCCTTTTAAAGGTCATAAATAGTCAAGCAACCGATTTAATATAGTTAATTGAGGAAATCTCTACATCTCCTTAACTCTTAATTTATTTTAGTCAAAAATTTTAAATATTAAACGACGTTTCTTATACAGTTTTCAAGGATAGCAACCAAGGTTAACCCATTTTATGTGTTGATCGATTAAATGTCTCCAAAAACCTAAGCAGAATTTTCATCTTACCAAATCGATTGGATTTGTTCAAATTTTCGTCTGTGCAGATCTTAAACAGATTTGTCTACCTTAACTTTCCACCTAGGTTTACCATGGGATAAAGCACCAGTGCCTTCTAAATTTCAGGTTCCATTTTTTCTGGATTTAAGCCACATTGTCAAATTTAAAATAGTTCTTTAGAAAGAAATGTTTCGTTGTTAAAGTATCGAATGTTTACACAACACAGTTTTATTTGTTGTCCGAGACAAATAAAGGAATTGAATTTAACGGGGAAGAATTTATAATTCAAAGTTAAGAGCATAGCGTAAATTGAAAGTCCTATGGGTAAAAATCTATAGCATACTTGCATTCCATTCGAAAGAGACGGTGTATTCGAGTTTTTCGTGTAAGCAAGCTTCCTTCACCTAACTCTTTGCTAATATAATAATGTTTAGTAATTTTTTAGTTTCTTTACTTTAGGGTTGCGTGCGAATCTAGTCGCGGGTGACTCTACATCTCAGTATGGCGGTCGTCCATCCCTGTTTTACTTTTTTTATTTTTGTAATAACATTGTATTATTGAGCCGATTCTAACTATATTCGAAAATCTTATGTTGTTTTACATTCTCATTCAAATGATATAATAGTCAAAGTCCTCCCAAAAGAAGCCCATGAATTATTTGTCTTGGCTATAACATCATAACTATTCGGCCGATTCTAACAGAGTTTGAAATTATTATGTTTTTTTTATATTCTCCTTTGAATGAGGAAATTTCCAAGGTCCTCCTAAGGTTACCTTTTGAATTATTGAAAGTTTTGTAGGTCGGAAGGTCATAAATCAGAATAATTGAGAGCACGTGACCTTTTGGTCTGCAGACCATGTTTCCTTTTGTTTTTCTACTTCTACTCTTCGATGGACTTTTTTGTATTTTATGGGTTTGTGGAAGATATAACAGTTTTTGTTGTCTCCATAGCGTGATCTTCATTTTTTTTTTAATTCAGTCGGAATAATATTTTATCCACTTTTCGTTTTTAAATAAATTTTATTTGAAAAACTCATGAAAGCTTTTTTGCTCACTTATATAGTTAAATTATTTTGCACTCGCAATTTTTTAAATCACAGTATTTTATTTTAATATTTAGGATATATAGAGTTCGACATCATTAGAGTATACCCTATATCTATACAAACGCATTTTTATCCCTCACAAAAGTAGGCCAATTAGTATAATGTTAGGTAAGCTGATTAGAATATTTTTTATATTCTCTCTTGCTGTACCAGGCAAGGAAAAACTATCTCATAAACATACCCCAGGTTGTATAAGAATGGGTTCACATTAAACCAAACAAGTAAAGATGTTTTTTTCTGATCTGTTGGTGCACGTGGACAGGTTGCCTCTTTCATACAGGCATAATCTTAGCGTTAAATTACATTAAATAAAACCAGATGTGGCATGTGGAAAAGAGAAAGTTCTATATTCGAGCAGATTTTAGATAAATCGTCAAAGGAAATCAGCGAAATCTTTTGAAGCTTTTTGACATGTTTGCACAGATTTATCTTATTTAAAGCAGTCGTTTAAGACTGGAATAAGCGTTATATGAATAATTTTGAAGACGACAGAAAACAACCTGAAGCCGTCGCGGCATTGGGGAGTAGATCCATGGGAACAGTTGCGGCGCAATGGCACATAACTTTAAGTTTCCCTCGACAGCCTCCCATCTTCTTTGCCAAAGTTGGGACCCTGAAGACAAACTTCGGGGAGGGGGGTAAAAGAGGCTACCCAAGCCTCTACATATCACGTGAGATCCCTTGCAAATCTGATAAAGGAATATCGCAAAATTAAGATCGATGTGAGAACGTGAAAGGCCGAAGTTTCGTACGGTTCAACATTTACAATTTTGAATCGTAATCTTCTCCTGAATATCAGTTGTATCCCATGAAAATGCAATTTAAAAAATTATAAGAGATTAAGGAGGATTTTTGTGATTAAATCGTTAGATTTAACATTATGATCCAGGTGGGAAAGTTTAAAAGAAACGAAGGCTTCGGACAGGATCAAAATAGAAGTGGAAAGTTCAATGATGTTGGTTTAACTAAGTAGGATCATGTCAACATTTTTCTGAGATTCAGATGGAATAATTGTGATGGATTGTTCTGAACGTCAGAAAAAAACTGGCCATAACAAATACGAAAGAGTTCCGTAAAAAATAAAGACTGCCGTGCTAATTTTTCAGTCATGTGTTAGCTATTCTTGAAAACTTTAGATGGAAAATCGTTCTACATCCTATCTGCAATCCTGTTCGCTTATTCTTAAAGAATTTAAATGGAATTTATTTTACATCATACCTGCTATCCTGCTCGCTTTACTTCAGACATTTGTTTTTCACCAAACTTTTTAAGAATTATTAAAAAGGCCCAGATGTGAGTCTTTGGTTGATCCTAAAATACGTTTGACCTGCTGCAAAGGAAAGCCTACTAAACTACTACAGGGCAGGGTTATTGTAGTCACACAGCTGTTTCAGAAGTTTCTAGACTTAACAGTGCGGAAATATGGGTAATAATATTTTTTTTTTAATCCTAGAGCTCTTGACTTATCCTCGTACATGTGGTGTTTTTTATTGTTATAAATTCTTACTGAACACTGCAATTAATTTCTGCAATTTCAACATAAGAAGCTTTGAAAGTGAATTATATAGGAATTGTCGTACTTGTAAAGAGCCACACCATTGTTAAATTTGCTTCACGGAAGACACGTTTGGTTTCTCATCCATTTATGGATTTATCAAAGTTAAACACATTAATATTATGAAACAGGTCAAGTACCCTCGAGAGTACCCTTCATATAAACAAAAGGTAAATCCGGCTTTATATGCAATCAAAGGTCACATTACATTCTGGAAAATGGTGCTATAATTTATACTAGATGTTGCTAAGTTAAGGATAAAACTGCGTCAAAAGTATTTTTTTTAAATCATCAAACACCAAGTCAAAAACAGAATTAGGGTTTTTCTGTAATCTTAGAGTGTAAAAACACCTCGCCCGTTATTTTTACAAATTTAAGAAAAGGTCAACTCAAAATAGGCTTTTATGCCATAAACTTCTTGAAAAAGAACGGTAAAAATGAGTAGTATAGTTGGAGAAGATCAAAATACCTGGAATAAAATACCAATAGAAAAAATATAATCCCGAGGAGAACATTTCTTTTACTCCTTTGTTGTATAATGCAAAGCGTGTCTCATTGCACTATTTTTTTTTCGACACATGATCGCATACATAATCATGTAAATGTATCTCATTCTTTCGTACAAATTATTACTACAATGACTACAAATCTTATTATTTGCCGTCCTAAATTAGTACCTGCCCATTATGTTATCCTGTCCCACCTTTTGCCGATTTGTGACGTTTTGCTTAACAAGATAAGATTTTTTTTTTTTTAATTTTATAGAGCCCATCTGGCAACTGCCCACTTGGTAACAAGATAAGAAACCGTGGCCAACTCCTATCTCGATTATACTTAATCTCTTCCAATGGTCTTTCAGGTGATTGTCGAAACCATTCATGGAATTGTTCTTAACTCTCTTCGCAACAAGACAATTCCAGTAGCAAGAATTTAATATGTTTGTTTTTTCCTGATGCCAACGTTGGGGCCTTAGTGAGTTCAGCTTGAGCCTATTATTTCTAGTTCTAGTCAAGCACCTCACATAATGGAAAACAAAAGCGGGATAAAAAAACATAATATACTAACATATGTAGCTATAGAAGTGATATTAAAGAAAACTGTACTCTCCGCAGTGATGGTATGCGTTTAGTATAGCAATGAGTAGCCACCTTCACAATGCAATGGACACGCCTGTGGGACGCCTTTCATCTAGGACAAAAGGCAAGGTTTAAATACCCAATTAACCCTCTTCCTTTTAGAGCAGTGTGATAGGTCTATTGGATAAAGTCACTCGCTTGGCGTGGATAAAGAGCCACCTCTGGTGTGTCAGGTGCTGTGTGAAGTTGGCTACTCATGGCTCTACTAACTCCATTAAAGAACTGAGGCGACCAAGAATGGAAATCGATGCACTTCGAACAGTCCTCCATTAATGGTATTTTCACTTTTGCTTCTGGTTTTACTCTTTTGGTTTCCAGCAAAAGGATTTTAGAATTTAACTCAATGCGATTTGGCCGATTCTAAAAACACTGAATAATTCTCGAGCTCGTTTTTCTTCACCCGTCAAGTTTACTTATCTTTTGGGATGGAACTTAAGAACAAGGTCAACAGACCTGAGTCGCGTGCTCTTAATTAGTGTGACCTATGAACTTACGACCTTTAAAAGAATTAACAAGTGGGGCAGTCCGACCTATAGTTAGTTTTCTTTTAATAATTATTTGACTACACTTAGAAGGACCTTGGAAATTACATCATTCGAAAGAGAATGTAAAACAACATGAAGATTTCAAAATCCGTTAGAATCAGACTAATAATTACGATGTTATTGCCAAAAAAATATACATTTAAGATAAAACGGTTACCATCTGATCGACCGACATACGCACAGACAGAGCAGACAGAGTAAGTTATAGAGTCACACGCGACAAAAAAGAAAATCCGAGCGTGTTTCGTTTTCTCTACCTAAAAATATAACTTTAACTTCATGATGGTTAATTGAGGAAATTGTGTTTGTTAAATTGGGAGATGTGAAATCGAACAATTGTTCCCAAGATGGATGTAATTTTTTTTTAATAAAAAAAAATAATAAAAGAAAAATGTTTCAAGTTTGATAGGGAAGGGTTAACATGTATGGAGTGGACAATAGATCGGTATAAATAGGCATTTTAGGTGGATGCTGGGGTGGGGGGGGATACCTTTTCTTCATTAGTGATTCGTTGGTTGGTTGGTTTTAAGTGGCGCAACCATTAGATTATTGCCATTTTTCATTGGTAATAAATCTGATGTTTTCCCTCCAAATGAAGTCTATTCTTAGGTCAGCTCACACCAATCAGTCACTTTAACCGGGCGGAATCTTTTGTCCGGGAAAGTACTCAATTCAATAAGTAACATAGTACTCAATTCGATAAGTAACAGAGTACTCAATTCGATAAGTAACAGAGTACTCAATTCGATAAGTAACAAAGTATTCAATTCGATAGGTAACAGAAGCCAGATGGATAAGATTTTTTTTTAAGGGAGCCTATCTGACGACTGCCTACTTAGGCATAAGTCGCCGTATACGACACAGCCTACTACTAGGGTATATTAAGAAAAAAAGCAAATAACCAGAAAACAATTAACTATGTAAATAACAAATAACAATATATAAATAACAAATAATAACGCTTATAAGGGCAAGGGCTAACAAAAAATAAGAACAAGAATAACAAAAAAAGAGGGGCGCTCCTGCGTCAGAGGTAGGCCAGCCTCCCCCCTCCGGCGCAGGAGC